>CM055679.1:12595793-13243293 GCA_029448645.1 Andrena camellia | reverse complement strand
GGGTCCAGATAGCCGTCGTGCCCAAGATAACGATATATCAGCGACGAACCTCTGGAAAAGAGAGGGGAACGGGCTTGTAGCCCGTTACCGGCGATCACGCCACATCGGAATCTACACCATGTTTTGAAATCCGTGCGGTCTTTTATCCTCATCGAACAAATTTCGTATGCCAATTATAAATTCCACTCGCCGACGGAAAGTAAACACGTCGTTTTAAATGTAAAACAATCTATGATGACTATCGAAGCCCGTTTGAATGTCTCGAACGAGAATCGATAGGACCATTGGTCGAACATTAAACGTGTTTACATAGTAATAATTTTGTCGACAGCAAGGTCGCGAGTCGATATTACCAACGGAGTCTAAATTCTAACAGCGAAACTCTAGGAGAGATAGCTTGTTTGAAACGTACCTGAAAGTTCCTTCAATTACAATTTCTCGGTGACTGCACGGATGAACACCGTGCGACGTAGTCGGTGCCGGGAACGTCTTTCGTGGTCTTTCCGTCTGATAAGTTCCACGCGACTCGAAAGTTCTTGCGATACTGACGATACAACAAACTCATTCGATTGTGGCCACGTGCATTCGATTAGCGGACCGCTTCACATAGTTGGCCTGTTCTCGCGAACATTTCTACAAGATTTCGTGAACATGGCTTAGAGCATTACCACACCATAGGTTCCCGTCTAGAACACTTCTATTTT
The DNA here is from genome assembly GCA_029448645.1 of Andrena camellia. Taxonomy (NCBI): domain Eukaryota; kingdom Metazoa; phylum Arthropoda; class Insecta; order Hymenoptera; family Andrenidae; genus Andrena; species Andrena camellia. Next base: position 13,242,589 of record CM055679.1, on the reverse strand, counting down.
ATGATGTCATTCGTCAAATTTTCGTGGAAGCGAACATGATTGGCATGAATAGAAACGACGAATCGCAAATAATAAATTTGAAATGTCCAAAGTAAATAAACCTCCAGAATTATAAGGGAGAGATGAATAAAGTAGGAGAGTAGGGAAATAATGAAAAGAATGGAAATGGGGGTTAGGGAAACTAAAAACTGAATACTGAAATGAGCAGTGTTTCTTCTTGTATATCATTCGTAGCGGTCTTCATAAGAAATATATCACGCTTAAAATTACTAGAAACGTGTGGGACAAAGGAATACGTATTCATTTCAATATCTACCATTCGTTATTCTATGTAAACAATGGAAAAGTATACATAACCAAAGTAATAAAAAATGAATTTTGTAACAGCAATCTTTCCTCGTGAAATAGAAGTGTTTTAGACGAGCAACTGTGGCGTGGTAATGCTCCAGACCATGTCCACGAATTATTATAGAAATGTTCGTGCGAAAACGTCAATCATGTGAAGCGGTTTACTAATCGAATGCACAATCGAACGAGTTCTTGTAGTACTACACGTCGTTTTTGCCGCGCTAAACCCACAATCATTTTGCATTGAGTCCGTTCGAATCTCCAGCTACACGAGGAGATTAGCAGATGAAGAATTTCGCACCATGTGGCAGGGATTAGGAGCCAATGTTGTACGAAAATGGTCGCGTACAGATCGCGCATCATAACTTCGTCTCCGAGCAGCCACTGAGTAGGTCGTGCGTGCGAGAGAGTCTGACCAGCAGCGTTCTTTTAATTCATTCCGAAAAACATGTGATCGCACACGGACGAGTTCATACAAAGTAGCAACAGATAGCGTGATACTCATGCATGTGCGATCGTATGTTTTTCGATTCAAATTAAAAGAACGCCGACGGTCGGACTCTCACACACACGCCTAATGCACGCCCTACTCAGTGGCCGCTCGGAGGTAAAGTTACAATGCGCGATCTGTACAACTGGTAACTTCTTTTCAAACATGTTTCTACACACATCCTACCTTTCTGTTAAGTAGGTGCCCGAAGTAACTGTACATACCTACAGTGTACAGAGATAACACAGTAAAATCTGATCGTGTCATGATAAGAAACTTGAAATTTCCTTGATGCCGTCAATGAAAAGAGTAGATTTAATTGTAAGTGTTCCTGTCTATTCGAAATTCGATCGTTTTTCTTTTGTCTGACTTCTATTCGACTCGACAGAGTTAACCTATCTAAAGATTACCGAAGGAACAGGAACAAACGCGAAGTTTCTTAAAAGATAACTCGCTACATACTGTATATACCTAAGTAGTTTCTCTCAATGTCCTATTTCTTTTCCTTTGAAATACAAGAATTGAAAGAAAATATTTTTTAAACGTACCTACGTATAAAGTAGGAGAACTACGGACATGTTTTTGCACCTTTGCACTCGTTATTACTTCAAAATTTATTTAAAAGATACAAATATTTTAAACCGAGCATAGTCGAAGAGTATTAATGTGTTTAAAGTAATTGTATATTGGCGCGTGTAAAATCCTTGAATGTACTTACATGCGCAGGCGATAACGGCACAGCTATATACACAGGTTAAATGATATTTGTTATTGCGCATAAGTCCTGTTATTACTGCCCGCTTACAATTCTATAAACTGAAGTCGAGTTTAAGACCACTGGAAGTAACATTTTGATTGATCGATCAAAATGCCAGGCACACCGATGAAGGAAGAAAACGACACGTTGGAGAAATCGCAAACGACGGAACGCCCCCCGAATGCGAATTGTGAGCCTGTTGTGCGGGAGATAACGCAAACCGATAGATTGAACAAAAAGTTATTGGTGTCCCTTTTAGAACGGATGAATAAATCGAACGGCGAGTTCGATAAATTTATGGAAAAGGGGACTAGCAGTTGTGATTCTCAAGATGACAACGAGTTTAATTAGAATATAAATACATTTGTTGCGGTACATAACCTACATGCCGTCAGGCGACAATATTCTCGTTACAATTCTACAATTATTGAGCCAGGAAGATTAGCCAAAGGGAAAACGCGGTTTAAGTGTTTTTACCCAGCTGTTTACATTCAAGGGCTGCCCAAGATATTTACCGTTAAATAAGAAATTGTCGCAACGTAGAGTCAAAAAAAGGTGGGGGTACAACTTGTTGAATATGCCGACGTTATCGAACGGTTCTGATTATGAGGATGAGCACGATATAGTAGCCGAGTATGAGAATCAAGATTCAGATAGAAATAATATTGATGTTAACAGAGATGAAAATGCAGGCTCGGATTACGAAGAAAGTACTGGCAGAAGAATTGATCCGTCGACTTCTAAGCCGCACGTAGTAAGAAATCCTTTACCCAAGCTAAACGCCGAGCGTTTAAAAGGTCCCAAGGGAATACAAACTATTGAGAAATATTTCGAGGGCTTTAAGTTTCATGGGAAAGGGTACGAAAAGTTAGATTTGGATAGGGTCATGAAGAGGATGGAACATTGGGCACACAGACTGTTTCCAAAATTAGAATTTGATGATTTCGTGGAGAGACTAGAGAAGTTGGGTACTAAGAAAGAGCTTCAGGTCTTTGTAAAGAAATACAGACTAGATATGATTAGCGCAGAAGATGATATAATTACCGAGGATAATATAGATGCTGAAAATGATAAAGAACAAGATGGACCTATCGATGAATTTGATTTACTAATTGCTGAACAAATAGAAAAGCAAAAACAAGTTGTTAATCAATCATTAATGTCTGATGCGTCTACCACTAACGATAATGTATTTGATAAGCTTTTGTCACAGTCCAATAGTAAGAACTCTCAACCTATTTTAAAAAGTTCTACGCCCACACAATTAAGTGACGAAGTAAAGGAACGTATAGAAAGAAATAGGCAACAAGCCATTCAAAGAAGAAATGCAAGACTCGCAGCTATGCAGGAAGAAGCTAAGAGAAATAAAATGGAAGGAATTGATAGCACACAATTGGAAGATAGTTCTAATTTGCAAGTACTCAATAGAAGTGGAAATTTGGGAAATAACGATTGTGTGGATAATTCGCAAGGAGCAGATAAAGAGTTATGAGTTTTGAAAATTTTATAACGCAAAGGTATTAATACAGCATTTAAAGAAGAATAAGTACATAAAATAAAGTTTATTATGAAAAATTTCTGACAGTACTCTTTCTTAAATACTTATATAAGTTAAAAATAATAAAAAGAAATTACTAAAAATTATATGTTTATTTTCACTTAGGTTCTACGCTTTTGTGTACTGATATATAATACATTATTTCCACGAATAAAAGCATCGCCGTATTTGTCTTTTAATTGACCATTCACATATTCTTCTGTTTGTTCAAGAGCTATATTCATATACCCATCGAGACAAGCCAAAACGCCTATGATTTGAAAGAATGTCATTAATTGTTAAAATACCTTGGATAGTATCGATTCGTTTAAGAATTACAAATGATATGTCACCTCTATAATCTGCCCCACTATTTAGTTTTACAACAACAGGGCGTCCATGTATTTGTTGGATAAACTGTGATAATGCTTCCTTGCGACTCATCTGCAAATTAACATTACATTTCGAACATAAGTGTTTATTCGGCATGTTTGCTAAATGACTTTCTGTAAGTGAGGTTAGCATTTAATTCTTATAACTACTAATGTGTACCTTGCAATTATTAACTTATATACAGTTCTTTATATATTCTCTTTTCTTATATATTTCGTTTTCGAATTTCAAGCTACGATACTAACGTTTCGATACACAAATTTTATTAGTATGGCGTAAGGAAGCACTATAGTGCAGTTACTTGTAAACAGTAACCAATACGTGATAAAAAAAATATTCCTACTATTGGGAGCGAGTCCTTTATGTACTTTTATAATTAAATTATGAATATGTATACATTTAAAATTACAATGGAGCAATAAAGTATTAATAGAAAACATTGTTGGCATGTCCAAATTTATAAAATATTTGATTTGTTTTGTAATTATATAGTTCCAAATAAATTCAACCAATCAAATTGTAAATTGTATCTGTGAACTGAAATTCAATAAATGTGATGATTTTTAAAATCTTTTTGTAAATATACAATGCTCGTGCAATTATTTCACCAATATGAATTGAAAACGTAGGGGTATCTATTATTTAAATATTCAAATGTCTTCAACATTCGTAACTGCAATAAAAACTAAGTACTAAAAGTATTACAAATTTCTAATAGCAACAAGTTAAAACGTATCTGAAGTCATTTAATAATGTTAACAAAAGCGAAAGTGTATTAAAGTTGATAAAAACGACATTTGCGAACGACATAAACAATTTGTATTTCACTTTCTAATTTACATTACGCAATATCCATATGAAGTAATACATTACTTTAATGTAATTGTTTAGCAAACGTAAATTACGTAAATTATACTGTTTGTTTGACACATCGAATGGCATTTTTTAAAATTTGATGTCTGATAACGTTTGTGCGTCTTTGTTCATCATCTCTCTGTCGTGCTCAGGTCAAACAGTATGAAATCGTTCGATATGCATTATAGGTATATACATGTATAGTCTTCTGGATTCGTTCTTTTAGTATTAATTGTAACAGTGAACGAACATAACAGAACATAACGAATTTGAATAGTAGTTTCCATTTACGTACTCTTTAAAATAAAGACGTAGAATTTTCAAAAATTTGTCGTTATTCTAACTGAAGAGTGTCACGTCTAAAGTGTTCTATTTTTATGTATTTCAACTATTAAAGTGTAATTACATAAATTGGCATCTCTATTCTTCGTGGGTAGAGATCCTGTTGTTTCTCGCATAAATTTTATTGAATTAGAATTATTATGGTATTGTGGCTACCAAAGAAACGCTTTAAGAAGAGGTACCGTTTTCGCTTTTAATCAGTCACTCTCTGATTTTGGTTCTGTTACACAGGAATGTCTTTCATCCACTTATGAATACTAATATTTTAATATAGCAGTCTATGCAAGAATTAATAATGGTTTTAACACTAATATGGCTGTTAAGTGTAATTATTACCACTGCGTCTTGAATTTTGTAATCTAACTATTAATCACAATGCACCTTGTTTAGTGGAGATACAAATTTGGAGCCTTAGTTTAAATATCTTATAATATGGGATACTTAATTTAAAATTAATACAATTATTCATATATGTATCTGAAGACGATCGTATTATAATTGTTTTTATTTTTAAAGTTTCTTGTAAGGGAATCGTATAGCTACATGTTATGAAAGTAAATTTTTCACTGTTGCTTAAACATTTCGATACGTAGTCGAGAGTGTAATAATAATGTATTTAACAATAAATTTGCCAGAACGTAATTTTCAATTAACAAATGGTTTTGTAAATGATAAAACAAGGTGCAAGATTAATCAATCATCCAGGACAAAATTGTATGTTTATGAAATATGATGCTCTCTATAATTTGAACATGTATCGACTGGAATTTTTGTCAGCGTTAGGATATGAGCTGCTGTAAAACTAATGTGAATATAATTACACTTGCATGAGTGAAACAAGCAGCATAAAGTCTGATTATTCGTCTGACATTATTGTGTAGTACTTTGTCCCAACGACTTTTACACATCTAAATTACCTTAAAAAGGAGGAATTAAAAAGGTGGCTTAGATTTGGTAGCTACTAACAAACATGCAGACCATTTATCTACTATTAGCAGCAGTGACGCCGCTCGTCGTTCTTGATATTTGGTATACAGGAATGTAAGTTATTCTATCGTAATGATGATTTAGTCACTTCTTTATTTAAGATTCTTAATAATGCTAATGTACCTATATCTATCATAATTTCATAAGCCTCTGTACTTTCTAAAGTGGATTTCTCTTAACATATATTTTTCATTCTGTTATTTTATCGCATAATGTGTTGTAAATATTGCAATTATAAATGAGATTTTCGATGTTGTATATTGACTAATCGAATGATTCAAATGGCAATGCTCCTTGTTTCTTTATAAAAAAGATAAGAAAGATTTATCACGTATGAATATTTTGAAGGTTTCTTACTCACGCTAATAAAAGCAGAAAATTTTGTAACAGAAACAGAAAGTTTTCTGTTACATAACTCGCATCAGCACCTCGGTGCAACTATGGACTTTAAACCCAGTTTGTATGTCTGAGCTGAGTGATATTAAATGCCTTAGAAACAACTACACTTGACTAACTCCTTAATTGATTAATTATATGTATATTTAATATAAATACATAATAGGTACTCTTTTACAAATGTAGTTTATTGTATGAAAAACTCACTTTGGTTTTTTTGCTTTGGTTTTTATAATCATATGCGTAGTTATCAATATTTTTGTAAATTATTCACTTTTTCATACGAAAGGTTTCTTTCTTATTTTGCCCTTTTATTATAGTATTCAACATATATTGCAAAACACTTAAAAAATTGGGAAATGTACAGATAAACGATTAAAAAGTAAAGACAAATTTTTGAAATATTTTATTAAATTCACGAAATGAAAAGTGAAAAGGGTTCATTTGCGAAATTCAATTGGTGTGCATTTGATTTGTACTTTATATAAACAATTTTCAAACTAAACGCATTAAATGATATGGAATAATTATCAATTTAAATAATTGTAAATATGTACGTCAAACAGCTATGAAATTAACAAGGTATAATTTTATAAATATTATCAAATCCTTTGATGCTTTGTTCATGGTTTATTATAATGGAATTGTAATATTTTTATATGCATATTTTAACCTGCAGCTGGTTTAATGATTATCTGACACGTGTGTATTAACAATGAATATCCTGCATGTTTGACAATATTTTTTTTTAAACAATGTCAAAATGTAAAAGTTTTTGTTTAAGTTACTTAAGACTGAATATTACTTTTTTAACATAAATAAATTATAGCGTTACATCTGCAAATAAATGCATTAAATTCTTCTTATTCATTTTTTTATAATCTTATTGTTAGTGCAATAGTATTGGGAATAAATTAGATTAATGTATATTACAGATATTTGTTTTGGATAATGAAGGTATCGATAATTATATACCTTGTTTTATTTGGGCTTCTGCCTATTATATTTCATTATTCTTCGACCATACAAGAGAAAATAATTTTTTTAAATTTAGGTAAGTGGCTAGATTTAAGATATGGTTGTAATAATATTCATGTTTAGCTGTGTACAGAATAAAATGTAGCTTTTTACTGTTTTTAGTACAATGGCCATTTAATATAGATTTCGCTAATCCAGAATTACTTGGGATGAATGGAACGAGAAATTTTTACTTAAAAACTGATGAACAAGTAACAATAGGATTATGGTGAGTAGCCGTGTGTATTTACATTTGTTACTTATGTATACAACATGGGTGAAATCTGTTTTTAGGCAAACACTACCTCGATCTTTATTAAACGATTCTTCTATCGTAACTGACGATGATTACGAGGCTGTTTTAAGTAATGCTAATCAACCTGTTTTTCTATATATGCATGGCAATAGTGGCAATAGAGCAAGTAGTCATCGACTAGAACTTTATAAACTTTTTCAGAATTTAGATTATCATGTTATATGCTTTGATTACAGAGGTAAGTGTAAATTATTTTCTTTGTTAAAGAAACATATACATACATAGCTATTGGATTATTTATGATCTGAAATTTATTCAATTAATACAGGATATGGCGATAGCGAAGGAGCAAAACTTTCCGAAATGGGTGTAGTTACAGATAGTAAATATGTACTTGAATGGTTATTAAAAATAGTAAATGGCACAGTTCCTGTTTTTGTGTGGGGCCATTCCTTAGGCACTGGGTAAAAATTGTAAATTTGTTTTAAGCGACATTAGCGCCAGTAAAACTTAAATTTATGCTGTGAAATATATTGATTTCCATAAACCTTATAATTATTTGATTGCAGTGTTTCCACTCATGCCTTAGCATTGTTGGCAGGAAAAAATGTTCAACCTGCCGGTTTGTTTTTAGAGGCACCGTTCAGTAACATTGCCGATGAAATAAGCGAACATCCTTTAGCACAGGTACTTGGAATTATATGCAAAATGCTGTACGAGTATTAATACGCTATAGTATTGAGTAGTATGTAAAGATTGTTGTTTCAGCCTTTCAGGCATCTACCATGGTTCCATTGGGTGGTTATCGACCCATTTTACAAGAATCATCTTCGATTTGAAACAGATAAGCATATTAAAAGAGTTCAATGTCCTGTTATGATATTACACGCAGAAGATGATAACATTATACCAATTTCTTTGGGTGAAAAGGTATGGAATCTATTTACGCTCACTTAATAAAATAATGATAATACATTTTAAACTTGTATTTTTAGTTATTTAAAATAGCAACATCTTATCATGGAAATGATACAAATCGTGTTCAATTAATACGAATAGATTCGTCGTATGGTCTTGGTCATAAATATATATGTCGCTATAAAGAATTACCTAATATAATTAAGTAAGTCGCAATCGCAACTTCAATACAATATTTAGGATATACTTTATTGATGTGTTTAATGATTTTCAGATCATTTGTGGAGATGGCACATCAAAATCAGACTGATTAAATTATTTAGTAAACAATTTTCTTTCGTGACAAGTATTTTTACGGTAGATAGTTGTAGTTCGAAAATATAAATAATACTCTTATAAAACTTACAATTTTTATGTTCAGAATTACTTTGCCGATATCATCGAAATTGCATGATTTTTTCGTATCAACAAAAGTTTTAAAACTACATTTTCTACTGTTTCAATTTTCTTGAATACAAGATTCGGACAAGCAAGTACTAACACTTAATACATGTATTGTATTTTTAATGCATTCACGTTTGTCGTAACAATAATAATTTTATCTAACAAAACGAACGCAAAAATGTATATACATATATATTATTCATAGGAAAATGTCATGTGATAACTATTTCAATACCATCAACAGTATTTTTTCTGATTTTATATTTGTCAATTAATGTATGATACAATTATGTAAAGTACTGTAAACTGCTATGTGACTGTATGTATATGTACTCCATGTTCCTTACAGAAATAAAACAATAAAGCAAGACAAAGAAATAACAAGAATCCTATATACACTCCATTCCATATCTGTAACGTACTTTTTTCTGTTCTTCTCTTTGTTCGTATCGTTTAATTAGAACGAATCTATAGTTACATGCAACTAATGATAATAGGAATTTGATACACTTCAGTGTATCGCGAATATTGCGATGACAGTTCCAACCAAGCTTCCAACGTTCAACCGGTTCAACACGTGGGGATTTGGGGAGGCAGTATTGACGGTGTTTCGTAAATATTCTTACACCGGAGTTACGAGTACTAAATGAATTATTGTGATGGTTAATATTGATTGGTTATAGTCAAATGTTAATTAAAGATAAAAGTTTTTCATGTTTTTTATACATTGCATGACATAAAGAATTTAATTTTATACAGGTTAGTATAGATTACTCGAATAGTAAATACATATATGAATACAAGGGTAGCAACTACATCTTTGGAAACAATTTCTTTATTAACAGTGTCGTATAGAAATAAAGGAAACGAAACAATGGAAGAGCAGAGTATTTTAGCATCGAAAGCATATAAGCGGGCTGAGACAAATTTAAAGGACAAATTGAAACCAACATTCCTGAAGCACTATCCACATCATTTAGTACCAGGCTATAATTTACACAATAACGTCTTTGTGGATGATGTAGATTTAGAAAATGTTGTGGAACAGTATCAAGATTATCCGTACCATTGCGATTTACCCAAGCCTCTGCTACCACCTGCTAGATTACCTAGAACTGGTAAGCAGTTAGATCGAATGCTGAAGTAGCTTATTGCTTATTAAACAAATTAACTACATCTGTGTAAATTGTACAGTGTTAGATGAAGAAGATCCTGCGTTAGAACTACTTACTGTTAAATGTCACATGAAGGATGACATACAACGGATGAAACATTATTACCTCAAACATACTAAAGGTATTTACATTGTAATCAATATAAACGCAATTTCAAGAGATTACATATTTATAATTCTATGAATTTTTTATAGAGCTACAACCAGTACGTAAGAAAGATATAAAGTGGAATCGTATGGGAAATGCAGTTACAGCCAAAGTGCCTAAATATTTAGCAGATTTAACAGAAATCATTGACATGGATCCAGATCCTTATTTTGAAGGGGTATGACAAATTAACACTATAATTTATTAAGAACTTTAATTTAAATAAAGAAATTATTTGGAGGGAGAACATATGAATGAATTCAAAAAATTCATTTCAGACTTATAATTGGTATCGTGCGGGTGGATCATTGGACCATGTGCATTTAAATAATGCAAATATATTACTCTTTCCATTCATGGGAGAATTAGGTATTCGTTATTGGAATAGTGTTTTATTCTATACATTGAAAGTGGTTGGAATCTCATTTCAATGTATTTGTAGTTGCTGCGCCTATTGTTAGTACGGAAGAATTTTTATGGAGACCGCTATTACAAGCAGCAGCTAAATGTGAACTTGATGGTTCGTTGTATGAATTAAAACATAATATTAATGTCGATACATGTAAGTTTATATGTGTGCAATTTTGGAGCAATATTTACAGGGAGCATTATCGGTGAAAGTTTGAAAATTCTTTTCGATGTTTTAGGTATGATTTTAGGCAGATACAAGAATCATTGCAATTTTTATATATTATTAGATCATGAAAATAAATGTAGCCTTACCGAAATCCACAAACAACTATCAAAAATTCCTTATGTTAGTGCAGACTTAAACTTAATTAACACAAACCAGTATTGTACAGTGAATGTGGGAAGATCCGTGACATTATGGGATATGACTAAAATGTTAATATTAAGTATAACAGTGGTATTAAGTGTACGTGTATTATCAAATATGTAACAAGTGTGCGTTTGTTTTTTGTTCTTATAGGAAGCATATAAACAGTAACATTATACCGCAAAGTACTGTATTAGACGACCCTTGGGGGATTATTAAGTTCCAATCGATGGATTCAAATGTTATTTTATTTGTAGATAGATGCTGTCTTCATTATCTTGATGTTAGAGTAAGAATCATATGTATTTTTATGAAGTATATTCTAAATGTAAATTCTAATAAATTCGTTCGTATTTTAGATTCCATTCGATCGACCGGCGCTAACGTTATGTCCGAAACCTCATTTGGAAAAATGTGAGAATCTTTCATTCGATGTCGCAAGCAGACACAGCTCTTGTAGATATGTAGCAGCTCGTCATAGCGTTTTAATGTGCGATAATCGTTCTCCGAAACAATGCGTACAGCAAAAATGGACTCATCAGTTCAAAGGTCCGCCTCTGATGGGTCATACAATAAATAGGTAACAGATTATAATTCTAAATGTATCTAAATATAATTGAATTAGAAATAGACTAACGAACAATTATTTTCAGAGAGACACAGGAATTTCTTATCTTATCTAGTCAAATAGCTACTGAAAGTACAGTGATTTTAAACACATGGACAAGTAGCGAGACTTCGTATTCATTTAATTTTCCATTCACTCCTCCTCATGTTCTGAAAACATTGAATGAATCTCAAATGCAAGGGATGTGTTTAAATCCATATTTAAGAAATAGGTTTGAATTATGTAATATCGGCTCCACAGCTATCAAAAGCGACGGGGAAACTATATCTTTGTTTCTTCAAAATTCGATTGGTACGGATATTGTTCAGTTATTGCGTGCCTCGTTTTATTCACGCGGGACTTATAGAAAATATTCTTTTCAGGCGATGTATTTTATCAGTGCATAACACATGATACTGCATTAAACAAATATTCACCTATCAATTGTAAATTGTATTGCATATTAAATGCTTGGGGAAATGCGGTAACATCACAAGCAGACACCGTGGTGCCTCTTGCAGTTTCAGATAAATCAAGTATGCAACATGTTTATGAAAGTAAGTAAATGCAAATTAAAGTTGCTTATTTTGCACGCGATACATAATAATATTATGACAAACATTATTCATATGTTAATTTTATAGGCTTTACAAATAAAAAATTACGGTTACAATGTAATAAACGCGAGCCAGATGATTACTTTGAACCGACTTGGAAGCAATCTCTAGACAAATTGAACTGTTATATGGATATACTAGCGCCGGAACTTCTAGCTGTATGGGAAATATGCGAAGAAATTCCATTGCCTTTAACGGCCGCACCACACCAGAAGGTTTTGAATTGGCTAGAATCGTCGGATACGAAAGCAGTAATTCCTTCACAGGAAGAATTGGACAACGTGGCAACGCCAATTAATTCTCAAGAGTTAATAAGCATATCTCAGGAGATAGATATAACTTGTTTAGACGACAGTAATATGTTACAAGAACTGCTCTTGCCGAAAGTGAAAACTGCTAGAAGAAAAGATAACGCCCGAAAGAAACGAAAAGCGTGAGGTTTTTTTTCGTAAGAGATTATTTTCTTAATAAAATTTATATGACGGAATGTAATTACAAGAACAAATCATTTGGACGCACGAATTACTTGTTTATTTATTTATAGCAAAAATTATACAATAATTAGATGTAATGTGTATTGATAAAATGAACGAACATGTTAATGATGGTGTACAAGTTTTTATATTTTACAACAGTTGCACGTTCTATTATGATTTAACGATTTCGAAGGAAAGATGGTTTCCATTTTGACGTTAGTACTTTGCTGTTCTCTTGCTGTGCTTTATTTTCTTCTTCCTCCATTTGCATCTAGAATTTTATAGGCGTTAACAAATATTAAATTCATCTACTATAAAGATTCATGTCAACTATAGTTACCAGCAATTTTCGTTGATTTTCTCTAAAAACTTGTAATGGATTATCAAACTGTCTGTAATAATTGAGAACGTCTCGCACATCTTCGACATTTGTTGCTAATATAGCTGAAAGTAGTAAAAATTGTTAACACAGATAAAACATATTTACGAAATTAATGAAGGAAACTTACTTTTGAGGAATGCAGCTAAGTCATATAGCGTCGTATCGTCGTCATTACCCGTCCATTGCGGCAACGTCAATGTGTTCTCAGGGTGGAATTTTGTACTCTTTGAATTCCAGTCAATTACTAAAACCTGATAAAATATCACGTGAAATATGTGACAATGCCTTTAGCATATATTAAAAGCATCGACCGAGTACTCACTTTACTAAGATCACGGTTAAGGGCATCTAAATCTTTAACATGATGGCCATCTACAAAACGTGTTGTATCTCTCACTAATCTGTACATGATATATCCATTAGGATCCAAGATATCCAAAATAGGAAAAACAGTCTAGAAGTCACACGAAACAAATAATTTAAATCCCTCGCTAATAACTTTGTGTCGGTATACAATTAGCATTGCTTACCAGCCCCTGCTCTGCTGTATACACTACAATTTCAAACTGTGGGGGAGCTACGGCTTCTAAAAACTGATCCACTCCAGGCCGCTTTTTAAATCTCCAACCAGTTTCGTACTGAAGCATGAGTTAGTACAGGTATTAAACGAATTAAAATGCTTGAAACAAATGTGCAACTTACCGTCCAATCGGGATGCACGAGTACGTCTGTCAATTCCAATACTAAAGTATAAGGAGGTTGAATGTAAGGATACTTAAGAGGGTCTGGAAGTAACTTATCTCTGCTAGGTTCTTGAACCATCTACAAAATACAATACATTTCTTCTATATATTTTTTCATATTATTCCGTATTATTGAAACTCATTTGAATCATTCCCTCGGTAGCTTGAGTTTTATACCTTAGTATAATAGTTAAGCTCCCTTGTTAGCCTTCTATATATCCTCTCGTGTAATGGTAAATTTGAAAATTCATCTTCAATGATGTTCCCGTCATCGTCGTATTTGGTTCTAGTTAAATCGTATATCATATAAGATAGACCAACAGTAATGAACACCCCGAAGAATGTGAAACTATGTTTGAGCAGTCTTCTCGATTGTTCGCGTCTCTTTTTCTCCTCTACCTCCTCCTTTTCTTCGTCCTCTAGTTTTTTATTATCCAATCCATCCACTGCCAGAGACTGAATGGTTCCCCCGGTTGATTGTATATTTGTTAAGCTACCTGTTATTTTTGGTCTATGCGCTACGGAAAGCCACAGTTAATGTGTTAAATATTTACATAGGGAATATTCACATAAAAAATCAGTGATTAAGCAGGCGCTATCAGCGGTAATTAAAAGCGTGTTACTGCGTGTCGGTATGAACGATGATTTCTTCTTTGTTACGCATACTACTTATCGTAGTGCGGACTAAGTATTTCAGCCGCGTAAGCTCCGGCTATACTTAGGTTATACATATCTTCTGGGGTTACTTACCCTCAGTGTTGTAATAACATCTTTGCGCCGTTTGAACGACGGATATTCGAGCAATCGGTAGGCGAAGTGTAGAGTATCTAGCTGCTGTAATTCCATTGTATATTTTATATAAATGCCGCAGACTCCTCGTAGCAAATGCCATTACTTTAAACAGGTCATGAGCTTTCTGGCAGATGTACGCAAAAAGCTTGTGCTCGCATTTTCTATTATGTTACTATACTCGGCCGCTATTTTAGGGATTTCTGGGGATTTTTAGGGACTTCCGGTTTCCCGATGTGTTCCTAAAGAAAGTTGCAGCCCTGACACCGGCCCCTCTCGAATCATTTGAACGAAGCAGCTTATTTCTCGTGCTTTTCAAATGCTTGTGCTTTAGTCCCGTGAATTGTTAAATATTAACGTTAAAATTGCAAGACTTTGCCTTTCAACTATCGGCATGATTTTGAGCAATACCACTCGGTTACCTTCACGAGGTATTTGTTAATGTTATTGACAACAGATGTACGTTAACGGCACAATAATAACGTATTAAATTTCTGTAAGATGTTTTTGGAAATAGCTCTCTGATACACTGGGGATTGACGTTCATTATTAGCGGTAGGTATAAAATCATAAATTCAGGGTGAAATATTTGAGAAAATACTAAAAAGGTAGTCCGTAAACGAAACTTGCCAACACGCGAGATTATCCAATGAAACTTTATTCGTGGAAGCCATGCTCCTATTCCAACCTAGCGGATTACGTTCCGCTGTTGCCTCTCACGTAATCGCAAGAAAATTAAACATTTAATTAAAAGCGTGCCGCCTACATTTACCGACATTTATCATTTGTTCCGTAGCTTTTTTCCACATCGCTCTAACTAGTCGGAGCCCTTATCCTCGTGCATGTTAAGTAATATAATCGCCGAATTTCAGGGAACGAAGCCGTGCAAACGGGGACACAAGTGGTCGAAGCTCTTTCTGGTTTAATCAACAACGGGAAGTTTGCTGGCAGCGGCGGTTGCCGGGGTGAGTACATGCATTCTATACTAGCCAGGGGAATTTTGTGGACATCGTGCGGTCAACCACTATAATATTAATAGCCCGGGTATGAAATTTGCTTAATCATGATTAACGGGATGACCCAATGGAATGACAATAATTCGCCGGTGTTCACTAGCCGCGTCAATCTCGGCTAACGATCCCGACGAAATTGCAACCGATGTAAAGCTACGATTGGACTGCGACACTTCGCGTTGCCGGTACAAATATCGATTATTAGAACTGTCCCCTTAGCCTTCTTATCGCCAACGTAATGGAATTAAACCATATCGAGTGACGCGGTTGGGTACCATTCGAACCACTATACCTCAACTAACTGTGGAATTAAGTGGATTTGGCACAGTATACACCACTGACCACAGCTGTTCTATTGCAAAGCAACTACTTAAGTTTTATTTGTGGCCCAGCTCCATTCAAGTGGTCTGGTGTCTTCAGTTCTATCCGAGACACGGGGAACATAGGGAAGAAAGGGCGGTAGGAAGGGGCGCGAATTAATCGTGGAATTTTTCTGCGATCTCTCCCAAGGCGACGGTTAAATTTTTGCTTCCGTCAACCGTGCGCATAGGGGATGGGGGATGAACCCGTCCGTTGCTCGTGTCAGCTGCTGTTAGGACCGTAATGAGAGGTGCCATAACGTTAACGGGCGAACGCATACATTCGAGCAATTACGCCGCTCCAACTAATTTCTGTCCCTGGGCAAACTTGAGGAATTCCGCGCTGCGAATACGCGGCTGCGTCGGGCGGGGCGGCTGGCAACGGGGTCGCAAAGGGGGTGCCGAGGAGGCGGAGGCCGTCGCTGACCATTTCGTCGGATCTCCCCGCGTTTTCCTGGCCACGCACTCCGCAGACGGTCACAGACGGCCGTGTACACACGCGCGGGAAAGCGTACGAACACAGAGGCGACCGCGACGTGCCGTTTAGCCCCGGCCGGGGGTGCGAATGCAGCCGAGAGGGTTGTTTGTCAAGAGAATTTTCAGCGGCGAACACGCCGGGCAACGAGTATTACGGGGCTGGATTAATTCCTAACAAAAATATGTGAAATATTTTCACGGCACAGGCGAGCGAGCACGCATACGGCCGCCCCACGTTCCAGGGCACAAAAAGGGCGCGCACATTGTTTGTTGGACGTTGCCCCGGACGTTCTGTTTTGCTTTTGGATTGCGCGCCAAGGTTTTCGCGACAAATTGCTTTCGGAGAAAGGACGTATCCTCTCGTATGATATTCACGCGTTCATACTCTCTCGTGTTGAATGTTCCTCCCACTATAAAATCCTTTATGCAAGTGTCATGCCTCGTCTACTCCACACCCCTGCCACTCCATATTCTCGAAACGTTCGAATTAAGTAGAAGTGCTCGGAATTCCAATATACATAATTCACCTTTGCGTAAGCTTATGTCGTACACTTTCTTCTAACGCGCAATGCTCGGTGATTGGTTCGGCGACGCTTCCTTAACGCGTCGAGATCTATAAACATATTGGAAATGGGAAATCGCACGTTGCTCGCGCTTATACGTGGCAGGTAAATAAAGATTGCCGTACGAAAATTCCTTCCCGAGCCGGGAATAGTCGAGTCATTCAAGCCGCTGGCGACGTTCCATTCACGAGTCGAGAGCGACTTCCCTTTCCACGATTCATTTCTCACCAGTGATTCAACGACGACGATTTACCTTTCGCACGTGGAATCTATCACCCATTAGAAGCAAGATTATAACGTCAGATTTACCACGTAAATTCGCGCGGGCGCGACGACAATTTCGCAACCTCCCACCCACCCTTTTCCTTCGCGTTAATCTCCCTTAAGCGGTGATCATAATTGCCCGGCGTAAGTTTCTACGTGCGGCTGTAAGTTGGAATTATAAGCGTCGAACAACGACGACGGGAGCAGCGGGGCTGGGTAGCGTGGAAAGGGGAAGGCGGGGAGTGGTGGCGGCAGCCGCGAAAGGGAGCATTTGGCGTAATCGAAGTATCGCGTGCCGCGGTTCCTGCGGAACGATAATTCCATTACGCGAGAGAACAAACGTACCTACATACGTACCGGCGGGGGCAGGACATTTTTATCGGGAACGATCTGATATTTCGTCGATCACCGCGGCCCGTTGTTGTGAAAGCGCGTGCGTGAGATACGCGAGTAATTCTCCTCGCGTGGGAAAGCAACGTTTCCAGCCGCATAAATATAACTGGGAGAGACTTGTCGGACGGCCACGCTTAGGCACGAGTAGCTAGCCCATGGCCTCAACACACGTACAATCGTTTCGCGTGTGCATCGTGAAATTCCAATCGTATCGGATGCTACTCGAAACCAGATGAAAATCTTGGGCAGCCCCACGAAGGAACATGGAACGCGAAATTGTTACGAGCAGCTTCCACTTCGCTCGCTGGCTGTTAATTCGCCTGTCGCTGGTGAAAAGTTTCCCCAGGTAATTCGATGCACGAACCCTCGAGTACCTACACGTCCGAATTCGCCGGATCGTTATTATGATTCGCTGGCTTTTGACACAAAACCGCCTCCCCTCCAGGCTTGAACTTTCTTAATCTGAAGTAAACCAAAGCGCGGATAATACGCGCCTCCTCCGGCCATTCGGGGACTTTAATAATCTAACTTTTCGCGCCACTTTGCGCCCCACTTCTTTTTTTTCAACGTAAAGATTGCTTTTCACCCCCGGCGGCCGGGGTGGCGAACGAGTATTTACGCGTCCTCGCGCGTGTCGTTCCTTCAGGGCGGCTGAATATAGGGGGGTGGGCCCTCGGTCTTCATTTTCACGCAGACGATACACCGTCGGAGAAATTAGAATTCTCGCAATTGCGTGTGACAAGCTTTCCATCGTGGACGGGATTTACGATGGGTACGTGACTTTCTCGCTATTCCAGAGATTAGAATCTTCCCCTCTGACTCTATAATTCAGTTGCTTCTGAATAGGAAGACTGTACAGCGTTCGCTTCTTTCGCCACGAGTACATCCCGAGTAATTTGTAAATTAGCCGCAACGTCAATCTCAAGTAACATGGAGAATTGTTTCGTTGGCATGCGGGAGATGTTGGAACTGTTTTCGCTCGTTTACGAGTGCCAGGACGTTGAGAAGTCGCGTTAAACGATCGACCAGAGGGGGTGTGCGAGGAGGCTTCTCCTTTATACGGAGGATAAAGGTAGTCGGGAGATTTCATATAGATGGTCGGAATTACAAAGCTCGTCGAAGCGCAGCCTGGTAATAAAAATCGGCTCTGGGTATCTGCCCGTGCACGCACCCTATCTCCTCCAACCCTTCGATTTCTCCTCCCGCCGCCGCGCCGCCAACTCGTCGCGGCATTCATCGAGCGACGATCGATTACAGTGCTCTTGCGGACAATACCATTCGGGACAGTGCGAATTTCATTCTTTTCGTCTCGTACTCGCGCCCAGAACCCTCGACAAAAGCTTTCATATTCGTCTCTCTCCTCTCGTAAGTCTTGCATGAATTCGCGCCCGCGAGCGGCACGTATCTGGGAACTTATTCAAACGGCGCTATTGCAATGTGATCCTTTCTCATTGTTCCGCCGCTGCATTCCGATATTACGCTATAATTTATCGTCGGCCGCGGCCTTGTTAACGGATCGATTCTAGTAAAATGTTGCCCTTTCAATGGATGATTTGTGTATACGTATATTCTCCCGCGGAATAGCCGGCGGAGCTGATAAAATTACTTAATCCCGCGCCGGCCGGAATTGATATTTGCTCGCTACGGCATCAATGCACTCCCGCCCTCGGAACGATAGCCGCGCGCAGGCTTTTAATGGGCGGAGTGGAAATTTCGAAGGAGCCGTTCTTCCCGCGCGACTGAATTTCAGCGAGACGCGAATTTACATTCGTTACGCAACCAGCGTTCCCTTTGTCCTTCTTTCACGGCCTCTCTCCTTTATTCCGAGTTTGATGTTCATTGTTATACATTGTGCGGACGCGGTTACGGCCGCACAATACAGCGCGAGCCCTTTCCGCGCGCGAAATCATTAGACCGTCGTGCAAAAGGTAACCGCGCCGTCATAAGGGCCAAATTAGGTGTCCCTATTCTGCGGATCGTAAAGCAAACCGTCCATAAATTCTTCTAAAGAGACGTTTACACACGCCAGAAGGTATGAAACTGAATTCCTTCGCTTTGCAACCAAACAAACCGACGCGACGCCTTGTTCCCGCGGCTTTTCGTTACCAGCTGTCGCGAATGTTTTATTCACGCCCGGCAGGATAAATTCACCGAAAAACACGGCAACGAATTTGCCCAATAAGCGGGCGAAGCCCGCCGCGCATTTTCGCCGGGGGATCAATAAAATTAATTCTCATATATTTCAGACATTTGCATAGGTAATGACGACTGGTGGGTGTGACCGATTACCGTACGTGATCCTGCGCTTCTCCGCTCACGAATACTTAGCAAATGAAATTTCGTGCGTGCACGCGTGCATGCATCAGAACGTGATCGAAATGACTAGCGTTTCGCGAGCATTTCAAAAGCGACGAGATTCCATCTAACAAAATACGTTCCTCGTGTCTTCTTATAAACGTTCCACGCTCGATTTTGTCGCGTCTTCGTAATTATTTGAAGCCGATCCTCTCTATGAGTACGATAATGAAATTAATCAGAATTGCCAGAGAGATCAGACCATCAATCAGAGCTTCAAGACGTTTTTTATCAGTTTACGTTAGAGAGTTTCGAGGCGAGCTTCTTCTCTGGCGACTAACGGTGACTAATGGTCCATCATCGTTCACCATCGCATTCCGCGACGAATGGCCTCGTGTCTTACTCCCGTTTGAGTTAGACAACGCGACTTTATCCTTATTGCCACGAGGTGTGCACACAGATCGAACAATACCCCCGCTCATCCACGTGGCAATAACTTTTGACGTGGCACGGCGATACGTTCCACGAAGGAGCAGGTCAAAAGAATATAATATGTACTTATACCCGTTGTCAACGGGCGGGGCGCATTGTTCACGTTGCAGAAGATTTACAGCGGCGCCGTGATTTCGAAGCGGTACTTACGCGAGAAATTATGAGCAACTCTTATTGGACGCGAGAAGAGTGAAATTCTTTTATCGACGATAGTACGACTTCTGTTAGCCTTGACTCTTGGGGTCTCACCTCAGATCTCCGCGTACTCGAGGCTCGTCGGGACTGAAGCAAGCAGATTCGTAGCACGTAGGTACTCCATGATCAATGTAAAGACTTTTAACTTCCATTTTCTCCCTTCGTTTAAAAATACTCTCAATCATATCTCAAGGCAGAAACACCTGCGATCAGCGAGGACCCCCAGAAGTCGTTTCAGAGCCGCGGGCATCGTTCAATCGGAATTATTTATAAAGGTGCGCGGAACACAGTCGCGCTATCAGCATTAAGTTATCCTGAAACAACTTTCGCTGCCCTACCGTGTACCTTATTCTTTTTCAAACTGAAAAGTAACCTCGGGGCAAGAAGTAGGATCATTATTTCTGCTTTATTAGCGATCACTCTTTCTGAATCCGCCACCTGACATCCTTGACAAGGAAGCGTATATCAACGACGAAAATGTGCCGGTCTCGCGCCCGGGGCATTGTCAGACAGGCTTAATACGATAGTAAAACATTCGGACGGCGACGCCACCACGGCGTTGGTCCATATTAAATTCTTAGCGGGTACCGCGTGTCGGTCTTGATGTCCTTCATTAATCAATGCATTGTGGCCGGGGCCCAGTAAGTGGGATCCAAATGTTTCGACACTGGCCTCCCCCCGGTGCCTTTTTTCTTCCCCCTCGCTCCTCGGTCGGGTGGCTCTACGGGTCCGAGCATTGTGTACAATTGCGCCAACAGCCATCAGCCACGGCGGGCCTTTTCGTACACGCCATCGCGATGTATTGCCGCCGCGGTCCACTGTAACTTATGGGCTCCCATTATATGTAAAGTAGGACGTGTCGGGTCAACCATATCGGTCCCCCTATTAAGTCCTATTTGTTTCGCTTCATCCAGGATGCCGATATTCCAATGAGCCTCTACGTAGTCCAGTACCTTGCAATTAAAGCAGGTGTTAACATTGGTACGGATATATTAATCCCTTTAATTTAAAGGGAACGTTGGAGACAGTTTTTCTGCTTGTAAAAGCCTTCTCGTTTCCCGTGAAATGAAGTGTGTTCACGTTTTCTTCGTAGAGTGAATTAAAGATTCTTTTACACCATAGCAACGTTGATGGAATATTCTAATTCTCGTTTGAATTACTGTCATTGTTGTTCAAGTGTGTCGCATGTGGAGGGATTTAAACAGTCTCGAGAAACTACTGTAAAGTAGGGCTACCCTTCGGGATCGCGGGAAGTAGTTGAGCGCGGGGTTGATAGGTGGCGGTGACGGTTCTTCTCTGAATTAGAATCTGAAAGACTTGAAACGTTCAGCACGATAAGGGGCTATAATTGAAAAGCACGGTTTTGTATTTAGCTTCGCTCTACATTGGGAATGTATTAACGATGTTTTGGGACCCGTTTTTGTTCGGCCATTAATGGCGAATCGCCGCAATTTAATGTAACGTCGGTGGTCGTTAGGGCGGCGGGAAGTTTTTATTCGACTAGGTAGCGTTTTCGAACGTGTAGAGAGGTGGCATAGGTCGTTTCAAGAATAAGTACGCGCGCGGCACGTACGAAACACGCCAACTGACCATTATGCAGATTTCGAATGATTAGATATATCGGTCGTTTGGCAGTAAAACGAATGTAATGCGCCTTTGTTGGATCCACTCCGTGCTCCCTTCGTTCCATCATTGCTTCTTTAATTTCTTATCTTGACTAACGACCTCTTTGCCGCGAATGGGGCAAGGAAAAGATGAACGCTGTCTCGGTTCAATAAAAGGAATTGCTCATGGAATAACTTGCACTGAACTTAAGGGGGTTGAAGACCCTACTCACTCTACCCAACTTTCCAGCAGCTTTCCGAACGTTGATTCCTTTAGGGCGCGATGTCGCTAATTTTTATTGAATAATTCCTCCACGCTCGTACGTGGCGTACACTGCGCACAATAGGGGCACTATCCCAGAACCCGAGATTACGTTCGATGGTATCTATATTATTAATGTTTCCATCTGCATGTACGTTGAGGTGAAATCGCGTCTTACACTCCGCTTCTGTTGCGATTAGACGCGCCCCGCCTCGAAGACGAGAGACGTCTAGGCTTGCAGCGTAGCGCGGCACGAGGCATTCAACCTCTCGTTGGAATTGTTTTGTTACTTAGCGGCCTGACGATAATTACGCTCGCCCCGGCGCAGGTGGTAAAGAATTATTTATGCCACGAAGCGAAGCGCCTGCGACGCCCTTACCCGACACCTCCAAGAACTGTTTGTCGAATATTAAAAGCGTCTCTTAAATATTCATGAATGTCTTATTCCTGGGGACGTCTCTGTGTCGATATTTTACAGTGAACCGGTCGGCCGGATAGTCGCGCACCCCGGGGTGGATTAAATAATTGTACCACATTCTTCGGCAGCGCGAAACGAACGGCTCTTCCGTTCTTAATAAATACCAGGCTAGACCAGCCCGCGCGTTTATCGCTCAACTATTTGCATCAATTAATTACAGCGATCGTAATTATCGCGACAGAGGAAACACGCGTATAACGTATACGGCGATGTTATCGTTGCCCACGAAACGCGAGCCAGCGCTCCGGCAGTGATTCTTAAACTTTCCTCCCAGGATGTCCCGACTTTTTTATTAGATTATGTCCCTCGATATAGCAATGCCGGTTGAGCCTAGTATTAGCATATTTCAGACTGTATAATTTATGCACCCATTACATCGCCCAGGGAGAAAGGGGCGAGACTAGAGGGAAAGGGGTTGGACTCCGTACATTATATGGAGAGCTCTGAAGGGGACGCTAAAGACGGTCTCCCTGTATCCATTCGTAAAGTCTCATTTATTGATTTCGTCTGTCAATAAAGCGTGTATATCCCGTCGTTTGTCGACCCAGACGCGAATACGGTGTACACGTGACTCTCTCGAGTGATTTATTTTCTACGGGCAGCTTTAGAATTCCATTCACACACGATTGATCTTCTTCTACGAACGCGCACCGTTGCTACGAGCAACTACGAGGCGGTAGGCACTTTTATAAAATTAAGCAGACTCCGTCCGTTACTGTATCACTCCTGAACCCTGATCAGGATTCGAGGATAAGTCATCGATCGTCCTCGCGTTAGCAACGCGTAAACCCAATCGCCTCCTGTCGCGATGTAATTAAAATAGCATCGGAACGGTCTGGGAAGATTATCGTAGCGGTTACTTGAACCGGTCGATTGCGAAGCTGCACCGAGAACGTCAGATTGCAGGTGTCGGCGTTGCTGCATCCGTATTATTGTCCTGATAATAACGGCAATTAAGCCGTTTCCAGCAGTTCGTAATAACGCTTCGCGCGGTAATATGTGTTCCTAATCCGACGCGGCATATGGTCCAACAAGGCCGCCGTCGCGGGCCACCCATCGCCCTCTTCACTTACGGCTTAAATTTGCCATTAAAGTGTGTTATGCCCGGTTCGCCGTTTACGGCTCGGTAGCGGATACTTCGCAGGGCAACATTATCGATCAGTCATCCCGTCTGCCGAGGGGTGAAGCTGAATTTATGGCCCCCTTTCCCGCGAACGCTAGCCTCCGACGCGCTTCCTGTATCATTTCGCCCGCTCCTACGGGGGCTACAGAAATATTCGGATCGCCTTCGAATCCGTATTAAGTCGTCTCGTATTCTCGTAGGATGCAATCGCGCGCATCAGTCGTGCAACGCCTGCTGCGAAGCAGAAAGAGAAAATGCACGCGGCTGTGGGAGTCGGCACGGGGTGTCCTTCATTACGAGCAACCTTTAAGCCATAAAGCTTTCTCCGACGCCGGCGAAAACACCGTTCTCACCGACGATCCGCGTCGTGCCCGCCGCTCGTATCATCGTCTCGCGCGGCCGCTGATAATACGCCCGATACACCCTCGTTAGTTGTGAGCGGAAAGTTGTTAAGTTATCCGTTATTCTAATTATGCACATAATAAATTACATGCAAAACTGTCCGTCACACTCGCCTTGGCCTCTCTCCTTTCTCCACGCCGCCTCTGCCCGGCCGTGCGCCCATCGATCGGCATAATTTTCCTACGTGCGAACCGTCCACGCGTGCAGCCACGCACGCACCCATCGGCGCCACGTGATGGCGGAATTTCTGGAAAACGTCCACCCTCGAACGGCCGCGGCCGATCATTAAAGCACCGCTTTCGCGGCGCCAGTTAGAAACGAACTCGATTCGCTACGGCGAACGGTGGGGACGTAATTAGATGTGGTATCTTTCCGTTAATTAAATCACTTTTTCCGCTTGATTAATTAGCAGTCAGCCGCGGTACTCGCAATTCGCCGTTCAGTCGCGCTCCTCGCGGCCTTTCTCCGGTGGACCGATCACGAATGCGCCACGATCTGCATCTTTCATTTCTGTTCCGTGGGTCGAATGGCGAGGGTTTTATTAGGGCTGATATTTGGAGCAAGGAGCGTTGGCTCTACGGCGCTGTCGCTTACTGCCAATCGGAAGTAAATAAATTAAGGAGAAGGAGGTCGACCGGTGTCATTGTCAGCACCCTTCCACTCGGGTTGCCTTTGATCGTTGGATTCGATCGTAAAGCCAGCAACGGATAGCCCATAAAAGTGCTCGACCAATATCGTTCGGTGCATGCGAGGGACGGTTGCATGCGCCTGGTCGCAGTGCAGGTGCGAGATATAACAATAGCGGTTCATTGGCAGGGAGTAGGTACATAGATGCTTATGAAACTTACGATATTATCTGAATCGCGACGAGGGATCGTTGTTGCATAGGTAAATAATCCTCGCGTGCTCGCTCGGCGTGTAAAGCTCCCGGGCACGTTGCGATTTTCCGATTATCGAATTTCATCTCGTGCAACAATAGCCACGATTAATTAGCATCTACGTTACAGTGTCCAGGCTTCTCTCTCGAGTACTTTACTTTCGGGCTGAAGTCCTGCCTCGAGTTAGCACAATACAGAGTTGCCTCGGTCCGTCTTTGAATCCTTTATGCAGCACTTACAGGGAATGGTACGTTATCCCCAAGCCTCTAATGGTCCACGGATGGTTTTGGGCGGTGGCCAACCATGCTTATTTTGCGGCCGCCGAAGCAGGGAACGCGGGAACACGGCTGGACGTGTCGGTAGGCGTGTAGCCCGTTCTGTTTTATTAGCTAATGGCATTCCGGCCAGAGCTATGAATGTTACCTCGACATTAGATGCGCCGTTAATGAGCAACGGCGGCGTAAGGCGGGATAAGTGAACTCCTTAAGATTCAGCTGACTAGCGGCGTTCTTGGGTCACACCGCTCATACGCTACGATCTGCATTTTTAAAACCCCTCGAGGGGCCTGCTGAGCGACTGCATGCGCGATGGCTTCTCCATCGACATCGTTTGAGATTAAGGTCGCGGTAAGATAGTGACGCGCATTAACATACTCGAGTGGCACGATTTGTCTATTCTTTCGCTCGGCGCGCATCTCACATCCTTGGTCGACAAGAAGAATGCTCTTCAAAATCGGTGTCAATCTTCTCTTTCGTTACAGTGGCAACACTCCTACCAGCATTTCGTTCCCCCGTTGCATTAATTCCGCGCAAATGGGCATCACCGTAGACCAAACAGATTATGTTTTAAATTCATAAGTCCGGGAGGATCCCGCGATTTCCCGTCTCTGATAATATTTTCTGGCGCGCTAGAGATCGTTTTCTTCTGGAGTACACGCTCCCGCACGTGCACGCTGCATATCCTATTTCATGGTAATCCCTTGGAATTGTTTGTTCTGCAAAGTTCTTCATCCATCCACTTACAGGATGCCGCGCAACGACGCTGGCAGTCGCTCGGTTAATCAAATTTCTTCCCGCACATCCATGGCCATCCACCTTAATAATTGCTTCAGCGTGTTCGTGAAAATGAATCCCTGAAAACGGGTATCGCTCTCGATCCCTGTCCAATAAACATTCTCCACGGGAATCTGTGTTCCATCTATCCCCAATCGCGTTGTTAAATGCGAACGTCCATTGTATAATGCATAGTAAGGAAAGTATAGAGTGCTATAGAGTATAGAAGGAAGTTAAGCGTCGATACACAGGGAATGGTATACAGACGGTGGTCGTTGCCCTGGTTTTTGCGGGAACAGAAATGAGGCGTCAAATGACTAAGGCCGGCCCGTGTCCGGGCCAGACTTCGCCCATTTGTTGCAGAGTTTCTTTCCGACGTCCAATTGAGTTTGTGGTTTAACTCGTTGAGCTTTCGCCGAACGCATCTGTGTTGCTACTCGAACTCTCGTGTTCGCTTCCGCTTAAATCGAGCAGCACGATGGACGGGCAAACTTCCCTACGCAGAAATGGAACGGAACGGGGGGGGGGGGGGGGGGGATTTGCCGAGCTTCCCGTATTTTTCCACCGCGGAACGATTATTCCCGCCAGCGGTAAGTATACGTTGTAACCACAATTCGCTAAAAATGTTGCCAGTAAGGACATTTAAGTGATTCGAGAAGAAAGAGCTGCGTTAAAGTTCTGCACACTTCGGAGCACGCTCAACGTTTCCCTTCGCCGTGCGGTATTTATTAGAAGCTCTCGTGCCTCGACCCAAATACTCCTCGCGCCATGATCTGTTTTCCTTTTCTTCAAATTATACCTTCCTCGGCCGAAGAATCCCTTTTATCTCGTTAAATAGCAATCGTTAGCGTCTGATCGGCAACGGGAAGGAGAGGACAAGTCGAACGCGAGTTGCATATTAATAATAAAGCAGTAGACGGGTTCCTGGGTCTCGATGTCGGTAAAGGGTCCGATACTTTTGTCCCGGCAGTTTCTTTCTCAGACCTCATTACCTTTTCCCTCGAACGATTGTCCCGATAAACACTCGACGAACAAATTGCTCGTCGTTAACAAACCCGGGCCCGGGGATAAATTATACGGAAGAGACGATTCGATGAGTTCGGGAGGAGGGGGAGGGGGGGGGGAGTAGGAAACGAGGCCGCGATAAATTTGTCAATTTTAAATAGGATTACGATGTCTGGAATATTGCCTTCGCTGCGTCGCTAATGGTACCTACAGGAGCCGTAGTCGCTGAGTAATTATTTTCACGAATTCTTCCATTTCTTTCGAATTGTTCCCCTATTTTATATCTATCCCCCGTTAAGCTTCGTTCGTATATTTCTAGGCTCTTCTTACTGCCACATTTCTTCACCTTGGTCTCCGAACGCCAAGTTAATTACTCAATTTTCACGCTTGCGAAGTTCGAGTCTTCGAGCTCCTGTTTCCTCGCGTTGTTCGTTCTCATCTAATGCGTTACTCGAGGTAAACGATCATTAGTTGACGATGAATATGCAGGAGCAGAGTACGCCGGGCAGTTGCATACGTTTGTTATTAAATTGAACTGCTCGTCCGGGGCAAGGTACGCGGATTAGCGGGCGTTCCCCGGTATCATACGCGCATTATGGTCACGCGGGTTAACTTTCTTCGCCGGAGCGCTTCTCGACGGGCGGATCCATTAATAACTCTGATTTATGTGAGAATTTCTTGTTACACGACACACGGGCACCACCCACCAGCAATTGACAGTTCCCTGGAGGAGATTCACAATAACATCCGCCGCGTAAATTAACGACCGAGTTGCAGTTCGCGCTTTGGCGGCGCCGTCTGCTGCGTTCAGCTCGATGAAAAGCTTCGGCGGATCTGAAGATGTTCATTCGTCACAAGATAGTCACCTATACCCTCGTTCTTAGAATCCTAAAGATACTATCAAAATGGTACTTCTATTCTACCGGTCTCGCAAATTAGCTGGCATTTTTGTATCGCTCCATTTTCTGGTTCCGCCACATACCCTTCACCTTTCCCTGATTACACGTGTATCGTATCGTTCGTCGATTAATCGTTGACGATAAGAACTACTTTCAACATCGTCTTATGTACATATCTCGAGGCCGTGCACGTCCGACGTTGTAAAATCAAGGAGGCGCGAGGGGCACGACGGTCGAACGAGCTCGCAGCAAACAAATCCGAAGTATGCTCGACGGAACAGCACCGAGACGAGATTCTCGTTTGTTTACTGTCGCTTGTTTCCGCTGTTTTGTCACCGTCGTCTACGGGCTCTCTGCGCGCGGAGTCGCGAAAGCAGGCAGTTATCGCTGAAACTGTCGATGTCGAGACGCGAGGCTGCACTCGCGACGGATTTTAGTGGAGCAAATTCTCCTGTGCATAGACAGGGAAGAAGGGCGCCGGTAGAGCTCTCGATTCGCCCGTTTCACGCGGAAAATAGTAAACGAGCAACCAATGTCTGGGAGTAACGTGGGGCGCGAGCAGTGACGCGTGCTAGCAATTGTTTCCAACGGTGCGATACGTTTTCTATAACCTGATCGATTGGAGCGATACCCGATCGAAAGTGGGACCCACAGGACTCATTAATCTTCCACGGACGATGAATCAGTCCCTGAACTGGAAGCTTGTGTTCCGCGACGGATGCCCGCAAGCCGATTCCCTCATATGGATCCTTCGTATCTTGATCACGTACGCGGCCCTGTATCTGATATGCGTCGTCATATGGATAATATATTACCACGCGTCGCTTTATATAATATGCGCCTGTGCTTAGAGGAGAATCGTGATCGAAGGAGAATGGTAAGCAGTCGACTATTATCATCGGCTCCGTTCGGTTGCTCTTGACACCATTTAAAATGAATTTCCTTCTGCTTAGCGAGACGGATTTGAGGGATTTGAGTCCCTCCGAGATGAAGTATCTGCCTGTCCTCCCACTCGACCCGCTTTTCGGAGCGATCACGCTAGGCACTCGGAGATATAGATTAATTTAAGGGAATGTAAATAAAAATCGTGTTTCCTATGCAAACATTGTGTTCGAAGTGTGTTCATAGTCCTCTGAAACAAAGCTTTCTCATTTCCGGATGCTTATCGAATATTCGGCTACAGACACGCCCGGTATATGCTTCTTAATTTTCGTCGAATGATACGCGCGGAATGTGCTGGTTTCGACGCGAGCGCGTATTATTTTTCACGCCGGGGGAGAATGAGTTCCCCTGCCCGGTACATCATCATCATCGTACGAAATTTCGTGGTTTTCGGCGGCTTTTCAATTTTGCTCGATTCGGGGGCCTGAGAATTAATATGCAGCCACGTGCACATGCAGTTACGCGCGCATGCACGCGGCCATGCGATATTAACGTAGGGTTATTGGAACGGTGATGAAACATCGGTATCATTATCGTGAGTAGCTAGGCGAAAAATCTTGCCGGTATGCCGGGAATGGTTCGAGTAACCCACTGCGATGTTTCAGTTGATTACACGGTAAATTATATCAGAGCGGGAGAGAGAGAACGAGAGAGAGAGAGAGAGAGAGAACCGTAGAATTAAAGCCGGAGGTTGGCTGGCGGAACGCTCGCTGCTTGAATTCTTTCTCACGTTCGTTCGACGCAAGTTAAAGGAACAAGTTTGTAAGTTCGCCGGGGGTTGAAAAAAGGACTTTGCCGGGTACCCCTGCTGGGGCAAAATTAAATTCCTCCCACGTTCGACTGAATTTTTTTTATAAAGTCAAATATCTAAGATCGAACCGGCTCGGACGTTTCAATATTTACCATCGCGTTGATTACTTGTATCCACGCAAATTGCGCCCACCTTTTTTATTCTAAATATTGCGTCACTGGCAGGATAATCTTCTAGTTTACTACTACCTGTGGTTATTGGATATGAAGCAATGGTATCACCTAATTAAGTCGCCAGTAGATTCTTATCTTAATGTATAAAGAAGAAAGTTTATATGTTTGTGTGTGTTGTCTGTCGCTTAAAAAGTTTCGAACGGTAAACTCTGGGGGTCGCGATATGTGCCTCAGGTGAGATTATACCTCGCTAATTCAGATGAATGTGACTATTTTCACAAAAAAAATAAAAAAATTATTTTATGAGATCAGAATCTAAATTCCGGGCGAAGCCGCGTAGTAAAGCTAACAATAAGTAGTACATCTTATCTTATACTATAAAGCAGAAAGTGTGTCACATGTTTGTGTGTTTGTCTGTCGCCTAAAAACTTTCGAACGGTAAACTCTGGGGCCACGAAATCCCCAGACAAATGTGACCATTTTTCACAAAAAAAAATTTTTTCTTTTATAAAATTGGAATCTAAATTTCGAGCGAAACCGAGTACTAAAGCTCGTACCTGATAAACCTAAATAGAAAAAAGCCCGTGACCAACGCTGAAGCATTAATAACACCCCTCGCGACAAGGGAGCCCACCCTTGTTCTCCACCGTCCACAAAGATGAAACGGCTTCTCTCCATGGTGGTGGTAACTGTCTAACACAAACCCTGCACATATGTACCTCCCCCCCCCCCCGTGTAGAACGAAGATTAAATTCGCGTGTTAATCGCCGGAGGTGGTTCGTGCGAAACTCGAAAGTACAGATTCCACCATTTCCAGTCTGATTCGCTGTGTTCTATGTATATCGTGCTCTCGAGGCCGATGAGGTGCGCAGGTACATCTTGTCGATGCGTAATGACGATGGATGATGTTCCCGAGCACGGAGTACTAACCCCGATTCCGTGGCAATTTCCGGTTCGTCCGGTGGCGCATCGTCATTGTGCGAAGGCGACTATTGGCGAGGAAGGCTGGAGGGATGGAACGAGGAGATGGCAACTGGAGGTCTACGTAGGAAATAGATAATCATCGGACGTTTAATTACTTCCTAGGCGGCGGCTGGAATTAAGGTATTGCTAACGGGACACGCGTACGTGGGATATCGGGCGGCCTCTGCCTAGGTAGCTCCCGAGTGTTCAACTAATTAATTATTCGTTATGAAGGCGCGCTCTAATGGCTTGGGATTATACGGATGCACAATATTTTCGCTGCCGCCCGTTATAATACGTTGCAACGGGGATTACCGTGCCGCTTTGATTAAATTTTTACGCACCTCCGTTCCTTTACTATAATTTCAGTTAGCTTGCTCTTTGTGGAAGGGGCTGGCTCTTCTCTTGCGTTACATCCTGAGCACCGAGAAATTCGTATCAGACATCTTTTTTTCACATACATATATTTCCGCGCTACTGGCGGGGTAATCTCGTAAAGACGCGAAATAATGATGAATGCGATTCGCGATTAATATGGACAGGTGAATCGCCCATAAGAGCCAAGCTGCCGCGTGATTCGCTATTACCAAAGGGACCGACAATTTCTAGACCTTTCGCAGTAATCTGTGCGCGCACGTGCTCGTAGGAAGAACCATTCGCGATGGTGACGAACAAAAACCCGTGCCCACACGCGAGCTGGTCGTGGCGCGGCGCGGATAGAGCGTAAGGAGAATTTATGCCCTGTGTGGGAAAGGCGCGTGCACACCGATCGGGTTTACCTATTGCTGTTTAACTCCGTTCCCGTCGATTTATAGTTTCCCGTGCTTGAAATTGGGAATTAGCGGCCAGTTCAGCCGGTGTCGTAGCTCATGAGATCGCGCAAGCCTCTTGGACGCGATCCTTAAATATTGCTCGAGGTTCAAGCGTCTTGATAATTTTCGCGGTAATTCCCGACATTTGCCAGCCTTTGACACCAGCACTTCCGAATATTACGTAATATTTCATCATCTTTGGTTCTTGAAGAGGTACAACTTATTCTTCGTAGTATCTATATGTTATGCAAATCTGGTACTCAACGATAGACGCTTTCTCGAAGAAATAGCTCCCTTCCTTCTCGAAATATAGCTTCTTTCGTGTCAACTGATTAACCATTAGGGGACCGGCAAATACCTTTTTGGGGCTTTGAGTAAGCACACTATTTAAAAATGATTTAAAATATAAATACGTATGTGTAGGTGTTAGTGCTCGACTGTGTTTGTATGTATATTCGACTATAAATTCGTTCTGCTGAATGTGTGCGAATGTCGTGCATAATAATAGTTTCGCTTCCGCCGCTAGGATGCGCCGGCTCTGGCAAGTGAAATATAAAACCAAGGGTTTTATTAAAACCTGGACATTCTTATCTTTGCAGAATTCCGGCATATGCATTTCGGATACCATAATTTGATTTGATGATATTGTCGCCATCTCTGACATTATTATTTGATATTGTTGTTATCACGGAAACTATAATTTTATACCAAAAATAATAAATAAAAACATGCAAAAAAAGAAGAAAAAAAAACAAAAAAGAAAAGGTGATACGTCCTTTCTACGTCTACGTCGTTAGCTATGGGTAACGCTAAAAGAAAGTTCTCTGAATTTTGGTATGTGTTCATTCCTGTAGGTCAGTAAAACTGCCATGTAGGTCAAATATTTTTACAATCCGACTACAGATTCGTGATCAGCAGAATCAAAAACCCCCAGACGTACTGTATTTTTTAAATTAAAAAACGTTAAAAATTTTATTACCGTTCCGGAACAACAAAACCCCTTCGGGGGCTCTGTGCAAGTCCTCTAATTCTGCACAACATATACGTTATATATATATATATATAAACATTTTTGGAAACTGAAAACCACTACTTTTGCGAAAAGAAGCCGGTCCTCTAAAGGTTAATTTACCTGTTCGTTGAGAAATTCTATACAAGCTTCTAAACATTATACCATGGAGCTTACGCGTGCGAGAAATGATTGATTTAGAATATTTAGATTGCCAGAAAATGAGGCGTTGTTTGCAAGTAGCTAAACGAAACCACTCATACTGTACCTTCATTTGTAACAACAAATCTTCTAACCATTGCATTCGCTAATAATCTGATACAAATTCCGGTGCAATCGAATTACCGATCGTATGACCGACGAATTACTGTTTCAAAGCTAGTACAAGCGCCGGTGGACCCGCCGATGTGTGAGTCGTCGTATTGCCGCGGCGCGGGGGTGTGTTAGATAGAAATGAGTAAGGCACTGAATGCAGGGTAACCAGGATAATTATTTCCGTGGTCGGTCGGCCGCCCTATTTAACCTATAAAATTTGCATGTACGGCTCTGTGGCAGGCTGTCTCGAATGTGTACACGACCCATACGTTCAGCGTCTAGCTGAAAACTCTGCGTTTATCGTGTCGGTCAACGTAGGAGAAAATTTTTGTCCCGTCATCCCACGCGCAACGGCTGCGCAGTTTCAGCTCTGAATACATAGTAGGTGCCTATGTATGTAGTTCTAAACTAGCAAACATCGTCGCGACTCGCCGAACTTAAACGCACATAGCTTTCTCAACCCTTTCCTCTTCTACGATTAATAATTTTAAAAGTATCTTGGGGACCTCGAGCACCGATCGCGCGCAATTTAGAAATTCGTCCCCCCCCCCCCCCCTCTTTAATCCACGAGCTTTCCATTTCTGCAACATTGTAAGCGGCACCAATACACCATTGTACTCGCCGTTTGCCCGGGCGATGCAATGCCTTTTGATTGAATTTCGATTATTTGAAAGCATTCTGGCGGTGAGCGGGTGCAGCCGCGGCGAACACGAAATTGTTGTACAAACAGGTCCGACCAGAGTTTCGTAGTTCCCAGAAACGCGCACTCGTATTTCCCGGATTAAAATTTGGCCAGTCGTGTAAGCCGCCCTCGGTTGCAGCCTCGGCCGTCGCTCGGCGAATTTTCATTTTCATTCTTCGCCCCTCTCCCTCCGCCGTCGGCCTCTCATTCTCGGCTCTGACAGGCGGCGCTTAAGCGAACGAAGGTCTTACATTTTGCGGCAGGCAAGGCGGCCGCGACGGCTCTGCCCGATTTTAATAATAATGCGATAATGCGTTTCGGGCTTATGGCTCCGTGCACCTTAATTGCGAATTCTAAGTCCATTTTGGCGAGCGGTCATCCTACGTGTAAATAATTCAGGGCGCACATGCGACCGCGCTAGGCCGCTTCTGCATGAATGTATGCGGGCTTGTAACTAGTTTACTGATTATTAAATGGCCCGCCCTCGCCAGGGCCGCGTCGCACACCCTTTCATCGTCGACACGCGCCACCACCACGATGCAACTCCCGCCGACACGTTTCGCCAAGTGGCCGAATACATTCACGATACTTTCCATAATCTTCTCGCTTCATATTAGGTACTTTCGGACATTTCGAATTTTCGATGCACACCGAGCCCAGTTCACGTGCCTCGGACACGCAGATATAAGAGCGAGCACACATGATTTCGCCAAGTTGGAATGCTTGTATGCTTTTAAAAGTACGTGAATATTTTAGACCCCTGGAAAATTTGTCGAAAGGTGAAAATGTTGCAGGGTCTGTTAGGTAGATGATCTGTGTTAAGCATGGGTAGTAAAAACGAATGACGAAAGTGTGTGTTCCGTGGATTTAGAGTCACGTGTATCGGGTTTCACATATATTTCGTGATATAAATAGAGTCGATGAGGATTGATATCATCCCTTCAGCCGACGAAGCGTTAACGACGACACCGTTTCGCACTAGCGCGGTCTCATCGCGAATTCGTCGGGCAGTTTCCCCCAAGATGTTCATTTAGGGGATCAATTACCTCTCGGCTAATTTTGTATTCGAGATGCGTGGGAGCGTCTGCTCGAGGGGGGGGGGGGGCGGGGACGAAGGCAGACTTTCGAACCTGGCCGACCTCGAGCGAACATAAATGAAATCGCTGGCGTGAATTCGCGGACGATTGCCGCGGCGCGCGGGTTGCCCCCGCGTGCCTTCTCTCTAATCCCGTCTAATCGATACGAGAAGTCTCACGCGCTTACTCAGTGTCACCGGCAGGATCTGCACAGGGAACTTTCGATAAGAGCAGCGTACGCCCTACACTCTATACCCTCGGCTTCCTCCTGTTCCCCGCAGCGCGCCCGTAAATTTGTTTAAAGTTCCGCCCGCGACGTTGCTACACGCCGTTCCCCCGATTCAGATTGCGCCCGCCGAATCTCCGTTCTTCGAATACTTCGCGGTGGCACGGCGTCGCGACGCCTCTTTGAACTTCCCCCGTCCTCTTTCCTAAGTTAATCTAAGTCCGTCACTTCGACCCTGCACGCCTGAAGGGTAGCTATATACCGATCGGCGTGAAAGGGTACGGTTCTCTTGTAAACCTGTCGACGCCCCTGCTCTTGATATTTCCACAGGGAAATGGCCTTATTTCATTCTACTCGTGGTATCCCGGCTAGGATATTACTCAAAACATTCCCGCAGTTTAACGTACCACTGTCACCTCCGTTCCAGCCACCCCTTTGAGCCCCGGCAGATTTTATAGGGGCACTGCTCTTTAATCGCGAGTTTAACAGCGGGATCGCTGTGAAATAGCTTCGTTCAGCTTTCGAAGAGACATTTTTGGCCGGAAATTGTATGCCAATCCCGGGCAAGACAATTACGCCCGCAGTCAGATGAAAACCGTATCTTTGCGAGTCCCGGCCGATCGATAGTCTATCAAAGCGGTTAAGGCACCACTTTTCAATCAGTTTTCCATTTGCATCGACGGCGCTCCTACGCAATGCCGCAGATTACCTTTCCGAGTGGTCTGTTTGCCGCGGATAGAAGGATGCAACCGTTTAACAATGACTATCGCCGATGAAATAAACGATCGTAGTGATCGCGATATCGGTGCATTTGTTATAAAATATTCTGGTAAATGGGATGGCATTTGTGGAACGCAGAGGCTCCAATGTTAATTCCTCCGCCAACCAGCGGATTCCTTAAGTGGATGAAGTCCAGCGGCATTCAACGACGTAATAACGTGAGAAACTTCTCGCGTCTCGGCAGCCGCGACCTCGCTGTCCGCTGCTTTCGTGCATTATGCAACCGACAGAGATCCCCTGAAAGTTTTATCGAGCGTGCGCGACTTTTTTAGCCGTAGGAATTTAACGGTCGCGGACGTGTGCATCGAAGGAACGGGGCAAGTACATACAGTCGCTACTTCAACGAACATGCAGCTTCGCCAACTGCAATGTTTCGCGTAGATTTTAATCGCCATTCGCATCACTCCGTAAGAATCCCCCGAAACAGCATATGCCGACATTTTCTCAAGGAACTTTTTCATAACGGAGAATCTCTGTAACCCGTGGCCGATCGTTGGCTCCAGTTTCACCAGTTTCATCTGTTTCGCAGCGATACGGCGCCGGGATATAGGGCACTGCGCAGCCTTTCTGTCCCCGGATAGTCGGTTGGTCAAGCCACCACGTCACGTCAGGCGAGGGTGCTCTCGCGACGTTAATTATGCGGCGGTGTAATTAAATAGGAGGTAATTGAGGGACGTGGAAGGTATTATTGAAGTTTCTGATGGCGGTGGGGGCCTTGGTTGTTTGTGTGCGCGCGTGGCAACGTTTACGTGCGCCACGGTGTGTGCGTACACGTAGCGACGGATACGTGTACGTGTGCACGTTGCTGAAGGGGGATGGTGGCGGAGAACGCTGACGCTGACATGCGCGGTCAGTCGTTGGAGGCTGCGGAAAGGGGTTGGTCGACTCATGCATATGCTAATCATATTCGGGAGATGCACTGGCTTCTAGGCAGAGATGAGCACCGGCCAATTCCGCCTCGCCATCGACTACTCTATCCCTCTTTTACCAGCCGCGTCTACTACTGCACCCCTCTGCGCTACGATCACACGTATCTGTTTAACCTTTCTTTCCTCTCGGTTGCGCGGAATGTCGTCCGATTGCAAGGTGGATAAAATTAAACGGACCGTCGATGATCGCCGCGACGATTATCGCGTAGGTGCTCGGGCAAACTTGCCTTCCCTCTTTACCCTTCAACCTTTCGTTAGGGGAGGATGGGGCAATCGCGGTCAGTGGGCAATGATGGTCAATATTGTTATTATAAAACGGCATGTTCGAAATGTGCAATTTCTTTTCTTCACGTTCCACGACATCATTCGCTATATTGTCGAACGATCTCGCCTTCGTCGTTGCTAATTAACCAATGAAAACTAGCCTTTTTGTGTTTTAAACGTCGTCGATGTTATATTTCGTGTGCACAACGTAAGAGGTAAGTACTAATTCTGAAGCTTTTTTTATATTTCAAGATTACGTAAATATAGATATACTATCAGGGCAAAGGATTAGAATGAAATTTAATATAAATTTATTTAATTTAAATATGATGGTCACTTGACTGTTAGTGTTCGTAACGTGATTACCATTATTCACCAGTGTAAAATAAACACAACTTTCTTCATTAGCACAATTTTATTCTGTAGGTGGCAAAAATTCGCCCTAGAAGAACTGCAAAAGCCAAGTGGACTGCTGAAGTACTTAAAAAAGCAGTGAAGCTTTTTCAAGATGGACAATCCATGCGAAAAGTATCCATGGGGCCTCTGGGCCCATTCTGAATGTTGTGGATGGGACTCGGCGGATGGATACATTTGCGAAAAATGTAGCAGCCCCTAGACCGCAATTGCCCGCAGGTGTGGACGATGGCGGTAAAACACATATTCGTTTTTTGTAATTTTATTGAATAAATTAATATAAAATTAATTATTTTCGTATCCTACGTATAGGTTGATAGTTTAAGTTTACAAAAAAAATCATTTTCAAGAAATATTGCACCTTATGTCTTGGTTTTATTACACTTATTGTTTAAGTGACCGCCATTACTCATTCTCCCCTATATCTCTGTGGCGTCAATCAGGAGACAGTTAGAAGATTCAATTTGTACGGCAAGAGCAGCATTCGAAGCTACTTCATTTGCATAGGCGAGCATCTAATTATTTCGAGGTTTGTTCGACGTTCCGCTTGACTGATCTCTGAGGGGCGCAGCAATTTCTTATATATCGTCCTTATATCTCTCAGGCATCTAGCAGTCGCCTCGAAAGAATTGGCGAGGAGGAAGCCTATTTATCTTCGTCTCTCAGTGTCGACACGACATTTCACTTTTAAGACATTTACCTATCCCAGTCGCCGCGACCTTTTCGCCACCTACGGTCTCATCTGTCCCCATTGGCCTGCCAATTACCGATATACTATCCGCGGTGGATGTGTTTTTGAAACGTCGTTACTTGCCGAACAGAAATACCAATCTCTCCCTCGCCTCAGTCCCCCTTTTATACAGGGCCTCCCGTCGACGGCATCGCCCTCGTTAGAAATAGAGTTTCTCAAAGATCAATCTCGGCTGGATGGGACTTCAAAGCGGGTCGGTGGTGACGCGTGCCTTTTGATTTCGCGACCAGGCCACGCTGACGCGTTAAGCCCGCACGAAGTGAAACGTATCGAGGCAATTGCCAGGGAAAAGACGTCGATCGTTTATCAGGAGTATCGCCGCGGAAGAAGCTGATGAAATTAGATCCATTCGGGGGCATCTCGATCCAGGATGAATTTTCTCTAGGTGCGCAACGGTGGATTGTGCAATAAATCTAAATGCCTGCAGCGGATCGGACGAAGAAGCTGCACTTGGACCAGTTCTCCCGAACCGCCGCGTACGAATTTCCTCGACTTTTAAACGATAATATAATTACTTTCGCGAACGCGCTCGTGCCGCGAACAGCTCGCTGTACACCTCTAACTTTTATGACGTATCAGCTCGTTAGAAGTTGCATCGAAATGTTTTGCCCGGCGCTCGAAACGGAATGCCAGACACATACCTACTGTGTAGTTGAATCGTGCCCACGGAATTTCGCTGGCGAATAATTTTATGATAAAACGTCCGGATAAATTGCCGCGCTCTCATCGAAATGCAGCTGGATGGTTGCCCCTTAATCCTCATATTTTCCAACTTTCGATCTTCGATTTCTGGGACGCGGAATAATGAAGCGTGTAGACCTAATTGCGCTCAGTGATATATTTGGATAAAAAAGGTAATTTGATATATCATCGGTGCCCCCGAAGAATCGCACGGCTTGACGAATGGCGACAAAAAGGAGCGGATATTAAAGTGCAGGGATTCTTATTCCACCTCGGTGCAATAGTACAGGCTGAAATTTATCGCACGGAGAACCGACACGCAAGCTCACTTAATCGTCAAACCGGTCTCATTTCTCGTCAGATTGCTTTCGCGCGACACAGCATCCCGAGTAGCCGCGGCGCTCTTCTTCTTCTTGTCGCTTTTCCAATGGTCGACAGCTTATTTGAATGCATGGCGATAGTCGCGAGAACACCGATTCCGATTACGCCGCGCTGCTTCGGACCAATTAATTGTCACGTAAATCTTAAGAATTTATAGAACAGTGGCGAGCGGCAACATCCTTTGCGACACAGTACAGAGAGCGTTAGTGCCCGGAGTAGAGACAATATTCATTTTTTTTTGCAATTCAACACGGTGTAATTTACGTTGCTGCCGCTTCAATCGGCAGCCAAGCGAACGTTTTTGCAGGCTATTCAGCCGGAGCTTGCTTTTGCACTAAGATAAGTCAAGAGGTTCTTTAAAACTCTGCAGTTCAAGCTTTCGTTTTTCAGACACGAGTAATTAAACTTGGCGTAGTTTGATTTATATCGAATTTAGAGAAAATCTAGTGTAAGTTGTTAAAGAATGTAAAAGAATATTCAATACAGAAAATAAAGAAAAATTGCATGTTCAGTTATTTTATTAGCTTAGCAAATTCTATAACGCCTTTCTGCCCTTCGTCATAAATTCGTTGTTAATTCAAAGTAGTTTGGAATTCGATTGAAGTGATAGCGAAGTGAACTTTGTTTTGCTAATATCTGCTCTTCGATGCAATCATAGAAATCGAGAGGCTAGCCAAAAACAACACCTCGGGGTTACGAAATGGTAACGTACCTACCTTTCGATTTTTTTTAGCATAATAAATTTATGAAAGTACAAGCTACCAAGCGGTCACTTGGTATCCCATCATTACCATCTTTCATTAACCTGTTCACTTAGTTAGTTTCTTACCTCCAAACAGTCCTGTGTTGGTACTTAACAATAAATAAGGGCAATTTAGATCGTCCTGGCCTCGGTAAATGGTATGTAGACTCGTGTTGCCGAATGCAGAGGCATTTTCAAACATGGTCACTCGTGCTCCCCAGTGAACAGGTTAAACATTCCCCCATAGGGGTCTTGGGATTGTCAGGCCTGTCTTATTTCTCATCGGTTCGGTTCGCTCTGGGTGCTCGGAGTGGTTCTCGGGAGCGGTCGCCCTGCTCCCGTTCTCGTCGTCATTTTTCCAACGGCCAATAGCTCATTTGAATGCGCCGCGGTTCCGTGCATCGTCGCGGCGGACGTTAACGATTCTTTTGTTTTACGTATACCCCCGTGGACTTGGCTCAAAGTCAGTCAGCAGTCTTGCAGACGGCAGAGGGACTTGATTTAAAGCCGGTACGATATCTCGGGGAATCGCACTGCGCTTAACGAGCGCTGGCCCGCGCGCGTACGTACGCGAGAGACACGCTGGATCGGGCCCGTTCCACCCTTTTCTCTACCCCTTTGGCATTTTCAAAAATCCCCCCACACGAGCATTAGCTATCGTGGCCGTGCGTGCACGGTGCGTCGACTCGCGGCGAATGTGGGTCGAGCTGGTCTCTTTGCGCGCGTTCGTCGACCCACCCCATTTTCATTTCGATCGGGAACTACTCTGCGTATCGATGATTGCCCCATGAAGAAAACCTGACGAACGAACAGATTCTTTAGTTCTATCCTAGTTCATAGGTGGATCGAAGATCTCGCTTGGCGATAAAAGCTCAGCGTTTGTAGAACCTTGGAAATTCTTGCTTGGTGGTGTTTGAGTACTGATGTTCTTTAACCAGTCGTCATCATAGAACGAGGAAGGCTAATTTCATACTTGAGACAAACCACGAGGGTCGCGCCTCCGGATGAATCTGTCCCCCAAAGCGAACGAACTACCCCGACGAGGGGCGTTCCTCCTGTCTCCAGCTCCACCCTCCCCATCAACTTCCCGCCGAATAAACAATAAAAAAAAAAGTTGGGACCACCAGGGACCAGCCCGCGGGACAAACATATTTTCGCGGTTCGTTTATTATTCGAATATCGGCTGTGTGCCCCGTCTCTGTCGTTCCGTCTGCATCCTCCAAGGAGGAGGATGAAGACCGAGCGGTCGTGGACACGGATGGTTAAGGCGTTTACGTGTGTTCGCGTCCTCGCGAGGGGAAAGATTGGCGGTGAAAAGGGACGCGGTTAGTCGCGAGAAGGCGCGAAGGGAAATGTGTAATGTGGTTAGAGGTTGCTGCTGGCTTTGTCAGCCGTGGCAATGTGTTTATCCTCGCTGGACAAACAGCGCGGGCAGAGTATCGTTTTACGACGTACGGCCGTGGGGATAATATATGGAAAGTATAAATCGAGATAGGACGGCGAGTGGACGGCGATCGCGACATCGTTCCACCCTCCTCGGCCCCGTATCCACATACACTTGGCCCGATAGATTCACCTATCTCCAGGCGATCAGATTTGTACCCAGGGGGTCGAGGGTTATGTATATTCCGACATTGGCTGGCCTGTTATATACCCATTGCCCTGTTCCACGAGCGGACTAACTCTCTTTTTTCATCCCACCGACGCACGGTTTATCGATTTTCTAGAGTTTTTAATATTCGAGTAGCTTTAGTCGCTACAAACTCGTTATCTTATATGAGAGACAGAGAGCGAGAAAGAGAGAGAGGATGGTAGCAATTAATCTGAGAATTCGTTGGAATCCATGAAAATTACCCGTTTCAAAGACTTCTAATCGGCGGCCGTGATGATGAAGCGGGGAATTTGATCGATTCGTTATACGATCGCCTCGCGTCCTTCATGTCCGGTGGCGAGATAATTGAATTATCGGTACTTGCTACATCTTCCTCTTCCGGCGGATCCAACGGTAGTCGGCTAAAGTTCGCTCGAGTGCCCTCTCCGGGAATGCTACCTCGTATTGCGCTTTGAAACGTGTCAATTTTCAAATTGATCAGAGCTCGATTGCCCTTAGACCGCCTAAATGAAACTAATTCCCTGATTGCCGTTTGACGCAATATCCGTTCGTTAACGGCGATCCCTGAATTCCAACATTTCTAGGATTTTCAGACGGGCGGGTCGTTGAAAAGTGCCGCGTGCTTGCTCAGCGTCCCGTAATTTCATTTCGCCAAGGGACGACGATTTTTCTCGATATCATTCGACTTCCCCTCGATTCTCTAACGTTTCAAATACTTAATTGACCGATCGTTAGACTGGCCCCAGGAATATTGAGCTCATGGAACACAGTATTAGCATTGAAACGGAGCAGTAAGAACTTGGAATGAAACGGTGGGATTTCATGGGCCTTGGTAAAATGTGAAACGCGTGGATATCGCGATGCACGAGTAAAACGGAAGAATTGGGCTCGGTTCTTCCGTAAAGGAGGCCAGCAAATGGGCGATTTACAACCGGGCGGTACTTTTCACAGGGATCGTAAAGAAGAGACGGGTAGGAATCGGTAGCATGATTAAGAAAAGCCCTCGCGTGTGTTCAGCTGTTCCTCTGGTGGCGCAGTGCGCGGTGCGCGTCCCAGGGCCTGTTGCTCGTTTGTATGCAGGCTACCGGTGTCCTTGACGACTTGGATGTATGACTGGGCATTGTTAGCGGTGTCTCATCAGTTGTATGTGAAATTCACGCAAAAGTATGATCTTTAAGTGCCAGGGTCGCTCGTAAAATTGCCAGAAGCTTGCGCCTGAGCACATACCTCTTGCTCCCCTCGACGTGGCCGCTCGTGATCGAAATAATCGATTTTTCTGCAGCTTCCACTTGGAATCCTCGCCGAATGCCTCGAAATCTCTCTCGCTCCACGGTACTGAATAAGACGAAGGACATCTCGAGCACAGATCGTAGACTGCATCCCTTCGATTACACCTCGAAAAGGATTCGCGATGCTGCTTTGACAAATAGAATTTGTAGCGAGAGTTCCGAGCGATCCTCTTCGGATGCTCGCCGCAGGAAGATATCGCACCAGCGTTCGCCCCATCCGTGTACCAACGACATGATCTCGTGGGTTTAATCAGAGTTGGGACAGACGCGCCGCTATCGTAATCCATCCGGCATTTCGAATCATTTGCATCGTTAAAATGGCAACTACGTTCCGCGTAGTGGCGTTCTTCGATATCACGAAATCTCCGGCCGAAAGCACGAAAAGGTGACGAGGTCTACGTGCCTCGGACCATCGGCTTGTCCGCATTTGGGAGTCGTTAGTAGGATCCTCCTCCGGAGGGTCCTCTGCTCCTCTCTCTTCCTCTTTGGCGTTCCGAGGCAAGGGATCGCTCATTTTGGAAAAGCCTTAATGCAATCTAGACTCGGATCAGCGCATGGGTATAGCGTGTGCCCCTCTGGGCGTTCAATGGCCCGTCGTCGTCGCTGTCGTAGTTGTCCTCGTCGTTCTCGTCGTCCTCCTCCTCGTTCTCATCCCCCTTTCTGGGCCACCTTTCCTCCTCTACTTCTTCTTCTTCCTCGTCTCTCGTCGTCGTTGTCGTCTTCGTCGTCCTCTTCGTCGTCGCCGTCGCCGTCGTCGTCGTCGTTGTCTCGGCAGCACTCGCCCGTTTGACAGAAGCCGATGCATTCCGCACGACATCGCGACTGTCCTACTGCGTCTCGTCTCCCCTTATTTATTGCCGCGGGATCACGAGCGAGCCGGACAAACGGATCGATGGCCAGAACGGGCAGAACGGCGCACGGATCCCGGGGACATTTGGCATGTGCGTATTCAAATCCGTCCGGACGACTGCCCTAACTCACGATACGACAGAAAAAGGGAAAGAAAGCTTCCTCGAACGGCGAGCATCGGTGACGTTGATTGAATTAAAAATAATCGTGCGCTCGATCCGCCTCTTGACGATCTACCGCCACCGTGGATCTGCTTCATCCCCTTTCTCTACCCTCCGCCCTCCTCTCCCCCTCCCCCCTGGTACGGATCATCCCGATAGTCATGATTATGCGCCATTCGCAGGGCTTAATTAGGCGGTGCTCGTGAGAATCCGGTCCTCCGTGTTCTGGAGAGATGAAAAAATCGCGATCCCAAGGCGATTACGTGAGTGGAATCGGCTAGTCGCCGAGAGGACTCTGCTTTCAGAGCAGGTTGACCGCGCGCTCCTTTGCATAACCCCGTTTAATTGTGAAATTGGGGATGGAGGGTACATATTTAATTACCGCCGCTCGACTTCACATTCGCTCGGCTCGTTAGCGTTTTTCCGTCTGGATTCCGTTTCGTTCGTTCGGTCGTTGGTTCGTTTTGCTCGTCCCTCGATCAACGACGACGGCAAGTAGACGAACAAGCACACGGTCAGCCCGCGATGCACATGCGCCTCGATCGATGCATGAGTGAAACGTCACTTCCATTTCGAGGGCGTGAAACATTCCCCTGGTGGTAGCTGGTAGCCACCGACGCTGCAGCCCGTTTCGGCTGGTTATGCTCTCGAGAGGCAACTGCCACGGGGACAAGTGGCCGTGAAGCGAGCGAAAACTAGCAAAGCTGAAGTCTGATGGGGTTGCGTTTCGCCGAGGTTAATGTCTGATTGCAAATAGTTTCAGGAACGCGATCGCTGTTTCCGTCCACGAGATTGCACCGCGAACTTGGATGTAGGTACACCCTCTGTGAATGGCGTGTAGAAAAATGTATCAGTAGTCTAGTGCGTACTTAGTTGAATCTACATATTTTCTTATAAGTTCTGATTCCAAATGATGTTACATTATCAGTTACCAATTTCACATCGAAATTGAGAACGTA
Organism: Andrena camellia; assembly: GCA_029448645.1. Taxonomy (NCBI): domain Eukaryota; kingdom Metazoa; phylum Arthropoda; class Insecta; order Hymenoptera; family Andrenidae; genus Andrena; species Andrena camellia. The sequence goes on along the minus strand of CM055679.1, from coordinate 13,197,620 downwards.
GGTTCAACTGTATCAGCATCTAACAGGCACAGAACGTCATCGGGTGGCCACATTCGCGGTCTTTATCTGCATCGCGCGCCTCGCAAATAGATGCCGATTTATTCAATAATTCTCGTCGAATTCTCTATGTGGCGCGTGATATTATTAACGAGAGGATTAAATGGCCGCGCGATACTATTGCGCCGAACGAAACAATGGAGCGCGATATAGCCGATTAGAGCGCGGCGCGAGAAGTGGCGGAGAGAGGGCATTGCTCGCTTTTAGGCGGAAGTTGGAGAGCATTGTACTGCAACGTACGGTTGTTTCCGGGTGCATATTTGCGGTTAAGAGATTTTAACGGGAACCACCCGTGTATCGTTCATTCATTAAAGTTTACCTCTCGCCGCCGCGCGCAGATTTGATTAATTACCTAAAAGCGTAAGTTGTTCCCGTGCCAATTCGACCGTCTACGGTGGTGTGTAACTCGACGTTCGATCGTGAATCGAGACTGAACTTCATTTCACCACCGCTAGTTACTACAATTACCGTGGCTCTGGCCACGTATCCCCTGTACAAAAGCTCCCGCCTACGTTCGTTCGATAACTTAATAACCACGCTGTTCCGTTCAACTAATTTCCATATGCGGGGCGAATTTCGCAGAAAAATGAGAATTAGTTTCATAATAAGAGATTCCTCTTTGTGATCCCGCAATCTTAGAGATATCTGTTAATCACTTCACAAAACTCCTTTGCACTTTAATAAACCATCGTCTCGTTCACCTTGATCACCTAATGACGATCGATTTCTTAATTCCTTTGAGTGCTTAAGTTCAATCCTCCGTGGTCGTCACCTGGCCATTAATAATCGTTTATTCAGCGAGCTTTCCTTGTGTACCAGATTTCTCTTTCTGCCACGTTAATCTCGTTACCTCGATCGCGGATCTTCCGACTGGGGGGTTTTTTTTTCGTTGCGCCTCCATACCAGGATTGATAATTCAATTAGACGGCTCACACAGTTGATTTAACTGCCGGGTCTTTCTGTGCTAGAGCTCTAGCATTGGGATTCACAATTCAATTAGAAGTTAAACGCCTGTAGGTCTGTACAAGCTATCCGAGTTACCCCCTGCAACTCTGCTGTGTACCTAACTCTCTCGTTCTTCGCTACCTTCTCCATCTCTCCCTCTGCTCTCCCGTTAACTGCTTCTCTGTCTCTCTACCCTTCGGTTACCTCCCTCTGCAACCCCTTTCTTCCTCTCTCTCTCAGGCTGCCCTCTGCCTCCCCCAAGTTTCTCCACCCGTCTGCAACCGTCTTTGTCCCTTCCCTTAACACTGTCAAGGGTGAGGCCATCTCATAATCTTGCTGCGTATGTCTTCGTCTCAGCCTAATAAAGTATGCAGCCTGAATAAGCAATGAGGCGCGGTGTCACTCGTGAAACTAACTCTTTAATAATCGCGCGGCACTCTGATCGCCCTCTCCCTTTCTCCTCGTTCATCATCCCACGGTTTTCTAGCCCCAATTCTGTCACCTTCAAGGTATTCTATCTTCTTCGGTAATAGCAATGAACGGCAACGATCCTAGATCTATACTTACCTACTTTTAGGGCTCGCGGGAGTTACGCGCACCTCCAACGAGACATCAACAATCTTCAACGATCCTCGTGGATAAGCAACGATCACGGGAGACTTGAAAAAGTAATTAACGCGAATGTTTAGTAGACCACGGTCGCGTCTAAGTACGTTTTACACTTCCCATGCAGGCCTCGTCCCTCTGAATAACCGCAGAGCGACACGAAAGGTATAAAATCTCGTCTGGGAGCGTTCACTGATTTATAAATCGTTTGTGGTGTTGGTTTTCTACGTCGAACGGTAGGAGCGACTGTGCAGCGGGGAGACGTAGGATCGAACGTGTTAGATACAGCATCGACATAGCAATTGAAAGCTGCCGCTGTTCCCGGCGAAATCGAGCAATCCGCAATAACGCAGCTTCCATTACTCGCAAGTTTCAGTACTATAGGATTTAATAACGAATACCCCTTTCGGTCTTTCGCTGGAATTATAATGAGACTTTTGCCATAGTAATTACCGCTTTTCTTCTTGTGCATTTCGCGTCAGAAGCACAAAGCTCGTGCCTCCAAGCGAAAAGGAACACACATCGCGAATGTTTGCGGTGACAAAAAGAGGAAAAGCTATGAACGTAGAGAAGCAGAAAGCGCTTTTCACCGCGGCCAAGTTGTAGAGAATACATTTGATACGTTTTCTTGCTTTAAGACTGAGAAGAATGGGGGGTTACGCAATATGAGGAAACTTTTGAACCTGGCGTAGTCACGGACCGTGACTATGTTAATAAGGGGCCATAGAATATTTCATAATATACCTACGACGAATAATGAAACCACCCCCGATTTATCGTATAAAAAGTAGGTCGTTCAACGATGCGACCGATCGATTTCCTTCTTCCGGAATTCATCTCGATACAATCACCCTGTTTACCTTCTATTTTCTCGTTATTTCGAATTCTAAATCCCACACAAACTCCAAGCTAGCTATTTCGACCGAGAACATTTCGTTCAATATTTCATTTCTGCTCGCCGATTCTTTTCCCCGTCCGCACGAAGATTGCCACAGATCAGTGCTGGTGTCACACCGAAACGTTACCAAATAAGTGCAACATGGTCACTGTAGCCAGTTGCTTGCACTCGCAAGAATAATAAGCACACTTCCTGTCCTCGATTCCTGCTCGTGGCAATGGCAGCACGCGCCAATCGCGTTAATCGTGCGTGAAAATACCACTCGCTTACAAGGTCCACCTGTCCAATTATTAAAGAGCCGAACGATGTAATACCGGCTGGATACTTTAGTAGCCGAGCGCGTGTACAACGTTGGGTTAGAACGGTTACGCTATAAGGCAATATGTACAGCGCGGCGGCTTTTGTTGCACCGTGAGAAATGGTCGCTGCAAGTGTCTCGTTTTGTACGTGGGACGAAGGTGAACTGGTGCTGAGGAATGGCACAGAACTTCGCTTGCTTTATGCCTTAGCATTCGGCTTTACGCAATTCCGCTTCCCTTTTGCGAATTTCCGCGACGCACATGCTAGCGACAGGTAGCGTTCCTTCCTTCTCCCCTTTCGATGTTCCACTGGTGACCTTATCAATGAGGGTGACAGTGGAGGGGTGTCAGAAGCTTTCTCCGTTTTCTGAAATTTAATGGGTTACGACGAGAGAAATCTGTGTAGCCGTTCTAAACGCGCCAATTTACTTAGCGAAAAGGAATGGTATCGGTCAAACCTGTACAGCCCAGTCGTACGAATCCGTGTCTGTTTAACAGGAGAAAGGGTGTGGTAAATTGAAACGATTCTTCCTCGTTTGCGAAAAAGGGGACGTGGAGTGCTCGCACGAACAGGCGCGGCAAATGAATCACCCGTTAGTGGAGCTCTGACTGTGCCAACGAATCGCTGCACAGCGCAGCGTGAAAGTGCAACGGCGATAGGCGAAGCGTGACGCATAACGACACCCTTGGACGTAGCGATGATGCGCTGCAGGTGAAGTGAAAAAATATCCGCGACCCAGAAACTCGTCGCCATCGGGAAAGTAATCTGTTTGGACGGGCGTCGTTCGTCAATGACACGTATCGTCGGTGCGTACGGTGTGTCGGGAACACGGGGCGGGGGACTAGTTTTGGGGGGTTGTAGTCGGAAGAAGGGATGAAAGTGGAGCCAGTTTGGGTAGGGTAGGTTGGAAGGGCCGTGCGGTCGGTGCTCGAGAGAAATGTGTTATCGATTTTCCCGGGTATCGATATCACTGGGTATTGTTCGCGGGGATCGGACACATACGGGCGGTTTTTGCTTTTTTCCTGCCAGCGACGCGCGGCGATCTGCACCGAAAATATTGCGCTAACGATGGCTTTTTTTTGGGGCGGGGGGCTGCGAACGGTGCAGCCGGCCACCTCGGACGCGAAAAGGGAAAACCGATAGACGATAGATCCGGAGAGAGGCGAAACCTGACGCGGGGACAAATCGTTAAACGCGAGCTATGATGACAAAGTACGACTAGCGAGAGTCGAAACGATAGCGTCAGGGATGAACGATGCGTTCGCGCCACATCCCTTGCGTGAAACGCAGTCTACCAGTCAACTCCACTTTATTTCTCCCATCTCCATCACTCTCTCATTCTCTCTCTCTCTGGCGCGTCCGCGCGCGCGAGCTTCCCCACCCCCCCCCCCCTCTGTATACACGTTTTTATTTTATTTCTAAATGCATCCTTTCGAAACGTTCAAATGCATTTTTTTCTAACAGCCACCCGTCTCGCGCAGATCGTACTTGTCGCCCGTTAAAACACAGAGGACAGATGTAGAATGGCTGATGAATCGCCCGACACGACGCGGCTTATATTCGCTTCTGAATCGGCTGCGTTCATTTCACAGGTTTAGTGTTTCGCGGATTCTCGCGCTAAACCACCAGGGAATGTGCAGACATATGTTCTACCCCCGCGATGGCTAGCAAGAGGGAAACATTTGGTTAATAAAATCATAGAAAAGGCACGTGGTGTACTGCTGACAGTCGACCTCCAAGCCTCGAAGCTTAATTTAATTTATTAGTCATAATTTGTGCCCGTAAATGCTTCCAAATGGGAAGGTGGGAACGGGGCAACAAAACGGGAGCTTAAGAGGACGATAAATTACAGTTCGAGGCCCTAAATTTCGATCTCGGAATTGTGTAGCTTGGCAGTTCGCAGGAATTGCCAGAGATACATCGTACAATTTCCTTTTCTTTCCCCTACTCAGAATCGTTGACTCGCGCGTTTCGTCGGGTCACGAAACCGTCTCGTAAACCCAAAACGTAAATTCCCGACGTTTAGGAGGCGCGAGGAGGGGCGGGGAGGACAACAATCGATTACCACTTTGTGCTTATACGGATCCACCGAGGGTCGGGACGATAAAGCACGAATGGGCCGCTCGTGGAACGGCGCCTTTTAAGAAGCCATAACTCTTTCGCCTCCCTTAATTTGCGAATAGATAATTCGTTGGTGGCGGCGGGCCCCGAGAATCAGCGGACAACCGTGACTCCCGACCGTAAAATGACTTATCGCGAGCATCTCGGATGATCCCGCGCTCGATGGAAATTTATAGAATCTTTTTACGGTCAATTTGCCCGGGGAATCTTTGAGGCGTACGGGCAGGTGTGAAGTTGCCGTGGGAGCAGCTTGCGCGCCATAATCCATCGCTGTAAATTCACTAATCGCGAGGCGAGTCGCGTCGCGATGCCCATTAGTTTTTCAAATTGAGATACTCCCGCCGAAATGATCACGTCTCGTCGCTTCCAAGTACTCGAGCAGTCCCATTAATTAATGTTTCAATCCCGCCGCGATCGAAAGAAACTCCCGACGTTTGAAGCCGTACCGCTGCCCCTAACGATTTGCACCACCCCGAGAGGAATTCAGCTGGAAACGAAACGGATCCGGCAGGAAAGTGGCGAAATTGTTGGCCGCGTCGATACGCGGTAAGACGGACAGGATCGAGGAAGAAAAGAAGGACGGCAGGGGCCAAGGAGCATGCACCCCCCTGATGGTCGCGAGCGTAAACGCGCGCGCGCGCGCAGGGCATCATGGTACAGGGGCCAGAGGGGACGGAGCCTGGAAACAGGTTCGTACATTCTAAAAGGACGGCGTGATTCGACTGCGTGGCCGATGTCGCGTCGTCGATCCCCCGAATTCGGGAGCCGGTAAGAGGCCGGGCCCTTTATAATGAAGCGATAGAATGCGAAAAATTCGCTAGCTCGACAAGCGGACGCGCGTTGGAGCGTTTTCGAGCGTATTGTAAAAAGGGCGGAGCGGCGCTGCTCCGGGGAACGGGATAAGAAGAAAAGGACGGATGGGTGAACGTCGGCCGCGATGGGAGGAGGGAGGGTACCTATGGAGAAACGGACGAACGAATCTCTCGAAGATTGGAGGCGCTCGCTTGCCACGAGGTGGGACGAGGATAACGAATTGCGTGGAAGCCGCAGGAGAGCCCGGGGGCCCTCTCCGTGGAGGCATTCATAGAAGACGATTTGCGGACTGGCTTGCTGAATCTTTGGTACCTTTTTACCCTTTTCCTCGGCCGGCCGAGATCGGGTGAGAGTAGGAGATGACGGGAGGGATGGAAAGGATGGACAGTAGGGGAGGGAGCGAAGGTGAGCGGGGCCGGAAGGGCCGGGGGGGGGGGGGTGTTATTAGCGAGTCGACCCTGGCGGCTGCCACGAAGGGACCACACACATCGTCGCGTCGCGGACAGAGGGAAACGGGAAGAGACGCGGGAGAAAGGAAAGGAGCGGGTCGACAGCAGCAGAAGCGAAAGGGAAGAGAGAATGAAGACTGGCGAAGAAGGGAAGCACGGCAACCAGAGACGAGGAGAGGAGAGTGCTCCTTTGCTCTGGACCGCGGACCGCTTCGACGTCTCTACCGTCCATTGCGTACACCAACTGGACCTTTCTTCCTCCCTTCCTTCCTACCTTTCTTCCTACCTTCCTTCCGTTCTTCCGTTCGTTGATTCCTTCGTTCTTCCTTCCTTCCTCCAATCGCTTTTCGACCGTTTCGTCCAAGTACGGGCTACTATTATGCACTCTGTTCACGGACGCCCGTTACGTTTTATGTCTTTATCCCCGCGCCACTGTGTCGATTGAGATGAAAGTGCCGACGACACCGAGTCTTCTATGACTCTGACTCCTCTTTCTGTACCGTCGTCGCTTCGTATTCCGGCGACCGCGTCTGTAATTGGGGGGAAAATGGCCATCGACGGCCCGATAATGGGGCCCTAGCGAAACGTTGGGCGCGTTTTAACGCCCCGAATTAGAATTACGGCTGTCCGTCGCTTAGACTATCGAGGGGGAGAAAACAGCAAACGAAAGCAACGAGAAAATCGCGCGAATAACCGTGCCTGCCGGCTAACGTCACGTTCTAATTAGATGTTGCACTCCGGCAAAATCGTTGTCGTCCGACCAATCGACCAACACGACTATAAACAAACAAAGGATTTTCTACGGGCTTGTCCAAATTGGCAAATCGTGCGATGCGGCAACTTCGTATATGTCGGTGGTTTTGTTTGAATTTCAAACCAGTTTGTTATCGCACGCACGATGTCGCAAAAAGTAATGGATAATTTCGACAACAACATCTTGTAAACTAACCGCAAAAGCGGTTGCAAATAGTACCCTACAGCCGGCCGTGTATGGACACTGTCGCATTGTCGTACGCCCGATTGAAATCGGTCGGTTGGACGACAACGATTTTGTCGCTGTGCGACATCTAATTAGGACGCGGCGTAACGGTCATTAATAGTCATTAAAGCCACTCTTCTCCGTATACTGGACGCGATTAATTAATGTTTCGCATAATAACTACTTAAGTACTAATATCGTTAAATACTTGTTCAATAAGAAGCCAGTGACGCGGCATCCAGTTTCCTGTTCTTCCAGATATTAGATTGCTCCATAAATTATTATTTTGCTCGAGATGTCGGGAATCTTAAAAGATAAATAAATCCTACTTCTTGGCGGGGCATACGAGAGCTTATGGTGTAATTAAATTCATCTACAGTATGCACACTCGTTACGCGTTGGCGTGAAATAATTACTAAATCTCGTGTTCGTCCCACAACGTTTAACTACCATTCGTGTCATCAAGAGCAGACACGGTTTCCATGTTTTCTAATACATATGCTGAAACCCACGGGAACAGGGTGCGGAATGAGAAGACAACGGAGACGCGTTACGGTCGCATCGTTATCCGCTGCCGTCTGCAGAAGGATATCGCGACCGTGTTCTAGCTGCCATTACCGGGGATTAACGTCACCTGGCGAGACTTAAGCTTGATTTTAATTGCACCGTGATGTTTCGGAGCGTCTCCGGGGAAAAAAAACCTGTCCCCCCATACTTGGGCCACCCGGTGGACCGGTTTATCGGTCGAAGTTGAAAAGATGTCACTCGTCTCATATGGTATTCCGTGGACGCGTCTCGGAGACACGAAGCTTATGTCTTTGCTACCGTTATCGGGGATTAACGTCAACCGGGGAGAATGGGATTGAAATTACACGGGAAGGCCACTCGAAATTTTGCGCGCGACCTGCGCGCATTCGCAGTATACTTTTACAATTCTTATGCATATCTAGTTTAGAGTTTTAAAACTTGTTACTTGCACATAACTGAATGCTGTTGGGCAGATCATGTCTCTGAGCAAGTCAGACGAGTTTGAAGTCCTTTTTAGACCTCGTACTCGGTCGCTGTTGCTCCAACGGCATTCGAACAGTCACGGTGGGGGAAGGTTTGAAACATCGAATCTCCACGAGCATTATCAAACCGACGAACGGTAGCCCCAGCTCTGATAGCGTTTCCGTGTCGCGTCAGGGTGAATCACGATCCCCCTTGTTTGTCAGATTTTGCGAATCGCGCATCGCCCGCGCTACCTGCCGAATAATCCATAAGCGCTTTTCATCTACTCGCGTTCCGCATGGTTGACGTGCACGCACACAGGCGTACACGTGTGCGCTCGCGGCTAGGGCTCGCCATCGTAGGAGCTCGCGTGTAAAAACTCGCGCGTATCGTATTTCTCGCTACACCGGGGGGTGGCTGGGCCGTTTTAATTCCGCGTGTAAGACATTGTCCGCTTTAATTACCTACTCTTCGTCGTCGATGGTGGCCAACGGCCACGTGAGGGTCCGCGTTCTCTCTCTCTCTCTCTCGCGCGCGCCCGCACGAGCAGACGGGGGCCCTTTCCGCGGCCAGACGCCGCGCAGAATGGACGAGATTATACTGCGGCTTAGGCCGCGGCGATCTCTCCTTCCTGGCCGCAGACTTCGGGGCGGCCAGGCGGACAAATTACTTAGTAATACTCTTCACCGAAAATTTCGCGCCGGTTGCGGTTTTGCGGTGCACGCCGGACGCGTAAGGGTCGCCGCGGTGTCGCGCAAACGAATGCTCTGCGGTCGCGCAGCGTTACGTTTTTGAATAGGCATGCGGGCAGAATGTGAGATTAAATATGGGAGCGTAGACTAGCATCTCTAATCTCGCGGTGGCACGGGTGACGAAGCGTAGACTATAGCGTAGTTCGTGAGAGTTACCTGCTCGTGAAACGCTCGAAACGTTGCGTTGGTCCGGTCCCCTGTGAAGTTAAAAAAGTCCGCCATGAACGCAGGGGGAAGAATTCTCCGGATGAGGGTATCTTCGCGAACGCTTTCTAGCGAGGAATCAGTTCTTTATTGTCATTGGCCAGCTTGGAGGCGCTTCTCCGCACGGCTTCTTTCCGCCAGTCAATTACAGCGTTATTTCGTTGGCGACGGTAGTCGGGAGGGACAGCCAGAATTCGCAATAAGGAGCGCGGAACAGCTTCGCAAATGGGTTGGCAGGAGATACGCGGCTTTTATCCGACTTTATCCCCCGAAAGTTCGCCGGGGCCATAAAGCGTGTGCGCGCGGGTACGAGTTAAATCAAATTCGTTCCGCGAAACGGTCCTGCCTGGGAAGCGTTTCGCGCACGCAAACGAGATTCCGCGGCGACATTCCCAATCATTCTTCCGCGCTGTGCACCACCATTCACCGGCGGGGGTTATAAGGCCGCTTCTTCGTATCACGAACACACGCGTGGTCGCGGCGCGAGGCCGCGCCGTGAAAGAGGACGGGGGAAGCGGCCGGCCAGATCCTTCGGGCTATGAAAAAGGAGCAAAGGATGATAATAAGCGAGAAAGAGGGGCCGAGGAGGGAGGCACGATATAAATTATTAAACGCTCTTTCGCAGAGTTTTTCGAGCAACAATTCTGATTAACCGTGAAGGGACGTTCGATAATTTGCGGTCACGTTTAAATCACGCGCCCTTCGAAAGAGAGGAAGAACCTTCCCCACCAAGTGCGCTGGCTATATTCCTCGTGGTACTTTTACACCTGCTTTATTTTTATTAAGAATACGTTACGGGAGTTGATTCGCCCTATTTTGTAATAAATGTTAGAAAATAGGACAAGTCTATTTCTCTTTCTCTGGTTTACTCAGGGTGTCGAGTTCGCTCCACTTGTACCCGAGTGGTGATTCGACTTAAAGTTTGAGTTCGAGTCCGTTTAAAAAGCGTTCTTCTGGGTCTCGTCCTCCCCTTTCGAATTCATCCTCGTTACAGGCGGGAGAGTAAGAAAATCCGAGAATGGCGAGGAATGCTTTCGTTTATCCCCAGCCAGATAAATATCTGGGCCCAGGGAAGTTGGCCACCTAATCCCCAATAACTTGGCGTCCTCCACGTCCACATCTTTTGAAAGTATTCGAGCAGGAACCCGAAGAGCCGTCAAATAGGTTCCGAGAAGCACGCGGCGCGGGGTCAGCCCGGTGCGGAGACTGAAAGGGTCGCGCGAAAAAGCCGTCCTTGGGCGACGTTCGCGTGCGAACTTTTCGGCCGGTCTCTGTGCGTGGAGGAGGGCATAGGGCGGCCGAACAGAGGTCAGACGCGTGACATACGCGCGTGGACGCGCGAAGAGCTCGCTCGAGCCTCGGCGGTGGTGGTCTGCCAATGGTGCCGCAATATTTCATAATTAGCCGCGATGTCCGTGGCTCTGCGCACGCGTGTGTATATTTATCCGAGCGCGCGAGCATACTCGATCTCCTCCGCGGCGAGCGTGTCCACTCGCGCCCCTCCGTCATGCTACGCCACGATGTTGTGCCTACACGTCCCCGATTAAATGCCGTATTAACTCCGGGGCCGTTCATATTTTAGGCCCCGCGCGAAGGGGCCGCGAGTGAACGTTTTCTCGCGGGGGAGGACGACGACCGGGGGAAGGTATTTTCGGTCGGCGGCGGAGGGGGACGGGGCAGATTCTACAGATAGCCTGCTCGCGAAAAGGGGTTAAGACATGGGGGAAATAAAACGATGCCGAGGAACGAGACGGGGAGAGGAACTGGAGGAAGAGAAGAAAGAGACGCGGTCGGAGCCAGCGTGAAGTTGAAGGAGACCAACGGCGAGGGAGCGATGAAGCGATGGAGAAAAAGAGCCACGGGGTGGAGAAGCGGGTGGGGGGGGGGGGTGAGAGAACATCTCACGTCTCAAAGTCTCAAGGCATCGTCAAGTGATTTACGCGCACGAATGTGGCGTAGGTACAATAATTAAGCGAGGAGCCGCTCGGGCCCCGATCGCACCGGGGCAGCTTTTCACTGTTGCGCTCGGTTCGACCGCGTGGGCGGTCTCTCGGGGCCCCGTCCAAATTTGACACGCGTATCATAACCCTTCCGACTTAGTTCCCTCGCCTCGCCTCGGCATGTGCGTGCACGTATGTACCTGCGAACTCCCACATCCGCGGATTTCAGCCGTGAGCTACGTGCAAGGCGGCGAACGCGCCGACGCCGTTCCAACAGCGGAGTGTTATTAAGTTATACGCCGGGGTAGCGAACGCTTGCCACGCTTGTGGGAATTTTTCCTGCGCTTGTCCCGGCTATGCAGGTGCCTCGGAATTTAGCGGGAGCACCGTTTCCTCGTCTCTTAACGCGGTTAATGTGGATTTACGATTGCATCCAGCGCGGATACCTCTCCTTTCTGCCCCTCGTATAAAATCGAAGCGAGCATACATGCTTCGCGATTCGATTCCGCCATGTTCCCGGGCTCAAAGCGATTTGATTAAAAGCGCAGCAACGGAAAGTAAAATATGAACATCGGTTCCGTCGTGAAATTCATGTTGCCGGCTAACTGGAGTGGAACTTTGCAAGATAAACGGTCCGCTGCTGCCCGAGCAAAAGTCCTGATTGAAATTGGATCAAACGAGACAAACAATCGATCCCGACGCCGTTGCTCCGCGAACTTTTCGTTCGCTGCTTTTTTTTTTTCGCCGCGCTTCGGTCGAGGTGCAAAGGGCGCCGAATATTTATGGGAGACGCGGATGGCTCCATTTGCAATTGGATCAAGCGAGACGGACGATTGATCGGGCCGTGAGTGTACTTTACGAGGACGCCGGCGATCAGTCGTGTGTCAGTGTTCATCGTGGGCGCCCGGTGTAATTCGGGATCGGTCAGCCGATGAATCAATGACGTTATCCGTATGCACGAGGACGTCCTCGATATTTGCAACGTTAATGGTCAGCTAGAACCCGGGCCAAACGTTTGCTCGCCAGCATCCGACGAGGGAACAGAGACGGATGAAGGGGAACACGGTCACGTGGGGTGGTCCGTGCGTCTATGCTGGTCGTTTTTGTACCTATCGACTATGGCGGTTACCGCTCGGCCTGATACACGGGCTAGGAATTCGCGAAATCCGAACGCAACTGGCAAATTGCCGTCCAAGAATCCGACGGTGGAATTCCATTGAACGAAATGCCATCACCGTGTTCTTACCTGGACGCGAAGGAATGGACGTGGGGATCCGATTTCGGGGTCCTCTGAGAGTCCCCCGAATCTGGGACGTACGCTCCCTCGCCACGCTTGACAAGATTCGTCATACCGTTGGGAACCGTCGAAGAGCAATTATCTCCTTCGAGTTCTCAATTTCTTTGCGAGTAACAGGCTTCGGTGTATCCAGCATTGCCCTCCAGCCGAGCCGTGGTAGTAACCCCCCGATTAAACGGCGGTTTTGGAGCAAGGAGATAAAGCTACTTATCAAAGTAAACCAGCCACCGGATAAATACTCCTTAGGATACTGTAATGCCTTTTACTTGGAGCGATAATACCCAGCATTCGGCTCTTTCTCCCTTCACTTTGTATTCTCTTTGTATCTTTCTCACTTCTGCTTGGAGGGCTCGGTAGTACGTAGCACATAGCTCGACGGTAAATCCTTCGACCTCTTCAGGGTCGAGTGCTATGGAGAGTTGTCTACGGATTAGAGCTCTGCAAGGACTTGGTCAGAGTGGGCTCAAAGCGGAGGGCACTTGAGGAATACACGCAATGCTAAAGGGCAATGAGAAAAATAAGGGCGAAGGGAGGGTGGGTTAAGAACGTGGCGAAGGGGAAATCTATGAAGCCCCGTGGAAGCGTGGCTATGACAGCGTATATACTTACACTGTACACACACGACGAAGGAAACGAAGAATACGCTTTCGTCTTAACCTCTACACTTTATCATTCTCCGGTTATACAACTATTTTGAGCTACTCGCCTGATCGCAATCAGAGTCATACAGATCTTGATCCACTTGTTCGATCGAGATCGAATCGATCCAATCGACAAGTTACGCAACTGTATTCGAGACTAATGGCTCTCAGCTAAAACCTAGTGCTTAAGAGATTAAATTGGCCCAGCTCCCTCGGACCACCGTGCACGCCTCGGCGCGGAAACGCCAACGCCACGTCGACGGTGGTGTTATCATTAAGGAAATTCGCGTGGAACGCGGGGCATGGTGATCAAAGCGTAAAGTGACCGATACTGGCAAGCGGGAAACGTGGTCGTTTCGGAGCGCAGCCTCTATTTCAGCCGCGATATTTCAGTGGCGCGTCTGACAAATGAGCGGCAATTGCTACTTGGTGCACGGCCGGTACACGCGAGCGTATACCGGCAACGACTTTCTAGCGGCCGCGCACCACCGGCCAAGGCAAATGATTTACCCCGTAATACCGATAGCCCCGGTATGATCGATTCGAGCATTAATGTTGCCCGGACGTACGAACGCGTGCGCGATTGACCGTACGGGACGACCACCGAATGTATTTCGCTCGGTATTACACTCGGCATTGGTGTTCGATACGCCCAGGGAAGCTCACCAGGTGTATAAGCAGCGCGTGCACCGCCCAGGGGATTGATGTTTGGAAGCGCGCGCGGCTGCAAGAGTCATGTTTATTTACGCAGCTTCCCGACACGACGGACCTCGCCGCTTCGGTTCCACGGTGAAACTCACGCGCACGAAATGTCGGGTAATCTGCGTCGGAGAAACGATCCCTGATTCATTGGGCTTTCCCATCGCGATTACGCGTCCGCTCACGCGTCCATCGGGGATGAAATGCCGTGAATACTTTATGCTTCGTTGGTTTTGGGGTCAGATTCACGCTCGACGTTACTATTCCAATTTCATTAGCCTCCATCTTACGTACCTAGTATAACAGAGGTGTCCGAATGCAATTTTCTGGAAACTCGTTTGCAGGAGTTGCTCGATGAAGAGCCTCCTACATATTGGATGTCGTATGTGGTTCATGCAGGATGCTACTCCACCTATCTCCAATCGGGAAGCCAGGTATTACCAGGATGAACAGTTGCCCGGTAAATGGATAGGACGTGTAGGACCAATTGCTTGGCCCTCCAAGCAAGCAATTGGATTCGCTTTGCGATTGCGTACGCATTGCGCTTCGAACAGTCGCCTCCACCCTTTAATAAAGCAAATAATCCAATCCGATATTCAGCAGCCCGTCGTCTAGGAAACCGTTGCTGCTTCTGTCTTTGAATATATTTCCCGTGACGCGTCGTTACGCCCGCGATGCGTTTTACGCTGCGGTCCGGCCGCCGAGCTTTTCCGAGAAAAATCCATTTGTTTGCGGGATCGTCATGCATATTTTGCCTTGGCAAAGCGCAGCCGCGTTATTGACGTATTGCGGTAGCAAAACCGGTTCCCCCTGGCCCCATGCTTCTCTTCGCTCGGCCAGGTCACACGTAAAATTATTCCCGTCATTAAACTGACGTCCTGGCGCCCTGGAGATGAGGGCACAGCGTTTACCGGTTTTATGGGCACTTGCATTTTACTGGTTTAATCTCTGTACGCTCGCCAAGTCGGTACCTCCAATCTCGCGGCTACGTACCCCGCCACCTGCCTTTGGATCCTTCTGTTTTCCCCATCTGTATTTATTTCTCGGGATCTTTATCGGGCTCCCGGCCTCTGGTCCTCCTCTCTAAATCCACACAGAATCACCATTGTCGCGGTCTTAATTATGCACGAGCAATCTGCTGTTACTCGGGACGCCGCGGAAACTTGCCCCGCGATATGTGCTCGGAGAAACGTCACCCCCTTTGCTTTCGCCCTCGTCTTCGTCGTTTTCAAGCCTGTTCGCGGCTTCTTGCCGCATCCGGAGCATCCAGTGATTGCACGACGGAAGCGTTTCCTTTATTTTCGAAACTTCTAACCGCCTTCGTTCTCTCCTCTCTCTCTCCCTCTTCCCCTCCCTCTCTCCTCCTGGATCCTCACCCCTCCTCGCTTTACCTCCTGGAAGCATTATGATTTCCCCGACGAGTCAAAGTCCTTTCCACCGCGGGCAACTTATCGAAATGTGCGAAACAGCTCGATGCATTTCTGCTCGACGACGAGTTTCCCCGAGATTTTGGACGGCGGCAAGGTTACCTGGCAGCGACCTGGACGCTTACTCGAATCTCGAATCTCGTTCTGCTCGTCAAGATTGGCCCAGCGTAGGTAATGCCGCGCAGAGAGGACAACTGTAAAAGCATCCGTGGCGAGGTATGGTCGTTAGAGATAGTTTTACGACGCGGCCGCCTCGATAAGACTCTGTAACGGCTCGATGCAACGTGACGCATCAGGCTGCGACGAGAAAAACCAAAATGCAGGATCGCTGGCTTCCTTTTACGCTGATCCGCGTGGACAGAAGCTTTCACGAGCAGATACCCACGTTGCTTTCCAAAGGATCTGGACGAAAGGAATGTCTGACGGACGTTTCAATCTTTTGATCTCGCGGATGCTTCGAACTTTCCCCCGCTTAACCTCTCAACGGCTACGCAAGGTCCGGGGATAATAAGGGGAGGCATAAGAGACAGTGAAACGAGGAAAAAAAGGAGCCCCGCACTGAAACTCACTTGATAAAACCATTCCTTATGTGCCTCCTCTTATTATCTCCGGACTTTACGTAGCCACAACATACCGAACGAGGGGAATCTGTTAGAAGGCAACATAAAACTACCGAGTACCTATCCGATGAAAGCTTTAGAAGTCAATTCAGAGCTGTCTTCTTGCAAGTTGTTGAGAGGATCGGAAGGAAGAGAAGATACACGTTATTGGCTGTCGTGTCGTGACAGCGACCGTAAGGATACGTGCTCTATATTTGATGCAAGAAATTCCACAGTACGCCCGCAATCGTTGTAACATTGAATACCATCACCTTCGGCACGACCAAGTGACGTTGAGACCGAATTTATCTATTCGTCCAGCAGACTGGGCCGTTCTCACGGCTGCTCCTTTGATTTCAAGGCTTCGACACTTTCCCGCGCGCGCCGGGGCGCGGAGATAGGTAAAGTGGTAAGGGTGAAAGAAGCAGCCGAAAGAGTGGCGGGCGAAGGACTTGCCCGCATTGCTGGGCGCGCTCGTAAGAGGCAAGTGCGGCTTTTAGAACAATAGCACTCGGGGCCTCGAGTGCGTTACCTATTCTTCTGACCAGCAGGATATTATACTCCGAGGGAGCGGGGACTCACTGCCGGAAGCTACAAAGTGACGAGGAAACGTACAACCCTCCGGCCCTCGGTGGAAGATGTTGAGCACGAATTACAGACACGCTGTCTCGAGTTCGCGAGCCTGCTTGATTACCAGCACGCGGGATTAGCCGGCTCGCTTCTCGGCGAACGGAACGGTTTAATTTGTCGTGCGGTTCCCGTCGAATGGGATCGTTGGCTCTGTAATTCCGTGCCGTGAGAAAACGAACGCGCCGCGGAAGAAGCCCTCGGATGCCGAAGAATACGCGTGCGTATTTATTGCGGTCACGGAGTATCCAGGCAGTTCGTAATGCACTGGCGTATCCACGGCCGCCTACGTCGAAACCGCAGGTCCGAGCAGATTGTCTCGCGAAACCGCACCAGTCGATGCACCCAAGTTTCACCGATTTCGACGCCTCATGGAACGTCGGCCGTGAATTGCACCGATTACGCCGTCGCGCGATACTTTCACCGGTGCACGCTCTCGCGGCTCGATTTTCTGTGCCGGTCCATCGAGGGCGAGAATGAACGCGCATCGTTTCTTCCGTTGCACTTGCGAATTTGTACGAGAAAGGATCATCTCCGGAAGACAGAGGTCGTTTGAAAATCCTTTGGAAGCCACTCGGGAGCGATTCGGGGACCTTACATCTGCTACTTTCGAATATCGAGTGGTTATCGTTAAAGGGACGTTCGTTGCGTAAAGACCTCGTTGCAGATGGAGAGAAGGTTGGAGAGAACAGGTTCCTCCGGGTCAGGATCAGAGTTAAGTTGTACAACCGTGGACGGAACATTTTGTACGACATGTCGAGCGTTCTTGTTCCGCCGCGATTCCGATTATTTCGATAATTCTTTGGACGGGGCCCGCGGGCCTCGGATCCGGTTGCACCCGTGGGCCCTCGCATAATGTACACGATAGCGGACGTGCTAACGATCCGCTAAGTTGGACGGCTAATTAGATCAGACACTTGGATGCAACTAATACGAGAACGGGCGAATGCAAATGATAGCTAACGAACGACGTCGGATGCCGTTCACAGCCACGGCGCGCGGCGGAACGAAAATAAAAAGGGCCACGGGGAAGTTTTTTCGATTACCGATTGGATTCGTGCGATCGCGGCCCCGTGGTCAAATGAACCTCGCATTTCGATTAGGTGCTTCGCGAGTGGTTTTATGCATGCATTGTGGTCGGCCTGGCACAGTCCTCGGTAAAAGTTTCTGGTCTGCCAGTATAAATCTGATACACTCTCCGCTGGCCATACAACCAGTGGATTAAACGCCAACGGATTTGTCGGCTTTGTTGCCCCCTTTTATTTCCGTTTCACCGTCTCTGCTATATACTTCCATTTTATCCGCCCCCTGCTGTCGCGCAGTTTATCGAGGAATTCGAAATCTTTTTCTATTAAGGGGTTATGCCTAGTCAGGCGGCCGAAAAGAGGCGAATGTTTGTGATTTTTTTTTGAAAAAGCGGAAGCATATATTTTTACAGAACTTTTGCACTTAAGAGAGCAACATTTAAAGAACATTTGGCAATTTTTTCGTAGAAAAATATTTACGTTCATAATAAAGTAACAATCGACATCCAAGAAGCCTTTTTAAAAATTTGGTTTTGCGCTGAGCACTGCCATTCGGAACCAAATTATCTAAAATCAAAAAACAAAAAAGATTTCGTCAGTATATTAATGTATCCACTGATTAACGGAGGGAAGTTCCGAAATATTAATTTAAAACAAAATGGCGGCTATTTAAAGCTGAAATCCTGATTTTTCTCGCGTGATTTTTGCACGAAAAAATCAGGATTTCAGCTTTAAATAGCCGCCATTTTGTTTTAAATTAATATTTCGGAAATTCCCTCCGTTAATCAATGGATACATTAATATACTGACGAAATCTTTTTTGTTTTTCGATTTTAGATAATCTGGTTCCGAATGGCAGTGCGCACCGCAAAACCAAATTTTTAAAAGGGCTTCTTGGATGTCGGTTGTTACTTTATTATGAATGTAAATATTTTTCTACGAAAAAATTACCAAATGTTCTTTAAATGTTGCTCTCTTATGTGCAGAAAGTTCTGTAAAAATATATGCTTCCGCTTTTTCAAAAAAAATTCGCAAACATTCGCCTCTTTTCGGCCGCCTGACTAGGCATAACCCCTTAATCCTCGTGACTAAGTAGACTCGATTGATTCGTTAGCATCTACCGAAGATCGACTCTACACGAGTCACTTAACGTTCGACACATTCTGGAAGAACTTGTGCGTTTGGTATTCTTATACAATTTCTCTGTTTCCTGCTGATGCTTGCCACCGCGTTTCGCGCATTAAATAATGTTTCTTTCGAAGCTTATTGGCCTTAACTGGTTCGTTATCTGGAATCGATCCGTTTAAACGCTCCGGACGAATTGATATGGGCCAAGCACGGTTCCCGGGGTCCGCGTAATGAGTACAATTAAAGCAGTTGTAAAGGTGGATTGTATTTTAGGCTACGTACCGTACCCAAAGTCATTATGTCCCGCCGCCTGACAGCTACATATGTATAAATGCTCAATTTGCGCGCCAGCGCGCGAAACATTAATCTTATTATTTTAATTACAAAGGATCGGAGGGGTGGAGATCCGTTCGGCGATGCCTTATAAATATAGATGTCGACCGGGGCTTTTTGACCGCGTACAGTCCGCGAAAGTAGTTCTTTCCAGCGCTTTTTCTTTCCCCTCGGTTCGTCGTGCTCCTCCTGGCACTTGGAGCAAAAATTCTCGACTCTCTTTTTAATCATTCTCTGTAAACCGGCAGAGAATTAAAAGTTGATATATTTGCCCCGAAAATTCTCGTTTCTCGCGATACACCAGTTT
The DNA here is from genome assembly GCA_029448645.1 of Andrena camellia. Lineage (NCBI taxonomy): Eukaryota > Metazoa > Arthropoda > Insecta > Hymenoptera > Andrenidae > Andrena > Andrena camellia. The sequence continues at coordinate 13,178,483 of CM055679.1, read as the reverse complement.
TTTGTCATCCCCTCGTGCGTCTACAATGACGGACGTTGCACTAATCAATATTTTATGCAAATAAAACTTTTTCAAATCTCCAATCTCGGCGATAAAGTGCACGTGGATGTGTCATCAGTTTTGAAGGATCTGCACGGCGTTATTCATGTTTGAGTGAGGAGAAGGTGGTCGAGCACTCTGGCGGTACGTATAAATTTTTTTTCAACGTGGCTATAGATTGCCTATTCGATGTTCTGCGTGGAATCGAACGATTTCCAGTGCACGCCAGGTGCCCCGAATTAAAAAGCGACATCGACGGAACAATATCGGAACGACTACATTACGATCGAGGGTTTATGAGAGAGATAAACCGGCAATTAATTCGGTAGGTCGTTCCGGCTGGCGTGCAATTCTTCAACGGTAACCGATAAATCTTACGTTGACGCGGTGTTTCGCGGGCTGAAAGCAATCCGGGTTCGTTAATTTATACCAATCACGAGGTACGCGCGTACAAAGAGGCCGTAATAGCGTTCCGAGCTTATTCTACCGGCGGAATTTATTTATTACTATCGCTGTCCCGCGCGTTTGAAGTGCCGACATTCGGCATTATCTTAGCGGCCAGGGAACTTTTTCCAAAGTAGGTACCATTTGCTGCTTACTTTCTAAATTCTTCCAAGCGACGCGCAACCATGCGCATAGGTATTACACACGTGTGTCCCGTTCGGAGAACAGATACGTAACGGGGCGATGCACGATCGCCGCGGGAACGTTTGATGAAATTCCATCGAACGTGGAAACATCGGTGGCGGATCGAGCGTGGCAGGGAGTTTGCCACCGGCTGTACACTCAGTGCAATTAATACCTGTCGATCTGAATTGGGCTGGCCAAGTGGCCACACGAGGGCGCAAGTAGTCGCGGGACCCGCGGCCCCCGTCGATCATCATTCTCCGTTTTTAATTATCGCGCGCGCTCGCGCCCCCGCCCGCGCGAAGAAAGCGCCCGCTTTTAATATTTTAACGAAGCATTTTTGTTCTCCGCGGGTAATTAAGATTGATGGCGAGTTCGAATGCGTAATTGCGCCGGACGGGGACCTTCTTTTTTTCCACTTGCGCCGCGGCGCACTTCATCAATCAAATATTTTTTTTCAAGCCCGCGGTTCGCTGGTGGCACGCATTCCGGCGGTGCTTGCCGCATCCGCCTGGAGAGAAACGCAACCAGATGGGTTGCATTGTAAACGGGCGAGGGCGTGTACCTTTTGCGCGCACCGGCTCATTGTGCGCGCTGGCAAAAAATGCCGTCGAACCGATGTACGTGCGTGTACAAAAGGCGAATTTTTCCTCGCGGAGGAATCGTGGGCAGGAGATTAGACGGTGGCCGTCGAGCTTTCGTTGTGGTACTTATGCGTGTACCTAGGTATATACCTACATACCACGCTAATGGTGGCGCAACGGATTACACGGCGGCGCGAGCCCCTTAGAAATCGCTTCGGGAGCGGGAATTTTTCTGAGGGTAAATAATTTTCAATTTTACGGCGGACGTGACGCCATAACGCGCCGTAAGTGCGGCATGCGCCCGTGCTTTCCACTCGTTTTCGCTCCCCGACCTTAAACTCTTAGCGAATCGCCTTCCCTTCGATTCCTTTTATCGACGCGGCCCCACAATTCCCAGCTATCGGGGGCCACAGAGGTTCATTGCCATTTACCTTCGATTACTATGCGCGAATTTAATTATTAACGCGTTACCCGGCCGGGTAAACAGTGTAACGTTTCGGTTGCACCGGGGGGGTATAAGTTCCGCTGTAATTCCAACGGCGAGCAAAGCGGTTTAATGGTCATGGTATTTAACTGCTCGTACTTATTCGCTTGGTATCGGATATTACGCGCGAATAAGTAACTACGATTTAAATAATTACAGCAATTAAGTCTCGACGAAAACGTTTCCTCACTTCCTACTCCTACACACTTTACAGTGCCTGTTAAAGGAACGTCAGTAGTGAAACTCCGATTCTCCGTTATTTCGTTGAGTAATGGAACGTATGTTCAACGTCACGTAAAACATATGACGACCAACGTGGACGACCCAATACTCCCCTCGGAGGGACCGGAAGCGAAGGCGAAGAAGAATCCGCTCGGTGTCTCCGCCGAAGCCAGTTGCCACCGGCATCAAAGCATTGTGGGCTCGCGCGTTTGTCTAGGACTGTTCGCGGCGCGGTCTTTTAAAGAGCAACGTCTTCTCGCGCAATAAATTAGCATTGTTCGGCGAGCTAACGCGCAAGGGAGAGAGAGAGGAGGGACAATTCTCGTGACACACAACGGCGGCGTTCCGCACCTGTTACCTTTTTTAGAGATGCGGCCTGGGGAATCTGGGCTGCGCGAGACGAAGAGGGAAAAGTTTCTTAACTCACGTGCGCGCGAACGATGGAAAGGAAGAAAGAAGCAACACACAGACACGCGGACGCACGGCACACACGCGCGTTGAGAGAATAGGTGGAAGGATGGACGAAGCTGCAGCTCCAGAGGAAAGCTCGCGAAGCGTGGACACAGGGCGTATGCAGCGACGGTGACTTAATCCGGAGGCCCACGGGTTAAGCCAGTCCCGGATACACAATGCTGGCCACCCAGCTTCCGCTCTAGTTAGTGCGTAGAGCCCGTAAACAGAATGACAACCGAGAACCCTAGACGCAACAACGAGTCTTACGTGTTCGTACTTGTTAGCTGTTGCCCAGCGCGAAGAAGGGTCCACGGCGCGATTCTGCTGGCCGCAAAAGTGAATTGTTGATCACGGCCTGGCTATTTGCTTTACAAAGTCAATCCCCCTGGCGGAGTAAAAATAACGTCGAAATCGACGAGCAACGAGGATTCGGAACTCGTAAATAACTGATTGCGAGCCATCGGTTGCTTCTGGATCCACTGTACGTGTAGTGGTTGATTCGGTTATTAGAAAGCCGATACTCTGTGAAAGTTCAACGTTCTTTCTTAATTCTTTTTCTTGTCGACATTCAGCACCGTGCTTTTTCCAGCGTCACGAGTTTATTATAATGTACGTACATATGTATACGCGAACATGTTTGAAATAAATGCTCCCAGCAGAAGAGGCTTTTTCAATTACGGGATTATTCGCAGCCGCGAAATTGTCGACATGTAAATCAATAATCGAGTAGTGTCACGAGCCGGTGAAATTAGTTCAGTCCAAATATCGCATAATCTGGTGGGGGCTTTAGATCTAATATGTAAATCCTCTGACATAACGACCAGGTCGTTTTAGTGGTCTCCGATTATAGCTGCTGTTCCCGGATTTCAGCAGAGGACGCTTCCGTGCTGCTCATTCGCGCGAAATCCACTGCTGAGTAAAATCAGCCGATTTGTTTAATTTGTCGATTCCACTTATCACCCTCTTCTCACCCTCGTCGCAGTTCCCAACAGCCTCGATCGTCTCCTATCGAGCATAACAAGAAAACGCGTGTCAAGTACGTACCTATTCAAGTTCGCCCTCGTACACGCCAATGTGCCCACGGTTCCGCTTACATTCTGAATGTTCGAATATCAGTGGAATATCTTGAGAGGCAGGAGGCTACGTTGCCTGTTCGACGATGTATTTCGGCGGTGTCTCTGGAAAGGCCTCCTTTCCGTTTCCGCTCGCGGCACAAGGGATCGGTCGGTATCGTCCTCTGCGTCGTCTGCGAGAGAAAATGCGCTTTCCTTTCGAGTTTCTTACATTTGAATGAAGCTAGAAGGATAAGAGGAAGAAACGAAGAAAGGAGGGAGTCTACGACAGGGAGCCGTGTTTCGAATTCGTTGGCGCGAACTACCGTACCCCTTCGCCTCTTCCTTGTTATTCCACCCTCTCCCCTAACCCCGCGCAGGCATCCCAACCCCCTCCTGTCTCTACACTTCACCCTCGGGACCGCCGCAGCCATTGATTTATTTATTTCCTCGTGTTTCGCGCTGTCGTCCCTGGCTCGTCCCTCCGTTCATCTCCGCCTCGTTGTTTCCCTCTCAGCTTTCCTTCGATTTCCTCCGTTCCGTCGCGTCGCACGGCTCCTCCTCGACTTTTACGTCGCCCAGGAGCCGCCGATTTCCGGCAATTGGCTCCAACCCTGGGCTACGCTAAAGTGTTCAAAGTGCAGTATTCAAAGGTTCCACTTCTTCCTCCCTCCTGGCGATAAGTCTTCCTTCTTTTCCAACTTTGTCTCCCGCAGTCGACGCTTCGCCTCCGTTCCCCCCCCCCCCGTCTTTCTCCACAATCGGGCACCACCGAGGCAACTGCCTCGAGTAACTTGTTCCATTATCGCTGCAACGGCGGGTTGTTAAAACATGAAAGACAAACTCCGTTAAAGGGAACGCGACGAGTGTATCTGAAGCTGAACGATGATTGTATAGAGAGTTCCCCGGTGCAACGCGATTCGGTATGCACAAATTAGCGCTCCAAGTCTTTTCGCTGGAGGAGTTGGCTTTTAATTTGTATCGGTTAATTGTTAATTTTCCGGGATCACGGGTGGAGCGCGTGTAACGCCGCGGAAAATGGAGATATCGATCGCGAGAGCCGTCCAAGGAATTCCAGACTCTCGTTCGCGAACTCGTGTACATACTCTTTTCCTGCTTTTATTTCCCCCTTCCTCTTACTTTTGCGATTGAATTTTAACGTCGACAGAGTCGTCGATTTCCGGAAACGATCTTGGCAAAGGATCGTGCCAAGGTGCAGTCTCCGAGGAATCGATCGTTAGCTTTGATCTTATTGCTTTACGTTCGCCGCTCCCTTTTTGCGCCCTCGCCCCGACGTTTCTCCTTTCGCCGCTTCTCGTCAGAAATTTCATAATCCCACACAGAATCGGACTTTCTAACGCTTCTTTGGAGGAGCCATTCGAAGCGCTATCCGTCGCGTGGAATAAACGAATCTAAGTAACCAGACATCTAAATACACGGAAGAACCGCGAGGAATCCGATGACCGTCGGCGCATATTTATTTTATTCCACTGTGGACACGGAATCGGATCCCGTGGCATCGTGACCGACGCACGGAACCGGGCGAAAATTTCAATTTATCCCGCGGTGAGATTACATCAGGCGAAATGTCGATTATGTCGCGCTCCGCGAAAGAAAATAATGGCCCCCGGGATCGCGTTGGAGAGCGCATTAATCGCGGCTAAACGTACGAACGTTCTCGCAACGGGGCTCGGTGGGGGCCGATAGGTGATTTAATAAGGCTATATTTCGTATTGATTCATAAATACATCTCGCGATGTCCGTGGCGCGCGGGTACCATTAAGCGATTGATCGCCGTGCAATTTGTAATCAATAAATCTGGAGAACGACCTCGGTGCTACGGCGTAGCGCCTCCACGAGCGCACGCCAAGTAAACCGGAATGGGAGATTTTTCCGGGGCGAGAGCACCGCCTGCTCGTTATTTGCAACGAGCGAATGGGAGGAACTGTGTTTACAAGACGACGGGCACCGTGCGATCGTCCCTGGAAAAATCATCTATTTTCTGCGTATTTTTCCACCGCCTCTTTTGCCCCGCCCCCCCCCCCTTCCCTTTATCGACACCTAATGAAGTAGAATAACTTCATTCCTCGATGAAATACGTTTACCCCGAGATTTTTCGTCTCAACGCTTTTTTGCGTGACGTCGCTGTTCCACGCGCGCAAGTCTTAAGTCACGCCAGAGGTGACGAAGGCTCACTGTCATTCACAGCTATCTTTTTTTCGGATCATGTCGCGTGAATTTGCAAATTGACTCTCTCGATGGAGAGATAGGAGCTTACTTATTCGTCGATTTGTTATGTCACTCGTGGGCCATTTTTGAGAAAGCTGCGTCCGCATCGCGAGGATGCGGCGTCGCGATGATTGTCCACCGTATTCCGAGAACCTTCTCGCGAGGAATTTATTTATCAAGTTCGACCCGTTCCGCCAGATTTAAGAGTGCATACACAAGTCGGTTTTATCGACCAAAGCTTTCCCCGGGATCGCGCACAGTCTCGTAACAGCAGTTCCGCAGGGTTGATTTTACGATGAATACTTTATCAGCAAGAAGCAACGAGCACTTGCAGCGGATAATTTATCGACGATAAAGAATGCAGATGAAAAGCACATACCTAGAAGGCGGTGTTGTTGTTCGCGTCTTCCGCGTCAGAGTCACCCCGGTCGACGGCGTGTATCATCGAGCTACATACTTATTTTGTGTAATGGCGCGTGTTCCCGCACGGGGGCTTGTGTCTCTTGTTTGCCGTGATAAGATTGCGCCTTCGGGCTTGCAGCAAACGTTGTCGAATCCCTTTTTCTCCCTGCAAGAAAGCGACGGGACGGCAAATGAGTAGGTATATACTTTGAGCAAAGATTCCCTCGTATGCGTTCAATTCGCTGCAGAATTTGCTTGCGCAAGGCAACCGCTACAGTTGATAATAACAGCACTGTAATTTTCAAATGGTATGCATTATAAAAGAAACACGTCGATAGAAGTCTTCGTTCTCTGATCTCGATTTTATTCTATGAATTGAAATAACTGCTCCGTTACCCATCGAAACGAACGTTGATACTCTAGGCTCCTGTCGAACCAGGGCAAAAGTAATTCCCGATACATCGGTATAGTGCACGCTGCAATCGCATTGCAAATCCCGTATCATCTGTATCAGATGATACAGCAGCTGAAGCCCGGAACATTAATCGAGAGCGTGTAATTAAACGACCGTGTACTCGCGGCGCCCCGATTCCATGCACGTTAGAATCCAGCAGTTCTGTATCAAGTGAGATCCGCATCGCTCTGAGCCCATGATTATTAATAGAAGCTTGGCGATAATCGATAATCCACGTTCAGTCTCCATTACGAGAAGCGTAACTGGTGCAAGAGGACGGTGCCAATGAAACGCCGGGGATCGTTGTTGACGAACAAGCAGTCGTTGCTCGCTTCGGCTTACTTTAATATCCCTCGGCATCGCCAGCGATCGAGATCATGCCCCGTCGAAGAAATCCCATCGAATCTATGAGAAATCTGCTCGGTTATGGTAGAACGCCGTGCGAGGGCAGTCACGTGAATAACAGGCACGAAGACAGTCGCGTCCCGTGCTCGGAACGGTATTCCCGTGTACGAACGTATATGGGGACGCGAGTGTACGCGGAGTAAAGCACATCTCCTCGGGGTCGACGTTCAGGGGATCGTGCATGGAGCGAGTCGTGAGCAGCCTAGAGCCGACACGGCGCTGGAATTTCTCGACAAATAGGCGAATATGCACATAAATACATGACAAAGGCCCGTGACGGGTACCAGGGATCGCATAAGGACGCCGACGGACGATAGGAGACGACAACTAGGACAGCTACGACGACGAGGAAGAAGGGGCTGGGAGGACAGCGATGGGGTACCCCGGCGGTGATTCCACGAGAACGAATGTCACGCGTGGCTGTCGAGGACTTACACCGACTCGATATAACTCACTTTATTACCGGTACGCTCCTCCGGAAAATGAATTATTGAAAACGTGCGCCGAGACACCGGGAAGGAAGAGCTCGTGCCCGCGCTGGCCGCTCGGGGAGCCATTAGTAACACGTTAAGGAGTTTGATTCCGTCGTCTGTAAATGGGCATTCAGAGCGATAGGAGCGAGTGATGTCAATCTGCCATCCGTAAAGGAGCTTGTCGCCAAATATGCGAGCCTTAGGTAGGTACGAACGATCCTAAATTGGACTTCTCGCCTTGGCGAATCACCGCTCCCATCGAACACATCTCAAGGGAAACACGAAGACTTTTGTTATAACAGACACGAGAGTGAGTGAGTGAGAGAGATAGAGGGAGAGAGGGGGGGGGAGAGAGAGAGAGAGAGAGAGCGTTTTGGAATCGATTATTTCGTATCAGAATCGGGGAACGTGGTCAAAGCCGCAGCCAAGATTGAGGAGAATGTCGCGGATTCAGCGCGGTATGACGATCACGTCCGTAATCAATTGTACGCATAGTCGCGGCCATCGGTTCGCCCTAGCATTTCGCAATATTTGCGTCTATCCCACCGATTCGCGGTGTGCTCCTCCCGTATGTGTGCGCCCGTGCGGCTGTGTATGCGCAGCATGCGAAAAATTAATTCCGTTCATGATTTGCATATACACCCTGTTAGCAATACGTGCCCCCTTAACGAAGTACGTGAGCGGTTCGGGCTTAACGATGCGTCCAGCTAGATTAAAACTCAAATATCATTTTTTTCACCTGTTTTCATAAGTCCCCGCTCTTTATCCGTCCCGGTGGCTCGCCCGATCGTGATTGCGCGATTGATCGCTTCATTTCGGCATTTCGATCAGATTCTCACCGTTGATCTTTGATTACCGGGTCAATAGGAATTGGTTTGCATAGCTATAGATGTCGTTCGATATAGTCAAATGAATTCAGGATCCTCCTATGATAGGTACCTACCTACAGCACCTGAGGCTTAAACTTGATAGGAAGAAGAAACATTGATAAATCTAAAATCTAACGTCCCCATTCCCCGCGAATGGAAGAGTGCTATTTGTCTGCAGCGGAATGAGCGTACACGAAATCGCCGCTCACCGGACGTATTACGCACGATTATGATGATTATTTTCTTTAATGTATAGCTGGCAGTGGCCGGGCCATGTTATTAATACAGAGGAAAGCATGGACACCCTGCTGAGGTCCTCACGATACACCATGGGCAAGGCCCTGACCTCGGGCCCTCACCATCGCCAAGGTCCAGGGAATCGTTGCTGGGTTCCTACGTGCGGCATCGCACACACGGCGAGAGGCCCACGCCGTGCTTTTCATTGTTCGTTCTCGATTCGACTTTGCAACGTAGCTTTACTCTGGTACGAAACATCAACGCTCCCATCTTCCCACTTGGACCTCCAGCTGTAACATGCGGGTTAAGTCTACAACAGTAATCGTTGAGGTGGTCAGCAACAAAGTAATTTCCGTAGCCGGGCCTTTACCTTCGACTTATTGCCCGACGTTAAAGACCACCATCGATGTCGTTGGCCGCAGAATCTTTGTTGCACAGTGGCTCGTATATTTCGCGAGCGAGCCTCATCTCTGCACAAAGGTTGCGCGAAAGTAATCCCAGCGTAGGTATGTATGTACATAGAATGAGGTACGAGCATTTGCTACTTAGTCTTCAGCCAGGTGTAAATGTATATAACCATAAATCGCCCGGGCAAGCCGGGGAAGCCGTTGTCTTGCGAGTTTCGTCCACGGCGGACGTCGTTTCGGGTCGAAGCCAGGCGAAGGACGAATGTTGCAGCGAGGGATGGCGGGGAGGGCACGGCGGATGATGGAAATGATATAAGTTTACATAGAGGCAGGTATGTTAATGCAAGGCATAAATAAGGAGGCGCATTCGGTGCCTAATAGGACGCTAATTGTGATTATATACAACATAGCCACGCGGATGCAGCCTGAATTTTATATACCTATATAACATTTATTGCCGGCCGTCTGACCGGTCGGTTGCGGAGGAGCAAAAATCCGCAACGCCCGGGAATTTATAGTAATGAAAGGATGGAGATTTATCGGGCGTTACCGCTTTACAAATGATCCGATATCCTGGTCCGCTCTGCTGGTACTTATAATGGTTAATTCGTGCGAGAGCAGGATCCTTCCGACGCTGCGTTCGCGGCTCCGCCGTTATACCGGCGGGGGTACACGAAGAAAACGAGACTTCTTCCATTCTCGATCGCACTTTGTCTCCCCGCGAAACCTTTGCTAATTGCGAACAGGTATATTTTTTGTCCCGTGTATCCTTTAAATTGGCCTTCGCGAGCTGGGCCCCGTCGATGCCGCCAATCGGCCACTTTTGACGATGAACACCTTGGCAAGATAATTTTGGATAACAACAGCTAATTAACACTGTAGCGCAACGAATTCTGCGCCAGTGGTTTCAGTGAACGCTGCGAGATTGATGCGCGCCTGTGATAAAATCCGGGATGATAAACATCTCTCAGGCCGCGTAACTTGATGATCCTTGATCTACTTGCTACTTTCAGTTGCAGATCGCTATTGATTTCGAATAACGTGTAAACCAGTCGCCGTGGGCTATTCGTTCATCGTTCGGTGCCTGTTCAAGTGGCCATAACCTGTGCGCCGATCGCGGAATGGTAAATTTTATTGCTACAAATTACGTATCATGTGCTTGTAACTAAGAGGCACTAACTAAATTTAGCTGCACTCGCCGATTTATGGCACCGTCCGTTTATTGCGTATCTCAGAGTTTATCGACGAGATCCCTCTTAGTGCTATTTTCGCACGTGGATCATCGAACTGTCTCGCGTAGGTTTCTCAAGGGGCAGCAAGGCTAGTTTGTCTAACTTCTCGCCGCCCTTCGTGCCGCTGGTGGCATTCGACGTTTGCCGAATAAACGGACTCTGGTAAATTAAAATATAGGTGGCGTGGATGGCGGAAATGGGAGAAAATAAAGGGTGGGAGGACAGGGGGAAGGCGTACGACCGAATAATTCTTGGCGGGATGGAAAAAGGACCGACATGGAACCGGAGTCGGCAGTTTATGCAGCCATTACCACAGGTGAACGCCGCGAGCAATACGTTGGGTTACGCTGATTTAAAAGCGCTCTTAGACTCGGTCTACTCTCATCCCTTCGTTCCTCCACGGTTACAAAAGATCTCTCTTCTGTCTTCCGTACGAATCGTGCGCTAACGGTTGTTCAAATAAATCCTACTCTTTAGCGTGCTTATATTTATTCCCGTGGTCCTTTATGGTTAACATTCGATCGTACCGGTTTGGGTCTCTGCTCTCATCGCTGCAAATACCCGTGCTCGTCCTCCTGTGCCACTTCCTTGTTAACGTCTTCGTTAATCTACTACTTTGCGAAGAAACGAAGGTCGTACCTTCCTTCGATTCGCCTTCTTCTATTCGCCCCTTATGCATGCATCACATCCTTGGCACAATTGTTGCGTCAAGACGATCATCTTGAAGTTCTCGTGCATCGTCACACATTGATTTCGATGTACGCTTGCCACGTGAAAGCAATATTTCAAAGGGAACAGAGGAGGTGCACGGTGTAACGAACGAATGCAATCTTCTTTGCGTTTCCCTACTCAACGATGAGGCAATTTCAACTTCAATTTGCATGTAATTTCGCCTCCTTCGTTACGTAATTATTACAGATCGATTGGGTCGTATTGCTCGTCCCCTCCTCTCAGATGCATTCGTGGGCTACGTCTTCCTTCGGTTGCGCAGAGGTTTCACGAAACATCGAAGAATACTGGTTGATCTTCGATGGTGTTCAGGTCCGATAAATTCGCCATGCAGACGAAGCTTTATTACGTTTTAAGCCGAGCGCACGGAGCGAGTAAGCAAGAATATCAATTTTTGTCGAAGTCGGTTTAAAAGGCAGCCCACTTGCAGCGCCTCGCGCTATTTGTATTCGTGCCCACTGCACTTGCATCGGATACAAGGGAACATATTGGATCCTGGGCAACGATGCCGGCGATGTCGTCCGATACTTGTTCTTTATTGGACGTTAGTGCAGCCAGCGTAAATAATCTTTTGTGCTTATTTTGTTACTCTGCCCGCTGTCGCATTTTCGTGTACCTGCTATCATCCCGGGGGCTCACGGTTTTTAATGGCGCCAGACCGAATGGGTATGGATAATCGATCTTGAAACACGGCAAGAACGGTCACATTCACTTGCGCGGATTCCCGCGCAAAAATGTCTCCGCTCTTATCTGCCTTCCGATGGCTATGACAAAAGTAATTGTGCCTGTCCAATTTCAGTGGACACAGCTTCTGCTTGTTTCTTACGGAGAAGGGGGGTTGGTAGAGTGTCTGGTGTAGCCGGTGCGACGCGCGTAATTATGCATCCGCGTTAGTCGCCCCGGCCAGATTTCCGTCATTATTCTTTGTACGTAATTGCGCAGCCCCGGTTCCCGCGAATATACGTACAGTTTTTTCGTACATTCGTCCCGGTTTGCATGCTGATTTCCCCGGGACCCCATTGTTCAGCTGAACGTGACGCAGGAGCTCCTCTTTGCAACCAAATTTATGAAGCCTCTCGAACTTTTCATCCGCGACGCGCGGAGGATCCGCGCCATTCAAAAGAACCGTTGAATTAAATTCCACCCCCCCCCGCCCCCGCCCCCCGCCCTCCTCCCAAGTATAGAAATACTACTCTATTACTGCAGAAACGATGGTCGGGGAATTTCATATGACCCGCTCGCTTGACTGACTACCAATATCGGCGGGGACGTTTTCGACGTATGGATGAAACGCGAAGGAAACGAGATAAGGGGGATAAGCGTAAAAGCATAGATACGTCGGCGCTCTCGTAACGCGACGAGGTGAAACAAAATAAGACGGAGAGGGAGCGCAGTGGAAAGGCAGGAAGGACGGACGGGTGGAAGGAAGAAAGGGAACGGTAAAAAAGCAACCGGTTCTGCGACTCCGATATTAAATATTTTCATTCGGACGTACTAACATCGAAAGAAAGGAGGGTGAGGAGGAGGGGGCGATGGTGGAAAAAGAAGAAAGTAATCGCGAACGCTCTCGGGGGGTAGAGACGGTCGATGCACTTTATCAGGGAAACATTCCCCCCCCCCCCCCCCCATGGTGAAAAATTACGCTTTTTACGGTTTTACTCCTGTATGTAATTACCATTACTTTGGCGAATATGGTGATAATATAAGAAACGGGGCGGCCGCGACAAAAAACTACTTTAATGCATTTAATTAAGTCGTGCCATTTTACCCTGGCATTTTTACAGGAGCCACGCGGCGGAGGGAATTTTAAAATGCTATCGGTACCGGCGATATATCGTTACCGGTCAGGCAGCGACTTACTTGGGAATGCGCCGTAACGCCTGTCAAATATACACGTGTAAAGAGATGGGGCGGAGAAAGTGTGGATATCGAGATGGTGAGGGATAAAGGAGAAATGGCTGGTGACGTTACGATTACACCTCTGTTCTCCTTTACGTCTTATAAACCGTTAGCGTCCCCCATCTGGGGACGTTTTCGCCAGTCGTGCAAATAAGTCGACGGCCGACGGCCGACGAAAAATAGAGTCATATTTCTGGGGGCAGCTGCGCCTGCACCGTCTCCACGGAGATTCTAATAAGAACCGCATAAAGCTTAGAAATTAATGTCTTCCACCTATCCACCTCTCTCTCTCTCTCTCTCTCTCTCTCTCTCTCTCTCTCTCTCCCTCTCTCTCTCTCTCTCTATCTCAGTCTCTCTCGCTCCGCCTTTCTTTTCGCGGTGCACATTTTGCAGCGTTTTATCGTGCCACCGGATACCCAGAAGTTTTCTCCACTTTTTAGATATCCCCGTTTCTTTCCACCTTTGTTTGGCAGACCACCCGGTCTGACGTAATCGGTCCCTATCGATTTATGCAAAGGAAAATATCGCCCGTTCAAATTACTTTCCCGTGGCATTACATTTTGTTTTTTTTTTCGAGTTCCAACGATTGCTATCTGCGCGAACAGAGGTGCACTTTGCTTGTACAAAACTCGAGGGCACGAAAGACTTCGCACACCATCGCCTTTCGCCTTTCATACATATTCAATGCAGCGTCGTGAATACGGAACGTATTTCAGAAATCGTTACACACACCGTCTCGAATTGCATTTTCGCGTATAATTACGTCGGCCGGCTGCCATAATGATAAAGGAGATTGCATTATCGCCAGACTCCAAGCCAACATTTCCATTGATCAAATTCCTTCCGCCCCGTGAGCGAGGTTATTTAACGGGAAAATGTAATAAATTGTAGGACCTGTCTCTCTTTCTCTTCCTTGCTCCGTAACGATCCTACTCCCCGAGCATCCAGCAAAGCGGTCTTCCCTGATGTCCTCTCGCGCAACGTTTTCGCGTAATCATTTTCGAAGTATCAGAATGACAAATTCCTGCGATCAGTCAATCGAATATTAATTTCTGTCATCGACGAATCTTCTTCCCTGCACGCCTGCTGGCTCGACTACTCCACTTCAAACCCTTTCAACTACATCGCGCGATGTATGACTTAACTATTGCCACCCGACTTGTCTTGCATCGTTTGTCACGATGATTAATTCGATTCTACTCGATATCCCTTTAATCGATTTTCTTGCACGTCTTCTGCTCGATCTATTTCCGACAATTAATCACCCCCCCCCCCCCCCCCCAGACCAATAAGCGTAGTTAGCTGGCACATTTTGAATTTCGATGAATTTCACCAAGCTCGATCTGGTCCTCGGTCAGCGACACGGTTTCCGAGATCAGTGCGTAATAGATCCATCGTCTTTAATTACTGCAGCTAATTCGGCAGTTAAATGACCAGTAATATAAACAGTGTAGCATCGTAAGGTGGGGGACTTTGCCGGTGGGTGCGTCGTTAGTTGTCAGTAGTTTGCTAACATTAATAATGTCGTATCGTGGAATCGAAGGCGGGTAGATGGGTCAGCAGCTAAGGTCTCACGTCGCGTACAAAGGGACATCGTCTAGCTGAAGTTACCGAACAATAGACTGTACTATGCTTAGTATCTGCTGGAGCGAAACAAACTTATAATTAGTTATGGGAGCTTGTACCGAGATTGATGCCCCTACTTGCATTTGCAGATACGAGCTGCGCGAACCGCATAATATTCGACACTTGTCCAAGTTCTACCCACAGTGCTCCTCGGCGCTCCCTCTGCTACTTAATTCGGCGATCGGTTTCTTCAAATCAATTACTCGAATCTGTATCGCCGCGGTATGTAGGTGGTTGAGAAGCCCTGATACTTACAGGGGATCGGCTACACTAAGTCGAGAAACGGTGGAGGCGAAGGGATACTAAAGGGGGTCCATAAAAAACATAGGAGCGGGATCGTATGCATTTTTAAGGGCACTAACCCTGTCGATGGTTCTTACCGAGACTTACTGCTCAGAGTTTGCTTTTTATAGGCGGTTCCGCGCGCTTTCAGGAGCAGCGGATGATTCGAAAGGGAGTTAGGTCACTGGGTCGTATTATACGAAAAGACGCACCGGCCAGAAATATGGGCTACGATCTTCGCGAATCATCCGACGGGATCTGCTGACATCGTTCGACCGATATCCCCGCTTTACGGCTAGTAAAATGAAAATAATTCGCTCCGGTGGACTGTTCTTTACGCGGACCCATGAAAGTGAATGGTTCCAGGGGACAGGAGATTGAAACAGATTTCGGATAGCTGCATATCTAGATCGCGATATGTATTTGCGACCTGAACGGCGCGGTTGATAAATATTCGATGATCTTGCAACGAGATTTACGGCTGGATAATTACGCGTCTGATTTTTCCAATTTCCATTTCGCATAACAATGAGGGGGGAGTAAGTTAAAGGGAATCTCCTTAAGCGTTCCCGCGCTGAACGGAGATTACTTTGATAACCACTCCGGTGATTGCTGGGTATTCAACGCGGCAGCTAGCGAACTATTAATTAAAAGAGCCTTCGGTGGAAGTTACCGGGGGATCCTTTAAGTAATTTCGTAATTCGGCCGCTGCACAAAGTAACGGGGGGATGGTTTTAATATCGCGGCTGAATAGAAATTTCGCTGTTTCTAGCTACCCCGCTCGTTCTGACAACGCAATAAGAACTCCCCGCCTAAATGACAATTAAAAAGCAAGGGCGTTTAGAATTTTTTTAATTAAAACGCAATCACTGTTCTCGCGTAATAAATAGGACTGTGTACAAGGGCGGGTCGAAATGTCGGCGCAGTCAAGAAGGGACTGTCCACGAAGAAGCAGATTAAAGAAATAAGAAGGTCGAGGATTAAACTACGTTTCCTCCGTTTCCTCCAGGTACACTAACTTCAACTCAGCTACACTTCCTATGTAGATACGACAGAAGTCCGTAGAAGTCAAGCACACAGCATTAATTTTTAAACTCGATTCTCCCGAAGTGCCGTCTAAAAAAAACCTGCACTCTACATTTTCGATTTACTTGCCACGGAAATTTCGTTACTTCACCTTCGCGATGTTCGAGTTCACTGTCGATTTGCAACGGACAACAGAGGTCCATTAAAATTTAAAATCTGTTTCTGTCTTGTCATGTTAAGTCAAGTGAAATTAGAAAACGAAAAAGCAGGTCAGAGTTTCGGAAGAGAAGAAAGGAGTAGGTAACTCGACCGTGACTATTTCCAGCATAGCCACTCGAGTTGCGAAGCGAGCAGTTTTCCTCTCCGCTCTTTTTCTCCTGCTCATCGGAGCCGGTAGGCCACACACGTTAGGCGTTAGGAGGTCACGGCCCCTTGACCTAATTAGACATTTTCCCCGAGGGTGTAGCACGGTTCAAGGATATTGCACGGGCGGATGTGTGTGCTCGGAGCTTTTCATTACTTCGGCGGCGAGATTCGCAGAGCTCACTAAATATAGCGGTTTATTGCCGCGGTCGTGCTGGCGGTAAAATTCGCGGTGGGTGGTGGTGATGGTCGTGGTAGTGGTGGTGGCGGTGTGCTGCTTTCTGGCAGAACGAATGGTTATATAGATGTACAGGGAGCCTGGATATCCGACGTCTAGCTTAGACAGATACAGTGGAAGAGGCGAGTGCGAGGGCGAGGGTGAGGGCGAGAGTGAGGATGCGAGCTAGCTAGCGAGCCAGAGAGCGTTTGCCAGTTACACTTTCCTCAGATTTCCATCTCACTGGTGTTTCATTTCGATAGACAATATAACGGCGGCGGTTTGCCTCGTTCGCGTGTACGGATGCACGGGAACAGGAGTCGGGGATGAACAGCGAACGCAGAAGTTCACGCCAGCAACCGGGCGGGGATACGCGTCTGGTTTACGCTGCTAGCTTCCAGGAACAAGTTATTTGCCGACACGATAGCGAAACAAAATACAGTCGGGGCTTCTGCCCGTCTCGAGGAGAATTTGATATAATTCGGTTAAGAAAATAGTCTTGCTGCAGCCGATTCTGCTTCCCGCGGGTTACTTTGATTGCTCGTTGCTCGAGCTTCTTGAGTTTCTTGTGGAACAATTGAACTAGGCGAAACGCGATACGTTGTAAGTTATTTAGAATGCTTTCGGAGGGGATGCTAGACGGGGGATGAGGGAAGCATAGTGGAGCATGCTCTGGACCACCTATAAAGCGAGTAATTTCGCGTTATCTTGCTGTTTCAAAGGCTCGGCTAGGTACATGCAGATTTCTCTAAACCTAGTTGACCGAAGAGTGGACAAGCTAGAGCATCTTCTCTTGTTGACCTCCTCGGTTACGCGAGATAGGTTTTCCAAGTTGATTAGGAGTAATTTCCAAGAGATACGTGACTGCGCGCGTGATGTAAGGGGCTTCGAACTCGTTAAACGCGTACGAGCTCGCAAATTGTTATTATTCACCTTCGTAATTATAATTCATACGAGGTCCATTAACCCGAGCATTATTTTTCCGTGACGAAACGATGGATGGGAGCAGGGTCGCAGCGACGCAACTAACGCAACGTACTCGCGGATTTGCATAGTAATTTAACGATTTAAATATCGCAACCTCGTGCGGGTCGCGAGTTCGAATGAAATATTTATCGTTCATTTCGAGTCGCGGCGTTATAAATAAATCTGAGCTTGATCTGCTCTTAAGCTGTCGAATCGTTTGATGGATCGCGCTGCGTGCCAGCCTGTCCTGTTTAAATACCGTTCAAATAGAGACACCGTGTCCCCCGTTTCGTGTCCTCCTTTTTGTTCCACTTTTATGATCGCCGAAGCACCCCGCTGCACG
This sequence comes from Andrena camellia, assembly GCA_029448645.1. Classification (NCBI taxonomy): domain Eukaryota; kingdom Metazoa; phylum Arthropoda; class Insecta; order Hymenoptera; family Andrenidae; genus Andrena; species Andrena camellia. The sequence goes on along the minus strand of CM055679.1, from coordinate 13,160,863 downwards.
TCGTCGATTGATTCTCGATCCTCAAACAAGGCGCAACGGAAAAACAAACGTTTTTCCAGGTAGCTGGCGATACTTCATCGCTCGCATCCTTTTCTACATTTCTCATCGGGCTTGTAAAACGCCAGCGCTGCCAGTTGCGTGCCGTACGTACGCTCGATCGAATTTTTACGATAGCTCGATTCCGTTCGGGCGTCGCGGCGGTAGTTATTTCGTCGTAAATAGATTGCATGCGAGCCAGTAAAACGATATATTAACGCCGATCCATTGCAGTAAATCCACGACGATAACTCGACTTAACCTTAACGGCTGTTCCCGCCAAGTGGCATCGTTCTTCCTGTCCCTTCGTTGCCCGTTTACGACCCTTACCGCCATTTTATTCCCCGGGAAACACTCGGGGCCGATAAAAAAAAACAACCACCGTAAATCGATGATCGCTAATTTTCTTGGACGACATATCGCCCGGCTGGATATCGAACGGACGGAAGAGATCCGTGCGCTTGAGTCGATGTCCGATACCAAATTGCTCCTCCTCATGGGCCATCGAACGTCTCATTTTGCTGAAACCTTCGACGGTTTCGCGCGTCTTAACGCAGACCTTGTCCACGTTCAGTGAACCCCGGCTCGGAATGTATGGAATCGTTCGGCCGCGTTCGTGCGGGGTTCATAATTCCTGAAAAGTTCATAACTTCCGAGAACTCAGCGGAGGGAGGCGGTAAACGTCAGGGCGGAAACTTCGCGCCGTTAATATAAGGTCGACGCTCGTTTATACGCGCCCTCGACGTATGTAGTCCCCGCGCAGAGATAATAACGCGCACGACGCCAGGCATCGCGATTAAATGTCCGCCGAGGTGCCATATTTTTGGCCGTGGCTCGCGAATTTCAACCGCGTGACGCCTGTCGCCGAGCGACGTCTGTATTTTATCTGCATCGCGAAAGCTGCAATTGCTTCCTCGAACGTGATTCATTTTACAGCTGTGGCTGAGCTTTCCGTACCTATCTTTTAACAGCTGGCCACTTTGTAGTATGATTTGTAATACCAAACGCGTTTCTAGAATGAGGTAGGCATTGCCCACGAGCATCTCCCTAAATCCGCTACGAAAAGGGTACCTGGGCAAGAATTACTGCTCCAGTTCATTCCCTCGCTGACAACAAGCCTGCGAATCACTGCCCCGTTTCAGCGGCGATGAAGTTCAAGGCAACGTAGATAGGGAAAGGAGATATCGTTTTTCCCGGCTCGCGGAGCACTGCCTACGCAGTGTCACGTGCCAGAGACGGCGGTTTCCTCGGCTCCTCCATCTGGCTGGATAAAGAGAAAGTATTACCTCGTCCGCGGCGTCGCGACGACTGGAATTAATCCAGAAATTTAATTAACGAAACCGTAAGCACCACTTCTCGTCGATTCCACTCTTCCGTCCTATAAAAAAGCTGCCCCCTCGTTCATCGTATTTGATCTCGTCGAACGCTCACTGGCAATTACGCTTGTCTCGTATATTTCCATCGAAAGGGCCATGAAAAATCGACGCGTCAGGGTCGACTTCTTGGCGCTCCCGACATCCTAGGGAATCCACCCCGACGACGTAAAACCGTTTCGCCGTAAATTCGGTTAACCAGCCACAGGTGATCGGTGAGTTACTTTACGATTGCTGTAATAAAAGCGTCGAGAGGCCGTCAGAGATGCAGCTCGCGTCGGTAGGCGTCCCCGACACTCGCAGTCCCTTGTCTTTGCGTCGCCAGCACCGATGCTTCTTTTATCGTCCCGTTCTCTGCCCCATCGATATTCACGACGGCGAATCCGCGCGTGTAAAGCACAACGATGGAAACGAATTGTGTGACGCTTGTGGTGACAACCTCGACGCCACCCACGCACCAGGGGCTTTGTAATATACCTATAGCGTTATGGAACACTTAGAAATCTGTTCTGATTTGTCTGCTTATAGCACGCTATAAATAATTGGCGAATACTAAGTAAGTAGAATCGATAAGTAAATCTTTCTAGCGGTAACGATCATCGCCAGACAATTTCGATGACAGACCCTCTCTCTCTCTCTCTCCAAGTTTCTCCTTCAAGAGTAGGCAAGCCTCGTGGAGCTGGCCTGCTGAAATAGCCTTCTTGATGAGTTCATCAAGACGCCTAAAGCTTGTCCCCCGCCTATCCAGAACCATTCTTCGCTTTACTGCCTCCACCCCGCGTCGAGCACTCCGGACGGAGAAAATCGAATCTCCAAAGCCAGTATCCTTCATTGCTCCTCGATTTCCATGATTGGAACGGGCAGGATTTATGGCAGCCATCCTCGAAGAGCAAACACGAGGATCGTTGCAACGGCGTTCGCGCTCGCAAATGAGTAAAGTGGAGCGGAGTTTCATAGGTGCGCGATCTGTAACGAAGAATAATTGAAATGGCAGTAGCCGGCGCCGGATGTATCCGTGGCCCACGTACATACACCCACGTGCCGCGCTCCTGGGCACACGCGACCGGGGGGGAATCCTCGGGGCGTATATCTCACCGGGGTTACGCTTTCTAACGATTTTTCGATATTGGTAGGCGATGCGTTTTTATTCGTTCCGCCCGCGATAGAAACGTCCGTACGTTGCAGACAATCTGCCGGATAACGCGTAACTACCCTCAGGAAAATGGCCCGGCGAATTTTATGCCTGGCCGTGTGCACGCCGAGGGACAATTTATGAAAACGTTTATGAAGTCGTAGTTGCTTGGATTTTAAAGGGAGAAAAAACTGTACCCGCGAGAGGGAAAGAGAGAAGGGGATAGGGCTCTGTAGGTGGAAAGTATTCACGGCGACAATGCAGCGTTACGTCCTAATCCCCCGGAATGGAGGAGCCCTCTGTTTCCTCTTTATTCCCCGTACCGATCGTTTCGTCAGCGATTCGTTTCACGAGACTCCGGGCCCCCTCCCCCTCCTCCGCGCGCGCTTTTTATACGCGGTCGCCTGTTCCATCAGCGATTCCCCAGGACGCACATTTTTCGACGATCACGATCGTGCGTCGCGTGTCGCGTAAAACTTGACTGCCGCCCGCGGAATGCTTTCCTTCGGCTTGTACATTTTTACGCGGGAATAAAACGTCTTGGTTTATTCCGCGATACAGTATGGCACGCCTATTCTCATTGCTCAGGGTTTTCAGCGGGGACGCGGTTTTTGTGACGCGCTGCCTCGCGAGATGTTTGGAATTTTACGATCGCTGTTTCATGCGATCCCGTAGCCAAGGATCGCCTCTAATTATGCCAGTGTCCCGCGTAATAACCGGCAGATACGCGGTATCGCTTTTCACGGGCTTAAACACGCTATCCGCGAAGCCCAGGCCGCGTTTTTACTCGTCGTTGCTACCCGCGCCGCGGGATAAAGATTTTCGCCGGGAACGACTTCCGCCCAGGAAAATGAATACCCCGAGGAAGGACTATTGTACTTTATTCGGGGTAGGTATAGCCTCTTTCTCGCTCGGATGAATAACGGAGTTCGTTAACTTCCACAGCCTCCATTATTTAGTTACCCTCACGATCTAATTTGACGGCTTACAACGACGGACGTTGAAATTCTGTAGAATAGTGCTGCTGATTTTTGTACGCCTTATTGGACTTTTCGAGAAGTTGGATACTTTGCCATTTACATACAATCCAATTATTAGACTCGGTAATTAGGCTGAATATTCCTGCAGCATTCTGCGTCGTCGGGACGCCCGGGAATCGGCTGAAACGATTTCAGGTTGATCCAAAGGAATTCGCGAGCGATTAGTTGCAATTTATCGCCACCTAATCCTATTACTCTTTCCCGACGGTGGGATATTCGCGACAAAGCACGCAACTACACTCGCGCGTTGAGCCCCCTTTGACACGGTAACCGGTGTGCGGAAATTAGCGAACGTCAGACGGCGTGACCAGTTGCTAAAGCGCCTTGTAACGCGAAACGGAAAATTCTATAATGGATCGTGAATAATCGTGGACGAGGAACACGAATAATTTTATACATCCAGGTGTTTGTTCACCGTCTACTACCAAATATCGGTGTGAAGTATCCCGTAACGTACAATCTCACCCCCACCCTTTGATATTTTATTTCCCTGGGAATTACGCTCGGCGCCGTTTGCACGGCACCCTCTTCCCTCCCAGCACCCGTTGGACGTTAATAATTATCAAAAGTCCGGGGATTTCGTGTCGGGGTGCCGTGGCAAACTCAGTGTCAGCTTCATTACGGTCGAGAGCTCGTCAGAAGGATTTAAATCCGGGGGTCGCCTTAAATCAGGAGGACCCTGGACAAATCAGATCGTCGTCGTTGGCGACGTCGTCGTAGCCGTCATCCTCGGGGCCGTTCCCTCCGTTTATGCGTCGACGAGGAGGAGGCTTGACATTAATAGTCTCGCGGCGGATAAGCCGTTTTTGAAATGACGTTCGAAGGGAATAATACATGGAGGGTCACTTCTCGGGGCTGGTCTCCACCCTTGCGAACGGACGTCCCTTTTCAAATAACGCGTTCTAAGTCCTTTCCTTTTCGCCCAAGTGGAGGACCCTTCAGCGAGACTTCCACCCTTACGGAGTGTCTCGCACTCTGCTCTATATCTATCGGGACGTGTGCGAGTAGATATAGCTGGACGTGGCATATACGGTGTCCCAAAAGTACACTTTGCAGCAGGGGTTCTATAAAGTGTGGAGATTCTCTTTGACTTTGGTGTAATTGACAGCTCCGTTTAACGCGTGCTGAGAAAATCATTATTTCTTGAGGCTGTTTTAGTAAACCCTTTGCATCCGATGGTTCATAGCAAGCCGATATTGAATAATTTCTCTCGGGTTTTTAGAAAGCCCGTCGGTTTCACTAATCCCCCTGAAAAGTTCGTGCCAATCAGCTTTTTAATTAGAAAGTCCACAACGAATTCACTGGCAAAATTTTGTTTGTGAAGCATTACTTTCCGATAGATACCGACGGGCGTAACCCTTTCCACGCGTCCTTTAATTCGCAAAGATTGACGTACGTATTAACACGGTCCCTCTGTTTGCAGCACAACGTAATTTCTCCACGAAATTTCCTCTCGTGGATTCGCAGCGTGGCAGCACACCTTGTACAGAAATTTCAGGGCGTACAAGTGTCGGCACCTTTCTTTCAGATCGCCACACTCTCGTCGACAACCCTTCTCTTGCAGCACTTCTCTGTCACCCGCGCCCTGGACTCCTGCCGCCGTTAATTGCCTCAATTAAATCTTTGTTACGAGCGATTTCAGCCCGACGATTTTTGGAAGAAGGGGTGCTGCTGTTAGAGAGTACTCTACGGTGCGAACGTCATCTTCTGAGAAGTATGTAGTCGGTACTTGAGAGACCCCTTCAACGAAACGGACGATTCCGATTTGACTAACAGGTACCCACAGGTAAATGAAACGAAAGAATGACGCTGAAACGTGATTATGAAAAATTCGTCCCGTAGCCAAGATATAGGTAACGTTACGTCGCGTAGAATAAATACCTACGTGCTCGCGGGAGCGGCGCGAATTGGAACAAAAGTCAGGTGAGTTATGCTCATTTCCATGAAACGAAATTTACGCGGGGCCAGAAAACAGCGTTCGTTTCCACGTCGATCTATCTTTTCGCGAGTGGCTGGCCACTTTCATCGCGTTTCAATCAATCATACCCGTTTACAAATAATGATGTTTAGCCCGAGCAACAAAGCAGAAAGCGCGGGAGGGCGGCATTGAATTACACAGGGAACAGAGCGGCGAACGTGTAATGACACGACGTGGCTCGGTCCGCGGACCGAGTAAATTATTTCGCAATGCGGCAAACGCGTTGTGTTTTATGCGCCGCGGTATTTTCAAATCGAATCCCCCTCTTTGGCCATTTGTGTCGCCGGTTACTATAACGCGATTACGACAGATACGGGCGACACCGCCGATCGCCGTTGTTTTTCAATGCCGCCCGCGTTACGCTCATAGAGGCGAATGATAATTCTCCATCCGCGTCTCTTAATTGAATTTATGTAAACCCGCCAATCGGCCGTCCATCACTGTCGTTATTTAAAATTCACTCGCTTTGTATACCGAAAACAGCCAATTCTGGGAGGGAGGCTATTTTTCAGTCGAGAGCCGCTCGATAGATTCTATTACTGGTTTGTCCGAGATTAATTGTAGGTAGGTACTCCCCGGAACCGAATGAATGAAAAATACGTTTCTTGGAAAATTAAATTAGCTGCGCCGGTTAATTGCCAGCTACGTTTACTCCTCCACGTCCTAGCCGTGTTTAACGTTTCCGCTTCTCGGCCGCGGCGTCATGCAACTTGTTGGACCGTTACCTATCGGTACCATGCACCCGCACGGTTCTATGTTTCCATAATACTATTAATTATCAATTATTATAAACGTTCGCGCCGTCACGCAGTCGCGGCTGCGGCCAACTCCGCCGTTTTCGATTTCCCATCGCCAAGTCCCCGAAGCGGTGTCTATCACCGAGAGTGACGTGGTTCACTGCGTAAACTCATCGCTCGCCTAACACAACCGTATGCATATTTCATATGCGCATCTACATACATATTTCCAGAAGGGACGGACGAGTACCTTCATCCACGACTGATGAAAATCAGCATCACGGTTTTATCGGGAATCTTTCGTCGATCGATTCCCCCCCCCCCCCCCCCCCCCCACCCCACCCCTGCTGAATCCATTTACCTTACTCGGAGCTTCAAGAATGACAATCCGTGGCCGCTTCTTGAAATCTGTCGCCGAAACTTCAAGTTAATCATTCAACGGTCCGATGCGAAGTCCAGAATCGATCGGGACGTGCCGCGCTTCAAATTGCTCCCTCGTTCTCCACCGTAACGGCGGCCAATCTACAACGTTTCCCAGCAATCGATTCCTTGCGTCTTCGCAAATTAGCCAGACTGCGGTACCGTCGCAGGAAGGCATGCTAATTTTTCGCCAGCCCGAGCGTCTGAATTCCGGTCACGTATTCCGCCGCTAACGAATCGAAAACTGGTAATTAAAGTTACCGTGACTTCTGATCGCGCGATTTCAAGCCGCGGCCATTCGTTACTGACGGTTCCCGGCGAGGGATCATCGGCCAAGGGAATTTCAGCCCCCTGTCCAAGCGTCGCCACCCTTGGACCGTTCGCCGCGAACCATTCGCGATGGAAGGAATAACAGATACTTGGATTGGCGTAGCTTTCGCGAGGAATTTCTTCGCAGTCACGTCGGTTCAAGGGCCCCCGTTATAAGGCTAGGAAGTTACATCTTGAATAACGGAGAAATTCCACTTGGCTAGAAAGGCGAGTATCGTTTTATTTAACTTGCTAAAAGCCGACAGTTTCGAGGGTACTCGCGTGAGAAAAGTTTCAAGTTTACTCCAGCGAGTGCTGCCGTTACGACCTTGATCGCACTTTGTCCGATGCTCACTCGACAGACCTTGAGGACCGCGATAAACGATACTCGAGCTATCTCGCCGCCATGAGTGGCTGAAAAACTTATAATTAGCCGCGCGCACAGGGAGCGTCTGGTCTATCCGCGTTGCGCGCGCGTATTCCTCTGCTTTCTCATTAGTGTGCGGGATTATCCATAAAAGTTCATTAAGCATTCCCGTTTCCCGTATGGAAGACGCCTTTCGATTGTAAATTTCGCCAGATATCAAGGACGCGCACTTTACTAGGACTGCTCCGTTTTACGCAGAATGTTACGCTAATTGTAAGCCAGCCTTTGAGATATAGATATTACGCCTGTATATACTTCTGTTCGTTTGCGAACGGAGCAACGTCCGCGGACCTTCGCGTTTATTGCTTAATTGCAAGGAGGCAAGGAATGTCGCTCGTTTTGCTCTCTGTGTACGCGATGCACGATAGCTCGAAACGCTTCCAGTTTCTTTATGCTCTGTGGGATTATTTGCAACCTCGTGTGAGGCTAGTTAGGATTGAAATACGGCTTATTTGTTTGTCAGCGAGCGTGGAACATTAACCCTCAGGTGGTTACGTAACTGGTGTGTGGCGGGGCTGATTCGACCTTCATTAAAAACGCCTTATTCAACCTGTGGCCATTTTGTAATTTGTTGCAGAGGAGAGGCACGGAAATGGGAGGAATTTACACGCCTCGCCCTCGGTCTACTTAATTGGACTCATCAGTCACAAGGATTTCTTCTCCGGAGGAATGCGGTGCTAGCGGAGTATGACTGTGATGCTCCTCTCGCGGTGAGTGCAGGATCTTTCTATGAAATTGCATTCGACGTTCCTCTTCGGCACAATGAAATCACCACTTCGATATTTAACAGTCCCCGCTATAAACGTCGTAGTGGCTCGCCGGTGCAACGTGTTGCACCCGTAAAAGCCGCCAAGTAGAAGCACATTTTCATTTTACGACGATAGGAGGTCATTGAAAAAAAGTAGAGAAAATAATTGCTCGGCATGTAACGCGCGGGTCGAAACCGAAATGTGATGGAGTAGACTCGTTCGGGAGTCACGGAAGAGAAAGGAAGGGTGGAAAAAGAAAGCGGCCCGGGGTAAATTGCCAGTGACGAGGAGAAATTTTTAATTGATATCGCTAATTATTACTCGACACAGTTGAGATCGTGGGCGTGGCCGCGTTTCTGGCTACCAGAGGTTGCATTCTGGCAAAAACGTGGGCCACGTCAAATTGCCTGCGCGCACTGAAAGCCATACTTAAGCGGCCGCTCGTGCGCGCGCGCATCCATAGTGGACGAAATTGTGCAGGTGAGCGACTGCCGCCACGAAGAGGGAGAAAGAGGAATGAATAAGTGGGAAAAGACAGGTTGGAAGAGGGTCGGCGAAACTCGAAGAAAAGGCCTGCAGGATTCGCCTTTGTACTTGCGGCCGCATTAAAGGGTCACGCGTTCAGCACCCCCACCCCGCGCCCTTTAAAATCTAATTGTTACTTAGTTTTAATTGCTGCCGGCTGTGTTTTGCATAAGTGGCCTCGGAGGCCCCCGCCGTCGTTTGTTTTTGCTTGGACGGCCGCGAAGAAAGACCGCCAGGAACCTGAATCTTCGCGCCTGCCTCGCGCGCGCGCGCGCGCGGACGTGGATTAAATTGAATTAATTTCGGCCTCTCATCCCGGCCGCGTTCTGCCCCTCGGGGCCAAATAATTAATTACCGTCTTACATGACGGCTGATAAGTAAATCTTTTTAAGCGGGGGATTTGCGTGCGATCGGGCGACGATTAAGGGTTTATCGTTACGTCTTACGAGGGGGGTGCGGTGGCTGACGCGACATGATACGTGCTATTTGGTCAATCGGGGCTTTGCCACTTTGCTCTCCCCTTACTTTCGGGACGGACACTTTGCGACCTTCCGGAACCACTGTCCGCGATTGGAAGATCATCGATCGCGGTAGCATACTGTGTTCTGCGAGTACTTTAAATTCACGTACATATATATATGCACTTCCTGCTACGCGGGATAGGCAAGTCAGAAATGGTGGAAACCATTTACGACGGTATTAACAGCTCCGCGCGGTGAATTACACGAGCGCAGTTCTCGGTGCAGAGAACGCGAAATGACAGACGACGTCCCGCGGAATAAATTTTTCATTCGGCCCCTCCCCCACGATATTACCCTCTTCCGGTCTCGAAATCATAAATATTCGTGGCAGCCCCGGCCTGCTACTGTGAATTTGTACTTGCTCGCGGTGCTATCTGCTAATCGATAGATTTGAAAGTCATGGCGCGGCGACCATTTGAATTTCAGATTCGGGATCGGGAGCAATATGACAACCTTAGTGGTAGTTTAGTCTCAAACGTTCCCTTAACTTGCGGGCTGCTGGTAGATTGCAGGAGGGGCGACGGGGAGGGACAAAAGAAAGGAGGAAGAATCGGAGGAAGACAAGGGCTGTAGAATGTTGTCGCAGATTAATACACTTTTTCCCCTGTGGGAGAGGAAGAAGAAGCAAAAGAGGGCAGAGGAGTGGCCGTATATCATACGCCGCTTCTACTAATGACTCTGGAAAGTTCGTTTCAGAGATGCTTCTGCATGGAGGAGAGCTCCGTTTGCTCGTCAAAACGGTTGCCCGAAAGTATCGTTGAAATCAAGAAAGCGAGGGAGGGAGGGGGGGAGGTTCGATTAAGACCAGAGGGGCGAGGAGATGAAGGGTGGACAGGAGGGGAGGGGGAGAAACAGTATGCACGGTCGAACGAGGAGGGGGGAAGATTGAGCGCACAAAAGAAGGATTTTGCATGTCTGATTACTTACGGTAAAGGGTCTTTGCGACTACCAACTTCTTCCGCTGAAAAACCATTGACGTTCTAGAATGGTTTTATCAGCGGATCGTGGAATCACGTTTTCTTCCTCCTCTGCCGTTTTTCGTCCCCATGGTCCGACGCAGAAGAGAGAGAGAGAGAGAGAGAGAGAGAGACGAGAGAGAGAGAGACGAGAGAGGAGGAAACGCGACCGAGGAAATATTACGTCGAAAACAATCGTGTTTCCCGTGGCAATTTGTGCATTACTAGGGCCCCAGCGGATGGCTACTTAATGAACCGTAATAACGCGCTTCTTATCTGGCAAACATTAAAACGATCCGCGAGCATTGCTCGCGGACGCGAAAAATATAGTTAGCGGTAATATCCGTACGTGCAATGAAATAATACCGGTACGCTGGAACGCGCGGCGCCTTTTTCTTCGGCTCGAGGGCATGATGAGGGATGCGCGAAGGGCGAGGGGAGGCTGGGGTGGGACGAGAAAAAGGCGTCAGCCGTGAGAGGGCACATCAGTGGGACCCATGAAATAATAATGGTATATATAAAGTGTAATTTAGCTAAACGTATGCAGCGTTGTATTGAAGCTCGGCTTCGAAACCAGGGCTGTGCCTAGCCGCGGCACTCGTCTGGCGCACGAACCAAGCGCGCATTCCGCCTCGCGAATCTTCGCCCCGACTTGGCGGCGAGAGCCACGCGAGAGACAGCCCATCCTGTAATAATTTTGGCCGAACAATGGACAGTTAGTAGGTGGCGCGAGTTCTCTAACGAGGATTAGTCGGCGCGGGGTAATTGAGCGATTGCTCGGCCATAGAAGAGAATAAGAGTGGGTTATCCGCGAGCGCATCGCCGCGGCGCGGCGCAGCCCGAAGCATCGGTCCGCCAACGTGCGGTACACGCGCACCTCGGTTCACCGGTTGCGAAAACAATAGACGCGGCTGCATAATGCTATCATAAATTCTATTATCTCCGATGGCGCTATTTGTCACGCGGCGATCGAGCTTCGATTCCTCCGCGGGAACGCCGACGACGAGATAATGTCCCAGCCATTTCCTTGGAGAAAAACGTCCCCTTCCCGTTCTCGGGTAGCTTAGTCCCCAGTGTTGAGAAGGTGCCCGCCTTGTTGCTCCAAAAAGTATTAACCGTTCGTTGAATGGTGCGGCGATTCCTCGTACGAGGGGATACTGTGTCGCGGCGTACCAGAGTTAATACCGGCCTAGCGCGAAATTATACCGATAATAACCGAATCGCCGGAAGGTGGCCCGAGGGAACTGGACACGCGTGTAACGAGTCTAAACGGTGGTCGCGCACGTTCGAGCATTGCTCTCCGTTGCTCGCGAGCCGAAAGTCCCCGGGGCGGCGCGGCGCGGCGGTGCCCCGCGAGAAGTGACATTTTCGGGGTCCGATGGGCCCATCCCTGAGTTATGCCACGAGATGGATAGCCTGGGGCCCGCGGTGAGTAAATTACAAGGTAAGACGGAACGCCGACTGCCTTCCTGCCCCTCTGCCCCGTGGCACTTCTTCTTCCCGTTCTCTCGCTCGCCCTCCATTCCTCTCTGTCCAACCGACGTACCCCGTGTCCCTCGCTCCCACTGCCACCCTCTCTCTCGCACCCGCCCGATCCCCTGGTCGAAGCACCTACTCGTACCACCGTCCGCTCGACCGACCGGCATGGGGCTTCACGGGCCCCGAACATCCCACGAGCATCCGACACTTTGGGCCCTGCTATGATACACCTTTGGCGTGGCTACCGTACTGCGAGATACTCGCAGCCTTCTTCCCTCATCCTTTCGCCTCCTCATCCTCCTCTGCTCCTTTCCGCCTCGTCTCTTCCTTCTGCGCTCTACCTTCTTCATCGTATCAATTTTTTCTGCCTTTTCTCTTCTTTTTTCTACCTTTTATATATCTCCCCCTTCCACCCTCCTCCTACCCTCCTCTCCGCTCATCCTGTTGCTCCATTTTCTCGCCGCTCGCGTCGTTTAAATCTTCCGATCTTCTGTTTCTTCTTTCTGCCCCCCCCTTTTTTTTTCTTTTTTTTTCACTTGGAATTCTATTATCGTTATCGTCGGCGAGGAGATACCGTTTTTATCATCGAGCGCGATGCCTGTAATGGAGTCCGGACGAGGAAATTGCGTTTCGAATCGTACGACCGGAGGCGAATTATTAATTTCCTTTGCAAGATCAGCGAATTGAAAGCGAGTCCAGACTTTTCCCACATTTCGACACAGGTTCATGGTCATTTTTTTTACCCTGTAGGTGTACTTGACGTATTTAGGAGCTCTTCTTTCCCTCCTCACCTTTCTCAGGGCTTGGGACTTGTTGCATAGATGATTGTCCCCCAGAAACATGTTCCTAAGACGGGAAATGGCGACCCCGGAGTGCCTGGACCAGCTTGCACCTCGTTTTGGGGTATCGTGCAACACCTAACGCCTCTTTCGACCGGCATTTCGCGATGCGATCTAATGTTCCCCCGTCGGAAGAAATGCAATTGCAGCAGAGTTTTTCCACGCACACTCTTGTTACGTGAGAACTGTTGGAAGTCTCGCGTGGAAATCGTAATTCCAACACCGGCTGCAGCCGTAGACACGAAGACACCCGCGTATCCGTGCACACGTGGAAATTGCGACGATGCAAATCTCGTTTCCGGCGCGTATAGTTGTGAGTGGCGTGAAGGGCTCAGCGCGGCTGGCGCGAATGCAATTAACCCTTAACTGGTAATGCGAAATTTTGATGCAGTTGCGTGTAATTTGGTTAATTAAGAAACTCGTTTATTTATAGCGGGGCCAACGAGGGGTCGCGGAGGGAACGCTAAAGGCTTTTCTGTCGAGCGAAACCCGCGTACTACTTAGATACAGCTCTAATGGTCCGTTTTATTTTAGCAACCAGTCACTCGACAGTTTTTGCAGAATAGTTTTTCCCACCCCGTTCGTCAACTATTTCGTCCCGTTCTTCGATCGCTCGGTAGGTAAATGGAAAAGTTAATGGAATCAACCGGTGTACGAGCATCGGATTTCGATGAAGTTTTAATAGCCGTCGATAATGAATTCTCAATTGGCCCGCAAAGGGAGATTCCGGCGGGTGGCGCGTACGTAGCGCGGATTAAAGCATTGCTCCGTGTTCGTTAATTAGTCGCTCCTCTTTCTGAATACCTGAGAGCTCTGTTACTCCGCAATTGGCCCTGTTCTCGCAAGAAATACGAGTCATTTCTCTGCCTTTACACTCCACTCCCTTGGCCCACGTGCCCGTGGCAGTCTGATCGAATAAACCGCGAAAAAGCAGAATCGATTCTCCTCCGTTCTGTCGAAGGCATTCCGAAATCAAATCTATGCCGCATAATTCTCAATTTACGCCGGACACCGTAAATCCGGTTGCAGTTTTATTCTCGTTCGTCCACCGATCGATCGCCGATCGAGACGCGCATCGAGCAGCCATCGGGCGGAACGAGTGTCCCGGGGCTCGTGAAAAAAATCACCGAATAATTAATGACCGTCGCGGCCCGATATTGACAACATATGCGACCGCTGCCAGCGCGGCAAATCTGCGGCGACACATGCGTGGAAAATCGTGTGCACCGCTCGGGGGACGCGTGACATCTGTCCTCACTTTGCCCGTCCTAATGCACACGCATTGCACGATTCGACAACGTTATGGTCGATGTCTTCATACCGCCCACCCTTCTCGATGATTCGATGCATGTCGAACGGTGTCGCGCTAAAAGCCATCAAGTAGTCGAGTTGTCGCACAACTCTTTCATCTGAAAGTCATCTATCGGGGTGAATAATAGAGTTCGTCCTTTGAATGAGAGGGGCATTTGTGAATGCTTGAAGGAACTTAATATTCGGGGTCCTCGCGATTGTTTCATCGTAACTTTAATTGCAATGCAATTTACATTACACTCCTCTTCTTCACACTTTTCCCCCCTGGTTAGGGTAGCATTTGTTTGAGAAAGCTGGAGGCGTAAGCTCGCCTGGAGGATGTTCGTCGCCTGCTCGGTTGGTTTACGCGAACGGGAAGGAACCGCGATAAGGGTGCTCGCCGAGAGCCGTTTCCGTGTCGAGGGACAACACGGGAAATCGTTTCAGAATGAATGAAAAGGAAGGGGCTAATGAGCCGCTGGCCCTTCCATTCCTCACGTCCGCGCGGGAAATTATTTGCCGTTTCTGATAAGTACCGCCGAGACCCTCCAGCGAGCGCGAGGATAAAGAGAAGCGAGTAAATTCGACGACTCTCGTCGAGCTGAAAGCTTCAATGGATCGATGCTCGTGCGGGGAAAAAGACAGAGAATACCGCGGATCGCTTGGCTAACGAAAATCGACGGAATGGTAATCAGTAACGTTGCCTTTGATCGCAACGAAACACGATGATTTAGACGCGTGTGCGCGCGTTGACCTTTTCCACTGGCATCGTTTCAGCGGATTTGATACGTAACAAAGGGAAACGCGCGCGATGCCGCCGCCACGTTAAATATACAGAGGGACCCGGTGGTGGTTAAAATAATTCAGTCTCGTATTACACGGCGTGCGTGTATCGGCGAACGAATGAATTTATTTGCTCAAACTTCACCGACGCGGACGGCACGTATTTCGACGCCCACAAGTGGCCGCGCGAGTACGCGGCATTACAGGCTGCGCCTCGCTTCGCCGAAGGTCGCAAATTCCAATAGCTCTTGTGCGGTTTCGCACCGACGCGGACCCTGCAGATCGCCGCGAGTTTATGAATCATTCGCGCCGCTTTCGAAACGGCCCAGGTATCTCCGTGCCCGCCGTTTCGCCTATTCCCGTCCTACTATTCCGTTTCATATGCAGCCCGCTGTCGATAATTAGCCGGAGGGATTACGGAAAGATCTCGAAGCGAACCAAGGCTCTCTCTCCTCTTGGAACACTCTGCAAACCGAGGCAACCTGCTTCGATTCGCTTCGCTCTATGCATGTATCCACTTTGGTCTCTCGCAAATCCCTTTCAATTCGCTCGAAATGTACAAGGAAAAGAATCCGTGAAGCGTTCGTTCCTCCCAAAGAATTTGCATTAAGCGAGAGCAGCCTGTTTGGACTGGAGAAATTTTTCTCAGCTGCTCGAAAGCTCGCGGGGGGAGGACAGTTCATTCTAATTCAACATGATCGGAATGCGCGAGTAAACTTTCTGAAGTACGTACGGCAACATCGTGGCTCGTGGTAAAGGTTTATGCACGGCTGAAGAAGGGACACAAGAGATACAAGGCGCACGACAAAAGGCAGATTCAGCAGCGTCAGCATGATCGTGTAAAGGTGACGATGCAGGTTGCGTTCGGATTGGCAGTTGTATACGGATATACAAGGAAAGTGGGGTCATTTTTCTAATTCAATAAAACCGATGACGGCCACGAAATTGGCCGAGCCGTACACGGCGACACTTTCGGTTGCTTTCCCCTCTTTTTCGATCAGTCACTGTCCAATCACTTAAACCACCGAGCGTCCGCAATTTCCACTTCCTGGAAACTTATTAACAACCACACATATCCTAACAAGGGTCACATTTGTTCGTTTTCTTTTTCGCTCTTTCTCGCCAGTCATCCCCCTTGTGATTCCGAAATAGACAGCTTGTTACGAACGAACAGCGTGTCTCTCCTCAAAGAAAAATTGCTCGGAAAGAAAGGAGAAGTCGCGCTGCCCGTTGGCGACGAAACGAGTAAACGACGCTGTTCCGAATTACGGAGGAACGAAATTTTCATGCTCACAGCTGCGGTGGTTTGAACAAAAAAAAAATGGATGTTTAATATCCTCGTTGACGGGAGGATGGGAGAGCGGGTGACCGTGATGGGGGAGCCACGCGGCACGATTCGACGGTTTCAATTACGCGACACGACTTTGTGCTCCAGCGGTTGGCTGCTTCGTTCTTTCTGACAGACTGCCTTCTGTCAGGATCAAAAAGAAACGCGGCGTCGCGTGAAGCGGAAGGATGCAGACTGGTCAGCCCCCGAGTGGCTGCATTCGAGTTGAGTCGCCAGAAACTTGGCCAAGTATAACAGACCTTCTAACGAATTCGGGGCTTCCACCGGACCGTCGAATTCCTGATGCTTCAAACGTCAATCCTATTGTCTCTGGCCGCACGGTTGCGTCACTGTGCCCGCACTGTGCTACAGCTCGCCGATAAATAAAACCTCTCTCTCCCGTTTCCATCCTATCTGTCCATAAAAAACGGGCACAAGCATCGCTTAATTACTTTTCCATTCAGTAATTGC
The DNA here is from genome assembly GCA_029448645.1 of Andrena camellia. Taxonomy (NCBI): domain Eukaryota; kingdom Metazoa; phylum Arthropoda; class Insecta; order Hymenoptera; family Andrenidae; genus Andrena; species Andrena camellia. Next base: position 13,144,471 of record CM055679.1, on the reverse strand, counting down.
GGAGAAGTGATTTATCCGACTATTGAATAAAAAACGAAAGGAAAAAGTCGGCCGATAGCTGCAGCACCCTCGGTAAACATAGTTCAGCTCTGATAAACGTTCGAAGAGGGACGGAAGGGGTGGTTATTGCGGGGTTGCCAATAAAATAGTTGTTCCGCGGGAATGAATGGCCCCGACCGCAAAGTTAACTACCGGCTGGAGTGTGTCCCCCGCACGGAAACTATCAGCGAACAATTCTCGAGCCACCTAGCAATGGTGGTCACGGAAGAAGGACGAAGGAGGGCCACCGCGTTCGACGAGGAGGACGGTTCGTTGGCTTCCAAGTGGCTAGACGCACGGAAAGAGAAAGGAAGAGCAAGGGAAATCGGGAGGGTGGGTAGGGGAACGGTTTAGGAGGGTTGCTCGAGCCCTATTATCGGGAAATTAAAGGCAGTAACTCATCTTGGGACGACTTCTATTAGACTTTCCCTGGCCAGGCCGGTCGATATTACTTTCGATATGAACGAGCCACTAAATTAATATCCACAATGCACTGGCAATTATGAACGGCCCTTATACTTCGTCTACCACATCCCCCATGGCTGCCTCGTCGGAGGGGGGTCGAGTCGCTAGCCGTCGTCAGCGTGGCGATAAATGGCACGAGAATCTGCGATATTCAGGGCTTACTCGGGGACAGAGGAGCTGTCTCTCTGTAATAGGCCAAATATCAGAAGCCGGGTGGAATGTTGCTTGATATCAGACCATCGCTCTCTGATTTACTTCTGCGAATCGAGGTAAAGGGAGGTGGCCGTTGGGATCACGAGTCACGAATCAAACACGCTTCAGACTACCGTGCAAAGACGTCAGAGGATTTCCAGACTCTAAACAGCAAAGCCGATTCAGACAGTGTAAACCGCGTAACGCGATTGCGACGCTTTTTCCGGATTGCCGGCGAAACTCGTCCGGCCACGAGAGTGTCGCGGCGTTTTAATTCCCTCCCTCAGTTCGCCAGTTTTCGTATCGCCGAAGCCGCGGCCAGAGTTCGGGTAAACAAGGCGGCAGCAGTCGGATTACCGAAATGGGATTGGCGACGTCGCCACCTAGCCGCTTACATAGCTATGCGCGAGACCGTATAACGGAGGGAACAATTAGACAAGTCCGACTAATGGCAGTGTCTGAAACGCGCGGATGGAATCGCATCGCCAAAAATATGTTTGAAACTTGCACGGGCAAGGCCAATTACGCGTAATTCACTTGTACAGAGTTACCGCGAGTTTCGTCATTCGTTCCGCAACCCCTTTCTTCCTTCGCCGCTTCTTCTGTCCCTCTGTTAGCCGCCATTCTCTCTCGCCCACCGCCTCTTGACTCCCGCTCACTTCGTTTACCGCTTCTCCCCGAGTCGCTCGCTCTCCGCGTTTCGCGGAGGACGCAACGATGTTAGCTCACCTTCATAATCGTTTTAACGCACCCACACGCGGCCGCGCCAGCGTGCCCACATCCACGCCAGCCGAAAATCATTACAACGGGCGCGAAACCGTGCGTTTTCGTCGGGGGGGTTCGCGTTTGCACGTTCGCGCCGTTTGCACAAGCCCCGTCTCGCACGGCGCGAGCTTCTACCAGCGAGTGTGTGTGTGTGTGTGTGTGTGTGTGTGTGCGTGTGGAGGCGCGGGGGCGTGCTGCAACTGTGACTGGCTGATTCCGTGTGGAACGGTGGAAAGCGTCGCCTCCTGCAGCCCTTTCTCTGCACCGGTCCTTTTATCACGCCGAACTTCCGGAAGCTACCGAGCGTCACGGCGACGACGGCGACAGCGACGTAACGAGTTGTCGGCGACGCCGGTGTCGCCGCGCGTCGTCGTGCATCGCGTGCACGGGATAGGGATTGAAAATTATACAGTTTGCTGACACGAAGGCGACGCGTTCGAGGGTGTACTGCCTGCAGGAATGTTTGCTTTTTACAGGGCGAAACGGGAGTTCCTGACGTGAAGGGAATTTCGGGCTGATCTGCCACAGAGGGAAGATTTCCTTAGAATATTTCGTGTCTTAGGAACTTGGGGCACTTAGGGAAATAGCAACACCTAGAGCTCCTTTCACGCTGCCCTTTTATTCCCACTTGACGTTGTATAACACCCATAAAGTATTGCGCATCCACGGATGCACATTCCGTCGAACACGAAATGCACATCGCGAACCCTCGCCATCATCCGTTATCCTTCCTCGACGTAACGAGGACGTAACGAGGACGAGAAACGAACAATGGACGAGCGTTTACATCGATCTCGTTCTTCCCCGTATCGAGGGTTGATTTTATGTACCGCGGGTAACATATTGCTCAGGACGCGGCTCCTAATATCGAGGCATGCCGAGAGAGATGCGTGTTTGCGTTCACACGGCCGCATATGCCCGGTCTCATCGATTCGTCATGATCAGCGGAGGCTGGCTACTTCACAATGATCCCCCTCCGCGAACCTCGCCGCTCTGGCTTATTCTCCAGCCCACGGAAAATGCGTCGTTGATTAAATCTATTTTGGGTAATCGACGATGTATGAGCGATTGGCCTGTCTCGCCGCGAGGGGTGTCGAGTCGTGACAACGATTCGAGAAAATGGTGAAAATATGGGGTTGTCGGTCGTCTATCAGCCACCCTCGAAATTTCTCATTGTTCCATGGGGTTGCTCGTTGTTATTCAAGCACCCAGAACATATATGGAGCGAATCGACCCGCGAGTTACCTTGTTATTAATTATACGAACTAGAGAGTGTTGGTCGAGCTAAAGAGAGGGGTGGAAATGGGGTAGCGAAGCAAAGGAGAAGTTACAATGATAGGTAGGTATGTGGAATCTGGGACGCGATGCATACTCTTTCTCTCTCTCTCTCTCTCTCTGTCTCTCTGGCGAGGAGCATTTTGCTTGTCAGATTCCCCTAGGTGGCAGGTAAACAGATGCACCATTGTTGCAGCGCGGATTATTCTTCGTATTTAATGCAGGCTATCTTCGGCCAAAGTTTTCATTGTTCCCCGACGTTGAATCATTCGGAACTGGTGTTCTCTCCCCGTAGCTACTTTCTCGAGTAGATACGAACTTGCCGGCAATAACGGTATTGCGATGATCATCTCGGCAGCGAAGGTGTGAGGCTTTTAGCCGGCAAGTTTCTTCGGTTCTGGAATCGACTGAGCTTCCGCGAAGCTTTTTAGCCCCGGGCGGGGGATGTTTCGGGGGACGATTAACACCTCCCCGGCAGCGATTAACGATAGGGGGTTCTAAGTTCTCCGGTTCTATCAGGCTTTGTCAAAAGCGAGCTGGTAATTATTTTGTACTAAATGTTAAAATTACCTCTATGTGTCAGTACCTACGTTTCGTCCCGACCGATGATTGCTGAGTTTATGGCCATCCAATGTAAGGATAATTAATAGTTGAGCTAATGGATGTTCGGTTCATCGAACGACCTACATCCCTCTTGATCACCCCGTATGCTTGCCTCTGTGCACGTTTCTGTGATCAACAAGAATGCGTCTCTGCTTCTGGCACACATCCACCCTGTTATTCAGGATTGACTCGCAATACTGTTCGTTTGAATCGTCGAGAACCCGCTGTATCACTAAAACTCGCCACGCGGAATAGGGTCGGGCCGAACGTGGAAGGGACGTTGATCACAGGTTCTCAAACAATGCCACGTAGTACCTGGAAATTTCAAACAGTTGGCAAGTAGAGATATATTATACTATACTCCACTATCAGATTATCATTACCGATAGACACCTTTACATATACATACATCTTCTTCTTGATTCTAATCTCACAGATATAACTCATCCCCATCATTCATCGAAATTCCGGGGTGCATTTACATTCGCGGCTCCGCATTATTACAACTCATTGCTTGAGAACATTAGGTCCATCAGTTCAAAAAAAAATTCAGGCACGCAGCTTCGTTGTACATAAAGACTGAGAATTTGTAAGTTATTTATAAGAGTAATAGGGTAGGATTTTAAAACAGCATGTTGCTGAATCTCGTTCATTGCACAGCAAAAGGAAAAAAAGCAACTATGTATCTAATCTAATGCAATTTGATGGTCTAATAAGGACGTATTATTATTATTATTATTATTATTATTATTATCATCATTATCATCATCATCATCATAATAATCATCATCATCATCATCATCATCATCATAATCATCATCATCATCGTCGTCATTATGATGACGATGATGATGATTATTATTTTTATTATTATTATTTTTATTATTATTATTATTATTATTATTATTATTATTAATATTATAATTATTACAAAAAGTTCCTTCAAATCCCTCAACCCCGTATTCCTTTCAATAGCTGAAGCTCTGGCGTGTAAACTTCTTCTAGTTAATCTTCCAAGAATTTCCAACCTTTTACCATCTTTGAGTAGCTGTTCGCAAACGCAATGCTAGGCCACTTTCTCGGTCTCTAGTTTGAGAACCCGTAACATAGGTTCCGGCGAAGGAGAGTTGCCAGCATTACGATCGCCGTCTGGCATAGGTATCTGAATCCCAGAGTTGCGATGATCAGCTCGATACGAACAATGTGGAATGACCTGGCAGTGACGCAGTTAGATCATCCCGTATTACCCTGTGGGTGCACTGATTCTCGAGTGTTGCGCTGGTGGTCGTTTTCTATGCACGCGCGTGCAGGTTCTCCATCACGGAGTCGTTGTGTTTGTAGGGCATTTACATGGTCGTGTAAACTCATCGGGAATACTAACAGGCAAACGAGCGCACATAGGTAGCATGAATATGTGATGCACGTATGTATGAAAGGCTGCAGTTGGAGATACGGAAGAGTCTTAATACCTTTACACCTGGAACAAGTGTCTCTAATCACATTAGCTAATATAATTAGCTCGTGCAAATCGACTGGAATAATCTACTGTAGTGATTTCTCATTACATTAAGACGCGACACACACTCGCTCTTCGCTGTGCACATCTCTTTTAGCACGAGAGCAACTCGAGCAACATAGCGATAGACAGTGCACGAAGTACATCGCTAGAGCAACAGCATCCGTGCGAATCGAGCTTGAGAATTCTACACGGTGACCAAAGCGCAACGGGTACATGACGAGCGAACCGATGTGCCCAGTCCTTGGTTGACACGTGTCGTAAGCCGATCCTTGCCGGGACGCAGGACCATTATCCCGTACACGCGCCTATCACGTATACAGCCGCGGCTGGACGTACAGATTCGCGGGTGTATACGGTGCAATTACTGTTGCCGGTTTGACACGTATCGACTTTATGCTTGGGTGAAAACGATCGTGCCAGATCCTGTTTATACCGCTGGTTACCTTAGCGCGAACGATACGTCCCGGCTCGATGGTAAGTGTTACAGACAGCCACTTGGGCGACCATTCAGCGTGGAAAGCACGGATCGAGGTGAATTAATCGTGGGAACGTTATTCCGTCTAATTAAGATAACGTTATTATTTCCAAGGCACGTGCCGCACTCGTTTCAGCGAAAATCGACTCGTGTACAGTTGACGCGTACACACGCTTTCAATGAATAGACAAGCGCGACGAGGAAAGAGGGGAGAGAAACGTTACCGCAGCGCGAATTTCGTCGACACATTGTTGCTAAATGCGGTTAAATGTTTTGGACGGAAATTGGTCGGACTGGCGAAATGAAACGTAGTTTTCTTCGGTGAATTGAGGGCTTGTGCGGAATTAATGTTGCGAACTGAGGATATAATTACACTGCCAACGAATTGTTGATGCTTGGCAGTCGAAGGCTGAAGTCAGCACGTATGTAATTGGCAATAACTAACTTTCGTTTCCTATTACATTTACCGTCGGTTAATTCACTGCTCGACGTTGGAATAATCGACGGCCACAGGGCTGGGACTTTTGTTCATTTCGGTGTTGAACGCATCGTAACGATTGCTTGCCATTACATTGGCTTAACCAATATCCTTTTCGTGCCAGAGAACTCGAAACACGGAAACGAAAAAGCTCGAATCATCTGTTATCCAGATTATAGTGTCACCGGGATGTTAACGTGACTATTCTTCATCCAGGCGCCCTGTTCTACGCCACGAATACTAGGTAGAGGGTCACCAAGGGTTGTTTCCATGGAGTGGGGACGAATGTACTCGTAGTTGAACCGTATGTACGGTACACGATGTGTATATGTGTGTTTTTTTTTTAAATTGCTCGTGAATAACCTTCGATTCTCTGTGGCGTTAAAAATTTCACCCCCATCGCGAGAACCATTGTTTCAATTGCCCTCCTCTCTCTGAGCTTTTTCATCGAGGTACGCGGCAATTCGAAGTTACTGTCAACTCGGCCAAATTTCATCCGCGAATTTTTTTTCAATCGACCCATTTTTCCGCGATTAGCCGTGACTTCGGTGCTTTAATACCTCCGTCGATAATTTCGCTCGAGATACACGAAGCAACAGCCTGTATCGACAAATGTGTTTCCGCAATGACAATCAAGCGGGTCCATTTATATCTACGGTCGTCTTCACGCGACACATTCTTTATATAGTTTTCCATTTTTGGGGCGAACTCTGTAATTATTAATTTGAAGAATCCTATCACTGGGTATAACGCCGTAGAGTGACGCTTCTGCGTTTGGAGTAGCAACGGATGTGTCTGTCCTCTATTGGCGTCGTAGAAACGGCTGAGTTAGGTAGGTAGGGACAAGCAAATGGGCGCGCGCACCAGGGCTGAACTCTGACTCACCCCTCGCTGTACAGGGATGTAGTCTGCAGCCGCCACCCCCTCCCCTCCCCCGATGGCTTTGCTGCCCCGAGCTACGCACGCAATTACCATCCCTGATTGGATTAGGCAGCGTCTTGATTTGAGCCCAGCGTCGACAATCTCACCCATCCGTGTCTGCGTTGTCTCCGGTAGCGTTCGCAGCTTGCGCTGAAAATAGCAGTCGCTCGGAAATATTTGCTAAACCCCGGGCACAGCTATCATTCTTCATAAACCATCTTAATTGGATCCCCTTAACAATTATGTACTGCGATTGATTAATCAGAAATAAGCACAGCTCTCCCTGCATTGCCACGTTAAAATAGAGCACAATAGATACGATTGTAACTTATTCAAAACTGCTGGAATGACAGCATGAATCATAGAGGTCGTTCTAATTCACGCTGGAACGGTCTATTTTACCAGACGTTCCGTTGATCCCCGATTAATTCATACAGCGTGCGTTATTCGAAGCACGGCCCCTTGGCCGGGGAGGAGCACGATTAGCAAGAATGCTGACTGCGTGATTGCACCATATTCCTCAACTTTTTACCAGCGGTTTCCACCGTAGGAACGTTTTCTCCTTGGTGGAGGAAAAATTGCCGCTGTTTCGGACTTTTTGAGCCGCTCGACGGGAGTTATTAATCCACGCTTTGCGCTCCAGTATAATCGCTGTGAATTAATTTCCCGTAATTCTTTTTACGCGGGACTCCAGTAAAAATACACTGCTTTACCCACACACTGGCGCCGCGACATTGTGCCCGGGGAATAATTAGAAGTGACGCGAATAGAACGCGTCAAGGTATAAGAGGACTTTCGAGAGAGAGAAGGCCGATAGGTCGATGTTGACGGGGATACACCTATTTCAGAGCTTCGCGAAATTTTTGTTCCACGATATCGAGTGACAGAGGGCGATGGCACAAAGGGAGCGAGGGGGAGAAAGTGAGGTCATCGTGCGTCACATACTGATAGAACGGAAAGACGAATGGTCCGGTGGAGTGGTTAGACCCCAAATCTGTTCGGGATTTGGCAGGACGAGAACTTAAAACGAGGCTCACGTTCCCTATTGGTGAAGGACGATGGGCACACTTCGCTGGCAGCCATCTAGACCGGTCAGAAATGTACTCACGTACGAATTCCTTTTCTCTTTCCCACAGGGGATTGACCGGCTACTTTTCATTCGCCCGATATTCCTACGTTTATTGATTGATCGGCACGTCAAATTGCTTTCGAGCAAGTGCCAGAAACTCTCCCGCCGGTGTCTGATCTCTGTGTACGATTCGTTTCTCTATCCACCGTTTCCTTAATATCTAACATTAGCCCCGATGATTCATCGGTAGAAGTCGGCTTTCTTCCCTCAGTCATCGCCCAGCTAACGCGACCGCTCGATTAAATCAGTCCCCGATCGAGCTAGAAAAGCGAAGGAAACGTATTGACCCCGAGCGCGAGAGGTGATTCGCAATTCCTTATCCAGAAGTTCATTATCAGCGCGGAGTCGTTTTATCATCCCCGTCGACGGGATGGAAAAGAAATTCGATGGTTATCCTTGCGCGATCTAGAGATGGAAATGGCATCCAGCGTAAGGGAGGGAGTTGGTCGAGTGGCGCATTATTACCATAAAATAATGAAAAGGGATCTGGCTGCATTACGGGCCGCAGCCCATTACGTAGGGTGGGCTGTGATCTTTCTCTGTAGTCCGAGGTATGCATGCTTCACTGGACAGATAGATAGTCCTGCAGTGACGGAGCAGGAGCGATCTCCTTCCACGAAGGGACATACCAATTCTATATAGGTACCTCTTCAAAGGGAATATCGATTTTTCCCGATAGGCACACCGTTTGCCCTGGCGACTTGTCCTCTTGCCCACCCTTTTCTGCACAATAGATCTGACGTAATAAATAGGATAGCTCTGCGGAGCATTTAACGATCCTCCTGCAAATCCCGAAGAAACCTAGTGAAGAAGGCTGATCGCCCTCACGAAGGCCCACCAAGAGGGATTAATCCGTTAGTGTCGTGTAACGGTCTTCGCGAGCAGCGAAGATCGCGAATGGGCAATAATCGCGTCGCGGCAGCCCGTGCAATTACAAGGAGGGTCATCATATCGAATCGTTCGAGTTGCCAGCAAAGCGTTCGCCTGTCGATGTACCACCAGACTGGCAACCGTTAATCTAGCGAATAGGAGCCGGTCCAGCTGCACTTGGAATAATCATGTTTCCGGCAGAACTCGATGACCGGGTAAAAGCCTACTTCCCCCGATCGGCCTTAACTTCGTATACCCATCTCAGCGGAAGAGAGCCCCGGCTATATCGACGCGGTGTACACTTCTTAGCGACCTGTGGGCGATAGAGAAGTCTGTACTACGGGGGACACAGAGGAGGGAACAGAGAAAGAGGAGCTGCGAGCTGAGAGAGACCGGAGCGAGTCCGCACACGTAGGAGCAACTCAGAAATCGAATTCCAGCGGGTCGGTGTGGGGACCCAGGGCGTCGTAGCCTCCGCGTAATCTCCGGTTTCGTGGAAAATGAAGCACCGGGCGAATTCTGCGCCGGTAAATCGACTCCCGCCGGATAATGAGCCGAGCCGAATAATTTCTCTTTTCTGGCACACTGAAACGGCTGAATCTACATCGGCCGAGTCTGCGCGGCGTAATTGTATCACCGTCGAAGACGTTCCCTCCGCGAATTACACGCGTCGCATTCCGGTCGTGACGGTTCTGGCGTCGCGTCGCCTCAGATTGCTTGACGGTTGGACAGGAGTTAAGTGCTCGGTTCGACGTTGGTCGAGCGCTCGCAGCGCAGATCGTCCTTAGGATCTCTCGATAAGGGGCTTTGTGAGACGGATGTCGGGAACGCTGTTATTTTTTAGAGGCGTCTGCTTGAGAATTAGGTGCCCTGTTTTGAAGCTGGAAGAGGAGTGAGGGGCTTAGAAGTTAATTATCGGAGGGGCATGGAACTTTTGTAGACTGCACGTAGTAGAAAGCACTTTGCTCTTTCGTTCTCAATCACGACTGTGTACCCAGGTGGGCGTGGAAGTGTTAAGAGACCAGTGTCAGTCGGTAAACTCTTCTACTTGATTATTCGTAGTACATAAACATGTCAGAGAACTCTGATTCCTTCATAGTACCTACTTCGGCCGATCGTTGTCGAAGTTTCTGAAGGGATGGAAAGGCACTCGATGCCAGCAGGGTGAAAAGAAATATTATTCGCGATCCTCTGAAGTTAGCCGTGCGAATGCCAAAGTTTCCCCATCGCGCGATACATCAAGACGTTTATATTCTGTAACCATTGCTTCGAGGAAGCCCTCCCTTTTAGAAAAAGTGCCATTCTCCATGCCACCCCCTCGAGACAAACTGGAAATACAGTGGATTCAGTCGGATATCGTTGAGAAAGCCATCCGATTCGTGGAGTCGTAGATCGTCGGGCGGGTTGCCGTGTGGCCAGAGGGGTAGCCGAAAAAGAGGATGCCAAAGGCGGTCCCGTCGGATCGAAAGCCCCAGCGAAACTTAACATGTGCGTTTTATTGTCCCTTAGCTTGAATAACACGCGTTATTTGGCGCGAGACAAATGCTTAAATCGAAGGATAGCGGGCCGAAGATCCCGCGGTGTTTCGCCTCATAGAAGTCCACCGTCCCTACTTTCTTTCCTTCCCCACCCTTATCCCTGTCGAGAACACGAAAGTCTCCCCTTCGTCATCTATCTCGCAACGTGGCGATACATCTCGACGTATAGTCGAATAACTGTTACTCAGCTGGCTTGACCGCGTTGCTGGTAAAAACATATCCAATTTCCAGAGGTCGGCTGGTGGGGAGTCGCTTCTGGAGGAGTTCTTTCGAGTATCTACTCCTTCTCAATCGAAACAGTATAGGTACTTAAACATTCACACGTCTCCAAAGTGTCTCTTAACCGCAGTATCGATCCCGCTTACTCTCCGGTCCATCGGGCCTAACGCTCCAAAGTGTCCAAGTGACACACGACGCGGATAATCCCCGAGGATATTCGTCCCATTCCGGGAGACCGCACAGCCTTATCTGGACCTAGAAGGTGACGCCTGTGCAGACGATCCCCGGCCGTCTTCGGGGGTTGTTCGTGAGCAATAAACGCTGATACGACGGTGAAGGCTCGCGTGTCGAGGGTGCCGTGCGGTCATGCGATACCGCCTTTCGCCAGGGGTAACATTATTGAACATTACGTTTATAGATTTGTCGCAGCCTGCCACGTAACCGCCGCCGCACTCGGGCAAAACCTGGCTCCGTGTTTCCCCGTGCTCTTTCCCTACATTAGTCGCACTCGCCAGGAAGTCATTACCCAGATCCCGGTGTTTGAAAATTGTTCTCAAGGCAGGGGATCACCGACGAGCCTCGTGCCAATAACGTAACTGAAATTCGTCCACGGTGATCCACCATGACACGCGGAGTTTGAAGCGGCTCTCCAGCGCCACTCACGACATACATATTGCATTCCGTGGTGCGAGCGAACGGTGCCACGAGCCGTGTACCGCCAAGTGCGCGTCTACCGCGTGCGTGATACACGGCCGTTCTCCGAGTACCTTCAATTACCGGCTATTAAGAAGCAAGTGTTAGAAACGGTAAATCGATTTGACGGGGTCGCGGGGTGCCGAGGGGTGGGTCGGCTTCGACCCGCGCCGACTAATCACGATACTGGTTTCTTTTATTCCTTCCCAGGGAGATGGTTGATAAGAGGGGAATTACACGAAGGCTCTTATTTCGAGTACATATATACAGGCCGTTCGTTCGATGTGGAATAGTGAAAAGAGAAGGTTGCTACTTCAAAGCTGCCTGACCGCGCAGCTTTTAAAGCATTCACGTTTTAAATCGCTACCGAAGAGACACCGCGTGCACGGTGAAGATTCGAAGGCACGAGGCGCGCTTCGAAAACCCGGGATTTATCGATTATTATCGGGTGCATCTTGGATAGCTCTAAATCAAACACACTGCTTGATTGAAGTGCACTCGGCTGAAAGGGGTAAAGGATAAGAGGTAAGAGGCCTCCAGTCTCTCATCATCGGGGATTAAACTGTTATTGCAAACTTTCCGCGGTGCCGGCGTCGTCGTCATCGTCGACGGCTACGGCGGCATATTGAGCGTCGCGAAATTAAAATACAGGACGAAAGTTTACACATTGGATAACGCGCGCGGGCGCGCGTCTGCGCCGCCCGTCAATATTGAAATCCGGAAATTGTGACAGCCATTCGCTTGTTCCACCCCCCCCCCCCCATTGCTCTTCCGACGTTCCGCTCGTCGCCGCGTTCTGATTTCGACTGATTTCGGATTTTCGGCTCGCCATTGTCACGAGATCAAGTCGACGCAGCCCGGGAATCGCGCGGCAACGCGTCACCCAAGTAATCCAATATTTTCAATTCCGACTGTCTCCTGTTCTTCGCGACGAAACAATTTTCCCGCCTGTTTTCCTTTCTATCTCTGTTCCGCTATAGATTTTTTTTCCACGCACACGACGACGGGATGCAAACGAATCTATAAAAAATTTATCGGGAATCTCATCCGGCGATGATATGTAATTGCTGGGTTTTCCTGTTCCACGCGACGGAGGAACATCTATGCAGGCACGCAAGTAATGATCGCCGACGTTCGTTCAATCTCCTGTCGCTAAATTATCACGTTCGTTGTTCGCTGAGACGCGTGATGCGAGTGTAAACTGCTCGCGGAATGCGCAATGAGTTTAATCACGATGTAAGTACATTAGAGGAGATCGATACCTCTGGTGACTGGTTTTCATGGCTATAAGGTGCGCGCGGTTATTTGGGTTGCCAATGGGTCCTTCGATCACCCACTCCACCAGCGTTCGTAATGTCTCTAGGTGAGAATTTCTTTGCCACGTCTTTACCATAGCGCGCTTCTTTGGAATCATTTTTTGCCGCTGTTTGCACGGATGAGTGGAAAGGAGTGTTCCCAGCGGCGCAATCATTCCCTGAAAATCCGCTGGAGGACAGTAATCGAACGATCAATCGAATCCTCTACGGTTCGCCGTCCTCTCTGGTTTCAACGGGCGCGATAGTCTTTATTCAGTTTCCAGAAGAGTCCACTCCGGACTCCGGGGGGAAGGGGAGGGGGGAGAGGTGGAAAAAGGCGGCGTGGCGAAAGTGGCAAGGGCTGGCGGAGGGATTGGGGAGGAGGTCGGTTGGATAGGTAAGCTTTGGATTCCGTTTCTAGGAGCCCGTGAAATCCCGCAAGTTTACTTGGACTCGCCGAACGACTCGGGGGCAAAGACAGTTCGCAGCGCGATAAAACCTGCTCCTTCACCCTTCGACGCAGCCACCGACTAATGGAAGGTGTCGATAGGGCTCGCGGGGGTCGAAGTTTACATAGGAGGGTGGAATGGAAAAGGGTGAAAGAGAGGGAGAGAGAGAGGGAGACGGAGAGAGAGAGAGAGAGAGAGAGAGAGAGAGAGAGAGAGAGAGAGAGAGAGAGAGAGAGAGAGAGAGAGAGAGGGTCGAGGGACAGGGTGGAGATGTGAGAGAAAGGGCAACTCCAATCTCGACGTGGCAGGATGACTACCCCACCGCCATGTTGGATTTCATTTTCATTTCTGCCGGGGGTCGATCAGGGCGCCTGCGCCACCCCCTCGGTTCCTTCGTCGTGTGCATCCGCGTCCGTGTTCGCGGCTCGTTGCAGCGGATGTCGACGGTGTGTCGATCATCCGATGGTGTTGGTCGCCGGCGTGGAAAGTGGAAAGTGGAAAGCGTCAGTGCTTGCACGGCCGTACAGCCGCTCGGAAGGGTGGTTGTACGCAGAATCGTTCTCGAATTTGCCAAGAATCTCGGAGTACGCCTAACGGGGGGGGGGCTCTGTTTACGTATGCAAATGAGGACGGATCAATGCCGTTAATTAGGATTCTCCAACCTGCTCCCCCTTCACCCTTTATTCTTCTCCTTCCAAGGACGTCCATTGGTTGGTCTGTCTGTCTGTCTGTCTGTTCACCCCTCGCCCTCGACTGATTCGGCCCGCCACCTATCGCTCTCGGCTCCGTCCCGCTCTCTCGCTTCTATCTCAATTTAGCGGCCGTAGCTATCTTATACGCCTACGATAAGCTTGTAATGCGGTGCATGCACCGGTCTCGCACGGCCCAACGACCATAATCGTACGTGATGGTGTATAATCATACGTGCCAAGCTTCTCCTCCCCTTGCATTCTTCTCCATCCTTGCCGGGGTCGGGCGCCCCACCCCTCCGTCGGCTGTCTTCTCTTTCGCGCAGCTTTTGCTTCCACTTCCTCCTGGATTTCTGCGGGCTCCTCGACACTTTTTCAGCACACCCCGCAACTTTCCTCGCCCATGGCTCTCTTCCTGTCCCTTGGAATTTCTCCGACATTTGTCTTTCCACTTCCCGTGCCCCTTCGTGTGCCGCGCTTTTTGCTCGTTTCCTCCACTGTCCCTCGGCCGCTCGCCCTTCCTCGCGCTTCTCTATTTGCCGCTCGTCCCCTACCCCCAATTTCATCTAGCTTCCCGGGCCTCGAGTTTCGGCGGCGGCCGCAACTTCCTCCAGCGGTGCTCGCGTGTCGCGTGAACAGTAGTTGCTCCGTGGGCCTCCTCGTCGAGACCTTCAAACAAAGACATTATACCTGGCCGACGTGATTACCGTCATTAGCCGGTGGACATCCTGTTGCGCCTCTGCCGATATAATTTCCGCGACACCCTCAGCCACGAACGAAGACGTCGGCTGGCGCGCCGCGTCGTGCTTTCGTAATACCTGGCTAGATTGTCGGCAGCCGAGGATACCAGCGGGGCCTGCGGGTATCATTTCGAGGAGATTACGAAATCACGCCGCGCCTCTGCCCGTATCATTACGATCGTTTGGAATATCGCGCGCGTCCGCGGCCTATTTAAATCGCCTACGATTTCCATCCGTGGTGCCGTTGCTGACACGTTGAATACCGCGGGTCTTGTTGCTTGTTCGTCTCTAACGGGGACAAAAATCGCGGGAATTTTTGCAATTCTCGGAGGCACGGGCCCGGAACGGGGCAGGGAGTAACGATCTGCATCTGATCGACGGAATACTTAATAATATACAATGCGCGTGTTAACGGGGCGCGCTATTCCGTCGGTGTATTACACAGTACAGTTAAAGGGAGATTGAGGGTTATCGGTTTCATTGCAAGTGGTTATTTTGCACCTTGGCGTTGGTCGATTCTTTGTTTACACAAAAGCACCGTTGCTACGGAGGAAACTCGCCAGCTGTTCGTGATTGTTTGATGGCTTCATGATCCTTGGTCACTCGCAGACGAATCGTCGATATCGATAAACAGTAACGCAAGCTAATTACACCAGCGTCGTTGAAAGGAAGAAAAGTGCGAGCGTGCTCAGGAATTTACGGCGAAAATGCGAGCAGGAAATGGAAATATTCGCGGCGGAATAATAGAAGCGCGTCGCGCATTTTCGCGATCAAATATAATTAGGTATTCCCTTTATTGATATTTCGCGTGTACCCGCCACGTTTAAACGTACTTACACTACCCGTGCTGCTTTGGTTCCTCGTGTCGCGTGTACCCGGGGACGGAGATAGGGAGAGCGAGAGAGAAAGAGAGAGAGAGAGAGAGAGAGAGAGAGAGAGAGAGAGAGAGAGAGAGAGAGAGAGAGAGAAAGAGGGAGAGAATTATCGCCTCGACGCTGTGCCAGAGTTACCATCGAAATTAATGGCCGTGTAACATTGTCGAGGAAAAGTCCCTTCCATTGTGAGAGGCAACGCGCCGCGTACCTAGGTGAGTTTCAGTGGCAATGAAAATCATCGCGGCTGCACCGGGTCTGGTAATTAAAAGGTAATGAGCTCACGGTTATGCAGATTGCGGCGAAGTTGACGCGCGGCGCGCCACACCACGGGTTATACACTTATACCGCGGAGGCCCTTCGTGCATTTATCCTACCTCATCGCTATTGATCGGCGGGAAGTGACACTAAAGGATTGCACGCCGCTGGAATTCTATTTTACTCCGTACTTCGAAGAGTATGAACCGTGTCACGCGACAGACCGATAATTGGGTTCCAGGAGAGAGCTGAAAGTTACGAATCGGTCTCATTGTTCCGAGCATCCTATGTACATCGTCACAGAATACACTTCAGTATTTTCAAAGAGATCAGGAGTAGCCGTTTACTCTGCCATAGCCAATACACCTGCAACGAAAGCCCTTTGCCTCTGCAAACATTTGACAGCTCGCATATCCGAGTTCCGTGAGAATACCTAAATCGTAGCAAAGATCGAGTGAAGGGATCTTGCCGGTCCCGAGAGGGGGCACGTGAACTGTAAAATTCGAGCGCCAGAGGTTGGTATTCTTTATCATAAAACGGTCGTACGTTCGATTCATCGGCGACCTTGTCCATCTCAGAGCTCACCATTTTCCACTTCAAGTGGACGCGTATCGAGCGCACGTAGGTGCAGGGACACGCGTGTCGCGGAATCGTGATTTGTCGACCACGCGGCCGCATATTTACGGTTCGGTTGACCGGCCGCCTGGACGGGACCACACTTACGACGACACGCGTGTGCACCTACTTGCTGAATTTCACATTTCCCGGGGTATTTCCAAAGGGATATCGAGTAGCACTCTCCAAGGGAGGGGAGGGGGGGGGGGGCGAGGGTCGCTCGCACTCGTGCCAGCGGCTGACTCGATAAGGGCTTTGATATGCTAAGTCCGAACGATCTGACTGGAGATGCGTGAACCGACCACGCATCTCCACAATTGGAATTCGAGGACGCCGCCCGGGCCAACTGTATATATATACCCGTCGTGTCGGCCACGAAATTGTACATCCTATATCTCTGTGAGGCCCTCCCGCCACTCGAGATGAAAATCGAGACGGTTCTGCGAGGATATCCAGCGCTGGCTAATCGAAAATAGCCGCCGAGAAGCTCCAGCCCCTTTCGAATATTATTCGTCCCGGTTGGCTGCGAAGGGAACGTGATTATGAAAATTCTTTGCAGCTAGGAAGCGTGTCTCTGGTGGGGTTCGAGGCTCGAGAGACTCTTCCCGCGGTGTAAGAATGAAGATGAGCTCGCAGATTCTCGAGTAGATTGAGATAGAAGAGCAGTGGAATCCTCTCGCCCATCGTTTCGATAGGAATACCGAAAACCCCCGGGCGCAACTTGGAACACAACTCTTTACTCTCCGAATTTCCACTCAATTAAATCACCGCCTGCTTGGGCGATAAATAACCTGGCTGTCCAACGTCGGGACGCCGGTTTTCGAGGGCCGATGCATCAATCAGGGTACGACAGGGAGGGAGGAAGCTAAAATGGATCGAAAGGAAGAGTGTTGGATCTGTCTGCGGAGGAGGCCTCGGAAAATTGCAGTTATTCCTTTCACGCTGGAAGGAAGCAAGTGTTGCGCCCGTTGCTGGAAGCGTTGCGTCGCCAGTCGATTCCGCTCGGTCGTTAAACTCGGGCCGATGCCGCGGCCTCACCGCGCTCCTCTCCCTTTTTTTTCTGTTCGTTCACGCTTGTCAATTTACGAAACCGCCTGTTGCACCTGCGTGCGTCTCCCCTCGGGAACATTGTAACGCATGTATACGCAAAATAAAAGGGTGCTCCGTAGCTGGGGCCGGGGCCCCGGCCCCGTCCCGAGGCGGATCACCGCGGAAACACGCGCGGAATCGGCCGTTACGGCCGCGTGACACGTCGCGCTCGATGTTGCAGAAAACGGACACACAATCCACACACCACGGCGATACACTTGTCCGTCGTCGGCCAGGTATACACCGAGCCAGTAGCGAACGCTTCTCTCCCTGGGATTCTCGCGTTAAGAGCAGGTCCCGAGCCGTTCGAGCATGAAGAACTCACTGAACCATATTTAGCGCTATCATGTTGTATTAAGGCCCGTCGAGAGGCGCCGCTCGATAAGACACGACGTGTTAAAAGTTTCGAATGATACGTCTACACGGCGCGCGTATAATACGCGGCTGCGCGCGAGTAAATAAAAGCGATGTGCGAACGAGGCCTGACTCGTGTCCCGGGCCCTCTTCCTCTCGAGGTAGCATGCACGGTAGCGAACTTTGTGGGAATTTTTCGGCTGCAACAAGCTGTAACATCGAATCTTGCCGGATGGGGCATCCGGTGCTCGATGAATCTTGGGATTTAAACGGTGAATTTGGCGAGCCAAGTGTGCGGGGAGATGATCGTAGGCGGTGCACCGTGCACTCGCGAAACCATGAATTTTAGGGAATTATGGATTTCGAGCTACGCGAATAGAAATGGGGAAAATGTGAGAAATTCTGTTCCCTTGTTTTTTACCACGTTCGGTGAAGCTTCTGCACAAATAGCAATTTAAACGTTGCACACGGTTACGTAATTGCACCCTTTTCATTCTGCGAACACCCAGGGTAGGACACCGTTTGTTGCGTGTCGTGTTTGACGAGACGCGCGAATTTAATATTTCGACCAGCAAAAAGATTCGTAAGATTGAAACTGCAGCCGCAGCAATTTTCATCACGGGAATACCGTGAAGCGTGTTTGGCCTAGATTAAAAGCGAGGTGCAGGGGAGTTGGGTTCGCTGGTGCGCGCGAACCCGCGTTGCGGTATATGTTCCTATTTCCCGTGCTCGTATATGAGCACTTACTCTTTCATTACGCTTTAAACGGTGGTCCTGAGCGCAGCCATGAGTTTGTTAAAGATGCCCGCGTTTGAAAAACCCGGATACACGGGAAATTTTGCTGCGAACACGCGATAAAGGAAGGGTGGACCCGTCATTATCGATTCGATTCCTCTCGCCGCGGAACAATGCCAGGCTCCTGTCGAATAAAGTCTCGCGGGCACGTAACAATATTCTGCCTATACATTCCGCGAATTAAATTCGATGATACTGCCACTTTGTGCGATATTAACGTATCGGTATGCATTGTATCTCAGCGGCAGCAATTAATTTGTTGTCGTATATCGATGAAGCTTGATTACACTTTATTATGGGTTTTAATATAATATCAACGCGGATATATGTCGGGCTGTAATTAAATACCATCGATGGAAAGTGTTCGATAAAGTTATTCGCAATGAGCCGCGTGCAAGAACGCTGAAAACGGTTGACAATTTCAGAAAATTAATTTGCAGAGCATTGTTCGGTTCGACGTGCCTCGTTCCGTTTTCCTCGTGCGCAGAAGTTTGACGAAACGCGTGGAAAACGGGGGAAAAGAATCCCACAAGTTTGACGGCTCACGGCTTACAAAGAGAGCAAGGAAGGAGCCCACGACCGTGCTGCTCGAGTGTGCTGAGAAAAGAAGAAGAAAAGAAAACCATTGGCCGGGTAACACGATACGACATATTCATCATAAACCATAACGCAGAACACCTCGAGCATTCACGGCCCGTCAAAAGTCCTCAAAGAAAATTTCCTACAGGAAGCCCCTTCACGGGCCATTATTATTTTTGTCGGCGGAGGCCGGCGTTTTTCTATTCTCATGGATCTAGGAAGATGAAGGCCCAGAATATAATTATTGCGTCTTAAATCCCGCTTCTGCTCGGACGTAGGCCTTATATACTGCGTCCGATATCGGATACGGGATCGGTGCTCCGAACAGTGAAAGAAATCCGAGAAGTTCTTGTGAAAAGCAATTATGTCAGGGAGCTCTGGAAAACTGGGATTAATGTTTGCACGATTTTTGTAGAAGACACCTCCTATCGATCCTCTGTACAGTAACAAATTCAAGAGTCTTTGTAGAATACACTGTAAGTGCCAAAAATCAAATTCTATACTATAGTATTACCATTGGCACGTAGAACATTTTCCATCAAATTTTACTTTCAATTTTGGCACTTACAAGCTTTCCTACAAGGACTCTTCAATTATGCAAACGAGCAATTTGTCGTGTCTGGGCGTGACTGTTGCTCACTATGAGTGACAATCAGCAGTCAGAAAGCTGACGGTTCACGTCGCCTCGTTGAAAGATGCATGGCATCTTTTGGAAAGATAGAGCCGCGAAGCTAATCGCGCAAGATTCTTATCTGCGGATCCCGTATGCCAGCCGCGTGTTGCGCGTTGCGCGGCGACGGAATATTAATTTCTTAGATTTAATTAACCGATTAGTGGATGTCGACTTGACGCCGCTTTAACCCAGTCACGTAGGCAAGTTAGCCTACGCCTTCGATGCCGCGACGACTTCAATTAAACGACGTGTCGTAACGCGTGATTTACAGAAGCATCGGAGTTACCCTCGTAACGATATCGAAGCCCAGCAACGATCCGTGGAGAGCCAACAGTTTAGATACACTCTTTCTGTACTTGGAGCGAAGCAGTTGAAGTATTTTTCAATTGTTTGCTCCTTTTTCAGAAACGTAGCGAGGTGAATTGGAGCAGGCGCGGGTAAGGTGAGTTTCTCTGAGCGTCATTCCATTGTAAGTTCATTGAGTTGGCCTCCGCGCGAGATAAAACATTCTATGACTATTCGGTAAAAAAACACCGAGCACATATTCCCCGGCAAACATTCTTTTCAAAATGTGACGTAATTTTATTTTTCATCGGACAATCGACATGCCGCGATCGCCTCGGAATTTAATTAACTACGCCTGAAATGTAGCCGTGCGAAGTGGGTCAATAGCGTCTAGTTAATAATCAGACATTCGGGGTTTTTCATTCAGACCTCTCGCAATATTTTCTGTTTCCCGTGAACAAAAGCGTCGCGCTACAGCGTTGAGCGTGTTATCAGGCTTTCGTTGCTCCCATCCTCCTTCTTTCTAGGACGCTACTTCGTCTCGCTTCCCCTCCCACGCCCCGTTTCCTCCCCCGTCCTGGGAGGTTTAATCCAGAATATTTTGCTCGTACATTTTGCGTCATATCCTACCGTGTATCAAGCATTGGACCGTGCGCCAGTGTGTCTACGGGACTTGCATCTACCGTGTGTACAGCCGGGGGATTCCAATAGAGGAAACAGACGGCCAGACACACGCCTATCGGATTCCTATTATTAAGGTTTCCATCGAAACGCCATCGTAGCTGGCTGGCTGGCGTTGTTCGTGCTTTCGGCGTCACTTTTCGCCCGCGAACACGAAGCTCCCGCGCTTCACACCCCGATGACGCTCCCGACCGGCTCGAACGTCGAATGCCAGGTCGATGGCAACCATATTCAATTTATTAAAGCGCGCAGGAGCCAAGGGTGTATTAATTTGCACGGCTACTCGTCGTTACGTTCCTCGGTTCACGACTCGAGGTCTAGCCAGCCGTAAATCCGTCCCTCCGAATCGCCTCCTGCCAGTGGCATCGACTATCGATCGGCAATCATCGTTACGCGAACCTCTGCCCGGGACGAGGACGATGAATTTTCGGGGGAGCTACTGTCCTCGACGCGTCCTTCAGGTTTTTATTCTAGACTGCAAACGGGAAGCGCGAGCACAACATTTTACATTTTAGTGGAGATTGTCATACCGGTCAGCCGTGAATTGTTAGAGTTTCAAGCAATTATATTCGTGGATGGTAGTAGCTGCGTGGATACTGGATCAAATTTGGGTAACAGCGTGGAGAGGGGGTACTTCGGGACATCAATGGATGACGATACAGAGACCATCTTTTGGAATGAAGACTCTGTATTGTCATAGAATGGTGCTTGAAAGTGTATGTAGCTCACAGTTTGGTTCAGACTCCGCATGGCCATACTACTGCGAGTAACAACAAATGTCTGAGATGCAATGGCTCTCGCTTTACACTTTGATATACTTAATTACTGCCACAAGACACATTAATATCTTGCATCGTGGGCGAGCGAGGACCAAGGATAGGAAAGCAGAGACTCGATTTCGCGTCATTTCTCGCTGGCAACTAATTGAGCCAGGCTGCGGGCGACGCCGTCGCGCAGCCAAGTGCTCCGCGGCTCGTCTCGTTTCGTTCTTTTTCGTATCAATGCTATCTTCGTAATCTCGTTGAATCGCTTACAAGCTCGCTGGTTCAGAAGCGACGCGGCGGAGAGTTTCTCTCTGTTCACTGTCTCGATTCATCCGTCCTGATTTACATCACAACAAGTTACTCCGTCGCGGTATTTCCACGCGTACACGGTCGCGCACACAGCCCAGGCGCACCGGCGCATACGTTGATTCATCGCGGGATAAAGTTTCGCGCGCGCTGATACATTATTTATCGGCTTGGCGAATTCGAACGCGCCCGCTACCGGATGTAACGACAGGAAATTGCTAGCGCGAGGGAGCAGATTTCGACGGCGGAGCGTATTAGACGAGCACGCGTTTCGATTTCCTACCTCGAAATCATTACTTTCGAACTGTACGGAGATAACGATTAATAAGTGGACCGAACGTGGCGGTCGATGCAGGCTGGAGGAATTTCAGAATCAAACGTACACAAGGTAATAACGATCGCGAGTGTTTGTCGGGGGGGAGTTTCTAATTAAAAATTAAATTGGTATGTTCCCATCGTCGACGGAGTTGGGGGGTTGGTGAAAAATATCCCGAATGTTTCGCGTTCGCTGTCTTACTAATTAATATATTACAACGGTCCACGATGGCACCGGCTCGTCGCGACGACCAAGTACGGTTAACGAAGATCGTTAACAATCGCGGGAAACGAGGAATTGCAACGACTCTTGCAAATCGCACCGGAACAATATCGCGGGGCCGGATCACGTCGAATATGGCACCTCGGGTTGCCAGGCATTTTCCGACAAGATAAACGTCACACGGTAACTCTCCCCTGCCGCGGCCGCGTAGTATCGTTGTATCCCATATTCCACGAGGCGACGCGACGCGGCGTTACGGAGGGAAGAATGGAATCGTGAGCTCGTCTGGGATTGAATTACTTGAATAATGGCTGTCTATCCTTCATTAAATTAGTCCCGCCGCTAATTTATTACGCGGGTAACTGGAGAATGCGGTTCCTGTTCTATAGCTGTACACGATTAACGGACAAGTACGTCCAGTAGATTCCTTGCCTATGGATATGATCGTGTACGGGCTGTGTAGAAATCGTCGGCCCCTTTCAATCGTTCGTTGATCCGGTGTTGGGTTTACCGTAATGGGGAATCGGGGTTCCATTGTGCCCCTAAAGAATGCAGAGAGCCAGTGAACGTTGCGAGTCGTGTCTTTCGATTAGAGTACCTTTCCACAGAACTGTTTGTAATGATAAATACCTAAAGAGACGGTAATCGATCTTTCACAAAGAGCGATGAAGAAATACTCTCGCTTAACAGTAGAGTTTCCCTTGGAAATCATCCGCCATCGGCTACGTACACTCGTCATCTTATAGACCTCAACAATTGGAAAGTTAAGGAGAGACTATAGTTTCAGGATGTACGCGCAGAGCAGCGGTAATAATTTGCAAATGGAAAGTAAGGGGGTCGTTATGCGGTGGTATCGAAGCACCGGGCGCAAGAATGTATAAGAATACGGATAAAGAAGGGGGCAGCGGAGGGCGAGAGCAATAGACTATGAAAATGTTGGGAGGTCGAGCGATAAACGTCAACGGGATGGCTGTACGGTACGATAATTGTACGATAACTTGTACGGTGGGCTTGCGCCATTCGTGCAAGCACGCTTACACGTGAGAAACCGTGTTCAGTGATCGTACGTACCGGGTATCGTCTTACGCGGATACGTTTAATTAAGCCGTGCGCCGTGGCCCGTGAAGCCCCGTCATGAGACGTCCCACGCCTGGGGAACTTTTTCGTCCAGAAGTTTGATGCGTTTGTTAAGTGAAACGGTGGCGGTAAATTGAAGGAAATTGTAGCGAGGCAGGTTGCGATAGATGCGAGGAAGGGAGCTGCGGGACGAGTCCAGGCGGCTTGGAGCAGGCCCTGAGAATGTGGTTCGGGGGTACATTCGATCATTCTCTGCAACAGCGCGGTACAAGCACGTTGCACGCCCTCGTTTCGATACTAGCCCACCGACGGCACACAGGCTCGCCGCGTCCATTAAGGTCCGCACGCGAATGGCCAGACACCTGTGCCCGTAGACGATCTTCCCGTGATCCAGGACGTGTCGTTCGGGATAGGTGGCGGCCAGCCCCCGGGCACTTCTGACAGACGATGCGATAAATCAACAGTTTCTTTCCTGAGCAACTCGGGCCATCCGAAGGGAGAGCCCGACCTACCGTGGGGGTGACACGGGTGAGATGGACGGGCAGGAAACCAAAATTACGCCCGCTTTACGCCGCCGCCAGTATGGATCTAATTTATCGTCTTTAAATGCAGATCCTCGGGAGCCGGTGGGCAGGCGGCCCCGGCCGCGCCGGGCCGCCGCTAGGTCCACGCTACGTAAGCGTGCGCCAGCGTGTGCTTCCTGTCCGTGTAAGCGAGTTTCCCGCGCCGAGCACCGTCCGCAATTAGACGCGCCGCTCAGGAAATGGCGAGGCCCCCGGTAACTTCGGCATTCGCCTCTGGCGACGAACCATTTCGTGGTGCATCGGGCCGAGATCTCTTTCTAAATGCCTTCTAGATCCGACATCGATAACGGAACGTTCGATATACCGGCCGCCTTTTACGTGTACCTCCTTCCTCGTTGCTCGGGCTAAGGACATGGGAAGATGCTCTTCTTTCGCGCAGCCCGCTGCCGCCTGGATGCATCAATCACTCGGTGTATCAACATCCAGAATCGATGCTGCTTTCGCTTTCTCTCGGTAATGTATGTTAATTATCAGGTAGCCGTCGTTTCTTATTATTCTAATTGGCCGTCTGTTTCGCGGGCGGAGGAAACGCAGAAGGTACGGCTGGCGAAGTGGAAAGCTTCGGTTTTAGTGTGCCGGGTTTATTCCACGCTAAAGACGCCCCCAAAATCGAATTTCTCGACCATCTTCGTCGGATCACGCGATAGAATTTCGGCGAAAGCTTTCGGCGAGACGTTGGGTTGGTGGCGCGGGCCGAAACGGTAAATTCCAATGGAACTCTGGCGGAAGTTCAAGAAGCATCGTTTGCGAGCTGGAATCTCGAAAACGGTGGACATTTTTCGCGTTTCCTTGAATGGCGGCCTCGCCACTTGATGGAAAATTCATTTTCATCGCGTTTTAATGCGGGGCGCGCGGGCGATAGATATACAATTTTCAGTACGCGTTATAGGCGGCGAGTCCTAATTGACTTGATCACTTGACATGGCACGCCACCAGTTATCAAATGAAGCTGTCGGCTCGAAGTATAATTTGATTTATATGTAATTACCGAGACCTCCATTATTTCCACGTGACGCGGATCAAACTCGAATTAGCTTAATCATAATCGAATAGCAGCCGCTTTCAGAACGGCTGTGAGCGATTAGTCGACGCTTCTTTGACGGATGATTCCGGCTCTTTAATTATCCCCGTTTGATTGAGCACTTTTAATGCTTCTCGTCACAAAGGCGCCAGTTACCTGCATTCTATCGGGCAAATTTTTCTTGCCGTTCTCGACGGAATCCAGCCAGGCGCCTGACATCAGGGTACACACCCTTCGCTGCACCGTTCTCCAAACAGTTGCGTCCGAATTTAAATTTCCCAGCTTTGGCTGCAAGCTTAGACCCCGTGCAATTGATTCGATGCCCCCCTTGGCGCAAGCGAGCATCGGGGCTCTCGCCACAATTGACCATTTCCGAAATCTCGCCGGTGGCGCTCGGTCCAAGAAAGTTATGCCGGGCTGGAAGTCACGGGCGAAGCTCGAGTCTAAACGACCGCGGCGAACGGTTATGGCCGACATCGAAATACCGTTGCGAATATCGCTGGGCTCCTTTGCTCTTCGATTCCCATGTCGCCCTTTTCCTTTCTTTTTCACTTTGCAACCAGTGACTTTGCGGATACGTGCATGCACGCCGCGATTATGGCGATGTATGCACGAGCGTTACCTACAGGCTTTCTGCGATCGCAGGTACGATGTCTAGGGAAAAGTGAATGCGTCCTTAGATCTTTTGTACGTTTATAAGTCTTACTGACTTTCCAGTAAAGTTTCTGTAGGGTTTTAGTTCGGGTAAAATAACGCCGCGCTTGGTCCAAATAATATAACTGTTTATTCGAATATCGATGTGGTTCTGTCGATCGCTCTCGTCAGACTACTTAGCTGCCTGGGCCACGCTCAGCCCCTCCATGTGAGTCTCGAAAAGGCTCACCGCTAGGGCGAGGAAAGGTCGCGAACGTTTTGTTTTGACACGCTACCTTACGCGCGGCGGATCGCTTGACCTTCGCTGCTGGAACTTACTGCGACGCGTTCCACTCGCCACAGTTCCTCTCGTTTGTAATTTAAAACTGAGGCAGTCACGCTCTCAGTGACCAAGCGCGAACGAGATCGTAGAAAAGTTTGACGGGTATTCGCGCGTTTCATCCAGCGAAGCGTTCACTTTTCCCTATATAGAAGCGTGGGATGCATCGACGGACCGAAGTTTCCTAGCAGCTGGCTGTTTACGACCGGGGCGATTCCCGTTTTACCGCGGTTAATTCATTTAGCCGTCGAACGGCGCACTGAGCGCGAATCGAATTAATATCGAGTGTATCGCCGGGACCCGATTGCTGGTTATCCCTCTCCCTTCGTTATCGGGGCACAGAAAAAAGAGTACCCCGTTACCATGGCAGTCAAATAGATTACTGATTGGCAGGTAATGCGTGTGTAATACGTCGACTGGCGCCCGCCCCAGCTACCCTTCCGTTTCAACATGGTGTGCACTTGTTGAACGGGGCAGCCAAAGGATGCGTCCGACGCATTCGTCTGCACCGTTAGGGGCCCAATTAAATTCGCGAAATTGCGATGAAAAAGGGGGGGGGGGGGGTGGCGGGTATGGGAGAAGTTGGATAGAGCCAGACAAACGTGCGCGCAAAATGTTTGCAGCTCGACGCGTTACTCGCGCACAATAGCTTTTACTCGCTACTGGAAGGATGTATTTATAATCGCACAGGAGTGGATTTGCACATAGGCTAAGTAAGCTGCGGTCCAGGGCGGCAAACTTTGAGCGAAAGAAATTGGAAAAGGTTTATAAACACAGAGGCTTGAGACAACTTTAATATTTAACAATTCACTTTTCTTCCATCTAGCAAATTAGTGATAACTCAAATGTGAGTTGCCATATCGAATTGATTCCAAAATTGTCTCAACTCTTTTGAATTAAAATATTTGATGATATTTCGCGGAAATCAAATCCACCTCTGTAATCGGACATTAGCTTATTCCGGATCCAGCTCTTCTAGCTTATTATATGTAATGTATCTACATTGAACGCTGCGCGATATTCGTCTATATTATAATCACACTGAATTATAAGCCAGGATGTTCGGGTCCGATTAACTGAGGGCTCTCATGCAATAAGGGGACTAGCGCTCGAAAATGCGAAAAAGTATTGTCCAAACGCGAAGAATTATTGGAAAATTAAATGTTGTTAAACTGTATTTGAAAAAATATAGTGTTGTAAAGCTCGTCACGACACACATTTTTTCTATTTACAGTTTATTTATCCAATCATTACTATTCGAGCTAAAAATTATAAACCAAAAATTTTTCATCGTCCAAAATCATTATTTCTTTAAACATAAATTGCGATAACTTGAGTAAATATTAAGGGATCGTTATGAGACTTAAAACATAACTTCAAAAAACTCTAGCGAAGCCGCAAAATGTATGCACAAAACCTTTATGTTAAAAAATTTAATAATATTTCATTAATAAGAAATACTGGACATAACCCATGTTTTTCAACGTTCGCCGTTAAAAAGTATCGAGGCAATGTTGAGGTACATATAACTTGCAGCGACAAAGTTTTTCCTTAATATACAAGGAAGTTTTTCACCAATTTTCACACTGATTAATAAATAATTGTAGAAGATATGACGATGTATATAAATGTCGCGCGCCACAAACAGTCAGCAGCCGCATATAATGCGCTACTTAGCAGTTTTAGCACTCGCGTTGACAGTTAGCGTCGAGCGAGAATTATATATATCGTCATATTTTCTACAATTATTTATTAATCAGTGTGACAATTGGTGAAGAACTTCCTTGTATATTAAGGAAAAACTTTATCGTTGCAAGTTATATGTACCTCAAAATTGCCTCGATACTTTTTAACGGCGAACGTTGAAAAACATGGGTTATGTCCAGTATTTCTTATTAATGAAATATTATTAAATTTTTTAACATAAAGGTTTTGTGCATACATTTTGCGGCTTCGCTAGAGTTTTTTGAAGTTATGTTTTAAGTCTCATAACGATCCCTTAATATTTACTCAAGTTATCGCAATTTATGTTTAAAGAAATAATGATTTTGGACGATGAAAAATTTTTTGTTTATAATTTTTAGCTCGAATAGTAATGATTGGATAAATAAACTGTAAATAGAAAAAATGTGGGTCGTGACGAGCTTTACAACACTATATTTTTTCAAATACAGTTTAACAACATTTAATTTTCCAATAATTCTTCGCGTTTGGACAATACTTTTTCGCATTTTCGAGCGCTAGTCCCCTTATTGCATCCGAGCCCTCAATTAAAGTACACTCCTGTATGTAGATGCTGGATATTTTATTAACGAATGAAATATATTGAGGCGTAATATTTCTATTGTACCAGTAGCAGAACGTGTGCGTAGAAACGACTTTTGTTATGACTGAACGAAGTGAGGTGACTTTGGAAGTCACCTCTGTTTAGACGGCTCGGCCACGAGCCGCGATTACGTCACTCCGCGTGCAATAATATTCCACACTTCGGAAATACGTACATGTGTATTGGTTCGCGAGGCCTGCCTGGTCTCCCCCTACCAAAGCCTACATTCGTCTAGGTACACGGGCAGGGCGCGGGGGTCATTCGTTCCGTGGACATCGTTGAATTAAGACGTCTCGATAGCTGCGTACTTAAATGGTACGCGTACATTATCTATCGTCACATAATTACTTCTAATCATTATTAGTCTTCTTCTTTACTATCTATCGTCACTTGTTGCTACTATTAATACACTGTCGTCCCGAAATTGATTAAATATCGCGAGAAAACCGTTAGATGTTCGTCGCGTATTCCCTTCGTTTCCTCACCGATATTTCTGCACATTTAGTGCACACATATCGTGTCTCGGTATTCAATTACATCCCTTTTCAGGCATATTTCAAGTTTATTTGTTGTTTAATTGCCTTACGAATGTTTTAATGCTTTTGTTTCAAACTTGTTGCATCGGTCAGTTACAGACGTTGAGGCAGGAATCGAAAGCAAAGGGCAGGTGACGCCATGACACTTGGCGGTTAATTTGAATGGCGCTTGGGTGGCGTCTGGTCATTCCTTGGAAAAAGGAGGTGGCAATACGTGTGGTATACGTATTTTTCTCGTTATTTTATTGAATCATTGTTACCTGCGAGGGTGATGGGCAACTTTGCAGTCGGTTCGTATTGGGATCCAATACGAACCGGATTAAATTATGATAAATTGAATAATTTTAATCAGATTTGTTTAAAAATTTTAAAATGACGTCAGTAGATGTTTACGAAATATTGGAATGATCGAATTCTATTGCATTTCGGTCGCGTTTACGTAGAATTCAATGATATTTCAACGATTTTTAAGAATCTATCTTTATGAAGCTGTTGTAACTGCATTTACATTCGGTTTTGGATACAAGTTGTGTTCTTTACGTATAGAAACTGCGTAGTTGATCGAGGACATGCTATTCAAGCATGAATAATTAACGAATTTTAATTCTTGCCATGGATTTTGCATATTTATAAAGATCGTGATATATTTGAAAGTACTATTCGAATAACACGAACATGCTTATAACTTTAATGACGAAAGCCACTACTATGATTCATTTAAATGTAATAATTATTTCTGAAATAGTATATTTTGGATAATATCGTGTTACTGAAATATAAGGCTGCTCCTATCGAGCGAGCATTCTGTATTTTCGCATCACACCTTGTACCTATTCTAAACAACAAGGAGCGAAAGTCCCTTGGCTGGTTCCAAGAAAAACAATGTTTCCTCGGGACAAACACTCGATGAAACCACACCCATCCCACCCTCCTATCCTACTTATTTTTCAGAGATTATGACCGCGTGCAATGCGGCCAAATAGCGTCAGTGTTTAGAACGTACGAAGTTTTTCATTTTGAAGAGCACAGTTGCTCATAGTAGAGTGTCGTTTACAATTTGGGGATACGCGAGGGTAGAGTCAGTGTTTTCTACGCAATTTATATTCTTTCACGAGCGTCGTGGCTCTGACCTTCGAATCGCGAGAATAGATTCAGTGCTTTGTTCGCCAATTATGATCTGTGGGGCGCGTTGGTAGTCTACTATTTCTCTATTTTTTTTATTTTTGAAAGCGAAACTCGTTATCGGAAATTAGAGTCAGTGCGCCAGCGAAAGACGAGATTTGTGCGCAGAATATTAGTGGAAAGATGTAAGTATCTATGTATTTCATTTAATTCCTAAAGTAGAGTTCATTCTTCAAAATTTTAGAAAGAAAAAAATTTTAAAAATTAATTTTTAGAATAGAATCACCAAGCAGGTAAAAACTAACGAAATTGTTAATTGTAATTTTTAATATTTAATTTTTTTAATTTTTTTCTTATAATGTCTGAATATGAAAACTTTCGTTAGTTTTGAATTGCTTCGCTATTCTTTAGCATAATTCAAAGAATCGTAACTTTAGAAATAAATTGTAATCGTGTTCTGTTCCTTCGTTACAGTCTGGGCGCAGCTGAGCAGCCTGATGGCTTTCCTTGAGCAGTAGTAGCGGTGTTGGCGTCTTCGTCACCGGGGCACAGCGAAATGTGAGTGCGCATGCATTATGGTTCCTCTGGTCACTCAATCATGTCGTAGGACGTTTGGTTCGAATCGACACGAGTGACCGGTTGTATACGTGCTTTGGCGAGCATAATGACCGCGGGTATGGTAACCATGCCCGTGAATTGTAACATTTTGTCTGTGTATGTATTTATTAGACGAGGGCTAGGGTCTTCTTGTACGCCGCGCCCTTTCAATTTACCTAATCAAATTATACCTAATGATAATTTCCAAGATAAACGATTCCAAACGCGAATATTTATCATTGATAATATATTGATGTAGATATTTATTAAATAATGCACATAAAGGTGCATAGCAGCTCAGAAGGTATTGGTATGAATATCAATACTGCTGAATGCTAATTTTTATGTAGCGAAGAAGTTTGATACCTACTCTCAGACTTCACAGCTGCGATCATTTTATTTAATGTGTAGTGGAAAAATCGGATGTCCTCCGATTTCGTCATTGCGACGATTATAATGACTTGAATTTCTTTTATTTTTCTCGTACTACGTGCTCAGAAGTAACTTGATGTCTAAATGATGATAATAGACATAAAAGTGTAATTCCTTTCTTATAAAGGTCACTCGTTTGCGTACACAATAGAATAATTAATTTCTATGTGCAAGAAGACAATTGAGGGTGGGCAAATTTCAGATTCAAAGTAATTAGCATGAGAACATACTTTCTTGTTTTATGAAATTTACTTTGACAATGGAATCGCCCGTTTTAAATTCTTAAAGTAAATTCTTCATGATTTAGAGTCATTTTCTTAAATTATTCAATTTTAGAGTCTTTTTTCTTGCTAAGTGAATGTCGAGTAGAGTCCTTTTTCTTGATCTAAAGTAGAGTCCTTTCTTATTTATCAAACTTTAAACTATTCACAAGTTGAAAGTCGAGTTATTTTGCTTAATAATGTAAAGTGAAAGAATACCAGCCTGCTAGACACTATACAGACTAATCATATTTTCTAGTTGAGGATTTTCAGGATATCTTTCCGTACCCATTGCTTTTTAACTCATCCACGTGCCCATGCGCTACTTGGGTGGGTGAAGGCAATGGGGCACGATGACTTTCTTTACTAAATAATTACATGTCGGCGGCTGGCATTGCGTTAGTGTATCGTGCCCGTCGCATTTTCCACCTGTGTGTGTTTGTGTGGTTAGGCGGTGGAATTTGCGTCGGTGAAAGATTTTCATCAAAGACCATGTTAACGAAACTATAACATTATATTATTATTCATCGCAATAATTATATCAATGTATCATATTCCTTGTTGCACACGATGATCATTCTAGTAAATAATCTTGGAATATGAAACTTTATCAATCTCGTACAATCAAACGAGAAAGTAGGTAATAACGATTGATGTAGGTATGTGCCTAATACGTACAATGCACATTATCAAGTAATCTATTGTTTGAAATTAAAAATAATTAATTGCTATGTAAATCATACTTATACGCAATGGTCACTGCCTTTGCCAGCCGATTTCAGTGAAAACTGGTACGTACTTATTAGAGTGTGATTGTGGCCAAGCTCGGGTGACGGAGTCGTCCCGGGACGGTCTCCCTAGTGTAGGCTTTGCACCCGGGCGGCGATGCTTGAGAATCGTGGAGTGGGTTGACCGATGATTGTGTTTGAGAGACTGTTTTGCCATTTTTTAAATATAGATGTTGCGTAGGATAGGTAACTTACCTTCTGGTACGAATGTGTGACTTAAATATAAGTAGGTAGGGCCGGGGCAGGTCATCGTATTCTCTGATCGCATGTTCCATCGCGCGATGCCCTGCTTTCAGGAAAT
The DNA here is from genome assembly GCA_029448645.1 of Andrena camellia. Classification (NCBI taxonomy): domain Eukaryota; kingdom Metazoa; phylum Arthropoda; class Insecta; order Hymenoptera; family Andrenidae; genus Andrena; species Andrena camellia. The sequence goes on along the minus strand of CM055679.1, from coordinate 13,112,291 downwards.
TTGTGAGAAAAGTCGACGGCCAGACTAGCGCGAGTGGGGCATGCCCTCGCTTCTAACCTCGCTATGTCGACTTTTTGACGCCAGTGAGACATTGCACATTGTCACTTGGGCACGCTATTAACTTTCAGAAGGGCGGACCGCCCGAAGTAAGAAGTGGCCAAAGAGCCGAAGATAGCCCGGTCAGAGAAAAGGCCACATCATGTGGGCTACCAAGAATGGCCCTGCATCCTCGGGTGCAGGGTCATTCTTCTTAGGTGTTACTTTGCCATTATGCTCGCCGGTAGTTGTAGTAGTAGTAGTGTAGTAGTTTGGTTGGCCATAGGCTGACCCATCGACACCCCTTCTCCTGAAATTGAGCACACCGCGTTTTCAATTAGGGTTGCGAAGAAGATTACGGGGCCAGTTAGTGTTGCGACTAAATGTTAATAACTGTTTGAATTAGCGTTGCGAATCGAGTATTCCCCGCGTTTGGTTCCAGCATAGCGTTGCGACTGAATATCGACCGTGGTTGCTTGTAGTGTTCCGAAAAAAATATATAAAAAAAATTTTATGTTAAAAGATTTTATTAAAAATGCACTAAAAACTAAAAAATAATTCTTTTCTTGTACTACAATTTCGATGGTGTTTTTTTCACTTTAAATAGAATCGTGGAGCAGGATATGTCATAACAGAATATGAATCAATTTAATACAGAATCAAGCGTCGAAATGAATTTGTTGTGCCATATCCTATTCCACGATTTTATTTAAAATGAAAAAACACCATCGAAATTATAGTACAAGAAAAGAATTATTTTTTAGTTTTTAGTGCATTTTTAATAAAATCGTTTAACATAATTTTTTTTATATATTTTTTATTTTCTAGTTTTTAGTATTTTTGGATTTTCATTTCATAGTACAGACTTCTTTACAAATATCTTTTATTGCTGTATAGAGTTTAACAGTTTGCTTAAACGCTATAGTGCTACAGTCACTAAAAAATAATTCTTTTCTTGTACTACAATTGCGATGGTGATATACTACGAACGCCTGCAAAGTTTTAGTTTTACTATTCGTACATACGTGACGGATCATTTCTCGATAAATAAAATTAAAGGCTTCACACATCCATCCGTGGAAAATTTCATTCGTCCCGGTGGTTTCGTTAGAACCACCTGACCCCTGACCGTATCCAGGTGTAATTGGCCGATCGGCAGACATCTTCGAGCGGTGGCTTGCGCAATGGCATGTAGCACGCTTCCAGATGAGGTGAATATTTTTCCTAATCGAGCGGGAGCGAAACGTACGGCAAGCGATTTCTATCGACAAGTACGAATACGGTGCTCGGCTCTGCCGATGCGAAAATCGTACTTTCTCCCGTGGCAGCGCGAACGGTTCACCGTGTACCGCTTCCAAGGTGTGAGATTTGCATCGGTGATTACGGATGATCGAGCTCTTCCGGGAAAAGTTCGCGGCAGCCGTCGACTACGTGTTCCCGTAACGTTTAGCCCGCCTCGATCATAGACATTCGCGAAACTTTCGCGCGATATCAAATATTTACGTATCCCGTTACGTCTGTGCGTATTACTGAGACCTTGCCTATCATCGCCTTTCAAGACTGTCCGTTGCACTCGTTTGCAATTATTAGGCGGATACCACGAAGAATTATTTCCGTGGAAGATCGTCTTCGCACCAACCCTCTTGCACTCTTAACAATCAGCAGGATACGCTCCCAAAGTTTCACCATTCCAAACTTTTCCACAGCGCTCTGCGCATACACGTTCGTGGTCGATAACGTTGCGAGGCTATTTCGCGATCCATCAGGTTTAACGATTTCCCAGGCCCCGTCGCGATTCCAGCGAGCGAACGCGTTGTAAATTAACGTCTCCATTGTTGGCGCTGTTACAGCGGCTGTCACAGTGTAAAGTTTATATCGCGCGTAGACGAGCGTCGAATTGACACGCGTGCAACGTCCCAATCGGACTCGCGGCAATGATACAGAAACATCGGGGATCCGTTTTTCATCGTTCCCTGATGAAAACGCCGCCGACAGCGTCGAATACGCGGCTCACAATGCAATTAATAATATTCGGGGAAAAGCGTGCTGTTTTTCCGCGGACAATCGGCGGCGCGCGATAATCATTTAACCAACGCGGCGCGTTCCCGTCCAGCGCGCGCGCGGAAACGCGTAATGAAATCTTTGGCGATGAATCGAAACGCGCAACCCGGTTTATCAACGTCGGTTTAAAGGGAACGGACGTTCGTTGAAAACACCCATTGGATCGCGGATCGTAATAAGTTAAACTGTGAACGAACGCGCTTTAAATAGGCGCGAGTGCAATTTTTTTTACCATTCGCAAGCTCTTTTGAATGGCGCGGTACGTAAGTCTGGTCCACGAGGCTGCGCGAGTTCGCGGCAGTAAACGTTTGCGGCCGCAATTTTTAGCATGCTATTCCTGGCGAGGCTGTTTCGTTACATTAACGACACGCTGTTACGCCGCTTTGTTTCCTGGAATGAAGAAATTTGCCGCGGGGAGGCGGATTGAAACGGTTGAATACAGTCCGGCCCGGCGTTGCCCGCCGCCTAATTCCACTTCGCGTGTTTTCACACGCGTGGAAAATCCCTGTTCCCGCCCGACTTTGGTTGGCTCTTGAGGTAATTGCTTGGATGGAACAAGCACACCTACCCCATCGTGCATAGCTTTTGGAGAATTTCTTTCCTCTGTAGGTACAACAGATATCTCGTTTAAAGTAGCTCGTTCAAGTGCGGAATTAGTTAGGATTTCCTCGATACAAACGGCAGCTAGAGGCTGTGACTAATTGGTGCGCAGACTGCCGTACGATCTCGAATGAAATAAACGAGGGCTGTTCTACTTAAGCAGTTATATATTATAAGTACATAAGACAGTTTAAGAGAAGTTCGCTTGAAGAACGAGGCCTTTGTTATTAAGTTGGAAGATTTCACTCATTAACTTGCTCGTCGAGGGTCACAGATGCTGCAAGATTTTGCAAACGTCGATGTAAGTATGGCTGAATAGATATCACAAGCTACGCATAGGGTGATTCTTCGTTGTGCGCCAATACTTTATAAGGAAGCCTAAGGGACGAAGCGTAAAAGGTGTGCTCCCTCTGCGCATCATTTGATTGAAAGCGCAATTCGTTCTAAGGCGAGTTGAAAAAAATTAACTAAAAGTACCGATGACAAGTGTTGGGAATTCGCGATGTTACGGCGAAAATTTCCGCGCAGACGGAGGAGTAGAGACGTGTCCCGTTTATAATTAGCGAATACCTGTACGCGTGAGTTTGAGAAGTCTCTGAGCGGCGAACGTGCGATTAAGGTTGCTCCTTTTTCAATTCCCACCGGGCAGTGCCAGTCACGCAGCGCTTGGTCTCGGCCCGATGGTCTGTTTCGCAGACAGTTGCCCCGAGATAATAATGCTAATTACAAGTGAGGACGTCGCGAGGGAGCCCCGATGCGATATTTAAAAAAAACTTTAATTCCATTTACATGCCGTCCCTTCCAGGAATCCGAGATTCGGTTGCACTCTACCACTCTATGCGTTTCGCGATACCGCGCCGTCCCTCTCCCGGATATTCCTTCTCCTTCCTCACCTTTTATACTTGCATTTAACTCTCCTTATTTTACCGTCTCGCATCGGCGCAGAAAATGAAATTCGACAATTTACATTCCACGCATCTTTTACGTGGAATTCCCTGCCCTTCTTTCCTTCCATTTGCACGGGCAGACGTGCACGCTATTTTCGGCCACGCGAGCCTCGCTCGTTCTGCATAGAGATCTCCGAGAAACTTAATCGTTGGCCGTCGATTCGGCTGCTCCTACGTTCGATTAAGTTTCATATTTACTCTCCATGCTGCGCAGCCAGAGTCTTTTAAAAGCTCGTCCCGCGCTCTGGCCGTCCGTGGATTTTTCCACCTTTTTTTTTTTAAATCTCATCCCGTATTCCGCGGACGGAGGACGAAATAAGAAAATCTCGAACGGCGCCGACTGATTAAGCTGTACTCCGCCGCTGTACTTTCCATTTCTAGAAGCTGTCCCGTTCCTTTTTCATTTCTTTCTTTCATTTGCGTAAGACTTTAGAAACGCCTGGTTAACTCGAACTTGTTATTCTTGCCGGAGGTACAAAGACTAATGAGTAAAGGCTGAGCGTTTTCCACTTTTTCATGCCCGTCCTAAGTTCTTCTTCTTGCTCCACTTCTTCCTCCTTCGTCTCTTTCTCATTTTTATTTACTCCCGCGATTCCGGCTCGGCTCTTTTCACGCGATTGCTGCACGGGGATGTATCGTTTAATCGCAGATACCATTGTACTCGAAATGAAAGCCATGAATCATTTTGATTCTTCGGTCAATGAGATAGGAAAATGTCTACAGAGGCTAAAAGTCTCGTAGAAGAGTTCTGTATTCCACGGGACGAGTAGTATCGTACGATGCCACTTGTTTCTCATAAAGGAGCAATTTAACGCGAACGAAAGGAATCGCCGAAGAATCGTGGGAGCCTCCGCTCTCGTGGGGATATTCGGATGCAGTCTCGCTGCCCCCGGGGGCTCTGCCTAGATATTCGCCGATGCTTATCTAGATTCGACTCACAAGTCTCGCAATACCACGCCGCCTTCGTTATTTTTCTCCCCCTTGTACCGTTTGAATCACGCTCGATCGGCGGGGAGGATATAATTTACCTCATTCATCGAGATTAATCGAAACGATTCGCGGAGAAACGCGGATTTGTCCGGGGAAAATGTCGTTGGTATCGTTACCAGTCTCTCGCAATTATATTTCCCATTGCGCCGTGAGCGGGCCAGGGAAACGTTCAGATTGTCTCTGCCGCTGGAAAAATTATTATAACGACTTTGCGTTCCGATTTGTTGAACTTTAGGCACGGAGATTACGCGAGATGGAAAGTGAAACCGTCGAGGGGCTCGTGAGCGGTATACAAACCCAACGGTCTCCTCTAATATCCGTCGGCGATTTTCCTTTGTTGCGCGACGGCCATCGCTTTCAATGGAACCTTGCACGAATTTCCAGTGATCTTTGGCATAGTTTAAACAATGGTATTTATCGCGAAGTCTAACCAGAAGGTTAACACGTCGCTTTCCATCGAAAGATGTTACTTGACGGATCCGTGAAACGGTCGTGATCACAGGAGATCTCGGTAAATCACGATACGAGAGATCATTTAGAGACGGTCAGCTTGGCTGGCCCTGATAACCGCTCCCAGCGTATCACCTCGGACCAGCGTTACATTCTTTCGATAAATTAGCCTGTCCAGATCCTTTAACTGGTCGGTGCTCTACGCTAACAGTGCTCTGCCAACGCGCAGCTTCGGTTTTACGTGCAAAAGACACTTTTGGTAATCTCTGTCTAAACGGTGTTGGATGGAAGTGGTACAAAAATAAGATAGATATAATTATGCTCGTGGTACTTCCACTGTAGAGTTACGTTCTTCGTACCTACCTACCTATTCAAATGTTTGAACATACCGAACTCAGAACGGATCTGGTCAGAATGCGTAATGACGTGAACTTTTTAACTTGGCCTTTAAATTAGCCAGAGATAACGCGCTCTTCGCCCCGAGTTCCGCACGTTAACGAGAGACTAGCCGCGATTCTTTTAGCTGCTCCCGCGTGCAGAATTATTGGGGATGTTATATCGCTTTCAATACCGGTATCCGCGGAAGACGTGCCCGGAGAATTCCCACGAAAGGGGAGGATCTTTTTTATTCATGAAAAAGACCGAGTGCCCGGGGATCCGTACGCGCGAAAGATAATACAGACACTTGCTAGAGCAATTTCATTTTCGGTACATCCCCGCTGCAGGACAGCCCCGGCTTAATCGGTTTTTGTCCGCAAGAAGAAACCGCCGCGGCCATACCAGCCCGGGGAGAATAAAAAGGGACCCTCCTCTGTTCTCTTTCGCCCCCTTTTTCTTTCACCCTCGCCGCTGTACTTACTGCGGATGCAGCACTTTTAACGCCCGACCATTTCGTCACGAGCAGGAAGACCGGCACGTGAACAATCGAAGGAAAGTTGAGACCGTACATTTGCGCCCCGGCGCTGACCATAAAGGCGCCATTCACCATAAGGATATTATAAGAACGGGGGCGACCGATTCGCGTCCATTTTGTCACTCGTACGGCCACTCTTTCACGAACCGAAGAATATATTTGCTGGAAGAGGGATTTCCCCTTCGGACTTCCTCGCCTTTTTATTGGCTCGTGCTTTCTCCGTGGCTACGTGCCCCAACGAATCTTCCGTCTTGTCTTTTTTTCACTGGAAATAATCGATCTCAAGTTCGACTTCATTCTTCGTGCAAAGTATATCCTTGCGATTATTCGACGCAACTCCTCGGATTCGTGTTAGAAGATCTTCGCGTTGGTATTCGTACGAATTAAGGGAATTTAGAATGTTCGATGTTCTCAGTAATGTGGTTGGGGAGAAACGAAGGGGATCGCGAATAAAGGACGAAAAGAGAGGCTCCATAGGACAAACTGTTCCATATTTATGGACAGCAGGGATCAGTCCCGGGAAGCGAAAGGGCCCTGGCCGAGTCCATCACGCTCGCTGAATGGCGCGTGAAATTCGTACGAGGCTATTTGGCTAATGGACAGATAAAGGGCCTCGTTGACAATCTTTGGCATTTTCAATCCTTTAATGCACGTCATAAGACACTGATAACGCTCCAGGGGGGGAATCCTCGTGTCTCGAGCACGGACGTCGCTCCTTCGTGGGCTCCTCTTCGCGCTAGTAGATGTAGCCTCGCCAAACACACACGCGCCAGAGGGAGTGTACGTATAACTTTGCACCATTCCCTTGGAGCAATCTCCGGAGGTACTACCAGGGCTGGACAATAACTTAGATAAGGGTCCAAAGGTCCGCTTTAATACCGCGATTTTTCAAAGCGGCCGCGCATGAGAAAGCTCGTCCCGGCTCGTTTCAACTCGAGCGTCTGAAACGCGTCCAGTTCAGCCGATCCACCTTCCTCCCTCATTCTTGGCCCACGGACACAATGGACTATTTTATTCCCACTGATCCAAACTCTCTTTTTTTTTATCATTTTCCTGCGCTAAATCCATCCCCGATGTTACGAGCGCTAATGGCGACACACCCTGCGCCCCAAGCGCCTCGAGATTCACCTGTTCAACGTCGCAGGGTTCTAAGGCAGAATTATTGCAGTACACGTTTCCATCAGTGGTAAAATACTACGCACAAGGAATGACGATCGATCCCCGCCCACCACCTCTAGCGATCTTGCCACGAGCGAAGAATCGAATTGAGCCGTCCCTAATCGTAAACATCCCGAATGGAGCTAGTCCCGCCAGTCTGTGTCGGTGTCACCCCGCGGTCGTACGTGTCGAGCGTCCCTCGCCTCGCGATACCTGGCCGGAAGCGTTCGCGGTCGGTCGTGATAGATTTTCCGTGACCTGTCAATCGACAGGCAATAGTGACAAGTGCGCGAAGAAGAAGCATGGGGCGATCGAGCCGGGGAGGAGAGGCTGGAGAGGACGGGAAGCAGAGGGTCCAGTGAAGAAGGACGAGTGCAAAGATGAAGAGAGGTCAGCAGCAGGCGAGGAGGACGATGAGAGTGAGGTAAGAGGGAGAGGGCCGGGTTCTGGAGAGGGTTTCAGTATGGGCATGCACGATGCACGTAGCGAGATAACTGGTTTCGCGGAGCCTGCTATCATGGCACTCTAATTACCAGCCATTACACCCGGCGAACCCCTCTGAATTGTTGCGTTCTCTACCTACACTCGTACTAACCACTCGACCACCGAGACCGGTGTGCCCTGACCGCAGCTTTAAATGCAGAATTAATATACCGGCCGGCACTCATTTTGCGCCGGCGTTGTTGCACGTGGTTTTCTTTCGCCTCTACTCTTCGTCGCCCTGTCTCCGTCGCCGCGCGTGTTGCGCATCCCTTTCGCCCTTTGTCGCGTCCTTCGCCCACTTCCAGCCACTTTTCCCACCACCCTCGGCCGCCGTATCCGACGCTCGAATTCGCTACCTTACTGGAAGTTTGTAGCTTGCTAGCGTCCCCATTCAATTCAATTCAATGTGGTATATTTCACCACAAAGATCGAAGTTACTTGGATGAAAGTTTGAAGTCAAGGACACTCGACGGCACCAGCTGTGCCATTTTTACGAGTAAATATCTTATACGTTATTAGGTGTTTACGGAAATGGCCAAATGTTGGTGAAATATTTGTCGATTTTGTAATTGTCTGCAAAGTTTGGTGAAAATTTCTAAGTGAAAAGGTAAGAGAGACAATGCTCGGTGGGAGTTGGTTCCCATATTCTGTGCTATATGATTTCCCGCAAAAAATCTTGGAAAGTGCAACCGTTCCGTATTTATACGCGTGTTTCGCAACACGCGTCTCGCAGTCAAAGTGTTAAATTGGGGTGGGTTTGCTCCCTTTTTGGCACGCTCGGCTAGACGGTCCTAGGAAATCGCACGTTAATTTCTTTTTTCTCCCGTTTCTTTGCCTTTCTGTTTTCTTCTTTTTTTTTTCTACCTCCAACCATCCGTTCGCCACAGGGGAAATTGGTTTTTTCCATTGCACGGCGACGAGCTGGCACGAAAACACGCGGATACAGCCAGCCAAGTCGAAGTAGCCTTTTTTCGCCACACAGGGACCTCGATTATACTCCGGGGAAATGCAACTGCACCGTTTAATCGCGAAAGAAGCGCAATTTGTCCATCCCCGTACCTCCATTAAATTGTTTCGGTTTTTCGGTGAATCGTTAACGCGTTCCGATGCAATTTTTCGCGACTCGATGCCATATCTGCTTCCCCTAAATTATCGACACTCCAAGCTTTCCTCTATCTCTATCGCATCATTGCTACGCGAAAAATATCCCACGGCAACTACGATATATCGACGACAGCTTAGGAAATCTACAGCCAGGCGATAAATTATCTCTTAATACATTTCTCAATGTTCGCCGCCCTGACACCGCTAATTCGAGGTGAAGGATATATAAAATACGGCATCTAACACAATTCTCCGCGGTCTATCGTAACGCTATTTGAAAACACGACAATCTATAGCAGCAGGCAAGTGGAAATTCATGAATAATACAGCCACGATTCTAACGCGTGTCCAATAGCTTGGATAGAACATAAATCAATACAGGCGAGACTACCGTTCCTGGACCGTTCGCCAAACAATTTACAGACAATCCCACACGACGCGACGAGACATCTTGGATTCAGAGAAAATTTCGCGTATCAATCTCGCTGCGGAAGATTAACGACTGTACGGCAATCCAGCGAATCTCGCTGCAATATCGGACGATTATTAGGCCCGCTCGCGAACACTGTTCGATGGAACTGTGTTCTTCCTACTCCTAAGACTTTATACGCCGATTACTCTCGAGCATGTGTATCCCGCGGTAAACGTATGGGTACACCGACGTATCTCGCGAACCCGCGTATATATTTGCGGCATGTTTCATGCTCATTGGTTCCCCTTTCACATGAACTTTGTGCCGCGTGCACGGTCTCGTCCTCGTTCGGAATCGCTCGCACACGTTTACCCGCCGCGACCAGCTTGCCCACGTACACTACGATCGCTAACGTTTCTATTCCATTTACGGACGGATAATTAGTTCGAGGGAAGCGCGACCGTTGTAGACTCGCGCGTCGATCTTTTACGATTCGACCCCTGTCCGTCGTCGACCGCAGTTCCTCGATTTCTCCAGACGGTTGACGTTGGCCCGATCTCTCCTATCGACGCTCGATTACTAATTTATTGCTCGGCGAAAGCTGTTTTAAGACCGTCCCCGAAATAGAAGTCTTAGATAGGTCGACGCTAGCTCGGAGTCGCAGGATTTAAGTGGCCTTTGATGCGGTTACTGATCCGTCGACTTCGGGTGACGTTTCGGCAGCAATCGTGCCAATGGTAGATAGGTCAATCGAGGTCTTTCGCATTTAGAGAGATGACGACTTTTCTTGGAAAGCTTACCCAACCTAGTTTCACCGTTGAACGACACGGGGGGATAACTCGGCAAAGTTTGCTGGTACCTTCGATCAAACGAGTCGCTCTTTTGAGAAGCTCCCGTCAAGAGGCGTTAAACGGATAACAGCCACGCTGCAACATCGGAATATTCTTCGAAGAGGACGCGGCTCACACCTGCGACTCTCTAATAGTAAATCATTCCTCAGCACGCACGTTCACTCCGAAGCACCATCGAACTCAATGTCGTCCTTCGTGCGATAAAAAAGGAAGGTGCATGAAAAAGGGACACGATCAAATATTATTCTTCTCGAGACGTTTCGCGTCACGGCCACCTCCGATACATCCATTTAAGATAAACACCCTCGCCGGTGTCCCTGAAGATGCGAGCCCGTATGAATTTTCAATCACCCCTCGGTGCAACACGTTGAAGAGCAACGGAGGGACAGAACGAGGGCCCGTGGAGAAAAAAACGCGCCGCGGAATAACAAGCTGCATATTTATGAGCTTACTCTGAAAACGGATCTCGGCGTACGTTGCGGAGGGACAGGCGCTGGCCTAACGTTTCCATCGAACATCGCCGACGACACGTCAGCTGGACCAGCGGCTTAAGCCGTTCGCGTCAAATGCGGCCGTTCGGGACACCTTGTATAATGATATGTAGGTCCGTCGGTATCGACGTGTATATGCATGTACATATGACCTAACGAGATTGCCAGCCACATGCATAAGAATGTGCCGTTAATTAACCACGGGGTATCGGGCATCTGATTGGCTATTTAATTGGATTAGCCGCGCGGTATATACGGTTTCTATGAGAGCGAATACGCGGGACTAGTCTGTACGTACGTGGTAATTACGTTAGTACCTTGGTACATACGTATACCTGTTACACGGCGCGAGTGGGTGCTGCCTTGCCGCGATACAGAATGCCAATTGCGTTCCGCACTTCTTCCTTTCGTCCGTTCCTCTGCTTCTCTCTCTTTGCGCCTTTCCTCCATTCCGATTCACCTTCTCGCCGTGGATCGTTGACGCGGGCCCGTCCGTGTTCCCTCATTTTCTACAATCATGCAAATTACTATAAATCACCATTCCGGCCGGGTGTACCGCGGCCGCGGCCGGTTGTAGTTTTGTTAAACAACGACGGTGGAATCGATCGCTGGTACCGCTATCTGATCGATACTGTTAACCCGCTACCAATCTGCAGCTATCCGCCGAAAGCCGGGCCGGGTTAGCTATCTTAATTCGGAGAATCAACTGGTTTAACACCGGGGCCCCGTGCCACTTTCGGTGTACAAGATCATTCTGTTAGCCACTGCTAAGTATTTGCAACGGTGTTTTAAGATTCTTCGATCAGACAATGAAATTAGGAGCAGCTGCACACGTAGACAGGCATGCCTCTTAGATAGCCACTGGTTCCAGGTTAATTTCTTCGTCTTGGAGATGGCTTGTAGAAAAGTACCCAATGCCACTTCTTTCTGGACTCGCCAATTGGGCTCGTCAGTGAGGCTGTCTTTATAGATCTAGTGAAAGCGCTATGTATTTGAAGATAAGTACCTATATGGTGCTGGTGAAGATCTTTTAAGAATCTTCTACGGGGTCGTCCGTAAATTACGTAAGACTTCGCGGCTTTACGCTTTTACGTTTTTTGGCTTCACGTAAAATAGCTTCTTAACCTAATTTTTAATATGAATTGCTTAAAAAACGATGTTCCATCGCTCACACGAAACCAAGTTAAATGAATTATATAAACCGTTAAAAGAATTTTTATAACCGATAAACTGCAATGTAAAAAATCTTACGTAAGAAAGGGAGGGATATAAAATCTTACGAATTCTTATACTGGGGGGGGGGGGGGGGGAGGAAGTAAGAAATCGCCAAAATTACCCTTAGGTACGTAATTTAAACCCTACACTCTCCAGCCTTTTAGCAAAGTTCAGAAAGCAAGTTCACATTCCGCGATGGATGAGTCAATTTAATCCCAGAAACAATTTCTACTACACACGTTCGGCCGTGTAATAGGACTCGGAGCACGGGCCACATTCACCACCGTCGACATTTTTCTTGTAACACACGCCTGGTGATATTGCCCCGCTGACATCCCCTCGCGGTACTTTCGATTCGCGAACATCAAGTACACGGGAAGTCGCGAATGAAATCGTGCGTTCCCGGAGAATGAAGACGACGTATGAAACGAGCTGGGGAGACGAGCATTTAAAGGTCGTTCGGGACAGAAAATGAAGCGTCGGAAAGCGAACGACCATTGCGTGGGTGTTACCGTGAGGTTTTTCGCCCGTGTCTACGTGCACACGTACAAGCAAACCCGTTTCAGGAAGAGACCCCGTACATGATGTAATGACGCGCCGTAACCCGTCGCTGATTTACAGCGAAACAAAATCATAAATACGTTGCACGGCGATTCGACTGTTTCTTACAACGGCTGTCAAAATTCCGACGCAAATTGCCTCTTATAGGTACGTACGCCGAGGCTTCTAGTTCTACGCTGATTTGCATCTAAAGCGTCAGAATCTTACGGAAACTGTCTTCCCGATGACGTTTCATCCTCCATCCTCGTGCTCCGCTCTCCTCGAGGTAAATTAAAAAATTCCCCGTCCAGTTGGATTTGCATATAGAATGTTCGATTTGAATAGGAAAATTTTAATAAGAAACACGTTACACGAACGAGTGTATTCTTTCTCTCTTCTTTAGTACAAGGATCCATGCAGAGATTTAGAAAAACGTAAAAGAACCGCGGCATTGTATACACATTGTTCCCCGTAATGTTCATTAGGGAGTTGATGCGAACAGCTGACGGGGTAACGAGAGAAATTCGAATGAAAAGGAACACAAAATCCTGCAGATCCGACTGCGTGACAATAGATATTCGGCGCGGCTCGTAGAGAGCGTGGGTAGACGACACGCTGCAAATCGTCAGTTGGATTGTTAACGCGTGTCACTGGGTGCTCCGCCGTGGCACGGTCGTAAATTTATATCTCTCTGTGTTTCACGGTGCGTATTTTGTTGCATAATGGCTTTTACGAAGTGGACCTGGTTTCTTAATACGACCCAGGGTGCTGACTTTTACGGGAGGCGGGGCATGAGTAGTTGCACAAGCGTGGAGGAATTGATTACTCGTCTCGAAGTAACCGAAAGCTATGGCACAAGACGATTTCCACGTTCGAGGTTCCCTTCTCGACAAACTCAAGTTTTCCCCAACAGGCGTATTGAAAGATCGCGAGGGAGAAATGATATTCCACGCGTTCGAGTTCTTTTCGCGAGAGAAGACAACCTGTCTCTTAAGTGGAACGCGAGTTACGGCCCATCCCGAGTAAATTATAATAAGAAGCTCCTTGCGGCAGCTACAGCAAATGCGACGCCTCATAAACTGGAGGCTGGTGCAACGGCATCGAAGGTTGCAGGCACTCGCCGACCGGCCAAAGACAATCGGAATCGGCTCGGATCGAGGCTTATCTACTTAATCTGGCTGCGATCCAGCACGCCTATAAATACCGCGATTCGTAGCCGCGGGTCAGACGTCTTGCATTCATCTCGCGATCGGTTACAAGCGTTGCGCGCTCGTACGCACGCCTACGCCGAAAATCGTTATTCATCGACGTAATTGCGCGAACTTTCATTCGCACGGCTATCCCGTGGACGGGCAACGAGGCACGGGGATGCCTCGTTATCAGTCGCCGGACGATGAATTCGATTCTATGGATCCAACGGGGGTGAGATCGTTCGTAGACACGTATCTATGAAAATTGGCGCATTTATCCCTCGAGCGACCAGTGGCGTGCGTCCTTGGCTACCGGAGACAAATGTCTCGGCTCGGGCCTGGAACGTGGGCCGCGGACTGGTGCTTTAATGCGCGCGCGTATCGTTAAAAGATTGGATATAATTGGAGGGGAAGGAACGCGGGGCTTAGGGGAAAATAACAGCCGCGCTACTTTGTACCCCATTAGGTCTCGTTAACGATCGCCTGTCGGGGGATAATTATTTATGCCGCGAGTCGTGATCGCGCGGCTAACTGAAAAAAAAAAAAACGTTGCTCGTCGGCCGGTGGAAGTGGCCGTGAGTTACAGGCCCGCTGATATTTGCGCTTGTTTGCCGTATTGCCGCGTATATGCCGGTGATATTTATGTGTATCGCGCCATACATCATATTCGGCCACGGCTCCGTATTGTATTTATGGCGGGCGGAGGAAAAATGGCAACAATTAACAGTTCCGAAACAGCTCGCGCAGCTGCTACAAAAAACTATCCCGCTCGAAATTCATTTTACAATATCCTGATTAACGTCCGCGATAATTCCATGCTATCTTCCCCGCGAATTAAAAGGCAGACGGGGGCACGTCAATTTCAAGCCTCCGAAGGGGCTCGTATTAACTTTACGATCAGCGCGCCGGGCCCGGACCCGCGCGTTTCTTTAACGGGCCGAAGGGTGGTTCGATTGAATGTGATGCACGGCGCTATGAATTGTGACGTGCAAGTAATTCCGAGCGTTACGTTGCTCGGAATCATTAGTTTATTTCTGATCTATCGATAATTATTATAATCTGAATAAACTTGGACAACCAATTCGTATGTAATTTAGACGGTGGTGGCCCAACTATTCGTGACTTTGAGGGGGTAGGTCACCCTCGATAGCCCTAAAACAGGCCTTTTTTCGAACGCAAATTGTAAAGTGATAAATAACAGTTGAGACAACGTTTTTTCTCTAGTTTTAATCGTTATTCTATGAGCTTTAACACAAAAAAAAGAAAAGTCTAAATATCTCTATGTACATAAAAGTTGTGAGTAAAAACGTAAAGGCGTGTACGCGGTGCACCGTTTGATGGTGTACATGAAATCTCGAAAACCGCTCCAATGTTTTGGATAAAAATTTAATGAGACATGCAGAAAACCATTCCCTAAGATGTGTCGGGAGCAGAATTTCGAAATAAATTCTCAAAAAAAAGATAAAAAATATTTTTCATACAAGAAATCGATAAAATCGTATTTTTCAACATAAAAATTGTATTATTTTTTTTTCGAAAATCTGCTCCCGACACATCTTAGAGAATGGTTTTCTGCATGTCTCATTAAATTTTCATCCAAATCATTGAAGCGGTTTTCGAGATTTTATGTACACCATCAAACGGTGCACCGCGTACACGCTTTTACGTTTTTACTCACAACTTTTATGTACATAGAGATATTTAGACTTTTCTTTGTTTTGTATTTAAGCTCATAGAATAACGATTAAAACTAGGGAAAAAACGTTGTCTCTATTGTTATTTATCGCTTTACAATTTGCGATTGAAGAAAGGCCTGTTTTAGGGCTATCGAGGGTGACCTACCCCCTTAAAGTATCCTATACACCGAGGGTATAATAAGTGCGAAATCGCTGGATATAGTGCACACATCAAGAGTAGGTAGTTCAGAGAGTGTTGTCTATTGTTGTCTAGTTTTTCAGCTATTCCCTGAAAATGAAAGGTGGGACAGGGTATTAAGAGCGGTGTAAACGGCATAGTCGGATGGATACAATATCCGTACGTGGGTAGGCCGACTTACATATTAATGTAATACATAATCACGCGGAGATTGGAGAGGCAGGACCCGGCCCCCAAGATGAATGAGCCTTACAGAGCTCAAAAGGCATGCGGTTGATCCAATGTGTCGTAATCCTGACCCCGTGAGGCTGTACGGTCGCTCGCTCCGTTCGACCGTACTCCGTGTCTTACCTGTATATATCCGTTTAATCTGTTCGGCGCGCATACATCGACAGCTGGCATGCATGCGCGCGCGCGCGCGCTCCCCAGCGCACGTTCGCCTACACGTTATATAGTAAATAATACCGGCGATCGGAGAGAAAACTCCGATTGTAGTTAGCCGCTATCAGATCTTGGCTAAGTGAACAAGGAGTGTCTTGGGAAAACGCACTTACCGTCTATATACCCGTGTGCGCATGCATACGCTGTGTCCCCGTGATCGGCAACGACGTCCCAGCACGTGAAAGTCGCCGATCTTTCCTTTTCCAAGCTAGTTCCACGCCACTTTTCCCCGTTACGGAGACGGATTTTATGTGTTTCCAAAGAAGTATCTGGCATTCGTGCCCGGCTTGCTCTTCCCCCATCGAAGAAATGGGGATAGTTTGATCGCGCGTCGTTTAAAATTCTGCGGCAAGAGTTTTCCAATCGCTCGTGCTTAACTGTCAAGCTTAATGCCGCTTCGTGGGAATGTAGGTACCTACGCTCCTCGCTAGTCAGGCATTTATGGCTCCGATGTATATTCAGACTTCCTTGGACACGATTCATGTAACCCCGTGGTTAAGTTCCCTTCGAAATTCTTATCGAATTCTTGTAGGGACTGGAGATGTTTGAAATATCGCAGATTTATACATCCAAGGGATGCAATTTGTCAAGGATCCGAGCAGTGGTTATAGGAACGTCCACTGACTTTCCGCTATACGCCTGTTCGAGATAAGGCGAATAATTTTGTCCAAATACATCATCAACTTATCTGCCCATCTTGTCCCCGTCATTTGTTCAAGCGACCAGCAATCACTAACCTACTTAGGCAAAAGTCTCTGAAACGAGTAGGTACGTGTAGTGAATGCTTTCCTAATTCCATAACACTTCCACGATTCGTTAGTAGAATGTAAATGTCGTGACAGGTACTCTCCTTAGACACTCCGGAACGATTTCTCCCGGGAGACGTTCGCTGCGTAGAGGTCAGTATACAATAGGGAAGCGGTCCACATATTAGGCAACCTTAGTGGCTGGATATAAATTACGATTGGCCAACGCAGGCTTTTGATACGACGTGTCTTTTACGGCGATCCGCGCGAGAAAGTACGTGACGCAAGGCGTACACGGGGCTTCTCGCATCGCGGGAGATAAAGTAATCTCTATTGTCTAAAGCGACAATGAATAATTCGTAGGTAGGCGATAACGACGGCTCAAAGCCGTCTTCGGGGCGGTCGTGGTCTGGCGCGGGTTTAGAGATTTCACGGGGAAAGCTCGCGTTCCACGACGCCTTTGCTATCTGCTCCCATCGTCGAGCGAACCAACGAGCGAACGAATCGAACGTTTACGCTTGAAAAGGAATATCCGTTAGGCGACACGCGAAAACGTGATTACGACACTCGGCCACGCTCGCGGTGAACGTCGACTCTCTCGCGGAGATATCGTTTTGTTCCTAGCATCCGACCAAAATCGCGTTTCGTTACGTTTGAAGGATACGCAGCCATCACGGAACGATGCTACATCACGAAACGGGCTTCAACTGGCTGGGAAATTAAAAAGAAATTACCGCGAAATGGCTACCATCGTTCATCCGTTCGATACTGCTCGGCGGTTGCTCCGCGAACCGCGGTTTCTTCGTTCTTCGATATAACTACACGTACCTATGTCTTCTGCTCGCATCAATGCTAAACTCCGCAGCTCTATACTTAGCTGTCTGCGGTAAGGTGTTAGGCTCTACTTAGTCTAGTCCTTTCCCTGTGTCTTCAGTGAACATTTTGCTAGCTTAACCGTGCATGTACCTACATATCCACCGCAGTATCGCACGCATGACTGGTCGTGGTAGTAAAAGAGTTGTTCTACGATCGTCCAGCCCGCATGAATTCCATCGGCGTCTAATCGAGCTGCCCCTTAACGACTCGGTCACGATAAAAATCTATTCAAACTTCGTCGACACATACACGCGCATACATTAGCCGTCGATCCCGTGATCCGTGAGTGAAATCGCGAAACGTATCGGCGCTTTATCGCCGGAGCCATCGCGTTCATTTGAGCGCTCGTGAAATAGTTCTCTATTTAGAGATCATTAACCCATTTCGCCAGGGGACTATCTCGTAACGCCCGGGTCTCGAGTTTAACGATATCGTACGTGTTCAGAATGTCCGATCGACCGAGGCAGGGATAGATTATCGACGTATCGAGCCGGATAGAATCCACGGGAAGAGAGCGACTGTAATCCTCGCGTAAAAATTATTAATGCCGTCTAACGTTCGCTCCCCCACCCCCCAACCCCTCTCCAGCGCAGTGCGGAATAAAGGGTTGTTTGAATTTATTTTGCTGGGCACGCTTCTCGAGCTGGTTCCGACGATAAAGCGAAAGAATGTAACGCGAACGAGGGATAATCGCGCATAGACGAAACTTTTTAGTGCGTTGTAAAATATTTTAAGGATCCCCGGTGAAAGCATTCCTGGCGAAGTGTACAATAAAATATAGTGGTAAGGATAGGAAGAGTGCGAGATAGTATTTCATTGCGTCGTAAATTAACCATCTAGCGAAAGAATGAGTGGAAGTGGATTGGAAAGAACGGCGCAAATCAGGCGTCTGATTAATGCCGGCAGATATCACTGGCTCTTCGCACGGGTCAACATTATTCAGCCCCAGTGGCACATACTCTAACATACAATTTTCCGGCTGCCGTGGTCCCGCTGTTTCATCGACTATTACGTATTCATGACTAATTTTTGGTTATTTTCCGCGATAAGCTGTCGTAGTAAAGTCGAACGTTTTTCCCGTATCTTCTATCAGAAATGCGTGGAGACAGTTTTACTATCAGCATAACGATAAAATTTACAGTGGCCCGTTCTTATTAGCCTCGTGACCATTCCAGTTACAAAATGCACGCGATCTGCAAAGGGCTGACGGCTTATCTCGGTAATATACACCTTCGCGGAGTGTACTTGGAAAAATAACTGAATCTGGTATCGCGAAAATTAGAGGTGAACTTCGTTTCACTGGGCTGAACCGTTGCAATGAATCACGTTAATCTGAGAAACTGCCCGAATGGAATGATTTCAATTTTGCAAGAAAATTCCAAGCTGCCCGTTCCGTACCACCTGTTTCCGCTTGTATTTTCGAGGTAAGCACATTCGTCTCGTTGCGCCAGGCAAATCACCATTGCGAGAAACGAGTCCCCGCGTGTTCGCATGTCACGATCCAGCCCTAGCCTCTGTGTGTTACAGTTGCATAGATACCGGTCTAATTTCACACCTATCAGTCCCTCGCGGAAGCGGTGTCACGAGGAATCGATGCGCGACACAACGGTACACGGCGATACCGACAAACGACTTTGGGGAGTGGTCCCGTGACTACCGCGAAAGCAATGCATGGCAATTGCGCGATGTTTATTATTACAAGGCTGTATCTGCATCTCCTGGCTATTGCCGGCTGGCCGCGTTAGGCGTGAAACGGTCGGGCAGGTCGGGACCCCATTCCTTATACCCGTGGCAAGCCGGTGAAATGAATTCTTCGTTGTAACACGTGCACGTGCGCACGCGCACCCCGGTCAAGTTAGCCTCTATGGTGGTCCCTGGAAGGGTCCCCGTGTGCGCGGCCGCTATTTATGGGTTATTAATGTCGAGCAGGGAAGCCTGATACACACCGTGCTGACCCACAACTGACAGCGGGACGGGATAAACGGGGTAATTTCTCTGACGCGAATAGTTCGTTAGCGAAGTCGTTCGAGACGCCAGCGTTTTTAGCCAGCTTCCAGTCGCTGGATAATTCAATGTTTCGTTGCGGCAGGGGCGCTACTCTGCGCCCATGGAGACGTTCGCCGAGGCAGTAAGACGTTAAAGTAGTTGGTGTAGTAGTCAATTATAAAGGAAGATGTGGGTGAGTGTGTTCATAAAACCCTTTGTTAGGCCTTTACTCTTTATTGCCGCTTCAGTCGCGCATGGTAGTCGAGCACTTTTCTATTTAAATTTAGAAATCCATTTCGATCGCGAAACACAAGAATCGTTTCAACAGCCTTGCCTCCCAATGAGCATCGCTTATCTCGGCTACTCTGACCGCGTTATGTAATCAGTTTAATGCGTTGTATCCTTGATTCACGAGAGCAGGGCCAGGAGCTTTCCCATTTCCATTCGGGCAAAAGAATGACGCCGGTTCATTTGGCCCTGCCTCCCTGTACTCGATGCAAACTTCGGCAACGCCTGAAACTTTCCATGTTAATCTCCTGCTCGCACCCCAAAGGGCCTGGTCCCCGGCATGGAATAACATAAAACTTTTCGTTTCCCGCCCCCTTCTCCCTCACCGGCCAGGAACCATCGTTTCCACCCTTCTCTTTCGGTGACGTCGCTCAGGACTTTTACTTTTAAATCATTCAGCCCGATGCCCGTTACATTATTCAACCGCTAAGACCTCGCGATGCGGATTTCTGGAGGATCCTCCAGCCTCTCCTCTCGTATTTGCGTCACTGGTCGGCCTCGGGTATTCGCGATGCCGCGGCTACGACGCCGAAACTTCTACGAGAATTCTGTCAATAATTCTCAGACCCACGATTTTCCATGGTTGCTCGCCTTATGAAGGCGGATTACTCTCACCGCCCCCCGCGCCCACACCAGAAACACTCTGCGGTTACGTAGGAGCGTTGCGTTTATTCATTCGATTGCCCGTCCCTTGTCAGTTGCCCTCGGTAAAAAGTATCGCCTGCAAACCGTGCGAACTTACCGCGCGATCCCGCATTTAATTATCGCTTCTGGTTTGACCGCGCCACGACTAATGGCCGTCAGAGATCGCGGAGGATTTTGTCCGAACCGAGGAATGCAACATTGGATAATGAACGGTGAGAGTTTCGAAAGCCTGAGGCCGACGATTCTGCCTGCTGCTAGGGAATAGAGATGAAGAGGACAATGAAGGTCGAATCGTCGATGGAATTGAAAATCGAAGAATTCTCAAGCTATTGGGAGGATAATCAAGTGGGCCCATTTTAATGTTGGTCATGGACGTAGCTTTATTTGTTCAGTAACCCAGTGGCACATTTCTGAGTGGGAACTTTTGAACAAAGCTTCGGGTAATTAGGTGTTTAGTCTATCTATCGTAAAATGAACGACGGCTGACATTTGAAGGGCCATTCTACTTACGCAACAGCGATGGAAACAATCGCCATTGTGAGCCACTTAGGAGCCAGCTTCTTTCACGCTTTTCCCCGACAATCAGCGTGTCGCGTAAATCTTCTACAAAATGCGTGGCTGCTGCTGTTTGAACCTCCATTCCCAGCATACCCTAGGCATCGACGAAAAATCGGTTTTGTAACGTGCTCGGTGGAGGAGGAGAGTTTCTCAATCGCACACAGGCGTGTACAGGCAGTGTGGACTTTACGCGCCGCGTAGACGACGGGGACGATTCTCATGGGAGATTCCCTGTGTTCAACTCGTTCATAAATTGTAATACTTAGTTCTGGATTGCTTCCAGACGGCGCGATGTACCCCCTGGCTGCCAGGCTGAAAGCAGAAGTCGAGCAGAGGCGGACGAGCGGGCGAACGGCCCTAGTAAGAATGCCTGGTACACTCCATTTCGATGTCACAGCTTGCGTTTATAAGCGGGAGACCGTATTACAGTAACTGACTGCGCTGGTAATGACCGAGACACTAGCGCTCCCGCTACCATCGCGTATTTCCCTGCCCTTTCTGACGCGAGTGCGCCAAAGCATCTTAAATCACGGATAAGTGATAGTTCCAGGCACCGATTTTTCATTAAATAATTTCCTAGCTTTCATAAAGGGCAAATGCTAAGTCTAGCTCGTCGTGTTACGTAGAAGTTGTTACTCGTTATTCTGCGCTTCAATCTTCCACCATGCATTCCCTACGGCCTACGCGAACTCCGCGTCGTTGATCACAACGTTATACGTGAGCATCAGGCGTTATTAATTCGTTAGAGAAGTATAGAATTTCGTATGCGATAATATCGACGTTTGTTTCATTACATTTTTCATTCTCCACTCGCGTTTCATCCGCACTTCTCTGAAAGCCTCTATTCCAACGTTGAAGCATACCATGCTTCATACGCAGTGCATAACTACATGAAGAGAATATACATACATAATGTTTAATCACGTTCTTTTGTGGGACCACGCAAGGCTTCGCAATCGTTTTATGGAATTTATATGCAGAGGTGGGGATTTCGTAATTTGTATTCTCTTTGACTCCTATTTTGTATTATTCAGTATGTTGGTGTAATTTCAGCAGGACGAGAATCCAGTTCGCGAAGATTTATTCTACACCCATTGGAAATACCTTCCTCTTCGCTGGACTTAATGACTTATTCCGCGAGGCAATTTTGAAGCAATGCTTTGCGCATTAACTTAGCCGGGCGCCATATAATTAATGATGAAATTCGATTTCTCCCTGGCCCGCTAAGCATTTCCGTGTTTGATAATAACGTTATAATCATTCCGCTGCGTGCCGTCGATTTAGCGTGATTCGGTTGAAACTGCAGATAACCGTGCCAAAGTAGTGATTTTCAATTCGAACACGATATTGTTATACGGTCCGCACGAATTCGCCAGCCACTCCGGCCCATCTGAAGCGCACGTTTATCGAACAACGTCCGCAGATATTAACAAATAATCGAGCAGAATCGAATCTGCCGCATTTACAGATTATATTACGCCCGGGCGGAAGCTTAATAATTTCAGCTTTTACATTCGAAGCCATCCCGCGCACTTTGATCGAAACCAGAGTTGCGCCATGCTACGATATAAAAAAAAAAGGAGACTCTTTTCCATGTATCTCTCTCATTACAAGGGGCGGCCTTTCATCCGTGTAATCAGTCCCGTATCCCCTTTCTTCGCGACAAGACGTCCCCTGAAGGGACGCGTACCGGGGGTCCCCACGAAATAATTTTTCGCATGGTCGTCCCCCTGCCCGGTCATTTAAGTCCCGGATTTTCTCGAGGACGTCATGCGCGCATAGCAAAAAATAATATTTACGGGCGAGTACAATATGTTGAAGCCGCCGTTCTTGTTCCTTTATTTGCCATAACTCAGGTCACCGGCGGGGTAAAAAGGCAGGCACGAGGTGGTCGGCGGAAGGAGAGGGAGATGAAGAAAGAGGGTGAAGGAGGTGGGAGGAGGAAGCAGCGAAAAGAGGTGCCCTCTCGCAGCCAACGCACCGGGGCCTTTCCCAAAGTGATTTATTTCGTTTGGTGGCCGCGAGCATTCGCGAGCATTCGAACTTGGCAATTTTTGCCCGGGCTAATCTGAAGAAGCATGAGCGTTTAACGCGCGCTAAGATGTTATTAATCACTCGCGGCGGCCGTATAACGTGCGGGAAGACGAAAAGCGCGATGGCGGAGGGGAGGGTGAAAGGGGAGGTAAAAGGGGCTGTTTAGCGTCGACTTTTACACGAGGTACCCCGGGGCGATCGCCGAGCCGAGGGTCTTGTATGTACCGTTGAATCCCGTGCCGGCGTTAAAACTGCGGACTTTCGCTAGAATTGAAATAATTCAAGTCCTCCGGGGTACTTGCTCCTCTGTACTTAGCAGACGATTCAGCGCGCGTACGCATCCCGGGGTAGCCGGCAAGCAGATTCCGCTGGTCGAAGGAAACTAATGGGAAACGAAGTAACGCGCCACGAAGATTAACGATCCCTCCGTGAATGCCCGATCTGTCGCTCTTGGACAGAAAAAGCGCCGTAGGAATGAAAGACTGCGCGAACCTGGGAAAAAGTTTGGATTAACTGCCTCGAGAAATCAGAATTATACGTATTCACCGGCGAGAGGTCCAAGTTTAAAGAATCAAGGACACGTATGGAGTTAAAATAGAATGAAGTAGGATTGGAAAAGACGCGGCAGCGCGGCGAGGATAAGTCCTGCGCACACGACGGGGGAAATCGAACTTTCCCGCTAGGAAAGGGAATCGATTCTATTCGCGCGCCCATGGCGGCGTAGCAATCATCAGGGTATCTCGGTCGAGTACCATCTGGGTAACAAGGATCAGGAGGGTATCGCGTAATCTTTAATGATTCCAATAAGTTTCGTTAGGCAGTAGTACGACTTTCTATTCGTTGGCTTCTTTCGCGAATGCCGAAAAGAATAATAATAAATCTTGTGCATTAATTTCTCCTTCGCCCGTAATCAACTATTGTGCGCGCATCGACGATCGCGATACTTTGCAGTGATAGATCGTCGCTCGCGCGTTTTGCAATCTACGTCGATAGAAACGCGTGAGAAAAAAATCGCGTTTAGGTAACCGCAAATGTTTGCGCGTTGCAGCTTCTAAATAGTGTCAGCCCGGCGAACGATGAAAGTCCTGCTCGTTGCGCGTCCCCGTTCGTACAGTTGCACCCTGCGTGGGGGGTTACTCCAGCGAGGCATAAGAAGCCATCGTTCATATCGCGCGAATTACCGGGTTTTTTGCGCGAACAACGGGCCGAGCGTGATGAATTCGTAGCACTTTATCGACGAGCGTTCGCTGCTCGACGAACGTCGGGAGAGGACTCGGGCTCGCTCGAAGGAGGAAGTCACGACATGGGGTTATTAAGGAGGAACCATAGAGAGAGAGAGTATGTAGCGCGGAGCGCGCGTTTATCCAAGCGGACTCGTTAACATTATCTTGAGCGTTGTGTACGGCGGTGCGTGCGGGAGCCCATCTCGAATCCAGAGATTCCCCTAACGAATTTCCTGCCCCCGGGAAGCTCGATCGTAAATCACTCGCCACTCGAGGCAACCTAGCAATGCCCTTTAGACCTTAGGTTCCCTTTTTAACGAGAGTACCTACGCTAGACCGCCGCCGCTCGGGGCTCGAGCTCGCGCTTTCGATGCCCCGCGTGCACACTGCTCGCGCGAGCGCAGCGCTCCGAGCAGACCTACTTCCATAATCGCGTAATCTGCCGCGCCGTTTATCACAGGCGCAATAATTCTCTCGCACGTCGTGTGTACACTCAAGGTGTTTGCTGTCCCGGCTACCACGGTACGTCGCTTAACACGCTTCGATCCCATTGGTCGACGATAATTGCGGGTTCAGTGGCTGGTTTATCACCTGTGTCAGGTGATCGCTTGATCGGTGCTTCATTTTTGTAATACTCTAGCGGAGCCGCTCGTAATTCGATCGTAAAGAATCCACGAGGAACACGAAGAGGTTAGGGGATGATCCAGTCCACGGCGCATATTTCGTATTTGAATTCATTACGCACACAATGGGCCGGGTAATTGCTACGTCGCCGCTCCCCCTTGATTTTTGTCTAAGCGATTACATCGGCGCGCGCGCGCGCGCCTCGCACTGCCGGGACTATTTGTAGCGAGTGCTTGCAACGGAAAGTGAGAAATGGCGGCTGTAACGCAGAGAAGCGAGAAGTTTAAAGGCTTCCCGGTGGCAGTGGCGGATGAAACTGGCGGGAATAAATTTTCTCGGTAAATTCATGATCGAGCTGTCTCGAACGATTTTCTTGCTACCTTAGTCGTTAAAAGATTCACTCGCGCACGTTTTTCGCCCGCGGGGTAATCTTTCCCGACCCCCGGGCCGCGTGCATAACATCGAGGGCAGATTAAACAAACGAACGTTTCGCTAGCAGGTTTGCAACGTATAATGGTAACGTATTAATGGTACGGGGAATTACGTGCGATGAGCAATCGCGTTTCATTGAACAACGGCTGCACGGCCGCGCGTGAAAATTCCGCTCGCAATTTTGTCCGACATTATGCAGCGCACGTCCCGCGCATTATTTAAAATATGCGACCTCCGCGGCGGCACTGGAATAATGACAAATGCATTTTTCGGACACTCGCAGAGGCAATTTCGCCGGCGGAACCGTGCACGTGCTATTTTTCCATCGATCTCGCGATTATAATCTCATATATCATCGTGACGAAGATTTCGTTACACCCGATTAAAACGGCGTCGATCCGGACAGAGAGAAAGCCGACTGGGCGTTAAAATTTATTAGCGACCAGTATTAATCAATCAGTTTTTGTCAGGGCGAATTTAGGAGCGTATTCCCCGATATTTTCTCAGCCTATTCGTTAACGAAATCATTTTTCGCCGCCCCCCTCGCCATTAAATTAAACCACCCCATCGGTCCAAGTAACGAGACTGTCGAACGAAGTTGCGCATGGAATATTCTCGCCGAAATGGACGCGAGGCGCTTCCATTCTGGCAAGGATGCTCCGCGCCAAAGCCCAATTATTGAAGTATACCGGCTGCTAGGGTGCATCTCGCAATGACTAAAGAGAATGCCGTCGTTATTGCAGGTGTGCTGGCTGCCGGGCAATGTCTTGTCCGCCTCGAACCGACGTGACCGAGCCTCTCGTAGGTACAGTAATTCTGCAGCCCCCGAGCAACACCAGCTCATGCCGTCCCGCCCCCGGAAGTGGAACGCACATCCGCTCACCGATAGCCCGACCCTTCGTTAAGATGTCTCTCGCCCAGTCCTCGAAATTCGCGGCAGCGCGGGGCGCCATAAATTTACAGAAATTTCGCCGGCGCCGAATTCCTGGCTGTCCTCTATTTTTCCCCGCGCCAGCTAATTAGCGCTTGATTATCGCCGATGGAAAAAGTAGAGGCAGAGTGGCCTGAAGGGTGAGAACCGATGGGTTCACGCGAATCGACATGGTGAACAATGGATTGAGTTTCTTATCTCTGCTTCACCTTCTTCGCGCTTCGACACGGAAAGGGAGATGCGTCAGAGATTGCGCGACTCATGTGTTAATCAGAATTCAGGATTGTTTAATCAGAATTCTTTCTCTCGGTTCCCAAGGAGCGTTCCGCTCGGTTGGGGCTAGTTGCGTCGCGTCGTCGAGTTCGCCTGCTTTTCACGATTCTCTAATTGAAGAAACTTCGGGGAACTCATTAGCCATCGATGTCACCTATTTTCCCGGGAGGCTGGTGCAATTGAAAAAGCTAGAGGCGAGGGTAGTTTCTGCGCGCGGGGTGGCACGGGGTCGGCGGGCCTCCTTTTTCCGGTTGCGCGTAGCGGCGGTGGGCCGCGGGGCAAGAAGTATCTGACATTAGCTCTCGTTAGTCTTGATCGCGGCCACTTACGTAAATCACCCCGGGAATTCCACATTTGCTCGGTGTCACCCACGTTCCACCTCCCCTCACCGCCTCTCCCGCTCCAGAGCCGTCGCTTTTGCTCGCAAGAAGGTAAATGCACGCGAGATTACAGCTCCGCGAAATTTATTCTATTAATTAAGTTTACTCTCGGTGCCTTGTTCCGCTGATGGACCGACCGAGACGGTCACTTCCCAGTCGTGTAATCCGGAAACGGTTGGAATGCTCTGCGACCGTGGTTGACAAAGACTCGTCGACGCATCCTAATCCCCGTGAAACACGCCTGGGTGTCTGTCTCTAAATGATGTTCGTATGAGCTGCGGAAGCCTGTTCCAAGAAGTTACGTTCCGGTGTACTCTTCTATCATCACTTTCACAAGGCACGTCGAAATTCCATTGAATACTGTTCTTTGAATGCAAACTTTCTGCATCTCGTCTACTTGTATCGGGCGAATCCAAGTTTCAGAAGGGTCGCAGTTGGAATTCGCGCGATCGACTGATCGATGTACACGGATGAACGCGAAACGCGCCGTATTTCTCGCCGTTTTCTTGCTCGGCATCCGGAAAAATCGCGGTGTCTATCCATCATCGCGCCGCTCGATCTTTCCGAGGGAAAATATGACGTGGCGTGTGCGGTTGCAGGAGGGCACGCGCGTCGAACGTCGTGCATCGACTCGGCACAGTCGGTTACGTGATGTTCATTAGCGAGCGGGACTCGTAAAAGCGAAACGACTTGACATTTAACAACGAATCGATGAAAAGATAAGTCCCCGTGCATCGCACGAAAGCGTTAACTGGCCACCGCTCTCCCTTCCTCCACGGTCATTCTTTTCTCCCTCTCGCGGAGGGAGCTTTCGTCGTTTCGATATCACACGAAGTAACCGGAGAAATCGGCTGAAAGTACGTGAGCGTTATTTCTTATCGCTTGTACTACAAGAATGTAGAACGATTAGATATAGGTTCGAGGGGTGGCTCTCGACTAACCCGTGATTCGGGCAACGAGGGTAACCCTATCACCCTCGTTCTGTGCCACCAAACTGTAATAAAACGCAATTTCCCGTCGTAAAAAGGAAACGGTCAGGCGTAGGGTAGGAGGAAACGAAAGTACGTTTCTCAATTACAATTCTTATTCCTATCGAGGAAAATATTGTGAAATAAGGGAGGCTTTCGAATACATCGAGAATAGTAATGTCTCCAGCAATGGTGCACCTGCTCGAAACGCAACCCAATTTCCGGGTGAAATACTAAAAATTCCGTTGGGTCACGTGACCACGCACCTGCTCCCACCCTTATCAACGATCACATCCGACGACGAATAATCCGCGAATCTTTATGGGCGATTCTATCGAGACGGTGTCGCGTGCGGTGGACGGATACCCTCCGACCAGCCGGACATTTTTCATTTTCCGGGACAGCCCCGACCTTTTCCGTCGACCTCGTGGAAACCTCCGCGATCACAGCGACCTCCGACCAGTTCCTCTCCCAGCCTCTTCTGGCTGTCTCACCTTCGCGTCTATAAATAAAGGGACGCGAAGTAAGTGCAGAGCCGGTAGGTTGTCGTCAGATTCATTAAGGGTAGTGCTTCGGTTTCCCTTGGAACCACGCACACGCCAGTTCAGTCTGTGTTTGCGCGGGTGAACGCGTGCGTACACGCGCGTGTATCGTGGCACATACAGAGAGAGAGAGAGAGAGAGAGAGAGAGAGAGAGAGAGAGAGGGAGAAAGAGAGAGAGAGAGTCAGAGAAAGAGAGAGGAAGGCAGAGGCAGGTGAATTCGAAGGAAGAGAGGTCGTCCCTGTCGATGAAAAGGGTCGAAGACTAACTGGCATTGGCGTAGAACCAAGGGTTCGGGCCTGCCTCTGAAATAGTCGTTGCTGTCACCCTCTGTGACTCTAATTCCGGCTACGAACAATATCATCGGTTCGGAGGAGCGAGCATCGTTTCCATGGAAGACTATCTTTTTCCTTCGACGGACGCAAGAGCGTTACACGAACTACCAACGGGATTCGGGTGTCAGACGAGCAGAAAGGGTACGCCATCGGTGGCGTGCTTAGCTTCCATCGAACGGCTCGTTGGGTGCAGCCCGTAGCAAGTTCGTGGCGAGCCGACCAGATAGAACATCGTCAGAAAGGGGTGAAAAAGTTGACTAACATCCCGCGTGACGGGATACAAGTGTCATTAGCGTCGAGAAAAATTACGCGTAGTCGCGGATAATTCGCCCGGCCGTATTAATAATTCATGGCACGAGAATTTTTGACAACACGCGCGCGGCCAGATACCCTCCGCGCTGGAACGTTTCGTTTAATGGCGGCGTTTAAAGCACGACAAGGGGGTGGCTGGAGGGCGAGCCGGCATTAGCGGTGTACGATCATAAAGGTGTCCCCTGCCTTTCGTCCGGCTCGTAAAACCCGCGACCATGGAAGCGGAAGAACGTAACCCTTCAACTCCCCCGCGGCACCGAGAGCGACTTGGACCGTCTCGACTAATTCGAGTGGGTATATAGTACATATGTGGCGCGATGCGTTTAGCTCGTTCACTGCGGGCAGACAGATGCAATTTCGTTGTCGGGGAAGGTCGGGCACGATGAAGGGGCATGGAAACGCGCGGATTCTACGCTACTGCAAACGCACGGCGCGGCGCCGCGCGGCCTGTCTAGAGAAACATTAGCAAGAACTCTAAATACACGGCGAGACGCGGCTCAAGGCACACGCACACACACACACCCTTCTGTACGTTTGCTCCTTCCTGGCATTGTGCTCTGTGCCGCGAACGGGCTCGTCTTCATTACGCGATACCCGAATGTTAGAAAATTGCGAGCGCGACGAGGGTCGCGGCGTCTGAAAGCATGGTAAAAATTATGCGTGCAGCGTCGTTTGTTCTCGCGCCGAGAATAGGGGGTGTGTACGCCCGTGTTCCATGGGTCGTTACGCGTGTGACGCGGTTTGACGTGTCATTCTTCGCCTCACTGTGCTTTAACTTGCTGGGAATGCCGAGTACATACTCCGTGTGAAAATTATGGCGGAGGGCCTACCATGGTGGCTTCCATTATACAAATGCACGTAGTAGTGTCTGAACGTCCTTTTTCTGCTGTAACATTCTGCCCCCGGTACTTTCTCGAGACAGTTTGAAAGTTTTAGAAAATGTCGAGTGTTTCGCGTTGAACGGGAAAATCCAAGAACGCCCGTGATACCGAAATAATTAACGCGGGGCTGGCAAAAGTTGCCGGGATGAAAGCTACCGTAAAGCTTTACAGCGTAATAAATTTCTTTGTAATTGTTTTATACTGCCCCGCAGTGAATGTTCATAAATCCAGGCTCGCCGAACGGCTCCATCCTCCAGTAATTTAATCAAAATGACCATCGTAAACGTAAACCTAGCAGAAGAGTCCACACTGTCCGAGTTTCGTAGTCAAGTATTCTTTGAAGGAAGTTGCAAATTCTTTTGAAGTGATATCCAAAGGACACTTTGAAGCTACTCCTCCTTTAAGCTCCAATTCATTAAGGAGAGAATTTACTTTTTATTCGTATTCTTATTCCTCGAGTTACTCCCCTCTGTTGGCTCATCATACGACATCGCAGTGATCGTACTTGGAAGTTGTTGGCCGAATTACGGTCGTCGCGACCAAATTGCGGCACGGAATTGCCCGATTTTCGCAGCAGGGACACCCCTAATTTGCAAGCATCAAACGTAATGATAAAGACACTACAAGGTCGAGGGGAGATTTACCGAAATAGCGTGTCTGTACATGAATCAGCTGATTGCAATAATCCCCGCAAATGAATTGCCTTCTACTTTATTTATTCAATCCACCCCCTCTTCCAATATTTGAATACAATCGATTTTAGCGTGCCCTGTGTACTCGGCGCCGACTACTCAGCGGGTATCGACCGGCAGGATGTTTTCAATCTGCGTCACGATCATTTATAACCGTGTCCGCGTAGTACCGAAACGGCGACTATTTCATACCGCAGCGCACATTTGGCGCACGGAAGGGTTGGTCTAATCACTTTTTAACTACATTAGCACCAGTAACTGCTCCCCACCTCGGGGTAACTTTCCGTCGGAGACCCTCATTGCATCAAAAATAGATTACATCGCGTCGCTCGTATCTGAATTCATTTTCTTCGAAACGCCGCGCCGCGTCGCGCCGTCTCGACGGTCCCCCCGGTTTGTACGTGAAAACGCGATTTGCCCTGATAATCCCTTAACGATGCCCGGGATCAAGGAGCATGCAAGTTCTCGAATGGCGCGATTCATCGTTACCGGCGCGCGACGAAGGAAACATTAACGGACGATGTCCAACATCGATCTGTACTCGACGTAGAATTTCTTTCCGCCCTCCTCCGTGTATTGTTCGTTGAACTTTCGGACGAGACAGCGGGCAAGCAAACTTGAAAACTTTTCTTTTATCGCGCCAGCCACCTCGTGACAGGCTCAGCCGAATGATAAATCAGCGGCCGTCCGAGTAAGTGTTTCTTTATCTTCCCTTCAGCTCCACGACGGGAAGAAAGAAAATTATCCCCGGCTACGAAGTGAAACGTTCGGGCGAGAACGTCCCCGTGGAAGAGAAATGGGGAAAGCCGAAGTGTGCGCGTTTCTAAACGATACCGACCCCCAGCTAGACAATCTTGCCCACATGCCTCTGTCCACTAATAGACTGCGCGTCAAGCCTTTTTTCCAAGACCCCTTTTCCCCCCTCCCCCGTCGCGACCACCCTTAGATTCACTGCCACGACGATGGATAACCTCGAACCTTAACAGCCGTTTAATTTGTGTCTGGCTCCACGTTTTTGCCCGGGGAAAGCGCGCTCCTTCCAGCCGGAATAAAACACACTCGCCCTGGTAGTCTGGCTACTCGTGGCCGTCCGCAGTCTGTTCTCGCCTGTATTTCCAATTTCTTTTGCGCGCAGCCCCCCGCGCTCAAGAAATGGTTACCGATGTCTGGGAGGGGCTCTCCGTCAGCTTGACGTATCCACTGTGACACTAACAAATTGCTCCGAAGCTTCTCGCGGGACCAACGTGACGTTTCGGCAGCTAGGGTCAAGGCTTCGTTTCTTCTTTCATCGACATCAAGCACAACGTACATAGGCACGTCATGGCGAGGGGCAGTTTTCTACGTTGTAATTCTCTATATTCATAACGCTAACCTTCGCCTGTCCGCACGGTTGCCAGTGTAACGCCGTGATTTC
The DNA here is from genome assembly GCA_029448645.1 of Andrena camellia. NCBI lineage: Eukaryota > Metazoa > Arthropoda > Insecta > Hymenoptera > Andrenidae > Andrena > Andrena camellia. Next base: position 13,080,395 of record CM055679.1, on the reverse strand, counting down.
GTCAATTTACATGCATCAAGGTGGACAACCTCTCGATGTAGACAGCCGGCTCGAGAGATTGCGAATAATGACGTTTCGTTCGTCATCCCCGCGGCGCATTTGCATAAACGTCTTTGACTCGGGGAGGGGGGGGGGAGGGGAGAAGTCGAATAATTCATTTGAACGCGAACGCTAGCAGCCGGATCAGACGGTTGTTCCGTGGAAGCGCTGCCTCTCTCGGGCTCGCGACATTTCGTAATTTCTAGACAGCGGTTGGAAGATCTAATTTCCTAGTCTGCCATTCACGGAGGCGGTGCGGAGCCTTCGTCAGCGGCCTGGACACGGACGGTTACGGATAGTTTCGAGGATCCATTTAAATCCGTGACGTGTTACTGATACCCAGCCGTACCGAAAATATCATTCATCAGCTGCGTTGGGATAGCCAAGCCAGCCACGCCGGGCGAGCTCGGTACTCTTTTCTTCGCTTTTCGAGTAAATTAGGTTTTCAATCTGATGGTAAAATCGCTTCAGAAGAATCAGCGGCTGGCCGGAGCATAAAGTTCGCCGTGATAGACCTTCACGTTACAGAGCCAACGAATTTAATCGTAGAGCATGGACTTTGGAATATGTATGCAGACCAGCCGATTTAGAGTAGACTCGCGCGAGTGGAAACGGATTCAAAGAGTCGGTGCAGCCAGTGGCAGGTGATCAGGGGGCTGGCGCAACGTAGGTATGTAGTCGCCACTGTGGGAGCCACAATAAAAATTTCCAATGCAAATTGCAAATTTCGCCTGCTTGCGGGTAGATAAATACGAAAGTTCAGCAACACAGAGAGACGTGTGCGGCGAGCAAGTGAGTAACAAGAGCGCTGACTAAATACTGCGGGAACAGTACCTAGTTTGCAACAACAGAAGCGTGGTGTTTACAAGCTTCGAATTTATTTTTCGTCAGTCTTCCCTCTTCTTTTACTACTCAGCGCTCTGGTGCCATGTCGCAAGCAAATTCGCGTAGCATTTTTTTGCGCTTCCATCTTGTTTACTCTTTATCACTGAAATCTGATCGATCGAGGCCGATATTGAGGTCCACGTTCAAGTTTGAGACATCATCCCCGTGGTAGTCAATAATACGTTCATTTTAAACGGGGAGATTACCCCCAACAGCCCAAAATCAGACCCTTCTTCAAACGCATATTCTGAATTAATAAATGAATATAGAGATAATTTTTGTTTTAATTTTTAAGCGTCATTTCGTTGACTTTAATGCGCAAAAAGAAAATTTTAGATATATTTATAGGAAAAAAAGTTATAAATATAAATGTGTGAGCGTGTACGCAATGCACCTTCCTGTAAATTTTCATTCAAATCGTTGGAGCGATTTTCGAGATTTTATGTTCACCGTTTTGGAAAACGTAGTTTCTGGGAAATCGCGTTTAAAGTTGGACATCGTTATTCGATCTCATGTGCAGGCTCGTACATTTTTTACTGTAATTCCTTCAATTTTTGAAATTTCGGGGCCCAGTTGCGCTTAAAATACGTAGAGAAGATGTAGCTAGCGGAATATGCAAACATCCTAGAACCCAATTTTCGAGAATTTAGAGGGTAACATTAAGTGCTCCAATTCGTGGGACTCGCTGTATGCGATTTGACGAGGATCTCAGAATATCAGAAGAGCAGTATTATTTCTGTCCTTAGCAGACGATCCGTGCGACTCCAACGACTCCGGTACACGAGGTAGAATCAAATACCATATCCGCGTGATCGATTAAAGATCGAGAATGATCGAGGAGATTATGACAACCCGAGCATCGAAGTATCGGTTTCGGATAAACGCGCGGAGAAATGGGCCACGATTTGTTAGATCGCGTTTAGATGGAAGCCGAGGGACGGAGTTATCGGCTGAGAAGTTTCGGCGACGGTAGGGATGGACGGAGGAGCGAACAAGAGCCAATCGACAAAACGAATGGTCTAATTTAATCTTGACTAAGCTCGCGAGGGTGAAATTGGTCCGCGTTCTAAATGGCTGTCGTCCTGGGCCATCCGTGTTCTTTTCTGATACTCGATATTAAGAGGGCGGTTAAAGTTTCCACATAAATCCCGTGACGAGCTGTTTGAAACGTGACTTCTCGCGTCGCGCTGTAAATTCAAATTAAACCCTCGGCAGATTAATCGCCCGGAACATACGCGAAACTTGGCGAGGAAACGATCGTTACGTTCCGTATGCTCTAAACTCTAAAGAGAGACTACGTACGTTAATATACCGAGTTACAGATTGAAACATGAAATCTTTCTAAACATCATTGGACTACCGCGACCTGGAGCCATTTCTTAATCGAAGCCTGAAAAGCGCGCACGGAGGGGGTTAGCATGATATATTAATGTATGGAACCAGTCGTTGCTGTTCCTCCACAACTCACTAGGTATGTACCTATCCGTTGCCCGCTAAATCTCGGGGACTTGGAGATCCCATCGAATTCGAAATGTCCGTTCTCCCTGGGACGAAGGTCGATTTATACGGCTCGATACAATGATGCAATAACGCCGCTCGGCACATATATACATGTATATGCATTCTGGGGACTGGAAATTCGAAATGTAACCGGTTCGAGCGGGCTCTTAGAAATGCTGGACACGTAAAAGCCGGGACCCGTAGGGTTTACCGGCTGTAGCCGGGAATATGTATGCCGCACGGGCGGCCGTGTACGGCAAATCGCGATCCCTGGATACGTACGTATTATCCGTATAACCTCTAACGTCGATTGTGGCTTATGATATTACGTACTCTCCATTACGACGCACCCACACGTGTGCACCGTGTGCACACGGGCGCGGGGGGGAACGCCGGGGCCGCGGCGGTGTAACGAGTAAATTGCTACATCGTTACATTTTCCTTCGTGGCCACCCACCCCTCTCGCCCTCTGGCCCGAACTACCGCGCCCACGCGCCGTTTATTATTTCGTTAATTGTCGTAACAGGCAGCCGGCAGCACGGATGACGCGTATCCGAGCGCGATATTGACTTTTAATGGACGCGTTTCGAACACCGGGCGTCGCGACGATCACGATGGGGGTGAGTCGAGTAACCTACAACCCTCGTAGACGTGAATAATTTATTCCGGCGGTGATAGGGTGACACGACAAGAGATTAGGGTTCTTTTTATCGCTGGGTAGATACACGTAAGATGGAAGTTGAGCAGTGTACCGTTTACACCAAGATCCCGCGATCGATTAAATTCCCCATTAGCGTGCTCGTTAAATTCGTGGAGCAAGTACAAACATGGAATTCGAGGAACCACTACGAGAATCTTCGATGCGAGGATAGAAAAGGATATCCTCAAAAACCAATGAAACGCCCGAATAAAAAAGTGGAAGGAAAGGGAGGTTGGAGTGGGCTGTCGATAAACACCGACTCCACTTACCCCCGATCAGCGCCCCCACCCCATTCGGACCAACCGAATTACGCGCGAACGGCGTTGGCTGGCGTAAAAGGGGAAGAACGATATGTCGCGTTCAATTCCCACAGTCTTGAATCGCGTCTGGGGAACGCGAGCGTGTAGGGGGGCACGCGGAACTCGGCGCGCGCGTGAGATCGCGCGCTTGGTGCGCGGCGCGTAGCGTAATGTCAGGCGGGCCTGGACATATAACACCGTGGCGAATGTAGCGACATAACTCGCGACGCACCGAGACGCATTGATATTCAAGGAAAATCCCCACACACGCCGGACGTGGCCAACACGCGCACGCTCTGCGAGAGTGTTGGGGGGTGAGTTGGAGGCAGCGGGTAAACGGAGAGAATGGGAGAAAAGACGAGAATCAGGTGTCGTTGCCGGGTGGAACGTTTGAAAGAGGAAGCTTCGTAGCGCGCGATCTTCTCCTTTGAGAATTTTGAATTATTGCCCCCCGCGCAGTCTACATTTGCTTAGCATGCGCACGGCCGCGTAATTTCGGTTGAATTTCCGCGGCGAGGTGTGGATACCCACCGCGCGTCCTTTTGTCGCGGCTCGCCCGTTTCGCTGGACCAACTGGAGGCGGCAGTGGGAGAGGAGGAAGAAGAATGGAGAAGTCTGTAAAGAAAGCGAATGTTTAAAGCGCGTCGCGATCGGAGATACACGGAGGTCGGAGGCTGCTTATTAAATTTTCATTCGGATTCGACGAATAAATTGCGAACGGGCGGAGGGGACACTGGGCGAGCGAGCAACAGGAATAAGAGAAGAATAGCAAAGGGAAGAGGGGGAGGGGAAAAAGGGGATCGAACGGTGGCGTCGGTGCGTGGAGCGCTCAAAGAGGGAACTGGACCACGTTTCGCGCCGCGAGCGTCGATGAACCGATATTTTGTCGTATATGCATATAAGTTTTGCTCTGGCGAGCTGAAACGACGGCAGCCAGGGCACCTCGCTTTTAATCGGCCATAGGCGCCCTCGGTGCACGATGCATATTCATTCGCCGATGATTCGGCTGGTATCGGCCGCGAAAATCGATTCCGAATGCCGTTAGATCATCGGTCCGGGTGGTTTATTGGCCGCTGGACGCGGCTCGTCAATCAACTTCGTGCTCGTAAATTAGTTACTTAAACGAAACACCAACGTCGGCATAAGTATGAACTTATAGGAAATCAATGTCCGACGCGTCCCCCGCTCCTTTTAAATGTGAGTCCTATTCCTGGTCTACTGAGTTCAAGAGTTCATTCTTAACTCGAGACCTTTAAGAAAGGTCCCGGGACAAATCGATAACACTTAATTCTTCATAATATTTCAATTTTTTATTCGTGCGTCACGCGCGATTCAAGTAAGTGCAATACGCGTTCTATCATTCGTGAGGTAGGTCCCCTTTCTTATGCAATTCAAACACACACACAACTGTGTCTTCTGTGGCGCGAGCATCGTGCACCAGCCCGAAAACGCCTGATAAACGTTCACGAGACAAATTGGCCCGGTGTTAACGCTTTGTTCACAAGCGCAACATAGTCTCGAGATGGAAATTCTCTGGCGAATGGTCGGCGCTGGCCGAGCCCTTTACTCCCAACGTGCCGTAATGAATGTCCCGGTGCATGCAGCGTCGTGACCTCTCCGGACGGGCGCGAGCCGATAAACTGGATCCCTCGATCATCGTCGAGGATTTATTGCATCGTCGTGGAGGCGCGCAAAGGGTCCGCGATCCTCGCGTGTGAGCGGCGCTCTCTTCCTTCCACCCGATCCGAACGGCCCGGCCGCCTCTTATTTACAGGCGAGGCTGCACCTCAGTCGGGGAGATCCGTTCATCCTCCACGATGTCACAACTGTGTGCGTGCGCCTAGAAACGGAAAATTCTCTTTCTATTTGAACCACCGCTACCTCCGTAGATCACAACGGTATTATTCTTCCAGCTTCAGCGCGATGTATAATACATTGGCAGAAAGCAACAGTGAGCCGCGTTGCCGATTCGGCGCGCGGAGACACGAGAGTTGGCGCGAACGATAAATCAACGGCGCGGCGCGAGACGATCTCCGAAATACATAACAGGCGGCATTCCTCTTCGACGGCAGTCCCGCGTGCGTTCCTGCGGAGTTACATGGTCGATCCGCGTGTGCACGGCTACACGATCCCGAGACGAGGTGGGCGAGGTTGGAGAAAATAAATTTCTAGATCGATAGGAGCCCTTCTATCCGCCCGCGCGCGCCGCTTTTATCGATCAAGGCCGCGCGACTGGCGCGATAGAAAGGGAGAGGACGGATCAACGAACGGCTCTCGACGGCGGACCTGGAAGCGAGAGGAAGAGAGAAAGGCTCGGATGTTCTTGAATGTAAATGCAAGTGCAATGAGCCGGGGGACGAGCACGGGTAAAGGTAGGAAGGCAGAAATGGTGAGACAGGAGTGGAGGAGGAGGGAGGATCGTGAAAGTGCGGGCGAAAGAGAGCGCGCGGAGCGATGATATTTGATTTATGCCCGTCGTGGGCCGCGGGCCGCAAAAGAAATCATTGTAACTAAGATTTATTTCAAGCTCTTTACTGTCACAACACCGACTTACCGGGGGTAATATCCCAACCCGGCCGGGCCCGTTTCGCGCTAAGTACAAGCTCGTTGGATAAAAGTCCATTATTGAATGGAGACCAGTTCCTCCGAAGGCGAGGGCGATTATTTAATGCCATGGAGTCGAGTGTTAAATTGGAATAGATTGCCAAGCGAACTCTCACTCTCCCCTTCTCCCTGCTGCCGCCTCCCTCCATCTTTCTCCCGATTCCTCTCATTTCCTTGGTCTATCTATCGGCCCTTGTTCGCCCTCCGCCGCCAGCCTGCACTTTCTTCGGTTCCTGCGATCGTTAATAGCCGATGACAGCGTCGCGTCCCCCCGATCGTATCGCCTATCGCCGCGCCGAGCGAAGGGGTTGAAAAGTTGCCCCCTCGGATGCTCCGCGATGGAACGGATTCCGGAGTTTTCCATGGCTGCAGGATGGAGAGATCCGTCGGCCGTGTAACTAGGTGTAGTTACCAGGCCGAAGGAATTCGCCCGGGAAGTAGCGCGAAATTATCACTAATTCCCGGGTAATCTTTCGCCGTGTAGTTTGCGGAAGTTTTGTAATAGTTGGAAAGTTAGGCTGCTATCCCCGACGTCGGGCCACGGTATTGGCACTTTGTCGGGGACACCGAGGATGCCGGAAGTTACTTCGACGTTGCGAATCAATAGCTCGAAGAGACATTCTTTTCCCCGTGGCCCGAGCGAAATTTAATGGCCCGCTCCACCCCGTCTTCTTCCTCCGTTTCTTGCCGTTCCTGTAAAGCGAAACGATTCGTCTTCCCGCGGCATCGGTTTTACGGACCTCGCGTCACGTCGATGCGTCGTTGCCGCGGACACGCGCAACGACCGCTTTATCATCGTACACGGGGGCCAAATATTTGGAATATTCATGCCACGCTTAGATACTCCGGGATTAGTCTCCTCTGGTCAAAGTTCCGGTCGCTTTAGGTGCCCCGAGTGCACCGAGACTGCTAAGCCCATTGCGTGCAAGCATTTTCATGGTCGGAACACCTCCACTGTGTTCGCCAGTTATTTATCGCCTCGCGTTATACTTCTTCCAACCTTATTTCGCCCCGCGATGTTTAATTTATCCACGCCCAGCCAGTTATAAAAAAAAAAAATGGTGGTTACAAGATCGATCGTACCTGGTCTGCGAAGTCAATCTCTGGCCAACGATCACAATGGACCCGGGCAGGAAAATCCTGGCCGAAGTAGGCTGCGCGACCCTCGCTCCTGGATTCGATCATAAAATTGCATTAAAAGGCACTCTGGCCGGGGCGACTCGATTTTCTGGCACAAATGACAGCACTCCAGCGTCGTTCTTCGCCCGTCGCCGCTATTAGCCCCTGCTAATTTCCAATTACCCGTCTCGCCGAACGATATTTGCAAGCCGCTGTCTATCTCCAACGCCCACCTGCAACAATTTACGAGGCTGATGTGTCTCTTGCGGTCGACCAAAAAGGCAAAGATCGGAGAAGAGAACGATTCGCAACACTGCCCCGCGCGTGCCCGAGTGAGAACAGTGAGCGACCGTGCACCGTCCGTCAAACTACCTATTTAATTTTAACACGTCACCAGCCGACCGATTGTCATCGACCGATTAAAAAATAATTTCCCCTCGGCGCCACGTACCAATTAATTCGAGGCATTGATCTTCCGATAATTGTTGTAATACGGGGATTATAATAATTAGCTACAAGTATTTTCTGCACGCGAAACACGCGACGGCACTGTTACGAAATCGAACGCGACCGTTCCGCGTCGAGAAGTGGATCGATGTTAACGACGATTCTTTCCGGGTGTTTGTCTACCAAGGAACCGACAACCGAGAGTGTTCGTCGGGTGTATACGTCTCGGAAGCGTCGCGTCAGCGTTTGTTCGTTATCGAAGTTTGTTAGCGTAAAAGTGCGTGGACGGGAAATAGAGATAAACGCCCGGGCTCCCCCTCGTGTTCTTTCGTCCCTCCGAAGCTCTCGCGCCACCCTCTCGGTGTTATCGCGACTCGACGCGACACGACAGGCCAACAAACCAACAAGGGTTAACCTAATTATTTAGCTGCCGAACTCCTCGACTGTTGTCGGGGAGCCGGCGCGGCGTTACCATTCCGCCCGAATGGCGCTCGTGGGACGCGGGCTGAGAAAGAACAGAAGGCGCAGACAGGAGGGAAACGAGCGAGAGTGGAAAGGGACAGGGAGTTGAGAAGAACCGTGAATCCCTATAAGGGCGAGATAAAGACATAGATCTCTGACCTCTGCTATCTCTTGCCGGACTATCTCGTTTCCACCACGAACCGGGCAATAAACTCTTATGAGCTGAACTAGTAAATTCGTAGGAGCGGGTGGTGAATCGTTGAGCGCGGAAAGAGTACGTGGCCCCTGGAACTAACGTCTTCGAGTCAGATAAGAATGAACTCCCTTCTGCTACGCGTGGCTGACTTTTAGATCGCCGCGGGTAGATAGAAGCATAACAAAGAAGTAGATTATTGTGGGATCACGGTCAACCGAATCAGATCTCCCAGGCCGTAGGTATTCGCGTTGAAAATCTGCTTAATATCAGTCGCGTTTCACCCTCCTCTACTTTATTGCAAGGTAATGCGTCATGTCCCTAGAACACGGCGACAGAGCACAGGATCCTTTATGAGGATTCACCGTCGAGGACTGTACAACTTTAGATGCTACAGTCGACGCGACGGAACGTAGTCAAGGTTCAAGTTTACAATTTAACAAGGCACTTATTCCCGCCGCTTCCTGGTGCTCGTCCAGCAGCGCACATGCGCCAAGATGCACGAGGATCAGGTGTCAGGACGGCTGTTCAGTTTATATGGACACGTGGGTCTAGTCCGGGCAATTATCGATTGACTGTTCCTAAGAAATGTCGGCGGGGCCTCTGCCGAAGGCACGGCTCACCGAACGTAATAACTTTAGGGACTTCCCCTAACAGGCATCCCGAAATTTACGGATAATCTGTGGCTCCGTGTATTGGGGGGATCGCAGTTCCGAAGGAAATTTCATTGCACGCCATATTCCACGCGAAGAGAGGCATCGGGGTAACCTTGCGTCACTTGGACTTCCTTAACGAGGCGCGATGAGCCTCGTTAAACCCAGCGTTTTTAAAGACTGTATTACAATTCTTACACCGTTCGGGTTAGATCTACTTGCTGAATCCCGTAAACGAGCCCGCCACCCCTCCCAACGTTTTGTTGTCCTTTTATGTATTCGCTATCGATCGGCATTAACGAGGAAACTTGAGCGGCCAACTGACGTGTACCGAAGGCAAGAATAAAAGGATGCAAACGGGCAGGTTCTCGGCGTGGAAATTTCATGGTGCATGGCCAGCTCGGCCCATCCCCGTTGCCCGGTTATGAAGTTGGAAGCTGGGGATGCGCAGCTGCCGCCACATGGCTCTGCCCCTCGGGCTCCACGCTGCCCAACTTTCCTCATTTGCCATAATCTATGACCCCCCATTAAGGACGGGGCCTAGCGGTGGCTTACTAAGGACCAGGTAACACGGATCTGTGCAAGATGTCTCCGGTAACAACGAAGAAATTAGCGGAAACTCGAATTGCGTGTCTCCGGTCGCAATCGGCAGCTCCGGCGGAAAGATAAGGGGCCCGAGGGTGGTTAATGGCGTCACGAATGCGATAAACGACGCGCGTTTTATGTATCCTCGATCCTTTTAAATCGTCCACTCGAGGATAGCGTTCGGACAATTAATTTTCATCGAACATTCTCAATATGTAGATACCTAAGTACTTGGAAAAGTGGATAATGCTACAGCTCGCGCCGAAATCGAGTTACAACTCGAAGCAACCCCTGTGCCCGAGCATCGCACACGTTCGTACCAAAGAATCCCTGAATTACACGATTCCAGCACGAGATGCATCAGCAGGTATCGCTTGTGCTTCTATGAAGCGCGCCGATTACCAAGGTGTGGTTCGTGGAAGTTATTCCTCGGCGATGCACAAGTACGGCCGCGATCCTGAAGGGAGCTGTTATAATAAGACGCGCGGCGCACACACGCGCGAACACCCTTACATCCACGCGGGATAATGTAATACTGTCTGCGCGAGCCTCCATGCTTCTAAGCACCCGTACAAAGGGCACGAGTAAGTACTTTCGTAGCCGTACGTCCCTCCATCACGATCGTCCCCCTGTTCGCCGGCGTTCATGGCTCTCCTCGCGTTCTCAGACGCAACGAGGCGCATTCGCCGCGCCATATGCTGCATGCCGATATGGCCATTAGCCCCCGATTTCTAAGAGATCCCATATTGATATACGTCTAATAGATACCGTCCGCTACCGCTCGCTTCGCGTGCATTGCAGGCAAATTACCGGCGAGCGCCTCCTCTCGTCCTCCGCTGGCTGCGGCGGAAGCGTGAATAAATGAAATTAGGGGTGGGACGAGACTTTATCTTCCCAATACGCTGTTCATCGGCTCAGTACGGTTTCTATAAAGACTGAGAAAACACGACGATTGGGGTGTCTGGGATATCGGCGAATTCTTTCCTCTTCAAGCCTTAGACAAGGATATCTTGAGTATCTCCGTGAAGAAGGTAGGGATTTTGTCCGAGAGTGCTCGATGTGTAGGTATGTATTAGGGTGGCTCTTATTTACTCTTGGTAAAAAAAATTTCAAGATTTTCTTCGGGGCACCCTCCGGAATAGTTCTAAATAATAAAAAAAAATCTGTGTATAGTTTGAGCCCGATGGGATAATGGGGAAAGGGGCCTAGGGGCCCTTAAACATTTAAATCATTATTTAACAGCTCACAAAGTTGATTTTCTATAATATCCTCCACGTTATTGATTAAATAAAAAAATATGTCAAACAAAATTTGTCAGATCCGGACAAGGAGCATCTTTTATGTTCTATTACTTTTTCTCGTGCGACAAACTGTTTTCGAAAAAAGTCCGAAAAACTAAAAAAAACTTTTTTCTCAAATTTTGAAAGTTTAAATGCTTCTTGAACACTTATTATTTAGGTATGAAGGCGAACAAAAGAATGGAATTTTTATTTTCGAGGACTATGTTTTAAACATTTAAGGGGGGGCATATACCGAAATATGCCAAAAAGATAAAAAAATTCCATATTTTCAGTGTTTGATATGTCATGAATCTTTCCTGAAAATTTGAGACCGAAATTTGCAAAAATATACATGCCATATCAAACACTGAAAGTATGGAAAAAAAATTTTATCTTTGTGGCATATTTCGGCATATGCCCCCCCCCAAATGTTTAAAAAATAGTCCTGGAATTTTTTGTTCGCCTTCATAAATAAAAAGTGTTCGAGAAACATTTAAATTTTCAAAATTTGAGAAAAAAGTTTCTTTTTTAGATTTTCGGACTTTTTTCGAAAACCGTTTGTCGCACGAGACAAAGTAATAGTATATAAAAGATGCTCCTTGTCCGGATCTACAACTTTTGTTTGACATATTTTTTTATTTAATCAATAACGTGGAGGATATTATAGAAAATCGACTTTGGGAGCTGTTAAATAATTATTTAAATATTTAAGTGCCCAGGGGCACCTTTTCCCGTTATCCGATCGGGTTCAAACTACACACAGACATTGTTGTTATTATTGGAACTATTCTGGAGGGTGCCCCGAAGAAAATTCACCAGTTGAAAATAAGAGCCACCCTAGTATGTATGATAACTTTTGTGTGAACACATTATTTCACTTTGGACTCTTTAGAAAGGTACTTAAATATGAAATTTTTTTTCGAATGATCTCGAATAAGAATAGCGAATAAAATGAGGTTATTCGAGAATAACGAATAATTTTTTATTCGAATGAAAATGCGAGTAATGCCCAACTCCGGGCAGTGAGTATTCATAAGTAAGTAGGTATATATTCCAGACAAATATCCTTAACCACTCAATCTATTCTTCAGACCTGTGTGCTAGTCTATTCCAGAGTGTCCCGAATATTTCACGGATATTTTGAGCGGAAGTATTTACGGCCGATCGGCGGCGGAGAAATTATTTGCTTACAGCCATCGTAGACGAGGAATCGCGCGAGAGCCCGGTATCGATATTTCGAAAAATCCTTTTTAGAAACAGAAGTTGCGTTCGCTTTACCACGGTGCACGCTATAAATCTCGGTCGACTTGCCCGGTGAAATTGCACGCTTTACATCCCGCGCCGGTAAGTGGAAATTGGTTCTTCCATTCCGACATCTCTGAAACTACCTGACTTTAATCTCGCGCCAAAATCGATGTGGCCTTTGCCATCCTCCCCGCACCGGTAGCGAGCGCCGGAGGTACATTGATTTACTTCGCGAGCGACAGGTTTATTACTTGGATGTGTACAAACGCACCTGCATGAATAAAATCCGGATCGTACGACTCGCCGGGATTGATTCGAATTCTCGCGGAGAAATCAAGCGTTCCAACGGAAACGGGGAATGTATAACATTCCGAGATCTCGAGATTGGATTCTTCTTCTTCTTCTTCTTCTCCTCCGTACGCTTTTCCTTTTATCCCGTCCCGGGGAACAAATTCACTCAAAAGTCAGCAGCCGTTTACGGTGAAACATTGATTATTGCGAACGTCTCTCCGAAAATTCTGCTTCTCCGTGCAGTCTCTACGCATGCATGGAACAGAATATGAAATTTCTAATCTTGAATACGCCTGGGGTGTTTAAATCCAACATTTGCACGAACAGGATCAACGACGTGTCAAACTATTTAAACGAATAGCATTGACGAGGGACGAGCGGGATAGTTGAGCTCAAAGGATGAGACATATAAGAAAATGAAGAATATCCAACGCGTATCAGTGTCCATTGAATCGTCTAGCATCGACAGGTGGGACAGGCGTTCAAAGCAAGTTAGCGGCAAAGTATCGGGGTCAGTTTTCAGGGAAGAAGGGAAACAGAGGAGTATAACGCGGCGATGACGAACAGTTGTCAGCGGTCTATCGGTAATTCATACGTGTCTCCGTGAAATTGGTCGACAGTCCGCCGTCGCTTCTCGTTCAAACGATCACGTCGATGTTGTCGTCGGCTGACGCGCGTACGATACTCCGATTTAACGGCCGTACGTCGCTCCGCCGAGCGATCGTACCGCAATTTTTGTCTTGTCCAATCGAAATGCCAATTTCATTCGGCTCCCGGAGTGATTGGCTCCTCGCTCGCCGGGCGCGCACGGAAACCGGAGGAATTTTCCCGAGTGAATTTTCTGTTTTTTCTCCTGGCCACATGTCACTGTCAGGGCCACCCTCGCGAGGCAACGCCGATACGGCACTGGCAGCCATTGACCGTGACGGATGAAACGCGAAATTGGCCGTCGATATGCACCCGAGAGACGACGACGACTTCTCCTCACCGCAGTGTCGTGCCAAGAAGGACCTTGGTAATTTAAAAATCAACTCGTCCCTGAAGTTATTCGAATATCGTTCGTGCCTTTTGTGGAACAACGTGTCACGCAATTCGAACGAGATTATCTGTGTTCTTTCCCCCTGGTTTGTTTTATGTGAAGTAGTATCTCTCACGATATTTATCACCATTTAAAGCGATTTAACGAAACTTTGATTGAATCCTACCGAACGGTTGCAATTACCATTCAGAGCACAACCCATCTGGACAATTTCATCAATTCCCTACCTTTTACCTGTCTCGTGCTTTCTACGTCACGTTATCACCCGTAGCAGTGAACAGGCGGAGCAGTCAGTCTGGATAAACGCAGCTTAGTCAAACTCGGAAGTGATTCGAGCGCAGTGGCAATCGGGTGCCGGAAGCTAGTTGATCTCGGGTCGCCCGGAGGAATCTAGAGAGCTGGTTGAAAGCGTTGCTCGGCGTGTGCGCGTCGATTGCCCCGCGACACGTTGATTCGAGACGTTTTCTCGCGACTTTTCATCGTGACACTTTCGTCGGGCAAACGCGGCTTCTTTGTGCGGCGGGGAGTTAAAGAGAACTTCGCGCCCCGAGGCAATCTGCCCGAGGAGATTTCGAATTTCGTCCCAGCATCCACCGCTCGCCTGCCACCCCGTGCTCCCGCTGCTCCTGCTGCACCGCCCCCAACCATCCCCCCCCCCCCCCCGTTCAGAATTCCGTTTCCTCGGAGAATCGAGACACGGCTGCCACCAGTCGATTCCACCTATCGATCGGTCGAAGAAGAGAAGGTGAATCCCGTGTCGCCTCGGAGACCTGCATTGCAGCACCGTCGTAAACCATATTTTACAATTCCTCCGGGCATCCGTCGCTTTGTCCACACACGTCTCTATCCATACCCGCGATATGCCCCATTTCCAGCGGATCCTCTTATTAGAAATGTTACGTGGCGACGCGTTACCGGCCAAACGACGGGGTCCCGAGAAATTTACAGCGGCGATCGGAAGGAAACTTAGAATTGATCTATCCCGGGTGTATCCTGACAAATTCGCGCCCTTTATTTGATACAGACCATAGAGCACAGTGTCCCTTTCGTCAAATGATATACCGTTCACGTTTTAAACTTTCCTTTGGCCGATTTATCCGCCAGCAGCTGACACACACCCACGCCAGGTCGCCACAGAACAAATCATATTTCGCCGCGAATTTCTTTCCCCGAAGAAGCAACTTTCCTCGCCGCGGAGGGTACCTACACTCGGCCCGACGATTTGCGGCTGACGTTAATAGCAAGATCCGTCTCGGGGTAGACAGAACGGGGCGTCTCGCGAGAAACGCGCCTAACTCTTCCGTGCTCGCTGCGCAGCTTCAATTAAGGAGACTTCCAATTATCCGTTATTTAAACGAGGTCTTCCCTTCGTTTTGTCCTTCAACGCCGGCTAGATAGAACGCCCGGCGAAACAAGAGTTGGAGGCGTCGATGGGGTGGGCGGCGCGGGGTCCTAAGATAATGATACGTTTCCAATTTCTGCGCAACGGGTATCTCGCCGTGAAAACCCCGTCGCCATTAGCTGGATTAACTACACCGCGATTCTCCAACTTTTTACCGCCGCCACCCCAAGCATCGGCGAGGCTGGGCCCTCGCGACGGAACGGGCTGGCGTGGAAGGGAGAGGGTGGACGTAGTGCGACTGACAAAAGCGATTTATTTGTCGTAGCTTTGTACACGGAAAATCGGGTCCCGCATTAACTCGCGCTAGAAGCGCGACGGGGAACGGAAGACGGAAGCGGGAGGGTGGTACCGCGCGAAATCTTGGGTAACTCTTCTACCCCGGCGACGATCCCCGCGGCGCTTCAATTAACAGACCTGGCAATTATCTGTTATTTAAATGAGGCCCGGGCATAGAGGCGTGCCAGTCTTTGTGCCCAGGACCTCGTCGTAGTCGTCTTCGTCGCCGTCGTCGGCTGTTCGGCGAAGAAAGAGGGGGGGGGGGGGGCACCGTCTAGGAAAGGGTAAAATTCTGATAGCTAGCGAGCGCTGGTAACAGAGAGGGTTGAAAGGGAAGGGGTACATATATAGGAGCGTTAGCCGTGCTGTCCTTTCCAGTCCCCGACGGCGCCGTTGCCATCCGGTCTTCCTCTCCTAGACGTCGATGTCCTTATACCCCTTTTCCTGGAGCGCAGCTAGCATCGTCAACCCAGCCGAATGAACCCCCGTTGGCGTTGCAGACCCAGAAGAGGGTTGACAGTATAAACCCCCGACTCTGGGAAGCATGATTCCGACAGCAGTTCCCGGACGCATGAATTTTTAATAAAATCACCTACGCCAGACGTCACCTACCGGGGGGCACCTTTTTGCCGCGCGATCTTCTCTCCTAACCGAGGTTAAATTTCTCCCACCGTCCCCTCTGTACATCGGTCGATGACAGAACCCCCCTTCTCGCCTTTTTCTTTTAATAAATAGCCAGCGGATTTGCTTGTGTAAAATCCGCGAAGATTGAACTGTTTCTGGTCGTAATCCCGGTCCGGTGGGGGGGGGGGGGGGACGGGAAATCGTCTGCCACTTGAGGGGGATGTTCCGGATGATACTTCGAGTGAAATCCACGGTGGAACATCCCGGTAACCTAGCCTAACCTCAGTCATCTCCCCTCGCACACTTAGCACGACCCTTGTCTTGCCAAGTTTCTACTGCCGCTCGGTATTATTGCTGACATTACGTTATCGCGGTCGGACATCTGCCGAAGATGGCAGTCTCCGTCGTGCCTTTCCCCGAGCTTGTTGACATCGATCGAACGGCGCTTTTGCCTGGAAACATTTAATCTAGCCGCTTTCGAGCCGGAACCGATGCAACGAGATTAAACTAGCGAGCGCGCCGAGGATTGATTCTTCACGCATCCTCGATGCACAAAAGGAGAGCGTACGCAATAAATTGCAGATAAAAAGAAAGAATCGCTGGAGGTCGAAGAGGGGCAGGGGGTGAGGGTGGGTGGAGGGCGATTGAAAAGGGGTAATAGAGAAAAGAGTGGGTATTGTCGAAAACTTAGACGTCCGCGTTCTCGTCCCATATGGCATCGAAATGACGCACCAGGGAGAAAACTGTCGAGGCAGGCGCCGCGCGACAAACTTCCCCGTCTCTGCCACGGATCCACGACACCGCCACCCCTCCGCGCTCTTTTCGGCACACCCTCGACATGACGTGCCGCATTGTGCGACACGCATTGCGCTCTTCTCGCTATTAACGCGCTCGTTGAGCCACGAGTGCCCCGTCGTTCTTTTTGAATGATTGAGAGCTAAGACAACGCGACAGATTTCACGTCGAGGACTCAAGGATTGGTCCTCGTGCAGCTCGCTCCAACGCTTTAACGAGACTCCTTTTCACTGATTACGAGACGTTGATAAGTCCTCGAGAATACTGTCAAGAGCAACGGATTTAAGATGGTAATTGTGCACTCGCTTGGATTCCAATTTCCAACGTCGTCTTTTAATTCTTGGGACATTTTTGCGACTCTGAATGTTTAGAGGGAACACGGATAATAAAGCGTAGGTACGTTATAAATAAATGAAATCAGTAATAGTTTGAACACACTTTATTTACTAGTTTGAAAAGTACAGCCGTTGTAATAACAATAGACATCATTGTTTTCCTTATAATAAGCTTTCCATTCCCATTCCCGTCTGGAATCCGCCATCTATAAATCCACGATCGCGAGCAAACCACTTTGAACGTTCTTGGAATACCGAACGCGAAGCCACCCTCCTAGATGGATCTCGTTTGACGATTTGGGGAGGGTCTTTCGGGAAGTTCGGCGAATCTCAATCAATATCTACATCGGGAGATGTCTATAAAATAAAGCTACAGCACGAGTTGGCGACGCATCGTCATCAAAGAACTGTTGGAAGTTTCCTTTCTTCTCGCGGTGAGGGAGGGAGAGGCAGAGAGAGAGAGAGAGAGAGAGAGAGAGAGAGAGAGGGGGGGGCGGGAAAGAACGATATCATAAAGGGTAGCAGGAATCGGAGCAGTCGCAAACGGAGAAAAAAGATCCGTTCGTTACAGTCTCCTCAGATGTAATCTTTAAGATGAGATCGCGCTGAGTCCATGAATCGTCGAGGAGAGTGGACTAGCTGCGCAACTTTGCTCTTTCGCTTTATTCTCCCTCCTGCTCTTTCACCCACCTCCTTCGTCCCCTTTTAGAACAAAAAAATATTCGTCGATTTCGCGTAATGGCCGACGTTAATCCTCATCCAGTGAAAATGCTCTCCCTTCGCTCGTCGCGTTTGATACAAATTGTGTCTAGAATGCTCTTCGTAAATCCTCCCGAGTCACAGGGAGGAAAGTCAAGGGATTTCAGTGGCTTTCGCCGGATAGTATCGCGTCAATTATATCCGAAGTCGCGTTTCCCTTTTTTGGCGGGGCTGAAATGATGTCCGCCAATCAGGCTCGATTGAAAACGAAGGACCTCGAGGTGCTTCCAATTACAGGGGACGTCACGACGGAGCCCAAAGATCGGGGTCACGTCATTCAAACCTCCCTCTCCTCCTCTTTCCACCATTTTTCTCCTACTTCTCCGTGTCACTGATCGCCTTATCTAAACTGGTTCTGCCCCGGCGCGCGGCCGATACCGTAAAATTGAAGAGTGTGTAATTCAAGCTGCACCTGGATTCGATTTGGCAGCAAGGACGTTGTGTCCTAGAAACGGATGCTCCTCTCTAGCATGTGAGAAATATCGCTTGCCTTTGACAGAAGATACTTACGCTAGCCGGTGGTGCTCGATGAGACTTCGCTGTCGCGGGCAGATCAGGCAATCCGTCCGACGGTAATTGTCCATCCGATACTTCGACTTGATCCGACCTATTTCTGCAATGAATGCGGAAATAGACACCCAATTAATTTCCAGTGATATTTCTTTCTTCAATTGTTGGAAAGCAATCCTTGGGAGAACGATATCAACTACTTAGGTACATTTAGCAAACAAAATTGCATTGTACTCGGGTGGAAATCCTCCACATATTTACAGAGTTTCATAATTTTTTGAATTTCCGGGTTCGAGATCTTCCCTTGTCAAAAGTATGGGGGTTGAAACATGGTAACCCGACATACATGAAAATGGTTACTCCTACGCGAAAAACTCATAGCAACTTTTTTGTACAGAATTTCCTAAGCTATAAATTTCATAATAACTATTTTTTATGTAAAACTACTAGATAACGAGATATTCGCGAAAAATTGTTTTTTTATTTTTTACACATACTTTTCACATATTGTTTAAAACGACCAAATAAAGGCTGATACCAAAATTTAGCTTCCTGGGATTTATTCTGTAGATTTGACAGATTTCCGTCTAATTTCACTGGACCATTAACGTGTTCTGTATTGTCTTGTGTAGTATCAATATAATTTAAACAATTTTAGAATGGTGTATTGTTTGGTGTAGTGTAGGGCACACGAGTGTAGTGTGTTCCGTGGAGTGTAGGGTAAAGGCAGGTAAAATGGAACGGCACGTAATATGGAACTTCGTAATATGTCGATAACGATTATATTTTTCGTGGAGTGTAAAAGTTTCTGAAAAGTGCATCAAACAGTTAAATATTGTATATTTATTTAAGTGTATCTTCTACTTAATAAATCTTCATTTTTAGTAAAAAAAAAAAGTAAAGATTTTTGAGTTTTCTTTACAAATTTCCTAGGTGTTTCATATTAGGACCCATTTTTTCGAACAGCCGATTTTCACTCTTCAGTTTTTTACTATCATTGCAAAACAATTGGATTTTTTTACATTTGGCTATACTAATATGATTATGTATTAGTTCCTTCGTCCCCTCATGTCAGTTTAATTAAAAAAAAAAATTCCCCTACTTTTGACAAGCTTTCGAAATCAAATGTTCCATATTACCTGCCTTTACCCTATGTATTGTGTAATGGTTAATAACATCATTATCCAAAAGAAGAACCTTACAGTTGTGTACAGACATTGGTAATAGACCAATGCAACCAGCATCGATGAAAGTTAATTTCGATATTTAAAGGGGGGAGGTAAAACGGCTCCCGAGGCACGATAAATTTCTCTTCGCGACACATCCGGCCGTAATCCTCTGAAATATCAACGCAGGTCGGCGCAAGAACGCAGCTTTTCTCCCTCCCTTTCATCGTGGAGTATCTAATTAACAACGTCGCGGAACAAGTGCGCATAATGAACGTTTCAAGTGCTCGTCGAGCGCGTAACCCTTCTGAATGGCCGTTCACGCTTCGCGCGTAGGCGCAATTAGCGCACGCATTTAAATGGAGTAGTTTAGATTCGTCTTCATTCCGACGATACAGCGGGCGCGGAATGGTGGAGGACCCGGCGCGCGCGATATCGTGGAGGAACGTCGAATGAGCCGCGCGTTCCTTTTTCAGGACCGCAGTAATTGCGATACGCTCGCGAACAATGCCTTTATCGTTCGCGCAGCAACCTTAATTGCAACATTATATCGTCGTACGGGAATAAATTACGAGCGTTCCTTTCGCTCTCCTTCAGTGTCCATCGTAGCCATGCACTCGACCGCAATAAGCGGCTCGAAGGTTATTGTGAACACTTGAAACGAATAGGCGATGCACCGAAGGCTAGTATAAATTCTGGGGACCTTGCATCGCTGCTGAGAGCAACGTTGACGACAGCGAGGCAGGAAAAATCGCAAGGAAAGCTCACCTGTAGAGAGATTCCAACGAACCAATATTAGTCGGTATTAAATTTTGTGCCATCGGAATATTTTCTGAAAAAGCAGCTAAAGTATTTGGATTGTCCGATCGAGCTCGCTCGCCGTTCTCTTGAATAACATCGATGATATTCCCGGCTCACAAGACGAGACGACAGGACGGACCTGTTTATATAGCACGAAAATTAAAAAACGACCAACCCGAGGCCAATGAGTCGTCGATTTCGTGGCCTCCGCGATTTCTTTTCCCTTCTGAGAAAGCAAACACGTAAAAGCCGCGGGTATCATAACACGTATATCCCAGCCGGTCGTTCGGGGAAAGAGCAGAGAACGTTACTTTGGGACAGGGTTTCTGGGTGTCTCCCCTTTCGTTTGGAGTGGTTCGTCAGTAGACGTGTCCGTCGAGCTTTCAGGAAAGTCTGTTATTTTAAAGGCTCCGCCAGTCCGTTCTTGCGACTCAATATTTACTAAGCGTATTTACCGGCTGCCCTTAATCTGTCGCGTTACCCTCCGGCACCGGATATCGCTTCGATCGTTTACTAATGCCTGACCGTTTCGGGAGATTGCAGACGGCGCGCCTCCGTCGACGCGACGGTGCCGTGTGCGCTGGTTTATTAATGATAAACGATAGAACGCGTCGGCGGTAACATGTGTATCGAATCCCGCAGCGATACCAAGACTGGTGTTTCGTTATTGGCACTGCCGCGTATCTCGTACCTACGACCATTTATCAGAAATTTTACGCCCAACTTCCTTCGGCGAGAATAAATCCCAGTCGACATGACTCCTCAACTTGTAGTCCTTTAAAGGGATCCTTAATTTTTTAACTACTAACTTACGTTGGAACGTTCTTTTGCCAGAGGTCATTAAGATTCTCATCGATCGGGTGATTACGCATGCTCGTTACCCATCAAAACGGGCCAAGATACTCCGAGGAGGGACTCCAATTAAAAGTGTCGGACGGATGAGGTTTCGAGGGGCTAGTGGGTTTTCCTCGTTCAGTGTCTGGGTCTGGCCGTCCAAAGGGAACGCGGAAAAATTGCATCTGGCATCGACTTCGGTCCATAGTTCGCGCCGGTAAATCCTAAAAATTACTCCGCACACACTCGTATCTCGCGGGCAACTTCCGCGCAAGTTGTAACGAAGTTGTAAATGGCCTGCCGTAGGAAATTTCGAGACGTCGGGGCGTCTACGATGTAACGAATGCAATTTCGTTTTACTTTAGCGAAGTGGCCCGTAAGTCAAGAAATTGCTTGCCACTTGAACCACCGGAGCTACACGACCTGATTTCCACTCTGTATTTAGGATATGAAGCTGCGCTTAGCCTGATTTAACTCGCGCCCTGCTCCCTGGACAAAGGGGAATGGAAACGGGGAGAGGCGCTCACCGGAACCAACAACGTTTCCTTTCAACACTACAGAAACTAAAGAAAACTAACAATGCGAAATAATGATAATAGACGGTAGGTACTAGAAAAAAAAGACAATAAAGATCTTTTTTAATGAACCTAATACAAAAGTTGTACTCTTTATTCCGTCTTCCCATGTGAATTTCATTTTCCTGTAACAAAAGGGGACGAGAGAAAGCTGGTAGCCTTTTATCAGTAAGTTACACGAG
This sequence comes from Andrena camellia, assembly GCA_029448645.1. Lineage (NCBI taxonomy): Eukaryota > Metazoa > Arthropoda > Insecta > Hymenoptera > Andrenidae > Andrena > Andrena camellia. The sequence continues at coordinate 13,058,795 of CM055679.1, read as the reverse complement.
ATTATAACATTCCTAGCTGGTGCAGACGGTTTCTCTGAAGCTCGACAAACCAAAGAATTAAGTAGTACAGGCGTATGTATTATCAGGCAATGAAAGAACTGTATCCTGGCGCAGCGTTCCACTTTTGACAGTAGAAATTTCCATTACGGTTGCATCTACTTTCCTTTTCTCCACTGCCCTGTCATTACGTTCTGCGAGAGCGTCCCTCGCAACCGAACTCGCCCCGCGGTTTCTCGGCGAGTTTTTGAAAAAAATTCATTTAAGAGTCAGGCAGAGAAGTCGAGTGGCCCTCGAGGAAGCGTTTCATAATAATATTAAAGCCGTCGAACCAGTTAATTTCTGAGCGCTCCGAACCGTCAAATGCGATTATGTTGCACCCCCCAGCGCCACTCTCTGCTCCCGCCTCGCCCCTTTGCACTGCGACTCCGAAGCTGAATATTCTACGACGATAAAAATTGAATGGCCCCGCGTCGGAGTCCGGCCGGACTGGATGCTAAAGATACCAGCGTAATTGCGAGGACCATTCAATTTTAAAATCGAGGTAGACGCGTGAAGCGCGCACGCGCCCGTGACTCCGACGCGCTGTCCCTTCCGCGACCGATAAAAACCATTGTCAGCGGCACGGCTATTTCACGGATAAATTAACAAACTCACCGGCGTACCGGCGCCATTGACGTGGGCGTATTTTCCACGGCGAAAGGGACAACGTTGCTCCCTATCTTTGGGATTTATCGGCGGGACCGTGTGAACTTTGTTCGAGGCGCGATGAGTTTCGGTTATGTGTTTTTTTTTTTCATCGGCACTGGTGCCCTTTTCGCGGGCAGAGGAGCGTTGCAGCCATTTTCATTTTCGTTTCACCGGGAAATAATAGAATAAAGAACGAGATCGTCCACTGTACCGTTGAATTTCGCGTGAAAGCTACGGACTCATTGTCAGTCCGGCAGGGGTCGATCCCCGGGCACCCCTGGCCGAGCGATCTGGAAATTTTTCGAATCGATAGTCTTTCCGGTGACGAATCCGAGGCACTCGCGAGGGCAGAGCGCCGACAAAGCAATGCGCGGCCGATGATATTTTGAAATCGCATTGCGGTCCCGTGCTCGGTCGTTTGTATAATTATAACTGAATAAGCCAATAACTCCTGGAATAATAACGATCGGGAATTAAAATTTGAAAACCAATTTATCCGTTGCGGCTTGAAATTATTACCGCGTTAATTGGGGGACTAATGAATTCTGTACAATTACAATTATATTTTCGTTGCCTGGCAATCGGCGACACGACGTGGCAGTCTATAACAATCATTTATTTGTCAAATTGGCACCCGTTATTGCCGCGCGGCCAGCCAGGGGAGCCTGGTTAAACACGAAATATTTATCGGCCCGGGTACGATAAGTTTTCCGTTTGAACAGATGCGGACGATACGCGCGCGACTGGGCTAGAATTATTGACAAAAAAAATATTATCGTCCGCGCGATAAGGAGTCGGGAAATTGTTTGCGTCGACGCGATGCTATTGAATTCTGTAGAATTCTCGATAACGCTCGTCCCAAAATGATGAAAGAAACTGTGTGGGTACATAGGTACAGTCTTTTAACCAGTGCTGCTTTAAATACGGCATCGCTGTCGACCAGATTCACGAATTTGCGTTTAGTGCGCGGCGTGTCCCGGTTGCTTGCCAAGGCAGCTCCCGTTTATTTGAATCTTCCCTGTCGCGAACTCCAACTAGTCAGCGCGGCTAGGAAATATTTAAAGAGCGGTCCAACTGAGACGTGTCCCCTCGTCGTTCGGTGATCTAGCCCCGGGATCCATGGTACACGGGGCCATTATTCGCTCGACTAGCGTGACCGTCGGCTCCAAGTTTCGCCGAATCAGGGTAAGACCGGCTTACAAACTGAGATAGCTTAGAAACTTCTAAGAGGATCCAAAGAATAATTGCACTTTCCATTTCGCGCCGCGTTAAAGTAGCTTTCCATTCGTCTATTTCTCCCGGTTGGAATTAGTTTGACACGGCGAGGACAGTCGGGGCTCGTTCTAACTAACGTCGCCCGAAACCTCGCTTTCGACCAGCGCTATTCTCAGGTGTCGTCGGTATTTCTGGGCACTAATAAGAGTCCCCCAACGATCCCCGGCTCGATCGCCCAGGCGCGGCGAGGCGTTCCTCCTCGGGCATAGACGAGGAAGTTTCCGCGCAGACGGTCGAGACGCGGAAATCCAATTTTCTGTTCGACGGTGCATTTTATAATGTTGAATGGGCGGAGGGGCGGGGATAGCTGTGATTACGGAAACGCAACGGCGATGGCCGAGCGGATTCAGGCTGGCCAGATTAATTCGAAGGTCGTTCAATTTTCCAAAGAAAGAGGAGGGCTATCCAGAGTGGCCGGTGGGGGATGGAAGGGCGGGCTGGGGGGAGGGGGGAGGCGCGCGCAAGCGAGTGGAAACGCGGTCAGAGAGAATAAGCCGGGTAGGGGCCACTTAACAATGAATAATGTTTGCGAAAGAAAATTGAGGCGAATTTTGAAATAAGTTTAATTAGGTTGGCCGCGAGGCAGCGATGGTTTTCGTCGCCACCGACCCGGCGATTCTTCGGGGATAATTGAAAAAAAATTTCGGGATTAAGGAGCCATTGTCCCCGACGGCATCTTGAATAGCAGCCTTTTGCCACCGGCTGGCTAAGGACATTATAGAGTCACCGTACGGGACCGGCTAAACTGGCTCCTTCACAAAGGATTATTAATTGACTTCTGTCTCGTATCAGAGGGTCGCAGACGTTCCGAGGATCCTTAATTATCCTTGAAAACGGACAATCTTTACCGTCTGAGATTACGGGGCACGTCAGCCCGCTGCGTCCCCTACCATCCCCCTGAATGGCAACGATATTCATAACAGGTTACAGGTTCCAACGACGCTTTTGCTTCGGCAGAATATTGGATTAAGGTCTGCCTTCTTTCCACAAAAGCGATGGAGGAAAATTAAGTCCGATACGTTGGCACCGTTCAGTGTTAATATCCACGACACACGCTATCACTCCCGCGTTACAAATATTTGCAAAGACAATAGAATTTCATCCATATAGAGAGTAACACAGGTACATACTACGTTCGCCAGCAATAAACGGATAACCGAATGAGGGTGGTGCATGGCGACAAGCCAAAGGGGAAATAGAAACAAGGTAATAAAAGTAATAAAAGTGGCCCTCACCGTGAAAAGAAGAATTGAGTAGGCGGTACTCGCGGTACCTATCTGCGTTATTGCCCATCGACGATTGCGGATCGAGGTTACAACCTCGTATCCTCGATGCACCGCGCAAAGGGCGTATTACTCCAATTGCTCTCACTTTCCCTCCCCCCTCTCGAGTCCTTCATCCCCCGGTTGTTTGGAACGTCGGCGGTGGCCGTCGTTTTCGCTTTCGATGCAAATTTTTACCCCGAAGGCTCGGCATTAAGAGCCGAATGAAAGGCGTGCTTTAATATCGGGAACAGTTGCCTGATCACGCTTTCCCGGCCTTCTGATGACGACTGCGCGCCACCGCCGATGATGATTCTGCGTGTATCAGCGCGTTCCCTCCCCGCGTGTTGACTTTACGAGCTTAAACGCGGAATCCTGATGAGCAGAGGACTCGCAGAAAGGGCCGAACGGTGTCTCGAGCCCTCTGGGCCGGCAAACGCCGCGGGCGTCGGGCTGCTAATATCGACCCTCGCTGAAAGAGGCGAAGTAAGGGTGGAGGACGGCCCTTTCAGAGGGAAAAAATTGCGGCGTGTCGCGCGTGTCTCGACTCGACGAGCGCGGCGAGTGACGTGCGCAGCTGAATTTTCACGCGGCGAGATTGTCGAGCTGGGTCACCGCTCGATCGCGCAGCTCGCTACGCGGGGTGGGAGGCAGCAATTAATATTTACCATCTGCCGTCCATAACCGGTAGACGTTTTATCGCAAATTGACGGGAGCGTATTGGCAATATTTGCCACTGCAGCCGCGCGATGCACTGTGCATCGGTTAATCTCAATTACGCGGTTGCAGATCGCGCGCGCGCGCGCGAGACCGTTCACGCGGCCCGTGCTCGTTTCGACCATTGGGTCACCGATGGTCTTCTTCCCTTATCTGTATCGACCAACGGTTCGGATAATAGTATTCTCATAGGCAACAGTGTGGCGAGGAGGTACGAAGATCCACCAAGTTCATTCATTGTAAGGAAGTATCAGGGTTCCAATGGTTTTAAAGCTACACGAGTGGGTCGTTTGAAATGGGACAACCTGTATAATCACGCGCGAGGGTGAACCACTCAGAGGGAGGGAGGGGGGAGGGGGATATCGCCCCGGTAGAAACGAGCACGGTACGTTAGGTTCGGTTTCCCTGATCCATGCGTCGACGACGTCGACGTCTCTGCGTCCAACGAAGCTGAATTGCTTCCGAAAAAACAATGCTCCGCAATCACAATCGCGCGCCGTGCCACACCGCGTCGCTCGACACTCGTTAGGGAACTCCTAACGCAACCGTGGCAAACGCATAAACGGAGATGGTCGCCGGTGTCAAACAGGAGGAAAAAAAAATTCTCATGCGCCGCAACGGCAATAAATTCGGGCACAATGGACGTGGAAATTCTTGAATTCGCGTTATTCAAGGGGGATGAGGGACCCGGTGAATCGTGTTTTCTCCGTGATTTCAGCCTCCCCGCGGTCTTTCCCATACAATTTCAACCGCGTAAAAACAACCTAACGAATTACTATTCATCAATTTGCAGCCGTTGTGCCGATTCTCTTCGATCCCCGTCTCCGTCAAAAGAAACCGCAATCTTTTCTCGATCGATTCACCGTCGGCCGCGGAGCCGTTCCCGTGGCGGGCGATATTTTTGCTCCGCGAATCATTGTTTCCCCGGCAATAATCAAGAGTATCCCGGAGGGAGGGAACAGGCTTGGGGGGTGGTCCATTCATTTCTATCCCCATCGGAATATTCTTTGAAACGAGGAATGACGGCCACTATCGCTCGGATAAATTGGCAAGGGAACGTCTTGCTTATTCCACGATGACACACAGAACGGCACAATGAGCGTATCCGCTCTTTCTCTCCCGTGGATTTTCTTCTAAAAGACGTCCCTGGCTCGACCGTGGGCTGTCTGTTTGTACAGGACGGCTCATAAATATCGGTCGAGTCGAACGCGCGCGGAAAGCAAAGAGTTTCCTTTCCTTTATTTTTTTCTGCGACGAAGGGATGACGCCCTTTGGGGCAAGCAATCAAGTGGGCGACGAGTCGCTCCATGATGAAACATGTACATCATGCGTCTCATGCAAGTGTAATGACAGGCTTGCCCAAACGGGACCCGTTAATGAGAACATTACAACTGCAAAAGTTCCGATCACCGTTCAAACGTATAAATTAATCATCCCGGTGTTACTGAATTTCCCAGGGAATGCAATTAATGTCCGAGTGATTAACTCGAAAAGCGAGGGAGAGGACTTCACTATCGGCATATATATTATTAGGTCAACGGTTGGGCTCGTAACAACTCGACGAGCCAACCCTACATAACATACGATCGAGTAACATTTATTTCCTCCATCTTGCCCTCGGATTTACTCGTTGCGGTATTGACACGCAATTATAGGGCAACATTCTATTTGCGCTGCCCGTTCTTTCAACCTTTATTTACCATGTTTCTGCGCGGCCGAGGAGGGAGTTCCTTAAATTTCCCTAAGACGTCTTCCTGTTTCCGTGGCACCCGTGTTTCGCAGCGTTCTTTACGCGACGGGTATAAACACAATTTCTGGCGAGGCAGGGCTGGGCTATCCTTCGCGCGCATCCTACGCCCCATTTTATATGCATGCGCGTTCCTTCCTCGGACAGGTCCCGCGGGACGCTGCGAGATACACGGCAATTTCTGCCGGATCTGCAACTTGTATCTTTCTGTATTACGGCCTTAATTTCGACCGCATTAGCGGCCGCAACGGCTGGCCGTCTGGCGCTGTTTTTACGCGGGCCGGGCGATTCGCGGTCGAGTTGAACGGCCCGCCGAAAATGAGTCCGGTGATAAATTATACAAGGATGCTAATGGTCACCGGGGCGGGCTATAACGCTTGCCCTAATTTCCATCGGATTAGGAGACGCGGTCGCGGGCCGGGCACGATTCTGCGGGCCGCGGAACACGTGACGCCGCGCCGGTGGCCAGGCATCACGGATCCCTGTCGTGACGGCGGCCAGTTCTTTAACATTATCGCCCGGCGATAAAAATATGTAATACTCTCGTGGACGGCTGTAGAAACGAAGCCGAAAGGTGCTGGCCCGTGCCCGTCTTGTCTCGGCTGAGGAAGAATATAAATAAAACTAATCTGGAGCACGGCCATAAAACATAGGCTTAATGCAATTTGCGGGTTTAATAGCAGCCAGACAGATTAGAAGAATAATGCCTGCTGCTGTGTTTTCACCTCTTTCGAGCTTCGGCTTAACTTCCCTGCCCCTCCACCGCCGCGGGAATGATCGTTATTTACAGCGAGGGCGCGATGAATTTATTAACAACTGGCACGTGAATGCATGGCTCATACGGGCGGACCGGTAATGGCGAATGGCATGAAACTTCTTAATGAGAAAGTACGTCTTTATAGAGCAATATAACGCGCCACATGGGCCAGAAATATTGTTGCACCTGATGCTTTCGACGTAGTCGAAACGCCGCGCCGGGAATAACGCGACGGCGGAGCAGCAATAATCCCTCGAGTCGACTAATTCGGCTCCCGGGCCACTCGCGAGGCCCGAATGAAAGTTCCCCGCGTCTGGGGCGCGGCGTTTAAACGCCGTTAAAAGATCCAGGAACCATCTTGGGCATCGATGAAACTGAACGACCCCGGAGAACCAGCGAAACACTTCGCCGCGGCAATATGTACATATCTGGTCGCAATGGGCAGCGGGAACGAACTCGTTGGAAACGATCAGTATTTCAATTTTCCAATAAAAAAAAAAAACTAAAACCAACGTCGGGCTATGTAGAGATTACGGGGCAAAAAATCACCGTTAACTGTACCTATCTACAGTTCGGGGGAGAAAAGGGGATTCGAAATCGTGTCTGACAAGCTGAAGATTAGAGATTATCGGGCACCACGATTCCGAGCAAGTCGACGCGATCTAACGTTTCGATTCCGTGACGGACTTACGTCCGTCGCCTGGCCGGGCACGTAAAGTGCGTCGACCATGATTAACATGCTCCGAGCACGCGTGGTCTTTGCGCAAAAAAAATATAGGAAATGTCCAGCGTATAAAGAGGCCAGCGTGCAACGAGCGATGCTAACGCGAGATACACCGCGAAACAATTTCATTAACGTCGAGTTGGAACTTTTAATATTGCCGCCACGGACCACCGCGGTCTCTTTTATTGCGATACTTCCGCGCAAACCTTTGCTCATCCTTCTTCTCCAATGCGACCTTCAACTTATCTCTCTTTCGGGCAACCCCCGACCAGCCACCTTAATCTGCAACTGCGATTAAATTGATGTCGGACTTTTATTAACGCTTAAGTAATCAGCGTCTTTCGCTGAGACGGACGAAATCGCGGAGATTAAGACGAAATTAAGGTCCGACGTTGGCGCTAGGTGGGGGTCCCTGATCAATAGTGGAAGGGGGAGGTGTGAGGAGGGGGGGCGTGACACGAAACATTTTTCAATTCACCGAGGGGAGGTCCGAATTTCGAAAGCGATTAAAATTCGACAATGCGTTTAATTGAGGCCGCGAGCTGGACTAGAAGGCCGAGATTGGTTTGCATAGTGCAAACGAATATTCGATGCAAATTGAGAATTTAATATCCTCCAGGAATAATACGCCATAAACATTTAATTAAGCCTCGAATAGTTGACGTAACGCGGTAAATATAGTGTGATCATGCTTGCCGGGTCATTAAACGCGAAACGTTATGGTCAGAATTTAATAGCGTGTAGCTGATAGCTGGGCGAGCTTGTACCATTCTCGTGGCTCGTGCAAATGCAATTCGATTCGTTGCAATGATCGCTGGAAGCGTTGTCAATTGAAGAGCATTAATGGGAAACGCGCGGCGTTTAGATGTTCTTGAGATTCGAAATATGCAATGAGATACTTGATGAAATACTTCCCTCCATTCTACGCGACATCCACGGAGGCACTGTAACAATAAACGCGCGTTAAGGTCTATTAACGCTAACAAAGGTTCAAAGTGTACGTCCCGGCGAAAGAAATACGATCCATCTAAAATTGTTCCCCGGCAATTTCGAAAAAAAAACGCGCAACGAACGTTCGCGATACACATGCCGTGCATAACTTCCTGTTTGTCTGATCACTTTATCGCGAGCCTTCCGCTCTCCGCATTCAACTTCGCCGAGCGCGCGCGAAATTATCTTGCCGTCGAAGCTCCGTTTCCGCTCGTAACCACCACCGACCCGAAGCTGTATCGTATACATTTTACAGAAGAAACTTCCCCCGGCTGGATGAAGCTTCAATGAAATTCCAGCTTGCCGTGGCCGGCGCACAAAGTAAAATTACACGAAGCGCCGAACCCACACGCGAACACTTAATTTTCTACCTTCGCCCGTAACACGATCTTCGCGTTCTCCACCCTATCGGCCAGTTACACTGCGGCAGCATCCACTTCGATGCTGGTCTATGGCGAGACGCGAGAACCCCTGGAAACCCGAACCATCCATTATACACCGCACGCGGAGTTTGCTTATAAAATTTGCAAAGATTCGTCGATCCTTTTCTCCACCACCGATTTGAGAACCCCGAAAATTTTGCAGCACCAAGCTTTAGAAGCAGACGCCTAACTGCGCGATATAACACAGTGGAAAATATCCTATGCCCGGAAGGAGAAGTTTCTGTCAAGATTGGGGAACGAGGTACGAATCTAATATCACTTTGAGTGGGTAGAAATTAAACACAGCTGCCGCTGTAAATGGGTGAACGATCTTCGGATACGCGGGTGAATAGGTCGGTCGAACGAACGGGAAATACATAAAGCTTGCAATCGTTCTGACTCGGAGACACTGGCGAGCGCGAATCAGCGAGTTGTGCCTTGTGCTCCGATATTCAGGGGTTAGTGTTTTCCTCGCGATTGCAAATCGTTCTGCCGGATATGTCGCTTTGATCTGCCGCGTTTCCAGCCTCCAGAGTAATTAAACCAGCCAACAGAATTAGCCTGAATTTCAGGACGAACCTCGTGGCCCCGGGCCAGCCGGTCTAATTGACCTATTTTCGCGGTAATAGATCATCAGCCAGGGTTGGGATATCCATTACAGGCTGCGAGACGAACGGAAAGAACAGCCACCGCGAAACCTCGGCTAACTCCGCGATAAGCTCGTTATGAATACGCTATACCGTTGATTTTCTAATAACGATTTAATATAATTTCCGGTTAATCGGCTCGTTACCGAACGCAAGCCGATAATCGATGATGCTTTTTGAATTTTTGCATTTGGAACTTGGAGCGCAAATAGCACAGTTGCAAAAAATTATTATTCCCCAAGGTGTCCATTACCGTATCCCTCCATTAAGTTGCTCAACTTAGTGCTCTTTCCGCGAATTGCGGCGAGCAAAAGGCGAACGTTGAATTCGTTACGCGTCGAGCATCGCCTCGGAGGTCCGCCAAAGTGGTTTAATTTGCAGAAACAGTTTCATTGTTACCCTCGATTCTCGCCGAATGAATCCATGATCAGCGGCATTTGAAAGCTCGCGGTGGGGATCCGCGTCGGCTAAAAAGTTTCCCAAGACAGCCACGCATTCCGTTGTGACTTCCTTTAAGTGGCAACCACTTGGACCTGGCGTGCACAACCTCGCTTCCTCTTGACGAGCGCTCTCGATTTATGTGTATTATATATAGAGGCTTTTAACCGGGCGAATCCGTGAGTACGAGGCTTAATGCGCTGAATATTTATGCGCGCTCGGGTGAAATTTTTAATTTACGCCTCTTTTGCCGGCGAGCGTGAAAGAAAGAAAAGGAGAAGCGAAGGAGAAAGAGGTCGGGTCTGAGTGCGCGAGGACACGCGCGCAATCCGAGACAATATCCCGTTTCGGCTAAGAGGATCGCCGTCTCGGCGGCAGTTTTAATAAATTTCGACGACTTCCGAGCTTGCGAAATCTACGCTGGCCGCAATATACCGTCGCGGTTCGCGGCTATCTACGAGCGGGGCGGACAGAAGGCGCGTATTCTCGGTTTATTAAACGTCATTAAGAGCTCGCCTTCGCGCGACTCTACCAACCATTTCAGCGTAGACGTCGTTACGCGGCCGTACGATGAGATTCCCCCGCGAATAGCAACGGGAATACTGTCCAGGATGGATCCACGAGTCACCGTGCAACTAGAAGTCGAAGCACCGTATAATCACCGTTTAGGAGCTCATACGACTCCGTTGATCCACGAGAACCATCCGGCGTACAGGTTGCGGCTACCGAAATTCCTCCTTGTCGGCGAGCAGCGCTCGTCACAAAGTAATTCTCTTGAACCTGACAACGTTCACCGACGATAGTACCGTCAAATTAGCGTCAACGAGAGGCAGCGGCGTCGCGTCGCCGTGCCGGCCGGTTGGGAGGCGGGGGGGGGGGGGGCAGGATGCAGACCAGCCGTCACCCAGAGCGTGCAGCTGGCGTTGACCCTTTTCGCGGGAGATGTCCTTACGGATTAAACGCGTTTCTCGAAAGCACGACGCCGAGACACGGTGCACCGCCGCCAGCCAGCGGGAACGAGCGATAGGGGACGAGAAAAGGGCGGAGGGTACAGAGCGTGGTGCACGCTGCACCGCACCGTCTCGCAGGAGGAGACTGAAAATAACCGCTGCGGCGCGGCGGTGGAAGATGACGAAGAAACCGAGCAGGGACCGTTTGATGATACAATCGGGGAAACCTGATACCCTGAGGTCTTAACTGCAGAGGCAGCTACTTCCACGGAGCTGGAATCTCGCGGCCACGGTAGATGTATGCGCAAAGGGGCATACGTATGGCCCTGTTCGAGAGAACGGGAGACCGTGAATCGGTACTAGATCCGCGATCCCCACGATCGTTATCTGCCGTTACGGCGCACCGCCGTTTCCTTTCGTCCAACACCGACTTCTTCGTCCTCGTCCACGGAGACCCGCCTCTTTGTTCGCGGCTTACTCGCCTCTCCTCTGCTAGCGACAGTTTCGCGGAAACCTTGCCGAACATGTGTCTTCGTTTCGGTTCTACCCTGGCAGACTATCGCACGCATCGTGTACTGTACATGGACTGTACGGGGTGCCTTTCGTTTTCCCCAAGAGCGTACCGCGTTTGCTGGCTACGATCGCGCCAGAGGGCTTCCAGTGGGAGCAAACGGATTAGAATGTCTCGTGTCAAATAAACTGTGCTGTACTGGAGCCTCCTCTTCTTTAGATGCAGATTTTGTTTGCGTAATGTGTTCGTTAGTCAGGACGCGAATATTTATCGTCGCTGTCCGTTAATTTTTGCCATATGTTTTTATCCTCTCTGCACTCATGCTCGTGTAACTCCGCGCACGGAGAAGCGGATTACCGAGGGGAAAAATGCTAGGCTGCATTACGCCGTGTCACAAGACGAAGGAGGTCAACCTTGCTGCCCCGTGCAAGTTGCAAGAACTTAACGACCAAACGTACTTTCAACCGGGACAATTATCGCGAAAAACTTTCACCCCTCTCCCGCATACCTTCGTTCCCTTCTTGTCCTTCCACTCGGACGGTCCCTCTTCCCTCGCAGGTCTTTGTCAAACTGTACCCCTCTGTTTTCCGTCCTCCGTGCATCGTGAACACCTTTGTCTCACTGAATGGACCACTGCTTCCGTTCTGCTGCCGATTCAGCACTCGGTAAAGTAATTAACGCTTTAATCACCGGCACGCACTTTCCAGCGAAATGTTGTCGTCTCGTCGATCAGTTTCGACGAACGCGTTGAGTTTCCAAGGGACAGAAGACTCCTCCTCTATTGGTAGTCAATTAAGAGTAACTTTAAATGCTTCGGTAAGTTGAGAATTGAGATCCGAAAATTAGCCACTACGAATTTGTAATGTCTCGTGTAATAGTCTTCTTACTGAATACACGACACAACCTCGTGGACACCAACTACCGCATTCCTCCCTTTGAACACGTCTCGAGCACACTTACGTCCACCCACGACGACCACGGTGATCCCCGTTCGCCGAAAAAGAAATCGTAAAAAGGACTTAGCAGTCGCTGGGAAAATGGCAACGTTCGGGCAGGTTATTTAGAATCACGGGCCGCTTAAAGTCAGACAATTATCGCGAGAAACTTTTGCTCGCTTTGCTCCCGAGGTCCTCGCCCTCCGCCCTTCTTCCACCCTTACAGATCTTTGTCAAAGTGCACCGTGTCGTTTCTTTGTCGACTGCACCTCCGCGAACTCCTCCGTTTAGTACGCCGAGGATTACTTCACCTCCTCCACCTGCACACTCCCGCCGGCCCCTCCCCCTCACTTTCGACAAATCTAATTAACAAAGTCGTTTACTTATCTAAATGGATTCTGTACTCGTCCGTTTCACCGTGGCAACGCGGCCTCGCCTTCAGGAGTATGCAGACTCGAGCCCGTGCACGACCTGTCCCGTAAGTCTTGCGTCGCGTCGCACCCGCAACGAATTATCGGCCAAGTTCGCTGATTAGCCCCCCCCCCCCCTCCTCCTTTCCGATTAATGGATTGGATCGCTGAAATTAGCGAACACGATTTCCAATCCTCATAAGTACGCTCCTCGGATCGCTTTCTCGTAGCGGATGCACCTTTCAGAGGCATTCGAGCTGTCGCTTTTCCCGCCGCTCGTTCCAACTCCCTCGTAACAAAATTATTCTCAGACCTCGACAGCTTTCACTGTTTCATTAATTTCGGTTCCTCGAGACTCCAATCTCGCTCGAACGTTTCCCCTTTTTTAGAATTATCTTTGTTACGAGGGCCGGGCGTAAGCTACAAAGTACCTATATAACGCGACTTTAATAACTCAGCGTTATTCCAAGGAAAGTAGGAGCTCGACGGCGGCTCGACGTCGAGTCGGACGCGTTATACGCGTGTGGGTGAACGTACCGGGATGAAAAACTAATTTCCTTGTTTCGTGCCGTTTTATTGGAACTTTATAACATTACGGGTCTCGCAGGAGCATATATCTCCGCAAGATTGTGCCGCGCTTTACGCGCAACACGCCACCGGACCGTTTTCGAATTGAAACACACGATCCGGCCGGAAAGAGAACGTCACAAAATGTCCGAAACACAGACTGCTTAGCTGCTGCCGTTCGCGGGAAGAGGTGTGTTTGAAGGATGAAGACACGACGTCCGATAAATCTCAAAGCGCGAAGTGCACGCGGCGAAAATGTATTAAGCCGCGTATTCACGTGCCAATGATAAGAAGAAGAGGGGCGCAAATCGGCGCTCGTGCGATGCTCATTCGAGGCGAATGCTCAGATGAATACGCGGCTTTAGGTCCCCTGTAAATCACATCCGTCGCTGGCCCCGATTAATGGCTTATTCAATTCTGCGCCGTATGGCGACGGTTTTGAAACGCGAGATTAGGAGTTTTCCCTTGTTGCGCACCGCGGCGTGCATTTTTATCGAAAATCGCGAACACTTCTCGATCCCCGATGGCTGTGCCGTTTCGCCGCGGCGTATTTGACTCCTCTGTTTGCATACATTCCCGACGGGGGCCCGTCGAGCACGCGTATTTGTCGAATCGCCTGATGATTTTGTTTAAACGCGAATGAAGCGAGAGCGGTCGGCTGGCTTCCGCGAAAGCATAAAACGGCCGATATTAATTGATTCCCAGTCGGTTGCGCAGGCCGCGCGCGTATTCTCGTCCCTGCTCGTAAATAAATTAATAACGTGGTCGTGTGTTTACACGGGGGCTACAAGCGTCGCTTACAAATTATACCAATAATGGCCGCGTCGATTGTTACGGGAGAGCGAATTGCGCAAGGATTCGCCGTGTTCCCTTAATCGGAGTAGGTATGCACAGAGACCGATCACGAATTGTTCCTATCCCGCTGATTATTGGACCTTTTCGGATTCTAATACCATCGGTTGTAAATTATAAGCGATCCACCGATCAGACTAGGAACGTTTCCCGAACACAAGAAATGCTACTAAAGGCGATCAGCGTAGGTAATGTCATGCAGTAAATGCACATGAGCAAGAGAATTGTGAATACTTAACTCTCGATCGTTTCTAACACCAACTTTGCACTGCAAGGACTACTTAAGTAGAAGAAACATGTTACACCGATGTTTGATTCAAGAGTCGCGAAACATGGATTCGAACACTTTACAGGAAACCGCAAATGCAAATGCAAGACGTTCTGAAGTAACGTTGCAGCAGATTCTTCCGCGACATCCAGCTGTGTTCTTTAATCCACGGGGTCGATCCGAGTGTATGCACGTAATATTGAAACCACTTTTCAATTTTCCGTCTATCTCCCTTAAATTGACCTACTAGTGGAACGTTACCTCCACCCTTCCAAGCCCTTGTGCGTCTAATTCGAAAGCACTCGATACCATTCCTCCAGCCCTAAACTTTCCCGTTCTCCGGTGACCCAATAACGATCGAGGCTACCGCGAACCCTCGACGGATTCCGAGAAACGCATTCAAGCCCAGACCCGGGACATCGATCGTCGCGCAGAAACGCCGGCCTCCAGGCCATCGTACATGATCGTTAGCGGCAAGGCACGCATTCGTCATGTTCATTAAATATCGATTGGCTGGACAGCACCGCCGGCACAGAATGACGGGCACGCAGGGACGCGGGCTAAACTCGACTCGACCCTTGGTTCGCGCTCGTGCGCGCTGGGCCGCGTGGATCGCGGACCGCGATCCGTGGACGTTCGCCCTTATCGGAATCGGACGATAAAACGTACATTCGTACACGTGTAGTATCCCCGCGACCGGTCGCGCCGCGTTGCCACGGATGAATTATGCCCGTAACGCGTGCTGATGCCACACCTCCCCTTATACCTGCTGTTCTATCTGCCAAGCATTATGTTACTCTCACCACGGAGGCCCAGGGAGGCCTGGTGAACGTACGGCCCGTGTCGTGTCGGTGTGGGACGCGCACTCGGGCGCGTCGGGCTCATTTATTCGAATGGTCGAGGCGCGAGGTGGCGTTAAGCGCGGGGAGCACGAGACCTGGCGACCGCCCCTGCGCCCCGAGTAGGTACTATAGACGCTGGCCACGGGGTTGTTTCCATTTTTTTCCAACTCCACCCCCGCGGCTCGCGCGCTCCTCTCTTTTCCCGGCGTATAATGTACGTGTTAGGCGCACGGGTTGCGTTTCGTTGCCCCGTTGTACGCGCGTGCGACCACTCGTTCCACCAGTCATAAATAATCTGGAAACATGAATATCACAGGGCACCCACGGCCCTCTACTCGCCACCCCCGCCGGCCTCGTACCTGTAACTTTCTTTCTTTTTTTTTCCGCTTCACACGCGGCGGCCCTGCTCGCGAGTGGGTGTGCGCTCTCGTACGCGCGCGCATCGCGTTCGTGTTTCGGCGATAATTAGGACCGCGGCTGATTTCCTCCCTTCGCTCTTCCTACCTTCGCTTCCTCTCCTTCCCAGTCGTCGTGCACTTTTTCTTCCACTCACCGCCGCTTTCTTTGACCTTCGGTGCGCGAGAGCTTCTTTTAATTTCTCGACGGACCTCCCGCGAATATCGCGTTAATTTGCTCGCGCCCCGGGAAAAATAGGGCACTCCGAACTGCATCGCTATGCACCGCGAGGCTAATCAGGCCGCACTAATCAATCACGCGAATTGGACGCGGTGAGCAGGCCTGCTGCTTTCCCCTCCACCGATTCGTCGGCTCCTTTGTTAATCCCGAGTCTTTTTCTTCGGTGGTTTATTAAAGTTACGCGAATGGAAACCTTAAAATTGTTTTACCGCCCTCCTTTTCTCTCCGCGCCGTCGTTGTAAAATACGAAAGGGGTGCTCGAAAGGTCCGCGGCTTGATCTTACAAAAGGGGCTTCGAGTGATTCTACGATTTAACAGCGAAGACAGCGGCTTTCACTATTTCAGTTGGATCGGTTTAAAAAAAGAAAAAGGAAGACGTCTGTAAGCGTTCACTATTCATGACACGATTTCAATTAGTCGGAGCGCGCTGTTAATGTTCATTGACCGTTCATAATAAATAGCCTGCCCGATATTTCTCTCGGATGTATATCGGGCGGGGCACATTTGAATGGGAACAAGGACGAATACTTTTATCCCTGAATGTATAAGGAAAATATTTCACCGAGAGTGATCGACGATATTCTATGGCAACGCGAGAAAAATCAGGCGTACCGTTCTTTTATGCAGAAGATGAAACAATTACGGGAATTTAAATCGTCCTCGAATGCTCTCGCGCGGACTATTTTTCCTCCCTCCCAGTACGTTTCTCTCTCGCCTGGCATCGAGGAAATTGAAAATTTATCACCCGGATACCGTATGCGGACGATGGATGTGCCCGGTTACTTCGACTTTTACGAGCCATCGATATTTCCAGATGTATCGAGACTGGCGCTCCTCGAGGCACGTGGAGGCGCAAGGTGTTTATGATCCGCGCAAGAAAAGGTCAGTTACGTGAGAGGAACCGAGCGGAATATTCTTTCATAATTACCATATCATTATATCTATCGCACGCGCAAGAAGACGCCAGAGGAATACTCTTAGTTGGTAAAATATATTCTCTCCACATGTAACTTTAATACCGTCGACACTTTGTGAAGTAACTCGGGGGACACGTTGATGCGGCGACTCCAACACAAGACAGCGGTACCACGTCTTTCCCTATTTAAATTTCAAATTGGATGTGAGAAGTGCTCCAGATGGCGATATTAACGGGACAGAGCAGAAGCTCCCGCGATTCATTTTCTTTTCTTTCGGAGCAGCGCGGAATAATTTATCACGATTCCCACCATCCACCGAGAAAGAAATTTCTGATTGAACGGGATAATACTTTTAAGCAATTCGTCGATACTTCGGAGGTCCTTCGCGAGAAGAAAAAACACGATAGAAAAGGATTAGTTCTTAACAAAGCCCGTGAACAAGGCTGCTTTTAAACTCTCAATGCATACACCCTTCGCCATGAAATTACCAGAAGGTCATGGCAACTTAAGTTCTTATCTTCCCCGCCCCACTTGTCTCTAGCACCTTCGCAGACGCACTTCATATTCTTATAGCTCGCTTAAATCTCGCCGCGTATTAAGAGGTTAGGTCACCTTAGACGCAGCAAAATTGCAGTCATTTTCGGCATTTTTTTTAGGGAGATAATGAAATAAACAGAAAATTCAATATGAAGCCTGTTATTGTACAACTCTTGCCGGAAAAGATCGTATTTTTTTCCCACAAAATGGCGGCGGTAGAGCCGTGATACGCAAGATCTTGAGGAGCGACGTTTTCCACGGTGTCCAATCTCACGCCTATACCGTTTGACTTAGAACAAAAAACCAAAAAGTTTTATTTTCTACATGCCTAAAACTAGAGAAGTACATATGGGTTTTGCGATATCTTGAACATATTCTTTGCAATTGACACTTTTATAATAAAAAAGGCACTTTTTCTCCGCATGTTCAGCATTTCGAGACAAATGAATGTTTATGGATTTCCATATGTACTTCCCTAATTTTAGGCATGTAGAAAATAAAGCTTGTTGGTTTTTTGTTCTAAGTCAAACGGTATAGCCGTGAAATTGGACACCGTGGAAAACGTCGCTCCTCAAGATCTTGCGTATTACCGCCATTTTGTAGGAAAAAAAATACGATTTTTTCCGGCGAGAGTTGTACAGTAGCAGGCTTCATACTGGATTTTTTGTTTATTTCATTATCTTCCTAAAAAAATGCCGAAAAAGACTGCAATTTTGCTCCGTCCAAAATGGCCTAATCCCTTAAGGGGACCTTCCGGTCTAGAGCCCCCCAAAATAGGTGATATTTAGGAATTAATTAAAGGAAAACTACTATATATAATTTAATGGGACTTTTTGCATTGTATTAAAGATGTCTTACATTATAGAAATATATTTTTTATTTTATGATTAATCATTGCAGACGGCACTGGAATGTCGTTAAAGTCAAGGCGTCAAAAAATTGATCCAAATCGGTGGGAACTGAATCTCCAAAAGTTATTATCCGATTCGACTGAAACTTTTTTTATTTTGAAGAATATACTTCTGGCTAGGGGGGATATCAGAAAAAATTACAAAAAATTGAAAATTTATAATTTTTAAAGGCGTTGAAAGGACGAAAAATATAGAGAAAAGGTGATTTCACACTTCAAGTGTCGTTATTTTCTCAAAAAATGTCATTTTTGTAATTTTTTCTGATAGTAGTTTTCCATTAATTAATTCCTGAATATCACCTATTTTTTGGGGCTCTAGACCGGAAGGTCCCCTTAAGGAGTTATACCTAGTCAGGCGGCCGAAAAGAGGGGAATGTTTGTGAATTTTTTTTGAAAAAGCGAAAGCATATATTTTTACAGATCTTTTTGCACTTAAAAGAGCAACATTTGAAGAACACTTGATGATTTTTTCGTAGAAAAATATTTACGTTTATAATAAAGTAACAACCGACATCCAAGAAGCCTTTTCAAAAATTTGGTTTTGCGGTGAACACTGCCATTCGGAACCAGATTATCTAAAATCAAAAAACAAAAAAGATTTCGTTAGTATATTATGTATCCTCTGATTAACGGATGAAATTTCCGAAATATTAATTTAAAACAAAATGGCGGCCACTTAAAGTTGAAGTCCTGATTGTTTTCGCGTGATTTTTGCACGAAAAAATCACCAAAGGTTCTTTAAATGTTGCTCTTTTAAATGCAAATATTTCTCCAAAAATATGTGCTTCTACTTTTTCAAAAAAAATTCACAAACATCCGCCTCTTTTCGGCCGCCTGACTAAGTATAGGTATAACCCTTTAAGCCTGGTGTCACATTAGTGGTTCACGTTCGATGTGAACTCGTGCGATCTAGCCTCGAGAACCTCCTGCGCGCGTTTATCAGGCTACGGAACAGGGATGAACGATTAACAGGATTGAATCTTCGCGCGCGGTTCGCCGCGCTGACAAGTCAATTTCCCCGATGACGCGCGAGACCGAGGCTCGTCCTCGAAAAATTCCCGACCCGTGCTGGCCGCGCGAAATTATGCTATTGCAGCCGGTCGGACAAATTCGCGTGGCCTGTAGCTCGCATACATGGAGGCCGGATTTTATCCTCGGAGCGGGAGCCAGGTAGCGAGCGTCTCGTGGAAGAAGACTCGTATTAGGCAGTGAAACAAATTGCGCTCCCGACAATCTCCGCGGACGATCTATCCTTGGGCCCGACCGGGATAGTCAAGAATCATGTTTCGCCCGAGAACACGCTGCCCTGCTCACTCCCGGCAAGCGAGAAAGGACGGTAGATGCCTGCCGAGAACTGGTCCCTCCTGCACGGTCTTCGTCCTTCCTTCCCTTAACCGCCGAGGAAACTGGGTCGCCCTTAACGATCCTTATTAATTGTTCTTACAACACTCCCGACGACGGCCTCTGGCTAACCTTCGTCGCGAGCGTCGATGATTCGCGCTGATTACTCTGGTGGTATTTCTCCCGGCAGCGATGCAAATGACGAAAGATGAACAGCAAAAGAATATTTCCTTCGAAATTAGTTCTGGATACATTTTCGGCCAAGCTGATCCCGTGGACTCTGTGCCCATTCTGGATCGCAGTCGAATGCTGAGAAATCATCCTCGCGGATCTCGCGCGTCTCTCGTAAAACGGACGAACGAAAATGCCCGAAAAGCGGTGTCATTCCTTTTGCATTTCTGGCAGAGGACTGAGCTAAGGTGCGACGGGATCGCGGGGCCTGACCCCCCCCCCCCCCCCGCCTCTAAACTCGATTCAACCGTAGCGCACCGCGAGGGTCTCCCGGAGCTGTTAAGAGAAAAAGGACCCCCATAAACGATCCAAGTTGGCACTTAGGCTTTATTGCCGGAACTTAGGCTCTCATTGCTATCAGGCCCGGTGAAGGCACACGCGGTGCCCACGGTTTCGCACACACGCGTGTGTGCACCTACCCGTACGAAACGTGTCGGTTTATGTTCATTTTTATGGTCGCTGATTACCAGGTACGCTAAATAACTATCGCGTCCCGATCGTCCGTTCTGTCGTAACCGGATCGGAACGATCGGACCACAATGCTCTCGCTCGATATTCTTGCTCGCACGCCACGTGCACGCCGCGATACACACGATAATCTGCAGTTACGCGGCGTCTCTCCTCCTCTGGTGCCCGTGTGCGTGCAACGTTCCCGATACGGATTTCATCGGGCGCATCCGTGAAGACGTTCCCGGGAATCGCTGGAACAAATTTCGTCGGTTCGCCGCGCCACGTAAAAATGAGAGATTCCCGTGGTCGCTGGGGCCCCCTCGTTGCCGTTTCGTTTTTATCCCGGTGCCCGGTGCCCCTAAAACGCTCCGACACGATTTTCTGCCGGATTTAATCCGTTCGCGGTTCGTCTGTCTCACGCGATCGGCTGTCAGGCAGTTGCGATTCGTTTCCAGGCGATACAGATCGGGCCGAAAGTATTTCGGGGCTGGAAGTGGGCGTGAAAATAGTGACACGGTGTGTAAGGTGTTCCAGAGTGGTTGATCGGAGCTTTGGGTTTCGAGTTATATGTATCGAGACAAGACGAAGAAGGTCCGCGTATCGATGGGAAGGAGTTTCAGCAGTGTACGCTCGAGATGCCTTGTATGGGAGTTGATGCGCTCGGGGGAATACAATGGACTGCCGAATTCGTTCAAGGATGCTGGAATGATGGCTCCTTAAAGGAGGCAGCTATTTCACGCACAAGTCTCGAGGCGGGACAGCTCGGAGAGGAGAGAAGTAGAAACGGCCGACAGAAGAAAGACAATGCAGCCTTGGAGGCCGGACGCGTGGTCGTAGTTTCAGCCTGCCCACTGTCGCGAGCCGCGGTTAATCACGCTTAATACTTAATCAAAGCACAGCCGCGTATCCTCCTTCGAGATTGAGATACGCAACGATCCCTGTCTGGCCGTGGTGGCCGCGATCGGTGGCTCCGCGGCCTGTCTCGCGGAGAATTCGCGAGCAAGAGGTCGAACGGCGAGCGACGAGGACGGGGCGCGACGCGTAGCCGGCAGTGACGCATAAATCTGCGCTACGCTCCTCTATATAGCTGCATTTAATTGCAGTGCACCGGTGCATCTGCGAGGCGGTGCCTCGCTGCCAGGACGTCAGTTGCGCTTCGAGGCTCGGCAACGAGACCGATCGCCGCTGCCGTTGTTCCCGTGTCCTGCGGCCCTGAGATCCCCCCCCGATAAAAATCTGGCGCTGCCGGAGACGCGACCACAGCCCATCTAAAATTATTTTTAAGCCGGAAAGCTCTCCGTCTCCTCGCCGAGTGGTTAATGGCTCCCAGAGAACCGTGGCTTTCAATGCGACGCGACCAACAGCTAAAGAGACCTCGCGAAGTTATGTATGTAAGTACCTTTCAAAGGGTTTCGACGTTTCGACGACCTGCGAGTCTTTCGAACAGACATTTACATCTGGATGCTGGATTGGGCACTTGGGAGCGGTATTTTAAAATTGTTTTTCAAATTCGAGGAATTACTGACAAAAATTCGATGAGAACTCGCGATAGCTGATGTTCGCAAGCTCAAGCGTGCAATGTAATACTGCGGCAACACGGCCGGGAGTTTCTCTAAAATAATCTTCAAAATGTCCCGATTGTTTAACGGATAGTTTGGAGTTGTGAAAGAAACGTCAGATATCTTTGTCTCGAGGGGACGCGCTGTAAATTATGCACTGCACAAAAGTGTCCTTTATTTGTCAGATTATTGTCCGCCGTTTCCTGCATCCACGAAATGCATCTCTCTTTCTTGAACTGTAGGAAGAAACTTTTCTCGGATGAATATTAACTTTCGTACGACGTCGGAGCACTTTCTGCGAGATAATTCTTTGACAAGAGTGAAATCTGACGCTATCAACCGAGCGAGAACTATTTCACCCGCCAATATTGAGCATCAGGTTTGGAAATGTGGCTTAAAGTGTCTCCGACGAGCCAGAAGCGGAGGCTGATCCGAGGGAACTGTTCTTTGTGCCTCGAATCTTCTGTTTCTCCGAGCATGAAAACGAAGAGGAGAGCGTGGTAACGTGCACAACGATTCGCGCGCTCGTAACGATTCCGAAAACAGCTTCGACCTCCCCCGGATTCGCGTTTCTTGTCACATAGCTCCATCAAAACAGGATGCAGTTTCGAAAGTGGCGGAGAAAAGAAAGAGCCACGTCGGCGACAGTATACCTGGCACTTCGAGAGCTTTCACAACTTATCAAATAGCCGTTCTTGCGGCGGAACTGTCTTACGATCGCGCTATAAACAGAGGGTTCGAAATAATACATTTCAAGGCGGCAGCGAAAGAACACCGACGCGAAACACATTGCGAAATTTTACGGGCTCAATTCCCGCCGTGCGATTGCAGCCAACGTGCATGGAGGCTTCTCGGTTGAATCGAAAAGTTTGGTTCGCTGTCGAACCTTAAGTCTTTTCTATCTCTCCAGAATTCTACATTACCAAAGTTAGAGTTCGCTTCCAGAACGATTAATCTCCTCGGTTAATAAATAGAGGCCACTAAAATATTTTACTTTGCAACACGACTCTAGCTCCGGCACCGTGTCGAACTAGAGCGGGGAGCACGGTCGTTGCATCTCGTCCATCTCGTCGGCTGGGGTTAACATTGACGCGAGAAGCCGTCCGCAGGGAACCTCGTTTTTTAAACGAAAGTCCAGAAATTTTTGCTCTAGTCTTCTTTTTTTTTTTCATTTCGTTCGTTTTGCTCGTTCGTCTTTCAAAGGATCCCGAGCGCGTCCGGAGGTCGCCGTTAAGGACACGTTTGAAATCGTTCGCGCGAAATGCTCGCAGGGCCGACCTCTCCGCATAAATCCTTCCCCTTTGAGGCACGAAAGTGGGTTATACTCGGGTCGCACCTACCTTTGCCGTTCTCGTAATCTAGGCGCACTTCGAGTGGAGTGCCCCCGAGTGAAGTGCGTTTCACTGTATTGTGCAACGGCCACGTAGGAGTCGCGGCTCGCAAACGTTCGCTTCGGCGTTCCAATCCTCTCTGACTTAGACCCTTGATAGGGTAAATGTGACCTTCGGCTGGGAACCTTCGAAAGGAAAAATCAAGGCATGATTTTCTTGCATCCTTGATTCTCCGCTGCGCAACTCTTCATTAAATACTATAGCACCCCTATGAGGATATAATTGGGACTCTATTCCGTCTCCTCTGCACCCTCCACGCCCCTTCCAACCCTACTCCACTCTTCCACTGTCACGAATTCCTGTCCTCAGGAATCCCCAGTGTACGACGTACCTACATATCTAGCGATCGACGGAGTTCTGAAACGAATCAGCACAATTCGTTTTCGCGAGGGGGTAGAATGTGCCCGCCCGTGATAACTGTACTGCTTCCCGATGAAAACTTGAAAAGAGCTTTCTCGGAGAAAAAGGGGGAACGGCGGATGGTGACCAGCGCCGAATGGTCGAAAGTATTATTGGAGAAGTTCGAGACCCCTGTAGCGATTTCTTACCGAAGTCGTATGAAGTCGAGCGTCCGTTGTGTCGTGGGCGAAAGAACGCCACTTCCGCCACAGTTCCGTGATCTGTTACACCCAGGACTTTAAGTGGGTATCTCGAGAACGAAAGAAGCCAAAACAACCAATCGCGGAATGAAAATTCTCGAATTTAGAACTTAATACGGGTTATCGCGTGGCTCTCAACGACCTGGCAGTGCACAAAAGTTCTTTGAGTCGTTGCGTGTTTTGCAGGAATGTTTCGAGGGCAGGAATTCCCTGCCGAACGAGGCGCGAGGAAGTTCGCGACGCGAACTTCTCGAATGAATACGCGCTGAATGGAAAATAAATATACTTGCGATGAAATTGGGAGACTCTCTTGAATTTTCTACCCCCCCCCCCCCTCCCCCTCCGTCCTTTCGCTATGCGAGCAAAGTACCGCGAACGTATTAATGCAAAAAGGGCCTCCTAAAGTATGTACACTCGGTTACATTCTTGGCACGGAAAATCGTCGATGTAGCCTCTTCGCTCCACATCTCCGCGAAACAAGGTTGCGGAGGCAAGAACTGGGTTACGCGCTCGCCAATATCTCGTCTAATGTACGACCTACAATTCCTCTTCACCTCGGGTCTTTCGCGTTACACATTGCCTCGCTCGGCAATTCGGGGACGTACTTTCCCGTCGCATTGTTTCGCTCCTGCTCCCAATTAACAGGGCAAACGACGAGACGGAAGATCAAGAAACTCGAGCCTGTCTCCGGAACGGTTATACAAATGCACCATTCATCGGGCCGAGATGAAGAGTGCCCGCGCGGTCTGGTAGCTGCGAGCGCCTCGCCCGGGCACTTGAAATTCAGAGTAACGCTCTAAGGGTATCCTGGACGGCTCGATAATATCGACAATCGGAGAACGAATTGGCAAAGTGTCAGCGGAGTCAGGCTGCTCACGTGCAACACGCGAAAAAGGACGCGGACCGACGCGGTGCATACGATTTCGGCCGGGGCCCCCATTCACTTCTGCACCGTTGCACATCCGTGCGAAACACGTTCTCCATTCTCTCGGCCCTTCTTTCTCCGTTTGCATACTGATTTCGCTGCCCGCTGCTGTTTCGGCTACCAGAAGATGCATTCCTCATCATTCCTCCGCGCTGAAACCCTATTTAATTCAGGTGCTCCCATTAATAAGACGGACGACAAGAGAGGGATCCAAGTACATATAATTATGCATATAGCATCTGGTGTATGAATCATGTTCCTCGTGTCGAACAAACACGCGCGATATAGGAGGCGTGCGTTCAGTGTCTGGGCGCGATGAGAAAATGGGGAACGGTATCGGAGCAGAGAGGCTACGTATCCCGGAACGTGAATTCCTGTAGAAATTCCCGAAAGCGCCGCCGAGTTTCTTTTCATCATCCTCCGCCGCTACCTACGCGATCCTTTTTTCCCCGCCCGCGAAAAAGAGATAAATGAAACATCGGGATAGATCTATCCGAAGCACTACATGAGCATCGACAACAAAGCGCGAATAAAATTCGATATAGACTTCCTACCTCTCTTCGGCGTTTCTCTCCTTCACCTGCCCGCTCTGCAAATCCTTGCGTCTCCTCTGATCCGTGACTCTTTTTCTAAAGGGTCCGATGCATGTGGGGGGCCCCTTTCGACCGACTGCCCCCGTGTCATTTTGCGTACATTCAGACACACGCGATCCGCCGCGCCGTCCCTCTCCCCTTCACCCTCGGCCCGCTCCTTGTCCTTTCTCTTTTATTCTTCGTCTCGTCCTTCTGTTTCAAAGCCTCCGCGTACAGTGGTACCCACGAGTTTCTTTTTTTAATCACCCTATCCTTTTAATTTCGGGCTATTTCGGGCGAAACGTTCATGCCCTCTGAGGATCTTCAAGTCTCTCAACATTTACTTTCTGCGTCTCGTGTTGATCGTCGTAGATAACGTTTCAGACGGGAGCACGGAACCTTTTGTGGAATGTTTCTTCTCTCGTTATTATCTGTACTATTTCCCTTACTTCTTAGAGAATACTCGATGCAGGAAGTCACGCTAATCGTTGGCTCGCATGCACGGTAATTTAGCGTACAATAACGCTTTCCTTCCGCGATTCTCCGCCTGGTTTCTTCGATCAAAAGCTCTCTCTCCCCGGCCCTGAGGGAAGCAACAGCTGCCCCGATGGCGATAGAAAAACGTCCGCGTGAAAAGGCAAGTGGGAAACGATCGTTCTCTCTTACGGCATCGTTAAATCATTCTCCTCGGTCTTTCCTTCCTATTGTTTCTTCATCGAGCTCGGATAATATTAGGATAAAGCACCTAACACAGTCGAACGAGAGCAAAATAAAATCGCAGCACCAAGTGAATCACTTTGCCGTTCACGAGTCCCATCGATGCGATTCTCTTCAAATTCCAGTTACGTATTCTCTCAACAAACACATTCACGTCCATTAGAACCCCATATAGTCAAAAGTACTGGCTCTAATAGCGCGACCACGATTCCAGGTGACGTGCCACTCAGTAATTGCGTCCATACAATGGCCAGCACCGACATAATCACGCGTCGCGTCAAAGTATCGCGAGGGTATGCGGTGCACACGGGGGAGAGATCTATCATTTCGATCAAGCCTGATGTATTTACGGGATTAATTAAATTGGTTTATCTTGGGGCAGCGAGCTGGCCAAAGTCGCGTGCGGGGAGTGTGCGCGGTGTTCGCGATTCATCAAAGTCAGCCGAGCGCGTTTCGATAGTGATTTGCGGTAAACATAATCATTCCATTTATTAAATTCCCAGCGCCATTGGGCCAGGCGCTGGGCTACCGTGGCCACGACTTGCCCGCCTCTTGATACGACTACGTGTATCGAAACTAATCAGGGAAACGCCCGAAACGGCGATTTGCCCCGGAGCGCCATTCGGGATCGCTATCATCAGAAATTGAGTCGAAACGATAATGTCCTTGTTAATTTCGGCCCGATCCGTTGCCAAGGATCCCCAACGCATCCATTCCCAACTCGTGAATCTGCTTGGCTGCCGCCCGTGTTTCTTGTTACCAGTTTCCACTTGCTACGAGCCTATATCTCGCTCGCATACACAGACTACTCAGCGTGCAAATTGCTGTTGCAGTTGTTACCATCGATTCTCCACTCCTTACCCCCACCTCCTTTCTCGCGCACCTAATTATTTTCCTTCTATGCGAAAGCGACGCGCACCCGGTACAGAGAGGTGTTGAATAGTCTTTCCATCCGTCAACGGTGTTCAGGGGAATCGAAAGGGAAGAACGGTAGAACTGGGTTTCGCGGTAAGACAGAGGAGATCCAGTTACATTTCGAGATTCGGCGCGACCGTAAAGCACGCGTTGGTCTACAAAGGCGGGCGACAGCGTTACGGTCATTTCTTCCAGTTTGGCGACGTGAAAAGCGCGAGCACACCTTTACAGGTGGCTTGTTTATGCCGGCGGCGCGAGCGGCCGCGTAGTTCATACGCCGGACAGGCAATAGGTACCACCGAAATAGCAGGAGGCTACGGCCGACCTAGGAGCCGACCTATATTTTAACCATGCGGTTTTATCGCCAGGAATACATTAAGCGACACGACCAGTTCGTACAAACGGAGGCGCGCATACGGCCGCGCAAAAACACACAAACACGCCCGATACACTGATCATTCAATGGAAATTCAGGTGGACCTTCGCAATATACATGGTAAGTTGGCGCGCTTTATGGCATACCCGTGGTACCTGTGTATACTTCGTCGCTAGCGGGAGGTACCATTTTATCCAACAAAGGTACGGGACGGCCGCGGCAAGCCAACGGTTACAAGAAAACATTTGCATACAAACGAATCACGTCGGTTTTTTGCTCCAGGTCGCCGAGGATTTCGCGGGAGCTCGCGCCGCCGCGAATCCCACTTCTCGCGAGCTTTATACGATCGATTTTGCAGAATTATCGCCGGCGAAATCGTTTCTGCCATCTGTCGCGGCAAGATTGATAGACCAGACTACTTTGTGGCAACTAGTTATTCTCTGTCGTTTCCCTGTACTGTCCTTTTAATTCGAATTCTACTGTAATTTTCTGTGACGAATGGCAATCTCACACTACTTAGAACGCGTGTACTAGGAACTTGGGAAATCTGTTTCCAGTGGCGCCGTGATCTACTTAGCCTGGACAAAGTTTCTACAAAGACTGCGAGTAACGGAGACCGTTATCATCGCCCCATCAAATCAACGAACCGGCCAGAGATCCTTTGTAACCGAACGACAAGGCTTGGAGGATGATTACAGGCAAGGGTCGGCACGGTTGCCTCGATTGCACTACTGCCTAAACGACAATGACCCTATTTGGTCAATGAATGACCATCGGCGGGTGTGGAGTAATCGCCTGTCACCTACAAACCACGAAGAACTCTCTACCCGGCCCGATCGGAACAGAATGGACGGCGCGATTAAACGCGGCCGAGCACCGTCCAAGATCACTACTCCCCTGTCTGACTAATTTTGCTTGTTCCACTGAATACCTATATTAACTTCAGCTTTTTTTTTTAAATTATTCTCCTTGGGTGTGGTATGCTGTACCTAGGAGCATCAGCCCCCTTACCAGCGATGATTGAAAGTGTCGAAGTGGAATTACCTGCATGAAGATCAAATATAGTTAAAGAATGGAGGTGTGGGAAAAATTACAAAAAATCCATGCAAAGAAAGCTCACAAACGTGAGAAACACAAATAGCCACAAACGGAAAAACGTGCAACGGAGTAGGAGGAAACAAACAACGGATCCAGGAAATGCGGGCAGACACACGGAGAGAAGACCATAAGCATGCAGCGTCAAGGGCCCCTGCCGAATACCTATATTAATCTCAGCGGACGTTATACGGCTCTTAAAGGTCCTATGTAGCCCTTCGCTGTTGACAGTCCACGTATTTCCTTGCGATTTAAGAACTATAGATCAATGACAATCAAAGGAAGAGCTGGAAACGCTACTTAGAATTATGGCGAAGGAAGTGGCCGCTTACCACGAAAGAAACGACGGACGACGAAATAGAATCTCGACGAAGCAGCCGGCAATTTCTCGGAGCGAGCCGCGCGTCGTCGCTATCATACAATCCGCGATACACCCGATGGAGTCTCACGTCCTCCCGGTTCTCGGTTCGTGGCATCAAGATGTCGCGCGGAGTCGTTGAAACGATGTAATCCCCGCCGGGTCGCCGGCAAAAATAGTTCACCAAGGTGGGAAACACTATCGCACTAATGTCCGCCGGAGTGTGGTTCTGTGTTCCGGGGTTGAAGAAGCGGGTCTCTGTTATTATTTCTCCTCGGACCCCTTTTAACCGCCCTCTCCGCCCCCGACACGCTCGCCTCAGACTCTGCCTCCGAGCCACGGGGTAAAATGATATGTCCTGCTGAACAACGACCACCGTCGGGCCGTAAGAGACGAGATAAGACAAGATGGGACCGTGGGACGCGAGGATCTGTATTAGCTTCCTTCTCTCCTTGAAAGTGGAGGAGCAGAGAAGAAACGAACACTCTCGGGCCGCTAATCGTCCTGACCTGTCGCCTCGGGTTATGGAATATGTGGGGAAGGGGGGCGAGCCGCGGTAACACGGAATCGAAACCCTCCTGCTGACTCGACGCGACTCCTCCGCGGATGAACGCAGGGCTTATAGATCTTCTAGCATTGCCCAGCGGGACGATTCGAAAGTCCGTTAATGAATTTCACTCTAGGATCGCGATATCGCGCTAGTCCTGTAATCTGAAACGCGTCACGCGTAATTGCTCGTAGATAAAAGGAACGGCGAGCAATAACCCGGCTAGTTGCAACAGTTGGAACAGTGATACCGGGCAGCGGGCACTTCGTCACGTGGCTCAAGATCGTGTAAAACGATTATCGTTCGAGGCTCGAGCGTTCTCCGGCACCGAGAGCTCCGGATAAAGAGCTTATGACTGATAAATGGATAAGACACGTGTGTGAGATTAAATTCGGCCCCGACGACGTGCAATATGAACACCGTCGCGCCCGTGTCCGTATATACGCGGATATTTATGATGATACGATCGGCTAATATAATTTATTGAATGCTTCAGCGGCTCTAACGTGTACGTGCACGTTGGTTGGCGTGAACCTTCCGAAGGTGTAGGAGGAAACTGTAGCGGAGTGGCGTTTTTATTAGGATTCGCGGCGAATCTTTGCCAGTGGACCCTCTAAACGAGATTCGACCCTCGATTGGTCCCCAACAAAGGAAGATCGAGTCCGGGGGGGTTTGGCGAACCCTTAAATCATCGACCAAAACGTCGTTAATTACGTGACGAACGGCAGTAATCTAGGCGACCTCGAATACTTGAGCTAATTCCATCCCCGAGCGGGAGCGACTAAGATCGGAATCATTACAGGCCGATTAGACCTTAAGGAATTAATTCAGGCCATTGTCTGCGGGATTTCTGTCCGCGCCATAAACCCTTTTGACTGGAGGGGCAGCCCTCGCTGCAAGTCGCTTTTCCTATCTCGACTCCTTTCACCCTTGCCGCGTATCAGAGCCAGTTCATTTATTCTCGCCACCCGAGGGCTATTGTGATCTCCGGTTGCGTGACCGATTATCGCGATGTCTATCGCGCCCGGGGCTCTTGAATCCGCGGATCGGTCGTTTAATATCTGTTACGCAACGGGGTCGACGGCTGATCGCCTACTGGCGCTCCAATAACGAGAATAACGACGGTGCCGATCGTCTTTCAACGGTATCTAACTGGGAAACTCGAGGAACCTTGTTTCAATTATCCATCGGAGTGGAATAGAGTATGTATAGAGAATAATGCGCTGGAGGTTTTCTAATGCAATCCACATTGTCATTGTTCTCGGCGGAATGTTTAGAATTACAACTATTACTTACTAGGGAAGTAACGGCGTATAAGCTGGCGCAAGGAATAAAGTAAGTTTCATCGCTTTCCGTGTCCATCTGATAGCGTCCGTTCGCCCGAGCGTCGAGCGGCTGGAAATCGGACAGGTTTAAATTCTCCAGCGCGGCCTACGGAGAAATTTAAGGCGTCCATTGTTCTTGCCGCGTGAATTTACTGGGGTTGTAAACCGCTTTGAGCTACGACACGTTGCAACGCCACCGCCGCCGCCGTTCTGACATCATCCCCCATCACCAGCCACGGCTTAATTAATGCGTTCTCTATTTTATAGGAAGAGAGGCGAGGGCACGAGGATCCGCGATCGTTGGATAAGAGGCTGCCTTTCGATCTCGCTGGGCGAGACAGTAGAAGTGACGGGATCAATCCCCTGTGACATCTACGGAGGGATGAAGCGGAGTTCCGAGGATTCTAGACGCATTGTTCTTGTTAAAGTAGGTATCGCTGGAAATCAATTCCGAGTATATAGAAAAAATATAGATGATCCCTCGGAATCTTTCAGACGTCAGAAGGACGATTCAAGCCCACAATGAAACGCGATCTTCGCGAGGTAATCTCGATTCGAACTCGACCGGACCCCACGCCGAAGAAAAGGCTCGACCCTCGAGGAAACGCGAGAGGAACGCGTAACGCGTAACTGGGGAATATTTGTGACAACCCCCGATGTATGCCGGAGAGGGTGCAAAGTCACGACCGTCCGGTCGGAGGGAGGGGCCTGGCCATCTCGCAGGAAGGACCGATCCCCCGAGGCCGATGGAGGAACCGCATTCCGTGTAAGCGGAGCTCCTTCACGACCACTTGGAGTTACGAAATAGCGACACCCGCAGACCCTTAAACCGGTGACGGACAAGTCGCCCTTCCACGGCATTCTCACCCTTAAAGGCGCCGAAAGGGAGCGACTAATCAACAACCCCATTGTCCGAATCACGGCGCCGGCAAGTTATTGCTTTCGTGATCTCGCGGCTGGGATTCGCCGAGAACCGCACACACGGGCGTTGGAGGAGTTAGCATAAATTCTAGACGGCAAGATATCACGCGGAGTGGAATAGAATTCGTGGACGGGGGTGCTTTTGTACTTTCTTGAATTGAATAGCATAAACGGGGCGACTTGAATGGCAAATGAAGATAAAGTTTCAACGTTAACCAGCACGGTCCAGGGAAGGGATACCCTAGAATCCTTGCAAGACGCGTCAGGGGCCACGGGGTTTTGTCGTTATCAGCGGGCCAGCCTCGCAAACCGAGCGATGGTGACGCAACAATGGTGGCCAGCCAAAGCGGCCCTTCTTTTTTCCACGCGTCTGCGCGCGGCGCGACAAAAGCAACAAATCTCTTCTTTGGGAAACAAAGGGGCTGGATATGAATCGTGCGCCACGTTCGCCCATGGTCTCATTGTCCCACGGTCGCGGCACAACAATTCAGAAATTGTACTTCTCTCGATAGAAAATATAAAAGAACAAACAGGAGAAACGTTAAAGGGCGGGAATGAAAATAGCTCACCTGAAAGACGATGAAGAGCATTATACACGGAGGGGGGGGGGGGGGAAGGGTCAGGATACACCGAGTGGAGGTGTAATTACTCTTTAAAGAGCTGCAGCTACCAGATGGAAAAGCGAAACCCTGAAACCGTGACGTTTGTTATCGGAATGGCAGCGGTGGTAGACGCGCAGCGCTCGCAGGACAACGAGCGACCCGACAATGCCGTCGCAAACCCGTCCCCCATGCTCCCCCCCTTCTTTTCCACGCGTCTGTGCAGCGCGACAATAGCGGCAGCCCCCTTCTTGACGGCCGCGAAGTGTGCCGAGGAAAGTAACCCCCTCTGTCTACGCCGTCTTTCCCTCCTACGCTCGCTACCCCCGGCGCGAATCGGTGCCCGTCGACGTAACAATTTCGCGATATGATGAACGGCCTTTGTACGACGCTATGATAAGCCGCGCCGCCTCCCAATAGCTCCAGCGACACTTCTGCGCAAACAGGGACGGCAGATTTAGCCCTCGAGCCGATACACCGCCCCTCGTCGACGGAAATAATTTTCAGTCTTGCTCGGGAACGCTTGCGTTCCTCGTTCGTGACAAAATTAACGACGACGCCTTGACGATTCTTTAGCGAGGGATGTAGGGGATGATAGCTGCGGAGACGCTCATGGTGGTTCTGTAATCAAAAACGTAGGCGTTAATATCGGTACGTAATGATTCAAGTGGGAAAGAAAGATAAGTTGAGAATTTATAGACTGAAGTAGGATTCGTGAATGTTTGTGCGACGATATATTCATTCTTTTTTATCCCCACTTAAACCGAGCCACTTTTTTTCCACAAAGTGCTGCCATCGCTTGATACCAATAAAACTTCTAAAGTCATGCGTTTGTACATAAAATATCGTGCGCTCTTATCGAGCGATCGTAACGATTTTCCCATGATCTTTAATATACCCCGCTTCGAAATACGCGGCTCGCTAATTTCCACCGTCAAACGTTGTCGTCACCAAACGCTCGACGCTCGCATCGGTTTTCCTCCATTTAGTTCGTTAGCTTTCGCGGATTGCAGTAACGGGTAAGCGGGTTACCTCGGCTTCTTCTCCTAGCCAACGAAAATTATCCGACCTGCCCGTGAATGTTGTTGGTCGAATCGCTCGGCATAGAGACGGCAGGCGTTCAGAAACGACGGTAAACGAGCTACGGGATCTTTCGTCTCTCGTTTACGAACGTTTGCTCGTCCCCGCGCCGTAATTGCGGAGGGAAAAAATTCGCGAAAAGGAAAATGTGTTTGCCCGGCCGCTTTGAGTGGCGCTCGTAAAATCGTCGCACGAGCGAATGCAATCACGCTGGATTAAACGTTGATACCTTCTAGCTACGAGCCAATTCTCTCTACCGCCGCTTGCTGGTCCTGCGTTCCTTCTTGTTCACTGGGATAAATCTAAACGTCCCGTGAACTGGGTCAACGGTTTCACGGGTCGCCGGCATTTAAACAGCGATTCGATTGCGAGCGAAATTTTTGAATTGGATACGGGCGAAATTAGAGGTCCGCCCGGGTGAAATGACGTCGAAATGTTTGCGGGCTCGTTACGATTGAAATCGAATCTCTCAGAGGGTCCACTTTCCTCGGCGCGCGCAGCTACTGTTCCAGTGTGAAAGTCTCAGATGGCGCAAAATTTCGCGGACAACTACGCTAGAAATTTTCGACTCGCCATCGAGCTAGAAAGAGAGATCTCAACTTACCACGGGGTGTGATCGTATTCATCGAGAGGATTCTCGGCTCCACCGTTGGCAATAGTGAAATTACTTTTTTTTTTGTTTCCCATGTCGATCGTACGTCTCTATCCTATAATGCCTTTACGACGTTTCCTATCGAAATCAAACGTCCCCGCGCGTTCGAGAGTCGGATGATGCAAGATGAAAGACGAAAGGGGGAGAGCTGTGGAGGTCTGACAGAAAAGGCAGCAGGGGGGGGGGGGAGGGGGTTAAAGCAGGTATAGGTAATGTACCAAAATTGCTTTACCGCCGGTCCATTTACGGAGATGAAAAGCACTCTCTGCCAAGTACACCGGTGGCTCCAGCCGGGGTTCACGACAGCCCAGAAGCGTCGTATACCGCCATTGCCCTTCTGATGTTGGGTACTGGCGACGTCCAACCCCTCTCAATTTCAGGTTGAAGGCAACCCTTTCACCAATTTGCCAGCATCGACCGACAGAACTTTCAGCCTAGCATTGTCGCTGACGTCGATGTACTATAACTCGTCTCCAATCAAGCTAATCAGAAGCAAACGCGACTACGCCACTGCTGCTACACGCCCCTGCAATGTCAACCATACTACGAGATCAACTCGTCGATTTAGCTGGACTCCAACTTTCCATATCTTTGTACCCTCGTCATTTTAGAACAACAAATGTACGTTATTAAACTGTTTCTAAGTATTTTAGCTTCCAAACTTTTCTTTCTGTAAACTACAAATTGGGCGTGTCATGGCAGGCTCTGCTCCTTAAACAATGATTCCGCTGGCGTTTAAATAATGATCGTTCGCCACGCGAACCCAAGGGGTGATCCGTGGGATCAGGTGCGCCAAGGAAAGCTACACCCCCGGAAATGGATTGGACCGAATTCCGTAGGGCCTCGAGGTCGATTAGGGTGAAACCAAACGGGAGATACGAGAGGCATCTCGTGGAAAAACGAGCGAGGCCATCGACGTCGATTCGTGGAACGGCTGTTCTATTGCCGGGTGACCATTTCCTTCGATCTTCCTCTCGCTTGACGTCTGTCAACCGCGCGGAAACAAACAGCGTCCGACGCCAGGCATTAACATAGGTATCCATAAAATTCTGCTGTATCATACACAGGAACCTCTTATCGACCCGTCAAGTGAATAGGGTGAATTTATTACCCAAATAGAAGCTGAATAAAACGCGCGCTCCGCTCAGAGGGGTTCACTCGCGTTTAAGAAGAGTAGATTTCCCGGGGAATACCGCGGATATTAGCTTAAATTACGCGGCCCGTTGTTTGTAATTCGCTGTCCGCGATGTAACGCGCTTTAAAAGGCCACGATACATTTCCAACGCGAAGCGCCAGAGAAATTTCCAGCCGCGAAACGACCGCCAAGTCTCGTTTCACGCGCGCGCGTAATTCACGGCACTCTATGCGCGGGGCAAAAAAGCCACCGGGATGACTTTAGCCGGACGATTTGTAAATGGTGTCGAAAAAATTGCCGCGAGCGCGAGCCGCGTTTCCGTTCACCCGGCTCGCGCGAAAACCATCCCGAAAGCATATTTTACCCTTTGTTCGGCGGACGCGAGATTGTCAGACGTCCCCGCAAACGCCGGAATTTCGCGTAAAAGATTTTTATATTTTTTATATGTAACAGATTCTTTTTTTTTTCAACGGGGAAATAATGAAAGCTGGAATTGACATGTGTCCAGTCGTCGAATTTCTATCGCGATTCGCTGTTTATCGTAGGTGTTGCGTTTCAATATATTTTTTTCGCCTCTTTTTTTTTTGGACGATGAAAAACAAAACGCAGCGAAACGTTACCAACGAAATAAAAGCTGGTGCGTCGGTGCTCGGGCACACATTTCCCTTGATTCGTTTTCGATCATTTATTTACAGATACCTTTAATGTACGTAGAAAACTTCATTTGTGGCCCGATATCAGTGAAGATCGATAGAGCTGCAATGGCCCCCATCTAAATTCCCGCGAGTCCTTGATCCTGTCGACGCTCGACAACAGTTTCGGAGCACCACTATAACTGATGGACTTTTTATTTAATTACGGGGCGCGTACGCATCTGTGTACTCCTTTCTCGTTGGCTAGATGCCTGAAAAGAATCACCGCCATGGGGATTCACCCTTGTGTTGCTCCCGTCTAATCGGACGTGAGACTATCGGCAACTAGCCGTTGCGCTTGTTTCTTTTTTTAACCCAGTAAACTTTACGCGAAAATAAAAGTTAAATGTTCCCCTGCTTTTGTACGTATAAAAATAAATGTCCACCAGGAAGAGTGCACTCTTCTGCATAATGAAAACTAGCCCCGTTGTTGTCAACACACTCGACCCGATCCTGTCGATGTTTTAAATTAGACATAACTACCAGCTCGCAATTTCCTAGTCTCCCGAACGAAATTTCACAAGGAAAATGTACCGAACAGCTCGCCGTATGCTTTCACACTGATTACAATGCAACTAGTTGCAACACGCCGATTTGTTCATCGCTCCGATCGGCAATTACCCCGCTCGAAATGTTCGATCGCGTAGCGCTCGCAAATGAACAAATAATTCCTCTGGAGTACAACCCCCAATCCTGACCGCTGCGGCCGCCCTGAAACGATCGTTGTTATTCCGTGAAATTCAGCGTCGGATCGAATACACCGATGACAGCCGGCCGACCACAGACCATCAAATTTAATTTCATAAATGGCTATCGTTGGTGACCAGCAAAGCCGTAGTAAGCAGAGTGCATGCAAACAATCGCGCGTGAATTACTTGCTCACATTCTTTCCGCGGCAGAGTCGCCATTCGCAGACATTCGTTTCCTTTCAATTCCTCTGTTCTCGTGGATCCGTACCGCAGAATGAGTATGGGGCAATGTCTGATTCGGTTATTGTCCAAGAGAGTACTACATACCTGCTAACGCTGACAACGGGGTAGTTCATACTCCGACGAAGAAGTAAGAACTTGAACGTACGTATACATGCAGCATCGCATCGTCCAAACACGTCACAACATACGTCACTTTCCCTGGACGTTCGGAATACTGGGACCAAAACACCGACACGCCACGGAGGTGAGAGGCTGCCAGCTGATCGCCGGCTATGAAATTTAATTCCATAAATGGCAATCGGGAGCACACAGAATTCGTGGCCCTGTTGGCTCGCACGCCGTGTGTACAAACAGCGACGGTAGCCGTAATACGTGTTACCCGCGGCTATCCCCAACCCGTCATCCCCGTTCAGGCCCGCGCGTGCACGCGCGTAGAACCGGCGAATCGGCCGATTGTTGCCGCGCACCGATCGAAATCGCGGGCCCATCTTCACCCGTCGGTCGATAATTACTTACGCCCGCCGCGGCAATTAGGTAATGGCACAGTGGCAGAGGCACCGACGGGAGGGGCGAGGTGAGGTAGAAAGAGGGACGAAACTGTCTCGACCGCGATCAATCGTCGCGCGTCAAACGAAGCCGCGCGCGATCGCCGACGTGTCTGGCATTTTTGTTCAGCGCGATACGGATGGAAAAAAGCCACGCTCAGCCTCGGTTTTCCCCGCCGACGCACGCAAACCTCATAAAACGAATAAAAGCCGGGGCCCGTCCATGCGTGCTATCGAATGAACCGAATTCTTTTACGTCCCAGCGAGCCCGGGGATCGTACCTCTGACTAAGGCCGAACCAAGATTTCCAGCCGAGGATACGCGAGGGAAGCTGAGGCTACGCCGCGCAGGCTTTTATGCTCTGCAACTTTCTGGAAGAGAATTATGTAAAGCGTTATCATTTTATTTCGACGCTGCCCCCTCGTGAAATACCGAACGGGGAATAAAGGGGACGCACACGGCTGAGTTCGATAGTTTGGACGCGCCGCTATTAAAAAGGATGGAGGTTTCCTGCGTGGAGATAATCAGAGGTGGAGAAAGGTCCCTCTTCACGAACACGCGACTTTATTTCGACAGAGTCTGGCGAACTGGGTTCTATTGAAACTGGGATGCTCGTTGGTAAACGAACGTGAGAAGCTACAGTAAACTGGCGGAACATTGGCAGCACAGGGTAACATTGGCATACGCCGGGGTTACATTGGCAGCTATACGCATGAACATATAAATTCGTATTCGAGATCGAGATTTTATTGTAGGTAACTTTGTTACGTTACATATTGTATTATTAATAACTTATCTTACTGACTTCAGATTAGTAAAACTTCACCCGTTAATGCTATTTATATGATGTGTCAATGTTACGATTAGATTTTAGTTAAGATGTAAAAAATAAAATAAAATAAACAAGTTTAAGTGTCAATGTATCATACTGACTTCAGATTAGTAAAACTTCACCTGTTAATGCTATTTATATGATGTAACATTGGCAGGTTTTTAACATGTATTAAAGAAGGAAAAGGACAAAAATTTTATGCATTTTGACACTTGTAGTACAATCACGAAAGATGCAATGTTATGATAGGATATTTAAAGCAAATATAAACATGTTAATTTTTACATTATATAACAAAATGTTTCAGAGACCTGCCAATGTTACCCCAGTTTACGGTAGTTCGCCGAGCTTTGCGTCATCTTCCCCATTGGAGCTGATAGTCGTTCAGTGTTTAAGCGATGGACGATCGATAAACCTTTCCACCCCTGTTTCTGATTATTTGAGTCGACTGCCTTGCGGGAGTGCACCGTTAAAAAAATACAAGCTGGCATAAACGAATAAAGGAATTTCTCGATTGAGCGATGAAAAGCACCTCCACGGAATGGTACCGATGAAAATTGCCGCTTTCGTTTGACTTATGAAGCATTAAACAGAGTTTAGAGGCTTTTTGCCTAGGCCAGGCCTGTCGGCGTTCCGATCGGCTATCTAAAAATAAACTGGTAAATAGGCTGAAGCCCCGTCCCTCTCGAAAGAGTTTCCCGGTGGCGTTTTCCTTTAATGAGACCATTCACCATTACCCCTGGCCTCTTTCACCGCGCGCCGAGCGTTTCAAGCGCAAAAACTGCGAGCTTTGTACGTGTCAATAT
Organism: Andrena camellia; assembly: GCA_029448645.1. Lineage (NCBI taxonomy): Eukaryota > Metazoa > Arthropoda > Insecta > Hymenoptera > Andrenidae > Andrena > Andrena camellia. The sequence goes on along the minus strand of CM055679.1, from coordinate 13,020,199 downwards.
TCCACGCCTGCTCATAAAGACGGGTCGCGTCCCGCTAAAGGGATGGGAATAAAAACATTAAATCGCGTACAAAAGCTGGAGGAGAAGTAACGTGAATTAACGGGTCTATTAAAGGAGAATCGAGCTGCAGAAAATTGCGGAGAAAAGGCGGCGGCTACCTCGTAACTAAAATTATCGAGGCTTAGCCGCGACCGTGTGCCTTCCCGGCCGACCGTAGAAACTGCTTTCTCGAACTCTTTCTTATTTATAAATAGATACCTATAGCGCCGGTTAAAACGCTCCGCTAAATCCCCGGCGGCTTCCAGCCGATTCGTATAAAGAGAGGAGACGGAGAAGTTTAATGTTCCGCTAGGATCATCGGCACGACTGTACGTCTAACATTTTGCACGGCTCGATGCATGAGATCAACGAATAAAAGTGCAGCGAGCTAGAACAAATACGAAGTAGGGCATCGACGTGTGTACAATTCACGGAGCATCGTCAAATATTTATTCTACTCAGCGTTTGAACGAAAAAAAAAACGCCGTACAGTCGGCTATAAATCGACAATAAATGCGCGACTAGCACGAAGGGTTAACTATTCAGATAGCACGCGAACGGATCCTGTTGCAAAGCGCTGGCAGATCATCGCGATCGACCAGTTTCCGTCAGACCTCGCGCGCCCCGTAGCAAACAGAATCCTGACAAACGGATTCGGCGACGGATGGCACGATCCGATCTCGTCCGCGGCCATTTCGACGTCACCTCGAACGAAACACGCCCGATCCGATCGATGCCGGTGCCGTGAATTTTTGCGTTCATTACGAGCAATTAAGGAACGCGCACGAAAGGGCGATGAGGAGCGTGGGGGGGTGGGTGGGGTGAGAAACGACGGATAGCCGTGCTGCACGTTCGGCCTAGCATCGCGTTACGACCGGCGCGGTGCGAATGGTAATTTCAATCTGTAAGGATTATCCGGATAACCGAGGTAATCGATATTTATATCGAAGTCAGGGCGTTGGAGGTTGCTGGAGAAAGGATCCACCGACAGGAGTGACGTTCAAGAAACGGACTTAAGCCGCAGATATTGTGATTCCTAAACCTTCGCGGAAATACTTAATCTGGGGGGGGGGGGTACATTGTTGCCCTCCTCTTGCTACATTGTTGGAGGATTTGTGAAATATCGATGCCAGCTGGGACGGTTAATCGAGATCCACGGGACAATCCGTATACGAGCCTACTATTTTCGTTGTACACGAGGGTTGCTTATTAAAGTAGGAAGTAGAATTTTATTATGAGAATATTTCGCTCTACTCCGAGGGGTTGGGGGATGTATCTCTGCTAACCACAGGTTCCCTTAATTTACCATCCGTTTTCTGCTCCGCTCGATAGGTACTTCTTATTTTGTTTGTATAGCCCGTGCTTCGCTAAGAGGTATTGTTTGCTTGGTTACGTGATATTTGCACAGAATCATGGACTCCAATTATGTAAGGAGGAGGAAGAACGAAGTACGTGGTAGAACGTTAGGGTCACGGATGCCCGGAGGCTTGTTATTCCGCTGAAAAGCGTTATATCTCAAGATCTTCGATCGTTAGAGGAGCCAGCAAGATTACCCCACCGGCAAAAACTTTGGAACAATATTTGTGAAACCAGCCTCGGTTAATAGACGGCTAAATTGTCCTGCCTGATTATTGCCCGACGTAGGAGAAAGTTCGCCTTCGATCGTCCACGAAACCCTTCCGTTTAATATCGGAATGGCTCTCTGTGGACCATCAAGACCACAATCTACTCACAGTAACGACGCGATAAAAGTACACGGAGATTCCTCGGGCTTGAACCTGACGCGTGACATCGATCGCGAGGAGAGAGTGGTAGAGTACCCAGCGCGAATAGCTACTTTCGTACGGGTATCAACGATCAGAGAGAACCGGAGAAAACAAAAGAGCTCGGTGACTTTATGGTCGCGGCGGTTCGAACGTAAAAATCTATCAACGGACCCTTCTCTGCTGAAGAACGACACAGGGGGATGAAGTGGCGGGTGTGGGTGGGCGAAAGGCAGCCGCGGGCGAGACAGCACAGCCACCCCTCCGCAACAAGCGGTATTGACGAAATTGATTGCGGAGGGTGTATAACCGAGCTCCGCTTCATGCGGGGTGGCGCTACCCGTGGCTGTTCGAGAGGGGAGGGCGATGAACAGAGAGGGTGGCGTGCTCCACTCACCCTTCCCCGCCCCTCCTCGGCCAGCCCTCAAGCTCCGCTCTCTGCCGCTAAAACGCAAAAGGGTGAGAAAACATTGTTACTAGCAGTTACTCTTGCGCGGCTCCCTACCAGCTATCCCCGTGCACCCCGCGACCCGGGCCGATACCACCCCTGCAGACGGTCTTCCCCGTGCCACGCACGTGTTACACAGCCCCCGGGGATGAACGGGAGAATCGAACGGATGTAGGAATCACGAGGAGAGACGAAGGAGGACGCGTAGAAGCCTCAAGGGCACCGGCTAGATCACAAGTCAGACGGCTCGTTTCTTTCTCAACCCCCGTACCCTTCTTCCACCCGACGACCTCCTCCCTCTCGCTATTTCTACACCCCTAGGCCTCGCATTCCGGAAGACCGTTAAAAGGAGTCGCAGTTAGAGACCGAGCATCTATTTATCGACTGCCGACGGTAATCAGTTTTAATTGATCGCGCAGACGAGGCCCGAGTGGCAGGAAATTTTCGATATCCTCGAAGGGTGCGTTTGAAATAAAAATGCACAGCCGAACTTCCGCTATACCGTGAAAGGCGGCTGATTCCTACTCCACTCTACCTACTTCGATCGCGTCGCTTACGCTTATGTTCAAACACTGACTCGTACTACTTAACCCGTCGTCTGTACATATTACATTCCCAATCACTGAGGCACGAATTCATGCGTTCGTTTTCTTGTGAACAATAATTGTTAAGATGGTAAGTTTCATCTAGGATCCGAATGATACGAGTGTAATGAATCGATGTCAATCGAACAGATTTCATAAGATGTTATCGTTGTTGAGCGAATTCTGTTCATCAATTGGCTGCAATTAAATATTGTTATTCGAACGTTTTGGAGTCTATTTTTACGTAGAAATCAATTGAAATTGCGAATGTCAAGGGAGGAATCGCTCGAGTAGCGACTGCCTCTTGCCTCAGAAAACGGGGTCAGATATTCCTTTCTGATTTCCGAATGCAAATCCAGAGCGTGAAATTAATTCAAGCGCTCGTTACGGTGTCCGCAGGTGTATTCGATTTTCATCGCGAACGTTTACGCTCCCGTCGTTCCGATAAACTCGATCGCGTGGGCGCATATATTCCAAATAACGTCATCATGCTCGATCGAGTCAACGGGCTGCATCATTAATGCGCAATAACTGAAAAATAAGGCGCGCAGAATCGGTTTGTCCAAGTCCGTGGAGGCGTGTACCCTCAATTACCGTGAAATCACGTTTTTCCGCTGCTTAATCGTCCGGATCGGTACAATTAGGTCGCGAGATACCAGTGACCCATTAAATTTCCAATATACAAGCGACGCCGATGTGGAAAACGCTTGCTTTAATTCATTTCAGTGGTCAGCCATCCTCGCAAACCCGCCCCTGTGAATTCTACCAATAATATCAGATATTCTCTGCGTAATCTTCATCCCTATTCCTTCCTTTCCGATAGCATCTTCCACGAACTATATTCTACAGCGCACACACGCCAAAGATTTTTAATAAAGCAAAACAGCGCCTCGAAGCAACGAAACGCAAGGGCACTCACTAGCACGTTAGACGAACACAAGGATTAAATAGCACCCGGAAAGAAAAATAAGACAAAAATTGTTAGAAATTGCCCGACGATAATCCTCGATCAAAAGGGGAGACGCTCGATTGGTGTTATTTGTCAACTCGCGTGCCAATCTCGCCCCGCGACGGAATCACGCCACGGGAATCATTATCGGAGCTCGCTCCACGTAGGGGAAGAAAAGGGAGACAAATTTGGTGGGTATTTTTTTCCCCGGCACTCCTACGGAGTTGGATTTCTCGCCGGGACACGCGGAAGCGGGAATCGGGTGCCCCGTGGCGCTCATAAAAATTGTACGGCGGAAAATTACGGGCACGATCAACGTCGACTGTGCTTCCGCGTAATACTGGGTACCAATTAGCCTCGTTACTTTCGGCTCGGCTGTAATCCGTCAGCGAGCAAGACGAGCAACGCTTCGGGCGACTAAAGATTATCTTAGAATTCAGCGGTCGCCACTTTATTAAGATTCTAATCCCCTTGCTCTGAGCAATTTTAGCGGGAATTACAAACGGGGGGCGAGGCACAGAGGGAGGGAGAGCGGGGGATAGAGAAAGGGAGAGCTGCGACGCATCGCGTCGTCTGCGATTGGAATGTGAAATATTTAATCCGCGAAGGATAGAAATGCGAGGGTAAGGTTCGTAAAATATTGTCGCAACGGCTGGTTGTGTCGCGCGAGCCGTGCCTGTCTCTACCATGCAAATCTGTTCTGTCGTCACCGGTTTGTCTTCAAAGCACGGTAAAACTACCATCGCGGAATCTGTCTCGGCTCAGGCCCGCGCCCGGGAACAGGAAACACAGGGAATCTACAAGACCAAAGCCTCGGTCACGGATATTGACATTTCATTAAACGAGATTCCTGAGAAGCGTGTGTACGTACGTTCAATTTCCGGCTGCTTGCGAAGCGAAACTGGAACTTGTCAAAATGTATGTTGTATAGTTTGGAACGCCGCGCAGCTTTGTCTACCAGGCGTTCGTTGAATATATCGTGCATCTTGCACGCGAACGGCGATGTAATTTTGATGAGGAAACGTGATTCTCAGTTTCTTGTCGGCTGCTCCCTCGAACCGTCGGCAACCTCAGCTCTGTGATTCTATTTGATCGGGCGAAAATCTATTAGGTATCGACCTGCCTGTCGATACTTTCGGTTCACATGCCCGCCGATCAGCTTTCAAATTATGCTTCCGATAAGTCCCGGTGTGGATTTTTCTTGCGATACTGCCACCGCTACAAGTTCGGGAACTGGCCGCTATATTAAAGACGCGCTTTCTCATATTTATGGCTCGCGATCTATACGTATGTCTGGGAGCGCGCAGACTGGCTGGATACCACCGAGTAAGATGTTCATGTTGAAAAATCTAGTGAATAAGTAGATGCTAAGCAGTTTCGCGAACTAACTTTAAATGGGGAGCGCTACGTGAAATATTTGTGTAGTACAACAAAATTTATGTTGGCGGAGCGGGACACGCGAGCAAAAGAGCGAGGGAGAGGGGGAGGGGGGATCTTTAAAAAGTTTCATGAAAAGTGTTTTACATCACTTAAACGTTCTTCAACGTTTTTGATTTTCAGACTTCCGCGAAGAAGGTTTTAAACTGCACTAGCGTTGCATTAAGGGGTTAGGACACCTTGGACGGAGCAAACTTGCAGTCATTTTCGGCATTTTTTTTAGGAAGATAATGAATTAAACAGAAAATTCAATATGAAACCTGTTATTGTACAACTCTCGCCGGAAAAAATACGATTTTTTTCCTACAAAACGGCGGCGGTAGAGCCGTGATACGCAAGATCTTGAGGAGCGACGTTTTCCACGGTGTTCAATCTCACGGCTATACCGTTTGACTTAGAACAAAAAACCAAAAAGTTTTATTTTCTACATACCTAAAACTAGAGAAGTACATATGGAAATCCGTAAACATTCATTTGTCTCGAAATGGTGAACATGCGGAGAAAATGTGCATTTTTTTTTATAAAAGTGTCAATTGCAAAGAATATGTTCAAGATATCGCAAAACCCATATGTACTTCTCTAGTTTTAGTCATGTAGAAAATAAAACTTTTTGGTTTTTTGTTCTAAGTCAAACGGTATAGCCGTGAGATTGGACACCGTGGAAAACGTCGCTCTTCAAGATCTTGCGTATCGCGGCTCTACCGCCGCCATTTTGTAAGAAAAAAAATACGATATTTTCCGACGGGAGTTGTATAATAACAATCTTTATATTGAATTGTCTGCTTATTTCATTATCTTCGTAAAAAAAATGCCGAAAATGACTGCAATTTTGCTCCGTCTAAGGTGGCCTAACCCCTTAAGATATAATCTCCGATAATACTCTATGAGATCAATATTTCTCATATTATATATTTCTATGTAATAACAATGGAGTTGCACAAACGTAGCGTCATTCGAAACCCTCGATGCGTAACTTTCTTCCACTTGCACATTAGTATCGGTATAAATTTTTTACCGCAAAAACTGTTGCTACGGGATTCTACGTTTTCATTATCAGTCGTCGAAACAGATTTCGCGTTTAATATTGCCGGAAGTAGTTGGCAAGTACTTATCGAGAATCATTTAAATCGCACGATTCCTCGTCGTAATATGAATATCAAGCTCGGTTATAAGCAGCTTTGCCCTGCGCCAGCCGGGGAAACTTCCTCGAAAGGCGAGTAACAATAATGCAGCGAGCGTTTGAAAGAAAACACGAGCGCGTAAGAGTTTCCGATGTTAAGTTGTGTCGCCGAGTGTCGCAGTGAAAAACCCTCGAGGATTCGAAGCGGCCACCTCCCATCCCCCCGATATCAGATCCGCTCGTGTATTTGTACAGTATTAAAACTTGAAACTCCGGCAGCGCCCGGAAGTTTTAAGCCCCGAAAGTTTCTGTCCTCCTTTCGGTATTTATGCTACGCGTATTTCAAGAGCTTTTGTCCGCGGGGGTCTGCAAAGCTCATTGGGTTAGTCAACACGCATTTATCACCGGGTAGACATCTGTGCATCGCGCCACCTCCAGTTCGACGTATACACATTCAAGTTTACAGATACACACCGCGGTGGGGACGATTTTCATTGTTCTCCCGACGATTTTCCCTGCTTCCGGCGGACACTCTCGCGCACAGCGGACTCGGTCGAATATTCTGCACGATTAAACCCCGCCGCGTCGACTACGCACACCTTTTCGGATTCTCCCGCGAGCGTTCGCACGAGTACAGGACGAAGCTATTGCCTACACGGTCAGAATCATCGCGATCACTGTCCCGTAACTAGCAGAACGTTCGGCCAGCGATGAAGTCGAAAGATGGAAGGGTTCGTCGCGAAAGGAGGGCCGTAAACGTCGCGCGGGAAGAGAAAACTTTCTTTGGCGATCTGGAAGAATCTCTCTTTCAACTCCTCTCTGCCCCTCCTATGCAGCAGTGTCTCCCTTTGCCCCGTGTTCCACGGCAGCGTCCATAAATTTCAGCAATTTCTGGAGTGCTGCTGCCCGCCCCCATCCCCCCACCCCCTCCCCCTCTCTCTCTCTCTCTCTACGCGGCAGCGGCAGGAGTAATAACGTGACGACAGAGCCCAATTGTCCCCTAATGCCGCGAAGTTTCTATTCAGAACATCTTTTTGTGCGTTACTACCGGCGGACGTGGGAGTGAAAGTCGTATCTTGCCGCGGCGGCTGGAAGGGCAAGCTTGCAATTCAGACGAGCAACGCGGGAGGGTTGCCAACTCCGCTATATGATAATGGACCGACGATGCTATGCCTACTCGATCTATATACGCCCTCCCCTATATAGATGTACCTATCCCTAGATTATACATATACATACGATATTTACAGGTTCCCTCTACGCCCCCCCGCCCTGGTCCCTGATTTCCCGCTGTTCCGCCATGCGGAACAGAACCGTTGCAAGTTGGCTGGAATAAACACGAAGCGGCGAGACGGATGCGATTCCGCGAAGTAAACGCTACAGGTAATTGTCGACGGCGAGGTGCGCGAATATTGCTGGCGAAATGTTTAGGGGAAGTGAATTAAATATACATCCTTGATGGGATCCAATCTAAGTGACGCAGAATACAGGCAAGTTTGTCTTACTGAAAAGTTTCCGTTTGTGTACTCGCAGCAAGCTGTTGTCTGTCGTGGTTCAACTTACGTCACACGCAACTTACGTTATTTAATCATTTCTTTCAAACGCCTTGCACACGGTCTGGATTAAACAAGTATCGTCGAAATGGCTGACAGAACTTAAAATGGTGGAGCTACACCGTCACCTGTCAATGGTCGAAAAGCACACCAGGGATGCGACTACCTACCTATAGAAAAACGAACGAAATGTATAATTTTTATCGGTCGCAATGACAACAGCCAAAGAGGAAGCCCAGCGGCCAGATAAACACATCCCTCGGCCGTAGGACAGCCCGCTACATTTCCGGTACGATGACAATTCGACGCGTCCTACGTTCCAGGTTTTCATTGTTACGCACATACATATCTTGACAACCACCCTCCCTCGCTCTCGGTCCGACCGATACGGAAAACGCGAAACAGAACGCCGCGGGGTGTCTGGCGCAAAAAGGAAGACACCACTGAATGAAGTCTCTGCAGAGGAGAAGACCGAGAAGTGGTAGGGAAAACTACTGGGGCCTCGCTTGTCGCGTTCCATTACTATGCGTGCAACTTTAATTGGCCGATCAAGGTTGATGAATTATCGATTGACCGAACGGTTGAGCTGAGAATTGTTTGTCATACTAAGCAGTCGTACTTTATAAAGTTCTTGAGAAACTTTGTACCTACTCTGCGAATAAAACGAAAGAATAATTCCCTCCTCTGAATGGCCGATCGAAGTTTTCGAAAGGGAGCTTCTTATACACCGGTGCTTTGAATAGATCCGTTACTTATTACGTTTGATGCCGCGACCTATTTCCTTTGGAATTCGCTGTATTCCGCCAGTTTACCGAAGCATCCAAACCGCCGTCTGTTTCTATTAAAAATATTCAAAGCGGGACTTGCCAACTGGGGCAAGAAATTGCGCGGATACCGTTCCGTCCACACTAGAACTCTGTACGTTTCCGATAGAGTGACGGTTTGACGCATCACTTTGGCGCACCGTTTCAGAACTTTTATTGTTGTGTATCTTGAAAAGCCGATAGGCGAAACACAAAACGGATCGCTGCGGGGTATCCGCTACGGAAAGGAAGCCAGTGAACCAAACCCGACCGTCGCGAGGAGAGAAAGAGGCGGGGCGCGGGCGGCTGGCCGGCCGGGAGAAACAGGGAAGCGGAGAGCGAAGAATATAAAGAGAACTAATCGGAAATCGAACCAGCCGTTTTGCATCCCTAACGAGCCAGCTTTTAATAACTCGCTCTATACTGGGCGAAATTTCGTCCAAACGTCCATTCAAAGTAGACGCGACCTCTGTTACTTCGCGTCTGACAATGAGGTAACTGATCCAAGGAGACGGCGAAAGCATCCGCGACTCCCCCCTAGTTCCGTTCATAGAGAGGATCAAACATCCCGATGATCAACCAGCAAAGTCTCCACACCAATCTAGACCGTCCACAACGACACGAGTCGACAAACAATCGCCTCGAACAAAGTGCCCCTTGCTGGCCCCGACGATCCGTCGTTTCGCGAGGCTCATTGTCGCGCACCTTGATGAACCCTCGGAACAGAGGAAACGGAGAACAAAGCTCCACGGGCAGTCCGGGTTGAAGTGGAAGGCCCCGTGGTACGAAAGGAAGGATAGGGCCAAGGGAGAAAGCGAGTCGGCTACCGAATCAGCGTTTATCTCCCCAACGAGGCGACTTTTAATGGGCTGTTCGAAAACTGTGTGAAATAATCTGCAGCCTTGTCTGCAGAAACAGAGGGACCAGAGGGGGAGACGATGGGGAGGGGAGGGGAGGGATGAAGGGTAGAAGGTAATACTGGCTCGGTGACTGTTACGGTGGTAGTAATTGTACAGCACTGGCGGCATCGGTGGTGGTTGTGGGGTTTAGAAAAGGCAACGAGGGGTGGCCAAGCCCCAACGACAATACCTTACGGTTCAGCGCACTCTCGGCTTGGGATCATCGAGTTTGAATCCGAACGCGGCGATGGTGGTGGTGGTGGTGATGGTGGTGACGGTGCGCCCGGTTCCGGGCATGGGGAACCCTTCGCGGCTCTGTTTAAAGTAGACACGTGGCCCCGTTTACGTATGGAGGGTACGCGACGCACGCATGCGTGCCCACTCCGTCTGTGTACGCGTGTATATATTTCGCTGGTCCTTTGAAAACCAAAATCAAATACATTATTTGAGAGAGGTACGGGCCGACGCTGCCAACCCGCGGGATCGTCCCATTGTTGGCCGCTGTCAGCCTGGAAGAGATTGCGCGACTTTATTGGCCGTTTAACAATCGGGGCGAGTAGAGGCGGCTAGCTGGGATTTCGGGCCTGTCGCCTCTGTGATTAAGATTCTGCCTAGCTGCGATTACGTCCCTCTCCAATCGTGGATTTCACGCTGGGACCACCACGATTCATCATCCTCTCCTTTTACGCGCCATGTTTTATCTCCCCACTGATTACTGCTTTTTAATGACTCCCGCCGTAATAATAGACAGTGAAGGCATTTCGAACTATGTATATTCACCCAGCGAAATTAAATCCTCGCTTTCAAAAAACTCCTAGCGGTCCGTTTCGCGTGTCTAAAAGGGTTAATGCTTTGTCATTTTGCCATGTCATTGGAGTAGCTTCTGCCAGCGTTCAAGCAGCGTTAAAAGGGCTTAATGACAGATTGAGCATCGCTAATTAGGTGAAATTGGTAAAACAGACTGGCATATATAATGCAACGTAATTTCTTAATTGGAACCGGCAGAGATTCGAGCCGCGTCAATCATTGTAACTGGAGCAGTGGACAATTTTAAACGCAATTGAACGACCTGTCTAATATAATTATTTATCCGTTACAGAGGGGAGGGGGGCACTTAAATCGTTCGACCGTATCGAAAAATAGTCACCGCTCGGGCAAGAAGATCCCCGATGTAAGGACCAGATCGACGAAAGAAGGATACCGGGGTAAAAGTTCCCATTACGTTAAAAAGGGGATTATGCCAAGATTTAATTCCGCTGGAACGGTGCGCTCGAATTAAATGTCCTGGAAGTCATCGTGGAGGACACTTAAGGACGAGGAGAGACCAGTAGTCGTAACGTCGGTATCTAGCAAATAAAACACTCGAGGCCGGGCTTCTCTTTATTCCGGCCGGCTGTAAATATGCAAATTGTCAGGACTACCATCCTTCTTTGTCTAAAGGATCTGAACGGCGGCGGCGTCAGTGGTGGCGGCGGGGCCACGGCCGATGAGATTCAATTTACTTCCACCAAAATGGTGTACGCGGTAATACACTTTGGATGCACCGTACCCTCCGCTATATTATTGCCTTCGTAATAACGTGACAGTAATTTGTATGCAAAATCGTTTCCCACAGCTATCCGGCCGCGTAAACGGCCGTCCCGGAAAGTTTTCTTTGTTTGGACGCTCAACTATCTTCAAACTTGATAGATCGACGATTCTATTTAAGACGCTTCGCCCGCCCCTCTCGTTCCCGCCTATTTCCTCGCTTCAACTCGCTCGACGACGCGACACGGGCGAGCGAGATACGCGGAAATCTGGCGGGCTCGAGAATAGTGATTGCCAAGTGTGGCATTCGCCACGGAGACTTTGAGAATCATTATCGCGCGTTCATCACGTACCTACACCTCTCCGGCCCTAATTGAATAAATTACAAATGAAAGCCACTACATTGCGAAGTGGTTACAGCGGTTGTTATCGGCCGTAAATGTTTGACGGATTTCGCCCATTCTTTCGATTCGCTTTATCGGAAGCTTCCATCTGTCTGGCAGGAAGGGAACGAGAAACCCCGCCTCGAACACTCGTAATATACCGCTATCATCGGTCTCGGGCCGAGGAAAACAAATGCCGTGAAAAGCAAGGGGGCGCGGGCTAGCCAGCAGACAAGAATATACCGTGGACGAGAAGAAGACTAGGAAAATTTATTTCGACCATCCAATTGTATTTTCCTAAGTGGAGGCTCGGTGCTCCATCGATAGCTCATCCAGACGAGGTCCCTCTTATCTCGGTTAACCGAGTGATGGATGTCGATCTCCTTCCAATTCCTCGGCTGTATCGGCCCTTTACCTTTCCCGAGAGGAGCGCGCGCTCCAAGGAGGAGCACACGGAGCAGCACAAATAAATCTACCGTGGTCGATCTCATGAAGTCCTTCCCCAACGAGATTCCACCGATCCGGGCCGTCCAGGAATCGGAAGGGAAGAAGGAGAGCATGCAAAGGGTGAAAGCGAATGGGAAAGTATCCTTCTGGACTTCTCCTGGGCACTCGCGATAAAAGCTTTCCCTCTATTGCTACTTTTGTGTAATTCTGCTTCATGTATCCGCGGCTTCCACTTCAACCGGCTGCTGTCTGCGCGCTATCTCCTTCCAACGAAGATTTACATCCCGAACGTTCTTATTTAAATCGCGATACCGACCCCGTAAAGGAGAGACAGAGAAAGAGAGGGAGAGAAAGGGAAGAGAAGGACGGAGGCCACGGTGGTTCGCGTTGTGTGTTTTCTTTAAAATATGCGAATCGGGTTATGCAACCGACTCCGAAGATCGATCGGGCGGTTCGTGCTTGTTAGGCCGAGGCGCGGCTAACTTTCCGGACGTTAATGAATTGTCGTAAGTATCTGGTTACCTCGTTCCTCCTCCTTCCGCTTTTCCCGCCGGGTCCTCCCCCTAATTTGAATGTGCTTTAGAATCTCTTTCGCGCTGCGGCGAGCGGATGCAAATGCTTCTTTATGAATTTTTATTATTTGTTCCAATTAATTTGCCGCAGGAACGGGTTGAGTATTTTCTACTGGCAAGCGCTCCGCCGTCTTCGCGAACTTCGTTAACGAAGGGAATGCAGTTTACTTGTCCCCGTGTTAAATGATGCACGGCTGTTTTTAGCTTACCACCTCTACTTTTAGATTCATTCTGTACAGGAACGCTCTGTACATTGTTGAAAAATACGCGCGCCGCATCCGCGTTGGGCATTGAGACTGAATGTTTGCATTCAGTCAGAAATAATTAGTAAAGGGATAACGAGTGTACACGTCGGCGGTATATGCTTCGAAGAAGAACAATATAGCGTATATATCGTATATATAACGCTTGCGGTGGAAAGAACCATGGCAACGGGGAGGCTGGTTTGAAATTCTAGCAAGGATCCAGAACGCGGAGAAACGCGCGCGAGCATGAAGGGGAATGGCTGTAAAACGATCAAGCATGACATCGGCCCATCGGCCCATCGATGGCCTCTTTGAGAGGGGAATCTTCTCCAGTGGCAACACGATTCCGCGAGAAATGGACTCGTGGCTTTCCGGAACGGTCAATTCGAACGATGAGCACGCCTCTGCGCGCAGATAGAAATCGAGATATGGAAGGAAACGACGAAGGAGGAACACACGGAGTACCGGAGCAGGGCGCGGGGCAAAGGAAACAGATGTGTGGATATCCCCCTTTGTGACTGCCAGAGCCAGTCGATATTCCCCAGAGATCCGGTTGATCAGCTCTATCCTGCAGGTCGAACACCACCGTTGCACAGGAGGGGGTGCGTTGATCACGTATCCGAGCCTCGCAGCGACCCCCCTGACCCTTCGCCCCACGAAATCCTCCAGCGCGATAAACGCGAATGAAAAAAAAAAAAGAAGCAAAGCGTCGAAACGCGACGAGGAAATTTTTGCCTCTATTCCGACCCCTAGGCGATGTCACCGGCAATGTACTACCCCGACAAGAATATGCCTGGTGGTGAATCGGATCGTAATAAGGGGCGGCAGTCTCGGGAGATTCGATTGATCGGTTGTTCTGGAGACCGAGAACCCTTGCGCAAGGGTTTGCTAATCGCGTATCGGGATTTCAATCTCTGGTACGGCTCCATAAAACGCCGAGGGGGTCGGTTGCTGGGTGGTCGAGTGGATCGCGGGGGAAATACGAAATAATAACTGGTGCGTTGAGATATTGAAATCCGGTGTTCCTTTCGATCAAGATTTCCACCCCCGTGCTCGAGGATTCCCTCCTTTTATCGCGTAATAAATGACAGTCGGTACAAGGTGCTCTTCGCACGATAAAAGATGGAAACGTCATCGTCCTCTCGAAATCATACAAGATAATCTGGCAAAAATTCCAAGCGTCGTTGAAAGACGAACCTCTTCTGATCCCGCGAGCACGAGAAAGAGTGACCCAAAAATGAGACCTTTTTTAGCCTCTTTTTGGTCCCACGATTTTGGAACTGAATTTTGTACCAAATGATAGCTTATGATGAGACATCAATCACAACAAATTTTCAAGTTGAGGTGACAATTAGTTTCTGAGATATGGGAGGTCAAAGAAGAGAAAATCGTGTTCAGTTCCAAAATCGTGGGACCGAAAAGAGGCTATTTCTTGGGTCACTCTTTAATTCTCTGTCTTACGGATGGCCTTCAGTGCACCAGCTGCGAAGAAGGAAAAACTGCTGCTAAGTACCGTCTAAAGGATTGTCCATACCCTTGGTCCTTCCCCGTGTTCCGACGGCTTGCTCCGTGGGGACGTAAGTTTCGGAGGTGTGCAGGAGAAAGCGAGAAAAGGATCAAAAGAGGCCAGGGATCTCCACCTTGTACATACGTCGAGCATACGAGGATTGCAAAACGCGGGAGGAACGACGAACGACGGGAAAGCATCGTCATCTGAAATAAGGAGACCGCTGGATTTACATTCGAGACACGAGAGACTTGTACGTGTCTGCTTTCAATTAATCACCGTTCAACCGGACTTAATATCGATTCCGGGTCAAGCGTCTTTCCAGTTATATTTGCGGAGTTTGTATGCACCGGTTTCTCGACGAGGATCTTGACAATATCGAGACTAATTGGCGATGCTTTCGCTCGGTTCGTTTAACTGAAAACACTTTACTCAATGATTCTTCGGGAACGATGCCTGCCACCAATGGAATCTATAGAATCCAGAAGTATTTCCTTCTTAATTAATAGCCGCTTCGAGATAATTCTGCCTCCTAACTCTGATTCGCAACAAGATGTTTTCAAACAGGACGTGCCCAAAACGAGGAGTGTACCTATAATTTCACGTTCACGAAACGACGGAGCTTTCAGATTTAGACGTGGGAGGGAAAGAGGTGTACGAGGCTTGACGGGAAAAATGGAAAGAAAATATCATGATGAAGGGTGTGCACCCCTCCCGCCGATCGATTACCCCGTCGTTTACCTACACCCTTTGCCCCTGTCGTTCGCCTTTCCCGTGGCATTAATGAAAAAGACCATCGGTTATTGTACTCATCTCTCTCAGCCAGCCCCATGAAACGATATACAGACACCAACGCGAATCGGGGGCGGGGGGAGGGGCGCACAGGTGCGCGGATCCCTACACAAACGTTCGCACATGCACCCCGTCCCACCGCCTTTCGCGAATCAATGAAGTTGCTGCGCGTGCGCGCGCCCATAGCTATATCGTTTTCCACAACGATATCGTTTTCCATCAGCTTTAACGCGTACGCATTTCTCCAACGGCGATCAATTCCCGGGGAATCGTGCCTCGATCTCGAGTGAACGTCCCCCGGGTATGATCGAGCACGATCTATGCGTCGTCCGCGGCCCACTCGACTTCTTCAACTGTGTTTCGATTTTTCTAAAAACTCGCCGGCTACCAATTGCCCTGGAGAATGATCGATTGCTCGCCGCTATCTTTTCCGTCGTCCTTACGCGACCGGTAATAGAATGACTTCTCCAACGTTAATGATAAATGATAATGAAACGTTGAACGAGTGGCCACGCAAGCTTTTTACGCGATTCCATTCCCGTCGACCTTCCAACAGCGACTGGCCCTTTCGATGCGGAAAAACAGCGAAACCCTGTACTCGCGGTGGTCGTAAGCCGGCAAATTACGATTCTTCTATCGCATTCTCTCTAAGAATGATTACCTACCGATTCTGGTATGAGCGGATTTTCTGGCTTGGCGCAAACGCCAGATCGAATAGGATCCTGTTCACCATCCAGAATCGTGGCGGTTCTTTGCGTAACGTGACGAGGCACGAGGTCCTCGCCGTATAACGGTCTAATTTAATAATCCCGAGGTAGCCGCGAGGGCGTGGGGCCGCGTGTTCGCGTTTAATCGCGGAAATATCCCATTCGGATTCGCGTGATAGGCAGTGGCCCCACGGCGTGCAAGGAACGACCCGACCCGTGTCCTGTTCTCCTTTGCCACCGCGGCGGCATCCAAGGCTAAATTAACCGCTACCTTAGACGAAACAATTTCACCTAGCTATTTGCCGCCGTAAATTGACTTGCACATGTACAAGCCGCGGGTAGCCCGGCTGCTGTTCCCCCCGTAGCTTTCGTTGCGATGCGTGATCCAAGACGCTGCTGTGGGGGAGAGAAAAAGGGAGAGAAGAAGAGGAAGGAAAGGAGAAAACGCGCCGCCCGTGCAATCGCGCATCCCTCTTCCATTCCTCGGTAAATCGTGCCGGGAGATTACTCGATCTTTTATGCCTCAATTATCATACCGAGGCATTATTAAACTTGCGCCGACCATGCCTGCTGGTCTTGTTGTTCGTTCCGCTTAAAAACATTCGGTAGCCGAGATACGCTCAACCTTGCACCGGTTATAAACGTGAATAGGTAAGAACCCCGCACGCGGACATCACCGTCTGTGCGGATGGAGATGGATATGCTGCGAGTCCAGAAGTTAGAGTGATTGAAAAGTAACTTCTGACTGTTTCGGGGGGGTAAGTAAAGTGCAATCCGAGATTTTGATTTCCATGCGACACCGTATCCAATATCCAGAGGACTTGCTCCTCGAAGCTGATACAATTGAGAAAGTGTGTTTGATTAGCGGAGACCTCAACAGGTGAAAGCCACAATGGGCCGGGGACTGCGCGAACCTCTTCGCTCACAGATCAGACTATTTTTTTGCAATCAACGGAAGACATAATAAGAGAACGCAGGACAGGCAAACTCATTGGGCGGTAGGTGCGCGTAACGGACGGTGATGCGTCCTTTGCATGTCGGCATTCGTGTTAAAGCTCGAGGCTGGCCAAATGACCAGTCATAAAGGTTATAATGAGCCCGGGCCCCGTATGGTTGATCGGTCCATCGTGCACGCGGTTGGCACTCGTCGTCGTTCCCCGTCTTTCCACGTTCCTTCCCCCGAGGTCCCCTTTCTTGCGTTTGCCTCGCCTCGCCTCGCCTCGCCTCACTCGTCCTCTTTTCGACCGACGCCAGTCCATCCGTTTCGCCTCTGCTCGCTCCTCCGGCTGCTTCGTCTCCTTCGATACAAACTCCTGGGCCAGGTACAGTCGAGATAATCAAAAGGCGCCCCGCATTCGGTAGAACTTCTGGAATTCGCGTCGGTGCATTGTGTTCTCGCCATTATCCACCACGAAAACTTGGCAGAGATGAAACTGCGTTTCTCTCTCTCTCTCTCTCCGTCTTCCCCTCTGTCTTTCTTCCCTTCTCTCCTTCTTCCTGCACCGAGACTCCCCGTCCGTGCGCGTATCTCTCCCTCCTCGCTCGTGGTTCGTTTTTTCTTCCCGGTGCGTTCCTTCGCTTTTCTCCTTTCGAGCCTCTCAGTTCTCACGATCCCCGCGGTCCTCCCGTAAATAATGAGTTCCGGTTCGACCTTTAATTTCCGACGCGACTAGCTCGCTTCGGCGACAAAACTTTGCTTCCGGATTGCTGTCGAGAAAGCAACATTCGGTACAGTCGATGCACAAGCGTACAGAGAGATCGAAGTCGTCTCTTCTTCTAACGTTCGACCCCAGAACGATGAGTTACGACGCAGCAGGAAGACGAAATGAGCCGACGAGTTGACCCAAATTTCTGCTCCACATCAGGTTGCCGGGGACCTCGGTTTTTCAAAGACGACGACCGATCCCCGCACCATCTAGCCAAGGTTATCACGCCAGAGGCGGGAACGCGGTCGCAAGAAGTCGCGGATTGCGGTTCCGCGACAGCGTGCGTTCGCGTCACGCACTGTACACAGGATGAAGCCGTGGAGGAGAAGGAAGAAGCTGAAGACGGGGTCCAAGACAGAGGGAGAGACAAACGCCGGGGAGGCAATGTAAAAGGGAGAGAGAGAGAGAGAGAGAGAGAGAGAGAGAGAGGCCCAGTCGTCGTCCCATGGCGTGCGATCTACAGAACCGCCGATTTTTTTCTTCGCTTTTCATTCTTGCCCTTCCCTCATGCCCGCTTCCCCTCCTCAGCCACCCCTGTCTTCCTTCCTTTCTCTTCGTCTTCGTCGACGCGGCGGCTGCACGCGTGTACGTACGCGTGCTCCATCTTCCTTCGTCTTCCCTTCTTCTCGTTTTTCTTTCCGCCGGTTCTTGTGCTTCTCGCTTTTTCCCCGCATTCGCCTCTACCCCTCTCCCTCCTCCTCCGCCGTACGTACTTGTACCTGTCCATTCTTTTGTCGAATCTCCGCTCGCTTTTTCGGGCCACGTACTCTTGGGGACCCCGTGGGTCCGTGCTCGAAAAGCGGAGGCGATGGCGATGGCGACGGCGGCGGTGGCGGCGACCGCAGGTGAAGGTGGCGAACGACTCCTTGGTCCTTTCCTCCGCTAGCTTCCTTTCTCCCGCCGTTCCTACCCCACCCCTGTACGAAGGGGAACGCCGCGGAATTACGGCGAGCGCAAAGTCACGGCTAATGAAGTCGCAATTCAAGCATTTTACCATTCGCCGATTCCACGCTGGGGCCTGATCGAGCGACCAGAGAAAGGAGCCTGGTGTTCCGCTCGCGCGCAAGGAGGAAAGCCGAACTGGTCGTGTAGATTTATTTGGCTGGGCCGGCCCTTTTGTATCGGCATACTTAACGGCGGTAGCCAAGAGGAGGGGGGGGGGGCAGAGACGAGGGAAGGGAAATCTTAATGCTACGCGTCCGAGTAATTTAGCTTTCGCGTATTTCGCGATAGTCCAAGGCGGATCCGTGATACCCACTTCGCAAAGGATCTTTTTGTGCTCAAGAATATCCTGGAATTCGACCGTTCTTGTTATTCCTGGCAACATACCTACTGTTCAGTTCGGGCTTACGCACGATACGACGTCAAGGTAAATATGTATCCGCGATGGAAAAATCGGAATTCCATTGATTCAATAATTCCCTACGGAAACCCGCCCGACAATGTTGCAAAACCGCGAGACACGTGTTTATCCCACCGTAAATATTCTATAGACAGGGGAGATAAATGCCTCGACAAAAAGCGAGAATTCCTGGCGAGCAATTTTTAGCAAGCTCGCAATGCGTCAACGGTGTATTACTTCCTGTCATCTCGTTGCTCCCATTTCGTTACAAATGCAAAAACGCACGGTTGTTCTCTTTGGCGAGAACGATTCCGCGAGTATCCGAGCACCGCTGGGAATCCTGCTTCTCTTGCGAAAGAAAATAAGATTACATAGCGGGGACGTTTTTCAAAAGCGACCTCGATACAAAGAGACCCACAATTCATATTCTCTTTCAACCGTTAATGTCACTGTGCCATTACATTGAACGTTTCGCGTATCGTGACCGACTCAATTACCTCCGTCGTCATTGGTAAGAAGAAAACGTGTCAACCAGCGAAAACTGGCGCTGTAAGAGTAGCACATTCCGATGAGGAAACAGTGGATACGAACCAGAAAAGGCCTTAAACGCTAGGCTTAGATAACACCGTTGGAAAGTATGCCCCGCGCCATCCTTCTTTCGCGAAATAGGAAACGAGCAATGACCATTCCACTTTCCCGATGATTTAACGCCAAAGGGAGCAGCGGTGAAAAGATGCAATCTTCGACGGTCGTAAAAGCGAATCACCGGCATAGCACGCGTCAGATCGAGGAGAATATCAGAGGCGGTCTGAATACCGTAAGCGAGTGGCGGAAGCCCATTAAAGATACTTTCGTTTACGCGTTAAAGTCATAAACATGCCGCGCGCCGAGGCATCTGCGTGACTGCACGCCCCGGACTCTGAGGCTGCATCCGTGCTGTTCCGGGCGTGTAATCGTCGTTGACGACGCATCCACGTCGATCGTAAGGAAGTTTGTAACGCCGATAGAAACGCGAGGGCGCAACGATGGCTCGTTGATTAGCACGGCAACTTGGCCGTCGATGGCACCCGCTGAATAATCGAAGCTCGCTGGCTCGAGTGCTTTTCACCAGGATTCATGAGACGCTTTAATGCGGGAATGTCGCAGGCTCAATGGAATCTCCTCATGGGGCACTCCGCGCGATCTCTCGATCATGTTTTTACGATAGACTCTGAATCGCCTCGAATGAAACCTCTGCTGAGATTTAGGGCTCGAATAGAAAGGCATAACCGGCTGTCTGCTATATCCCCGTTGCAACTTCAACGTAACAGATGCAGCACGCCGTAAATGAATATTCATCGCATTTTTTTCATCGTCATTTACTGTACGATACTACTTAGTGGCTCGTATTTTTTTTTCAGTGAAATGATACGGCGCCACACGGCATGCCCCTTTAATAAAAAAATATTGCGCGCACGGTATGTATCCCGTTAAAAGGATATTAAAAAACTGTCACTCCTCGAATCATCGTTATTACGTGGAAATATATGTAGAAGATAAAGAAACGGTAGGCAAAGATCTACTCCAAGTTCTTCGATTTTAGCAGAATCGAGTCTGTTCCATGGAGTTTTGTATTAAGTCAGAATTTCACGCAGAGACCGCGCGACACTTGAGTGGAAACGATTTCAAGTCGCGTCGCGTTCTCTGGTGCGCGTGTGCACGTGTAAAAGCGCGCGTTTATTGTCCTGCCGGGCGTTGTTAGCAAGTGCGCAACAAGACGTCCGTTTATTGCGGTCGAGGGATGTTTTCTCCCCCTTTGCCACCCTTCTCTGGACAGCCTTCCTTCACGAGGATAGAAAGGCGGGAACGGTATCCTTCTAGGATCGACCGAGAATGCTTTGATTAATTATCGATCGCTTACGGTGATCGAGCGGAAACATCGATCGATACCCATCATGATCATTATTTTCCGAGGCAGCGGTTTTAAGTACATCACCCTTCGATCCATTCGCTACTCTCAAATGGATTGGCGAAGAATGCCTGCGTGGTAACGCAAAGTGCCTTTAATTGGCTCCGGGTGGTGCATAAGATGGAGCTGATTCTTGGATCAAGAATTGAGGCATTCGGAGCGAAAACGAACCAACCCACATTTTTGCGAAATTGAATTAAGGTCGGTAGGGTAGGGTGGGGCTAATAGTCCCGTTTTTCGTATAAACCTGTGTAAAATTTAGTACTAACAATCTAGAGATATCTGGTGTTATTTTGTATAAACTATAACTATTATGCTTTACGTTCACGAATTTCGATTGTTGATACTGTTATTTTCTGTTGAATTATACCACAAAATGTTCGTCAATGCAAAATGGACTTCTTGGCTCCCATGGACGGGGCAAAAAGTCCATTGCATAGAGTACAAAGTCCCTAATGTCTTTTCGTGTAATATTAAACTGAATAAGTAAAAAAAACTCTTCAAATCAACAAATATTTATTAAACCCATTCTTTTTGGTATGCAATATTGAAAGGAAGCATGACTTCGTTAACAAAAAATAAAAATATAACTCAGAGGCTCGCTTTGAAATAAAAACTAAAAAAAAAATCGCTCAACTAAAACAAAAACACTATTTAAAGACTTTGGCATCATTTCTTTATATTTTGGTCATCTTATTATGAAAACAAATAATAAAATATATATTTTCAGTCTGAGGGACTTTTTGCCCCAATGGTATCTCTATAGTTTCTGCGATATATACATTAGAAAATATTATCATACAGCAATAAACAATATCATGCACATATTACTAAAGGAACATAAAATCTTAGCGTACTTGGCTGATACGGATTTAAACTGTGGTTTACTTCGTATAAAACAATAAAGACAACGTATTTCTTTTAGTTTTCGATAGATAAAATAACGAATGCGTCGTGTAATTCGCACGAACGTCCAGGAGCGACTGGCGACTCTGTGGTCACCTTCGTTTCTTCTCGCCTTTTACATAGTATACTGCGAAACTCAATATATTGTTTAGGAATAGAGACTTTGAATTCGGGACTTTTTACCCGCCGGACTTTTAGCCCCACCCTACCCTATCAGATATATTGGCCGGTGAGTTTCGTGAGGGGTATTCTCCCACCACGCAGTTTGCCTGCCTCGGTGCTCCTTTTCTCAACGTTTTCTGACTCGCTCTCGTTCCATCTCGCTCTCGCCTTCGCAGAACAAGAGTGAACCAGAAATGGTGGGGTAGTGCCAAGCTTCTGGCGTGTAGGCCAAACCGAGCTGTCAGCGTAGAAATACAGACATCAGAATAGGTGTGCGTTAGCTCCGAAAAAAATCAGGAGCTTTATTGGTCAGAATATTGATTCTCTCTCGATAGCTTTATCTCGTATTGGTCTACGCATAGCTTCGTAACGCACACAACTATTACGCTAAGAATAAATAACAGCCAAATGGCTATTAGGTTCAGGTGGAGCCGAGCAGCGTTCCCGTTGCCCCACTATACCCAGCGAGGGTCGCGCAACTCCAACTGACAAATCCACGATCGTCAGATGGTGGTGGCTGATTTTCCCTCGATCGCTGCTTGCGAAAACGAACTCACCGATCAATATATCTGATACCGACCATAGTAGCAATAATGTATTCCAACAGGCTGTACTAATCATATAAAATAGGAAAATTAATTTTTTCAATGTGGCTTAGTCCGTTTTTGCTCTCAATGCCTGAAGGAACAGATGGAGTGAACGGAGCCAACTCTCGTATCAACAATAATTCGACTAAAAAGGTACCGGAGCAATCAAGATCCACGGGTTCCTATTAATCAAGTTACTCGATTCGAAGAGGACAAGGCACATACCTATACGAGGATGATGGCAGATTTCCCAATAAGTCGTCACTGAGAATAAACTAGACTCGATTGGACATATTGTCACGGCCTGTCACGCGCAGACACGGACGCCCCCGTGGTTCGGTATTTTTAGGACGGGAAGCGCGACTTCTGGATCGATTAATCATTAGGCGATAAAAAGCACGCCGCGCCCGCGGTAAAATATGTAACGGATGCGCGCGAGATCGAGCGAGTCTCGTTCACGGGCTGGCTGCTCTCGGCCGTATAAATAACGGCGAAGAGAAGAGGAGCGTATGTATATGCAAGAAAACCGTCCCGCGGACGACGCAAAACACGCGTGCTGGAAACCGAGACGTGGATCGTGTCATACCCGTAACGTTGCCCGCGCCCAGGAAATCGTAATCTATACTTCATATCATCCTGGACGGAAAATATCGATCTTGCTGGGATGTTCGTCATCGGCTGTCGCTCGGACACCGCATCAACGGACCTTTGTCCAAAGCGAAAATTGCCGTTCCCATTACGTTAATCGCGTTTTTACGGTGTTGCGTTAACGCTCGACAAATTCGAGGAATATTACGTCCAGCTACGTAAAAGGATTCTGCCCGGCGCTCAAAAAGCGGGCGCGCGGGTACCTGCTCGCAATTTTGCAGCTATTCCATTCGCGAGGGAAGGACGAGGTGGGGATTATTCGGTGTTCTTGCGCTTCATTCGAGAACCTAAATCTCCTCCGGTTTAATAGCTTCCCTTTTCCTCAGTTATCTCGTGATTGATCGCAAAGAGACGGGCCCCTTCTGCGCTCAGTCTCTAACGTAGCTGAAAGTTGAATTCAAAATGCTACGAACGCCCGGAATCCCTGAAACGGACCGCGATAAACCCTTCGTTTATTCTCGCCGGATTACTCGCGCACCCTCTCCCCCCTCCCCCCCCCTACCGTGCCGGTTTATTCGTGACGTTGCAGGGGCTGCATTAAACGCGATTCAACGTTAAGCGTAACCGTCCACGGATACGAAGAACTTTCCAACAGAAGGAGCACGGAATCACGAGAAGCATTCGTCGAAATGATAAATCAATCCCCTCAGACATCGAAAAACAATCCACCCTCGTCTCGTTCGTGCGCGCGAGAAGTTCCTCCGCTACGAAGTCAGTATTTTTTTTCCCAACCAGCATCCGTGAATCGGCGCGAGATTGTAACCGGCGGTAATTAACTTCGACAACCTGGGCATTGTGTCGGTTGACACGGCGCGCGACGGCTCGTATATCGTTCGATAGGACGGAATCATCGGCGCGTAATCCTGACAAAAGTTTTGTTTGCGCGGGGCACGGGTGTGTAACATGTTAATGCAGACGCGACGCGCACCGCATTTGGCCCGACACCGGGCTTCCCAGTAATGACAATCGAGATAATAAATCAAAGGGGGTCCGGCAGAGATGTAGCGGGGCGAGGGGTGGCCGGTTAGGAGGGTGCGATATGCGGGCCGAGATCCGCGTTAACAAATGTCTCTATTCGCTCGGCGACGTGTTTCTGTACACGGCAGCCCCCGATGAGCCGTAAAAATCACGGATTGGGGTAGGTCCTCGCGGCACATGGTGTTAATTCTTCGATACGTGCGCGCGTATGCTACAGCGAAGATGAATCGAGGGTGTAACCCCGCGATTATCGCGTCAACCGTGAGAAATGGGAATATTATGCCACCTTCGTGTTTCATGTTTGCACGATTGTAGATCGAGCCCTCGCTTACCGAGTGGGCTGTTGATTGCAAAGAAAAGACGTTCATCTCTGAAAGAATGGTGGATACAGAAAGTGTAGCTGCATGTTCCTCACCTTGAGAGACCATCGCCTCGGACCGCAGAACCAGTAGCCGTCGTCATCCTCTTTGCCCCGCAACACACAAGTGCAAGGGTATATGCAACTTTGTTACGAACATTTTCGTTTCAGCGAGCTGCTGTTCTCTCGCTTCCTCTCAAACTCCGCGCCGACCCTGACGAACCGGTTGCCCCTCCTATCTCGACGTATTGGAATACGTTTCGGACAATAATTTCTACTTTACGTACATAAAATATCAACTTAGTGCGAGGACCCGTTACAAAGCCGCTTCGGCAAGTAATGATTCTTTGGGAGCCGCTTTTAAGTGGACACGCTCCCCCCTCGAAAAGCCATCAGGTATCAACGAGAAGCCGGACGAGCGTAATTTCGGAGCGTGTAAATGCGTTCTTTCGAGAACCGGAGGAATTAAGATAAAACGTACGAGTATGTAACACGAACGTGTCGCCAGGCGAGGCAGCACAGAACATTGCTGTAAAGCGGAGGAAAAAATTCGACGCGAGAAAGGGAACATGTGATGTTAATACGTCAACGCTCCTATGTACTCGAGAAATAAAAGTCTGTCTTTCGCTCCTACTCAGATTTTCCTCTTTCCAACAGCCACCAAACGCCGTCTTTACTAACACAATCGTCCGACGGTTGCCAGCACACGCGAGATCGCGGATTAATATCGTAGGCACGGAACCAAAGTCGATTCGACCTAGGCGCGCGACCGCGCGCTCGGCGACTAGTGTTCGCGTGAAAATTGGAGCGAAGTAATCGCGCGACTCCGCTCGGCGTGGCTGGCGTCGAAAGTCGTCGTTAATCGAGCGGCGTATACGAGGAGCTTAAAGGGCCGACACGATAAAGGTAATCGGCGCTCTCGGCTAATGTAAGTGGCGATTTAGCGCGCGGAATCGATGGAAATTAAAATACATCGGTTAAACGCCGCGCCGGCCGGCTGCCCCGGGACCAAATTGTCGTTTAAGTATAGTCCGCGCGCGCCTCTCTCGTTTCATCGTGCGCCACGGTTATCGAGCAACACGCCAACCGATTCCCTCCAATCATTTAACCGGACGACTAATTCGACTCGCTGTAGAACGCACCGTCGGATCTTCGATTGCAATTTCTGCGCCGAGCCGGGGCTACCGGCCAGACAAAGAAAAACTCTGCCCGGGTGTCCTCCGACTGTTAAGAGATAACCGTGTCGATCGTTACGTGCCATCGACAGAGACAAACTGCGTATCGGTTGGCGATGCAAGCGCAGGGCTTCGTTGCGGCCTCGTCCATGTACAATCGCGGCTCCGTTACAAACTGGTACTTGGGCCACTCGCGGTGTATTAACGTTCCATCAAGCTACCGGCGTTACCAGCGTGACTCTGCGTTTCGGTGTAAATCATCGGCGAACGCCGGGGATCATCAACCGCCGTGGCCCGGCCGCTCCGGGTGGGAGGGGCGGCGAGGGGAGCGGCGGAGCACAATCATCGACGTCGATCGGATTCTTTTTTTTTTTGTTGCGGTGCCCCCGCCGGAGCCGCGATTTTTGCGCGAATTTTCTGATTGGATCGCGTCCCGATTGCGATCCCGTGCACGCGTTTCGATGACTAATTCGCTCGGCCCTGCGGATACAGCGACGTATTAATTGCCCGACCGAGCGAATGTCGTTGTTTTATCGAACCTCTGGAGGTCGTGTCAAAGAGCTCCCTGCTGGGATTAATCAAATGGTATACACATTGTGGCAGTTTTCCAATTTGCTACTTGCTGGACATTGTTACCGAACGCCTGGAAATGAACCCCGGTTAATGGGTTAATTTAATGGCGCAGCTATGAATTATTCGGTCGTTCAATTGCGACTTACTGTTCCCGGGGACAGTATAATGAAGCAATAAACCGGGCCGTGGTTCAGTCGAAATAAATACTAGCGTGAACGCTCATGTGCTCGATATGAATCCGAGAGATGGGCATACTATCATAGGCAGAGAGGACAAGTATCGACGTAATGGGGTGGTAAGCGTGGTTGCAGGGGGTGGAGTTTAATCATCGATTGATTGGAAACTGTAGAAGACCGCGTGCCTGGAGAAACGAATAGATAATAGAAGCCCGACAACATATGTATATCTCTACTTCGTGCTAGTGAATCTACTTTGTCCCTCGCATACTTGCTGCGTAAAAGTTTAGAAACGACGCACGAAGAATGATCAGCGGTACCAAATATAGCAAACGGTTGTTCCACCCGTTAAACGAGATCATGCAGTGCGAAACGCAGCGGTGCAAGCGCAATGAAAGGCGTATTGCTTAACCGTACCGAGCCATTCCGTAAACGTGACCTGATTAACAAGAGATTCGACGTCGTAGTCCATGCATACCTGGACGAACATACCGAGGTTTGAGACCCATTCAGTGCAATTCAAGATCGCTTACTGCACGTGTACACGCGCATTCCAGTGTTTACGGCATTACGTAATTAAATCGCAGCAATTCTCGTCAATCTGTTCCACGTCGATTAATACTTTTCCTTCGGCAGCCATTAATCCCCCTTTTGTGCGGCGAAGTCGCAATGGTGTTCGATACAGGGAAACGTGTGCCATTAGCGTTCGTTCGCTCGCCAATTTCGGGAATCGGTAGGGTAAAGGGCCTAAATTTCGTCCCCCATTTGTATTTTACCCTATACAGGGTGTATAAAATGTTAAAAAGAGCTGGCACTTGGCTAGCTTTTTTGAACGTTTCTCTATGTATCCACGAATCGCAAAATGTAATTATGCAATGTCAACAGGAGATAATAAACAAAATGTGAAAACGTGCAAAATACGAGATCTGAAAAAAATGTTCCTAATTTCGTCCCCCAAGAAAATGTTTGTAAAACAGGAAATAAATTGAAAAATTAATTTTTTTTTATTCATACAAGTGATGTTACAGTTTATGTGTGCAAGCAATCACGGCAAATGAACGTCTTCTTTTCGCATGGACTCCTTATTCTACTGTTTTCGTTTCGGCATCTACAAAACATTAAACATTTCTACTAAAATTGCTTGAAAACCGATAAAAGATAATTCACTCCTGTAACTGTTCATGTTTCAGCCCTTTTTATTTCAAATAACAAATTTTTAGAAAATCGATCTCAATTTCCTTTAGAGTTCCGGGGACGGAATTTGGAATTCGCGCAGTTTCAATATGGTGATCGCTCTAACAGACCACGCGAGTGATTGCCATCAAAGTTATTGCGTATAAGAAACTACAAGATATGCCCGAAAAAGTGCTACAATTTCGAATTCGAAATAATATCCACTTCTACGAGTAACATGTGATCATACTGAAGTCTGTAAAAACTCACCGTGCTCGAAAATCTTCTCCTTCGAAAACGCACAAACACCTAATCTCTTACTACCAGATGACACTGAAAATGCAACCATAGGAATCGAGAAATTTCGGCCCTTTATCCTATGCCTACCGTCGTGCCCTTAAGAATTAAGAACACGCTCCAAAATAA
Organism: Andrena camellia; assembly: GCA_029448645.1. Taxonomy (NCBI): domain Eukaryota; kingdom Metazoa; phylum Arthropoda; class Insecta; order Hymenoptera; family Andrenidae; genus Andrena; species Andrena camellia. The sequence continues at coordinate 12,992,266 of CM055679.1, read as the reverse complement.
ATGCGCGCGCTGGTCGCGTGGGCGTCACGTCGATTCTGCGATTGCTTTTTACGAGGCGACTGCGAGGATATCATCTGAAGCTATCGATCATCGATACCAGATTCAATTACCCTATTGTGTTTCCTGCGGGCCACGAGTGTGTCTTACTCGGCGGAGGGATTATTCAAGCAGTTTCACAATGGAACGGATGGAATGCAACGTGATTAATCAAACGCTATCGAAATGTATCGGTTTAATTAATGTGCTCGTGTGTTCTACGGACTCGACTGGAAAATTATAGCTAGAGCTAAAGATCCGACGCGGCGTACCGGTAACAAAAGCATGCAACCTTGAATAATATACCATTGAAAGAAAAGCGCTCTTCACGGGGCGATTAGATTAATGTCCACAACTCCACGACTACGGAAATCCTATCTATCAATTGCATAGTAAATTAATAGCACAAAGTTTAATAGGTAAATTATCGTCGGTCGAATTCAAAGATCTCCTTATCCATATTCTCACTGAACTCCAATCGCGCTCTGTAACCATGCCACTCGCTCCCGTTTTTTTTTTTTCAAACAGACTGATTTCCGGATTTATCCTATTCTCGAGGTGCTAGAGCTTTCGTCAAGGTTCATTTCCTGCTCGGGATCATCGGAGCGCGGAGTCTCTCCATCCAGAATGTTAATCTTGATCTTAATCGTGGAACGCGGCACGAGCACCAGTTGCTCGCCATCAGAACGACGCTGCTGACCCTAATTCTCTCTATAATCCTTTCACGACTCCGTTCGAATGCTCCCGCGGATATAAATCGTTCGTGGAAAATTCAGTGGTGACTGGCTGATGCCGAGAACACCTCTGCCTAATCGACACACGGATCGTCTACTAAGACCACGAATACAGTATGATAAATTTTCATCCCCCGTGAATTCACACGCACGCACATGTCCACATATGGATGGAGGTGCAATATGCACGGCCAGGAGAGGTGGTTCATCAGGCTGGACGTGAATACGACGTATTTAAGGTGGGTTTCCCCTCCCATAGTTTCGCGTTGAAGTGATAGCCACACGCCACACGGCGAGAAACGAGACAGGGGCGCACACGAGGACCTCTGGCCACTCTCGACATGATCACGTTCCGATTCTAACCAGATGATCGTAAAAGTCATGGCGCACCGTAAATCCAGATTGCCAATTTACTTACGTACCGGCATTTTCATTTATGCACGGTAAGTATATTTCAGGTGGCCTCTCCCTTGTTGCTTCCCCTTCCTCCGTGTACACACACCGTTTATTAAGCCTATCCGGGAAGCCTTTAAGTAAATGAAACGGTTATTGGTTGGAGGAACGCGGCTTGATTATGAATAGCAAGCCGATTTATTAATGAGAACCTCCTCCTTTTTTCAAGTCGGTTAAAAATGACGTTGTCGGCAGCCGGGCAGTGACTCTTCACGCCATCCCGCGGAGCGTCTTTTGTTTTAGCAGGTCAAAGTTATGGACTGAAAGCAGAGTTGGGCAGAATGTAATCTAATTAAATCTTACAAATTACGATTAAAATGTAATTTTGTAGTTGATTACACATTATTTTCTGTAATCGTTAATTTAGGTAGTTGACCATTTGGTTTCGTCAACTACCTAAATGAACGGTTACAGAAAATAATGTGTAATCAACTACACAATTACATTTTAATCGTTATTTGTAAGGTGCAATTAGATTACATTTTGCCCAACTCTGACTGAAAGGCAGCAGCGTTTCTTGCATTAACTATTGCCGCGGTTAGAGGTAGGAAATGTTAGATTTCTCTAGGAGTAATAGTGTTGCGCAGAAATTCGCTTGTAACTTTAGAAACTCGGGGTTAGATAGCACAAAAGATTACGTCTAGCGTAGAAAAATAAATGGAGTTGAATGGAGGTCCGTGGCAACTGAGAATTGAGCAGTATCCTACCTATTGTGGCAGTTGAATAATCGACCGAGAAACGCCGATCACACCGTTCCACGGCCGCACAATGGGCGCAGCGCGGCAAATACATACGTATATATAGGTACGTACTGTTAAGATTTCCATGGAACAAAGATTATTTACCGCGACGTTGAAAAATGAGGGACCACCTCCTGTCTTTAATTACTTATCGGCGGTAAATTGAATTCGCGGGCTCGACCGTCTCGCGGCGCGATATAAAAGCGAACTTCCTACGGAGCCCTTATAAATCAACCGTAATAATCCCCGAAAAATCGAAAGCTCGCAGAAAGCGGCGCATAAATTCCCGGTTTTACATTTTACCGTCTGATCGTTTATCAACCTCGACGTAAACTTCTTCGTGTTATTTTACAATGGCACGCTCGTTAATCCGCGATTCTTTATCGCCCGTAACAGAATCGCCGTTACCATCGATGGGCGACAATTTCGACGCCCCCGCGGCCGAAACCGTGAGGTTTACGCAGGGTACGCGACGAAATCAAACTACGGTTTCCGTGTGACGTTGCGGCGGGGGGGGGGGGGGGGACGACGTGAGAAGTCCTAAATAAAGGATCAGTCGTCTCTCGCGCTTCGCAGCGCGGAGAACTCGCTTTTCCCCTCGAACGCTTTCCGCATCCCTCGGGATTACCCGAGCTCCTCCATCGCCTTCCTCTTCCTCCCCCTCCTCCACCGCATCACGTCGCTCGTTGTCGTTCGTTGTCGTTCCTTGTCGTCCGTTGTCGTTGGCGCCGAAGGTCGCGAGGAAATTCCCCCGATTTCAGAGGGGGTGCGCCCGGCCGACTCGTTCCAAGGGTTATGCTAATGAGAGGCGATCGTTCGTGAGAGCAGCAGCTAAGTGATACCGAGGGCGAATCTTTTCCTGCGTAATTACAAGCTCCGGTCCACGTAGAAACCCGATCTAAGCCCGCCGAACCGAGACCATCGGGCGATCTTAATCCTATCAGTTACGCGGTATTGCGAGGCACCGAAGTCGTTGCCTAGGAAGCTGGTACGGCCACTCGAGATGACGAACAGTTAGAGAACAAATCGTACGCGAGGCAACGGGGAAAAGCTCGCGTCGTAAAATAAAGATAAGAGCACCGAATGCTGGCGACAACAGGATGGATAGGAACGATCACTCTGTTCTCTGCAACCGTCGTCCCGAACGACGGACGCTTCAACCTGTTCCACCGCCGTCGAAAACCGAGCAACCGAACGAGCCCCTATTTCCATAAATTCACGAAATAATTTCGCGTGGATTTCACGCGACGGCGAAATGGCATGCACTTAAAGGTTTCTGCGGTGTAATCCCATAGGTTACTCTTCGGAATGCAAAATCTAAGCTCCCACGGGGTGGGTGGGGGGGGGGGAGGGTGGGAGGGGGTTAGAGGTAGCGGGAAGATACGGGTGAACGAGGTAAAGCCGTGGAACGTGCATCGGTTCTCAATCCATTTATACGGAGGGAATTCTTATCCCGGATTAATCGGTCGTCCGCGACAGTCTGCCGCGCCAGGTAAGACAAGCTTAATGCATCCGAGATGCATCGGCTGGCTGGATGCAACAACGTGTCTGCCTCCGTTGGCCCCCGGTCGCAGTGTCGCTTTTATTCGAGCCGCCATTAAGGGGGCCTCTTACGCGTGCAGGATGAATTAAAGCGTGAAGGCCAGAAGGGATTATCTCGGAGCGATAAAACATTGGCCAAAAATGTTGCTAGTGGCGGCCGCTTGACGCAGCCATTAAACGTCTTGTCCTCTCGGGCATGAACGGGACCGACGGTCGCCTTTTGGATAAACGGGACAAGAAGTGACAACCCCGGGGGCTCTGCAGCCTTGTCGCATTCCGCGCTTCGCCCTCTACGTCGAAGATTCTTTTTAATTGGCTCAATCGGACTTGAAAAACCGCGTACGGGGGTCGGGGACCGCGATACACCGGCGCGATAAAACGTTGATCGAAAATCTTGTTCCGCGTGATCAACGCGCCTATTAACTCGTCCCCGGCGATTGTTTGTTTTCAGGGTGGTCGTAAATAGTTTCACTTATCCGCGTCCGCGGCCGCGACACGCAGCAACCCGGGCCAGGTAACGAGGCTGCGACTCGGTGCCCTTTAATTCGCCACGAAGCGCTGCCGCCGCGCCACGCTGCGCGCCGCGCCGCGTGACGCGCGTCATTTGTAAGGGAACGCTTCTGGCGTTCGCCGAATGCCACTGTTCGCGAGTAAAAATAATCCTCGTTCGGAGAAATATTGTTCTTGCACCCGCGCGCATTTCGTTTCTTTCCCGCGTGTCCAAAAGGCGTGAACCTGGCCGCGACGAACATATCGTTTGACGCTCCTTGGATAAATTAATCCCCACAGTTAAACACGCCATCGCTGTCCGCGCGAAAGACGAGCGAACAAAGGAGCAACGTTATTCGAAGATTACACGTCGCTTACGTGAAACAATTCGCGGCCGGAAGTCGCGCGTTAATTCAGCCAGGGGAAAAAGGCAGCGGGGATAGGCTGGGAGAAAGAGTGAGAGTGAGGGAGAGAGCGAAAGAGAGAGAGAAAAAAAGGGGGAGAAACTAACAGCCACGAGGAGGGACGTCGAGGCGAAACGCGGCAAAGAGAAAAGCCGCTTATACGCGAGCTTGGAGGAGTTTTTCTGCTACGTAGCAGAATATACGATCAAGGATATAATGTAACGTTGTACGCGCTACAATTCTGTTGAATACTTCACCGTTCTTTCGTCTTTGCTCTTTATTCTTTACTTATACCCCGATCCCTCTACCCTACCCTCGTTTCAGCCTCGCAAATTGCGCTCGGCTACGTGCGGGGCAAGAAATACGCTGCTTCCTCTTCGCTGTCTCTTGGTTTTATTATAGTTACCAGCGTTACGCATTATATCGTTCGGAGACTTTATCTTCGCGTAAATACCATAAACTCATCCCTCTCTTCAGCTTTGTGCGCGCCACTCGCGCAACTGCGTTACGATTTAAACCAGAGGTATCTGGCCTGGTGTCTGGCTCCGTTTCGCCCTTTGATTCGCGCAGAATCGTCGTCGCGACGTGTGACCAATTTTATGAAAGTAAATCGCGACGTACGGCCGAGAATGGGCTCCGTCCAACCCTCCACGCTAATGCGATGTTTAAAATAAGAACGATTAAGGATTCACGCTCTTCCGTCCTGCTACCCTTGCCTGCCCAGACGTCCTTTTCTCTCTCTCTCTCTCTCTCTCTCTCTCTCTCTCTCTCTCTCTCTCTCTTTCCTCTCGCATAACGCTGCCCCTTAGGTAGCTTACGTTATCCGATACTCGAGAGTCGGGCAACACAATCTCCTCGAGACGCGGTAATCTTATTAAATAGGGCCTTCCTTTGTTTTACGACCTTTTTGCACGGGCTTTAAGGCCTTAAGCCTGACGCCTCCGCCTCATGTCGACCGTGCGCCGCACACCTCCGCCAGCCCAGGATACACGTCGTCTCCGCCGTATATACTTGCGTTTTACCCCCCTGGGATCAGCCTGGGAAAATCCCGTTTTACCGATATTGAACGCGCGCACACCAATCCGCACAGCAACGGTCAATTATTTACGGCCAGTGATTGAATTTTTTTCTTTCAAATCTCTTTGCTCGCCCCACCTATCGGCTGTTGGACCACTCTCTGCGGAGGGTGTCGCCGTATTTCTTTCGCGAGTTCATTCTTCGGTCAGATTTGCCCATACAACCTATATTACCTGTGCCGTACAATGTCACGGCCTTCGAGGAAGGCTTATACAGTGCGTCCGGAGTTTTAGAATCACCCTGTACACGCGACTCGTTATTAAGAATTCAATCTAAACATCGGCCGAGCAACAGCACGGCTGAACCACTCCTACGGCATTAATTTATCGCAAAGAGCAACGGGGGTACACGGCGAGATAAGAGCGAACAGAACATCGTGTTCGCGAATCTGTACCCGACGAGAGTTTTCAGCGGACGCTTCTGTTGCTTAAGCGAATTAATCGCGAAACCAATCAAGCTTCCTCGTGCACGGCTACGTCCCGGCCGAGCAATTCTGCTCATTGTGCCCCTCCAACAGCTTCACCCGTCCACCCACCTTCCTCTCTCACCCCCACCCCCAACCACCCCGTCACCTATCGGGTACTCCATTTGGCCAGGATACGTGGTAACCAGCAATTAAAAATCACTGGACCCGATTGATTTTAATTGGCGTCGGTGTCGGTAAGCACGCCGCGTGCTGCACTTTAATATCACGAACGAACCACGGATCAGAAGAACGAGTCGCGTCCCGGTGCATCCCAGTGCACCATATCCGCAGCCTCGGCGTGAAAAACACGAGCATCATCCTCCCTCCCTTATTTACCTTATTTCACGCGGGCTTTTTAATATTTCCCCGCCCCGTACCTCCTTTTTTTTTATCGAGCCACTGCCTCGCTAGAGGTCGCCCTCCTTTCCCCCGGCCCGTTCGCACCGGTATCGGTTGGGCGATCCGCTTGCGAGCGATTTATCATCGGCGTTACGGAATCCGCGCTTAGAGGCCGAGCAGTTTATGGAAAGTGATAAATTAGCGAAGGCGAAAATGATACGTCTCGGGCATATCTTCCGTCCAGGGCCCGTAATAAGATTAAAAGGCGAGATACGGGTAGGCCTGGCTTGGTCCAATGATGCGTCCCCGTGCTCTTGTGTGCACTGATTCGTTCTCTCGCTTGTTCGCTCGCGTGCACGCGTGCATTAGTGCTCGCGCGCGCACCAGAGAGCCGGGCGAGCGAGCTGGACCGTGGCATTCCCGGATTAAAGTGCGTATAGTTTGATGTAAATTTAAGGTAGCTCACGGGAGGGATCCTTGTCTTTTTTCGGCAGAAACATCGCGACACGGTATATGACTTAAATCAGATTTAAGCCTGACCGTTGTAGGTGCGCCGTGGCCTTAGTTTTTTCGCTTCTTTTAAGCGGGCGAACGAGCCCACGGCGAACGGGAGCCCGGTTACCGAGCTTAATTTCCAACGATGGCCCGGGGAGCCGGGCGAGACTCGCGGTTTTTCGACTGCTGTTTCGCGCGTCGAGTGCGCGCAGAGGGGACGGAACAACGCGCCCCGGCGCGGGTCGTAAATAAATTTTGTCATAAGTGCTGCCTCAGTGTTATTCAAATTATATCGCGAATCCGGCCCCGAGGTAAGCCCGATGCTCCAGTTTACGCGGAAATTCAAACAGTTCGCGGCTTCACCGACAACGAAATGATAAAAAGGACCACGCGAACGACGGAAGAATGGAGCCTGCGGTCCTATAAACTTCTCAGCGATGCCGTCGTGTATAATCACCGGCAGGGTGACGTACGAGGTGGCATTTTCACGCACTGCGAAACGGCGGCCGCGATTTCCTAATTACCACCTCTAAAAAGCTCGAATTAATTAAACCCGAAAACTCTCGGCAGTGCGAATTTTCCGGGGCGCGAGATACAATTTCGCACGCATGACGGCCGCGCAAGTTTAATTAAATTAAACGAAACAGGAAAAATGGGGGAAAAGGTTACCGGGGAACAAAAGAGATCGCTGGAAATCTGTGGTAGACTCAGGATAAACTATGATAGGGGAGACTGGAGAGGATTGATGCATAGGGAGGCTTGATACATTCTTATATTTCCCACGTAAAAAACAAAAGAGAAGCGTACACTTCAGCATAGAGGACGATTTGTAGATCGCGTTAAGTTACGATTGTTTCAAGCCAATTTATTAACCTGAAATTATTTTATTAAAGGAAGTGAATTTTCGTGTTGAGAAACGTAAGTTTGTACTTCATTTATATAAGGTTTTTGTCATTGTGTATTGATTTGTATGAAATATCATTAATTTCACGTGGAAATACACTCAATATTACACATATGTGCCAACACTTGTTGCTTTCAGTTTAAGGTTAAGTGTTGTTAGAATTATTGTTTTAAAATTCTACATTTGGGGAGGTATGAGACATACGTTCAAGGGAGGTTTGATACATGTATCATACCTAACGTAATCTGTAATAGATATTCTCCAGCAAACAAGTTATGACGGAAATTTGTATATTTTAATAGATGCCGTTTAAATGGGAGTCTAAGGGTCGTCAAATGAATACACCTGATGATATTATAAATGCTGTACTTGAAGTTATTAATGAAAATAAACCAATAAGGACAACGGCCAGAAAGTACAAAATTGAAAAAATGACATCATCTAGATACCTATTTAAATATATAAATAACAAAAATACAGTTTTTTATCCAAATTTCGTAACATCACAAATATTTACAAACGAAGAAGAAAAATTACTTGCAGAATATTTATTAACTTCGGCAAACCTTAACTGCGGCCTTTCTAAAAGACTAACGCAAGAAAGAAAGGTGTATATTGATGTTATGGATTTTGAGAACGATACAAATATTCAGAGCGTAGACGAAAATGAAGATGCGGCTTGTATTTATTGCAACTCTATATTATATTCAGGTTTGAAACCAAATGAACATTGGATTCAATGTCAAATGTGTTCCAAACGGTGTCACACACAATGTGCTGGTATAAACATTCGAACAAAGATGTTTCATTGTGAAATTTCTACGAAATAAACTGTTTTTTTTTTACGTCTCATGCCTCCCACTATTATGTATCAATACATAACACAGGTGGAAGGTTTGAGACATTTTACATCATTTACGAAATAACATTTTTTTAATACATTCTTTGTTTCAAATTAAAAAAATTATGTTCGTTTCTGTTAAAGAATAGAATGTTGAATGTAAATATGTAAAAAGATCATTAAAATATTATCCAGTTTCGTTTACACAATCATTTTTCTCAAAAATGTATGAACCCTCCCCAGTCTCCTCTACCTATAATAAAATCGTATGCCTCAAAATAATCAGGCTAAAGGTAAATACACTTAAACGTTCACTCCTCTTGATACAAGGCTAAATAAAACACACATATATTTATAACAACTATCGAGTACAACCACCACCACCCCCCCCCCCCCCCGCCCCTCCAGAAACTATGTAAAGGAGTTTAAATAAATAGATGAACAATTTTCCACGACACACCGATGACTACGTTGCCCAAGAGGTCATACGACCCATAACCTGGCTCTGGTAATCCTCCAATATTCCACGATGGACACGATGGATAGATGGGCACGGGGGTTGAGACAAACTGCCCATGAAACCAGCTTACGCGAGGCCCCGCTCTAGCCGGACGTTTTGATAGGCGTGTAAATAACGGCCGGAAGAATATTTCTACAAACAATCGCGCGTCACCGTAGGCCCGGCCTAAGCCGGGTTAAAAGATAAAATCCCCGGTTAAACTCCAACGACATACGAACGCGCAACCGGCGCGATTACGCGCTGCTAATGCACGGGACCATTTCTAATCTATGATAATACACGGCACCTTTACGCGGTGGCTATAAATTACGGGGGTGTCCAAGGAATCGTACGCCCCGCGCTCTCGAAGATTATCCGAAGGAACGCGCACGATTGCGTTTCCGCGCGGCTAATTAGAGCGACTCGTTGTTGCAGCGAGCGAAACACCGCCGCCAAGAGGTTGATGATGGGGCTAATTGCGCCTCAAAGCTTATAGCGCGAGCGCGAGGGCCAGCATTCGGCGAAACGGTAAAACAATCAGCGGCTGGTGATTACGTGTAATTATTGCTGCGATTACAGCGAGGATCGCGAGCCTGCGGAACCGTGAGAAACGATGGGAACGTAGGCTTAACGGTGGACTTGGCCGATCTGCGACTGTCGATAGTAAAGTAACGCGCGTTGAGGAGGAGAATATTCTAGCAAAGGAGAACGAAGGTTCCCTAGAAGAAAGTTTAGAAAATGGGGATGAAAATTGCTAGTGCTCGCTACTCTGCGACCGTTACTTGCATCAGCACCACCGGAGGTGTCCTCCGCGAGGTACCATACGTCGAATCTTCCCTTCGTTCGATTTCTTTATTTATTCTTTCGTTTTCTTCCTTCTTCCTCCGTGCGTTCCGACTGATATAATGGACTGTCCAGAGGAGCGCGCGTCCTGATAAAGCGTGGGCACGCCACGAGAAAATGACCATAACGGAAGACACGAATTACATGATGTAAACGCGCCACCTACGGCGAGACGGGCCGGGATTGAATTTAATACTAATTAAAAGTAATAAATCGGCGGACGAATGATTCCTGCGAGCCGGTCGGTCCTATTCCTGCTGTCGTTGGCCCCGGGGCTGCGCGCGTTTCTGCCGAATTAAGTCGGACAGTATCTTTTTCTGACTTCGCCACGAGAGAAATGCAATTAAAGCGAGATCAGAGGAACGCGTCTCGTCCCTGTACGCTCGCTGCGCCCTGACTTATGACTCGCCGGAGAAAAGATTGGAACGCGGCTTTTAATATCGTTCAACTCGCCCTTGTTGTATATTTACAGGCTCTTATTAAGTCACCCGGCACCGTCTCTTAAGCTGCTTACAATATCGATGCCCCTAAAGATATTCCAAAGAGAATCGAGGGGAACGGTGGATGTCGTCGAAAGAAATTGTGCAAATTTTAGTGGAGGGAGGGAGGGGGAGAGAATCCTACGATTCCAAACAAGAACTAAGCATACTGTTAACGAATACTTGATTCAACTGACCCTCTTCGTACCCTAATTAAAATCTAAGCTCTTTATCACCAACCACGTGTATCTCTTATAAAGTTTTCTAAAGTGTTGTTTCGTTTTGGAAGCGTTTTCGTTGATTGAACCGCCGACAACACGGTAAATTCAATTGAATTTTATAGGGTGCGTAACGCGCGCAGCCGTGATCACGAGTCGGAGCTGGCAGGGCGATCGTTACGTTTCGACGTTTACGAGAAAGGATACAATGGTCAGAAGGCGTTAATCCCGCGGGTTCGTGCAGCGTTCGGGGCCTCCTCCGAAGAAACGAATGGGGCGCCTATGGCGATATTTATTTAACTGCCGCACTAAGTTGGCGCCCCGCGGCGATGTATTTCGAAGATGCGATTCTGCCATAATTACAGTAAAAAGCGATCTTTAATTTCGCGAACGGCGAAAGTGACTTGTAGGTGGGGACAGTCGAGGGCCGCAGGATTCGCGCGGCCTGACTCCTTCCCAAGGGAATTCATAATTCGAGGCTGCTCCATCGAGTCTTGGACTATGTCGTCGTGTTAAGTGTCTCGAAGTTTCACCCTTAACTCGTTTGCATAGAGCTCGTCGCAGAAGACTGCCTGCGTTAAGGTACGTTTATGTTGGAGCTGCGATAGTAGCGCAGAAAAAGAAATATTTCTTTCTCGACGCTTTTATCGTTGGCCATCCATATAGTAAGCGTTGCTCTGCTCGTTGCTCCAATATAAACTCTTCCATTATAAAACAATATAATGTATTTCGACGCTTTGCTCTTATCGCCGCTCTAATCGTTTATCGCAGCTCCAACATAAACGTACCCTTAGAGAGAACTAGTGCTCCTGGCTTCGAAACACTTTTCATTGAAATCAATTGAATTCTTCAATCAGATTCTAGCCAATCGCGTCGCAAATAATTCTTTCGCATGCTTCCGAACACAATGTCCGACATCCTATTACCAAACAGTTTCTGAAGTAAGAACGAGCATCGATGATGGATCGTTGAAGCGATGATCCGGCTGATAATAATAACTGTGGGATCAAACACGGGCCTGGCCGAAGGAAGGAGGCGAGGCAATTAAAAGGGAAGAGAGGAAGAGAGGGAGAGAGAGAAAAGGAGAAAGAGAAAGGGAGGAATAAATGGCCGGTCATGTAAATGATTTCAGCTTGGCAGTGCTTGGTCGGACAGCATTAGTTTTACACACCCTGCCGATGCCCTGCCCCTCTCGACTAATTATTAGGGCCCATTACGTATTATTTAAAGAAGTAGGCGTCCAGACCCTCTCATTATAATGGGCTGCAGGTGCTAGGAGCCTCTATACACACCTTATTCATCCTTTGCCCTTTTAAAGTGCCGCCATTATAATGCGTGGGCAACGAAAGGAGAAAACGGGTGCGTAAGAACCCCGCTTCAGAAATCGCGACGCCGGTGAACGCCGTGGATTGTGTTCTCCTCTGTTAACGTCGATGGAAGGCCACGAGGAACAATGCCGGCGATAAATAAAAGAATTTTCTCGAGCCTGCTTATGGAAATTTCGCGGAACGAACTTTAAAGCTCGCCCTTTGTAATTAATATTTCCACGGCCGATGGAAGAGGGGTTCGCTACGTATTAAGTAATTTCCCCGTTCAACTCTGCGAGATTGAATTGTCCCGGAGAAAAGGGAGGAGGGGGGTGAAGAGAGATAGATCGAAACGAACCGAATAATAATGTAAAAAAAATTTACGCTTCGCATCGTGTTTTCCTCAGTTGCCGTGAAAAGAAGGGACCTAGTTAACGGGAAACACATCTCTCCCGCGAATACTTTGAACTCGTCAAACCAATAATTTGTCCCACGGAAAAATGTGATCAGGGAGTTACCAGGCGGATCCATTAATCTCGTAAATCAGTGTCAATAAAAAATACAACGAGAACGTTTCTCGTATAGTGCCGGTTTTTTTGCTGACGTTTCACTTGCTTTCATCTTCCGTGGCGGTAACCGAACATGAGACATCTTTCTTCGGGAACCCCGCCGGGACGACTGAAGCTGCAGCCAATAAAACACGAATAGATCCATCCTCGATCGTGGAGACGAAACATTCTCTTAGCGTTATCGTTTCATTAAAGAGCTCGCGGGGAATTAAATATTCAACGACTATCGGTGCTGTTTGGCCGTTGGGATCGAAATTGCCGCGAGTGCATCTTTGGGCAGGGGCGAGAGAGAGAGAGAGAGAGAGAGAGAGAGAGAGAAAGAGAGAGAGGGACAGGAGAACGACACGAGGCTCCCTCCGTCGAAATACAAATTTGAAAGCGTCGCCAATGGACGCGGGGTATACACGTACGTACTGTGCAGAGGTGGGCCCGGGCGTGTGTTTTTTTCATCGTGTTACGCCGCTAGTGGCAATACGTATCGTATGCCTGTCTTCCAGATACCTTTTTACTCGTCTTTTGCTGCAAGATCGGAGCAACAACCAGTCCTTGTGTGTCCGACGAAATTTACGACGGAGCCTCATGCACCATGCAGGCTTTATTTTAATACGCCGGTGGAACGGCTCTCGGTTAGGACGCCGTCCCGCTGGGCCAAAAATCTTAAATATTCATAATTAAATATGCTAATGAACGGGTGACTTCAACGGCAAAATGATTATCAAATTGTACAATGGCCGCGTAAAGTTATTGTACGGGGCCGAAAACGGCGGCGAGGGGGCTCGTACGTACGATCCACGAGTGGAATGCATAGACCCACCGGGAGGACCAGGCCCGGGACGGTCGGGAGGACCCCGATCGATCAAAAATGTTTAAAACCGGGCCGGGCCGTTCAGGGTTCCGTGGACGAGGATCGACCGGTGACTTCGGTGTCGATAACCGGTCGTCGCGAGAAACCTTCGAACTGGACACGGCCGGGGTAGTTATTGAAAACCGAAGGTTGACAGGTGTCCTTTCCGTGAATGACTACGAGCCCAAAGAGCCAACACTCCAGATTTCATCTTCTCTCGCCACGCATGGAGGGTATTCCACTGTGTATGTCGCGACACAAAAAAAGTAGCTGAAATATTTTCAGCAATAGAAATCTTCCCTGGAAATCTTGGAAACTAAGTAGTCTGCGAGAGATAATAAATTGAAACGCTCTGGAACTTTTGTGCAAGCTGATATCTATAATCGGCTATCGCACATGCTCGAGCAGACGAGTAAACGAAAGGTCGAAGCTCGCCGCAGCGCCACCAGGAGCGAAACAAAAATCCCCCGACACGTTCTCGCGGCGCGGGGAATGTTTTCCTCTCATTATTACGAGCGGCCGTGTCGCCCGGAGTGTCGAATCGGAGATAAAGAGATTGTTTAAATGCATTACTAGTCCGGGGCCGATCGAAAGAAAGAAACGAAGGAGATGGAAAGGTGGGGCCCGGCCGAGCGAGAGAAGTCTCGACAAAAGAACGAACAGGATGAACAGCTGTGCAGAGGAGAGATGAAAGAGGGTTCTCCTTGTGGAAGGCCGGGAGACCATCGAGGGAAAGAGCAAAAAGGACACGGGCAAGGGGGCCAAGAGAGGGCCGCGCATCGGTCGCGTGAGATAGCCGCATCATTTCTTGGCAGACAATTAATTACTGACATTATGTTTTAGAATGCTTACTCGCGTCGGCTACCAGCCGATCTATAGATTTGTAGCCGAGCCCCGAACGCTCTGTCCTCGTCTTTGCAACGTAGCTTGCACGCGCGAGAAGGAAACAGCCCCGCGCATGGTGTTTGGTAAATTGCAGTACAACTAATAAAGACGCAATTGCTACTGATGGGTTACTAAGTAGTTTATAGTCATTTTCGAAAATTAATCTGACGATGGAACCTATAAGTGACTCCAATAATCGGAAGATTCAAATTGCAACTAGAGTTCAGATATTTAATATTCACGACTGCTCTTAAAGTATCGCGAGTAGTTATGTGGGTGCCCGCAATCATCAGGTGTGGTTTACACTGACTTCTCCGTACATGCTCGTTTTATCATTAAGTCGAACAGTTGGGGTTTCACTTTCTCCACGCCGACGGGGCACAATAATACCGACGAAGAAACAATGCTTCGTAACAAGCACGAAAGGCGGGCCGCTTAATAATCGTCAGCGTCTTTATTGATGTACCGCGGGCGGAAATTTGAAAACCGTGACGTCGGGTAATTTTTCATTCGGCTGGTGGGATTCCTCCGTCTTTCCACGCCGCCGTGGCTCCTCACCGAATCAAAATTAACTACACCGCCCCGCGCGTGTGGGTTACGTGCGTGTGCATCCGTTACCGTTCATTAAACGGTTTCACAATACACGATAGATGAAAGTTGGCAGGCTCTCCTTCCTAACTATATATCGTTCTTTCATCGTCGAGCCGGTAAATAAATCTCCTCGGCACGACTATGCCGCCCGGACGAAAAAACTCGAAAAAAAAAACATCACGTCGACGCTCCTCAATGAATTTTATCGAATAACGTTCGGTGTTATTGCCTCGCCCCAGATCTCTGCCAATAGCAATTGATCAGAGTCGCGATTGATCAAAATTAAGACGAAGATGGTGCAAAAAATTTACCAACTTGCAGCTTAAGTATCGCCCTACCAGCGGTAATTCAATAATGCTCTCGCTATTTTTGTTTACAGTAACCTATATCTTAACGCAATGTATCGCCAGTCTGTTAAATATGCCCAGCGAATCTCAAGATTGATCCAGCATCGAGTTACCTACCGCGATTTACCTTGGAATTATCTGCTTTCTCGTCCCGCGGGAGCTTGGTCGGAGCGCAAACGTACGCTGCTCCAAATTTTCTCGGTTGCATCTGCCGGCAGAAACGAGATTCGTTAGGCAAGAAAGCAATACCGAGGAGCGTTTCATTACAAAATTGATTTGAGCATGTTCGCGAGCACCTAGGCGGTCATAGAAAAATTACACGTCTCGCGTTTCGAAGTCGAGGCACGTAGCTTTTACTCCTGCACTCTTTACCCTCCGTACTTCTCTGCTCGAACAACGAAGAACACCCGTGAACGTTCGCCGTTCACGAACGTTCTTACTTCTAGCGTAAGAAGAACAGCGCGAAGGCTGGCGACACGTTTTAATTTCACGCTCGTTTCTCGGCACCTTCTGCTGCGTTCGCGAGTAAGACGTAGGTGTGACGAAATCCTTCGAGTCCCATTCGTTATTAGCGAATTAGTGGAAGGGCACAGGAAACAGCGCTCGATACTAACAGTGAGAAACGGACGCGTTGCGTTTACTAATGAGCCTCGGGGAGTTAACCAATAAGAAAGATAATTGTGCAAATATACCGCTAAACTATTTACAAGCCATTATGTTCTTGGCCATTGTTCAGGCCCATAAACACTTTGCAATCCCCTCGCAGGGCAACAGGGACGCGGTTTTTCCCCGAGGGCAAGATTTACGCAACGCACGACCGAAACCGTCGTTTATTAATGAAGAAAGCAATCGTAACCCAAGTGGACAGTCGTAAAATCATTAAACGGCTTGTAAATCACCGACGCGACATGGGGTGGAGCATGATTTAACCCTTTTCACGGTGTATTAATCTGCCGGCGCAGGCGTTTTCGATGAAATGTGCATTAATCGCCGGTATTGAAAAACCGCGGCTCCTTGCCGCGACGTATTTCACCGCGGCCACCTTTGTCATCAATTTGCAGTCGGATGTGGCCTGTTCTTTTCGTAAACTACACTTAATATCATCGAATACCAGTCTCGTCAGATCGACACCGAACGATTGTGATCGAGGATCGATTGGCTAAGAGACAGTTTGAGAAACTAAGGTCAAAACCATATGTATATTGGCCGGTGAGTTTCGTGAGGGGCATTCTCCCACCAAACAGTTTGCCTGCCTCGGTGCTCCTTTTCTCAATGTTTTCTGACTCGCTCTCGTTCCATCTCGCTCTCGCCTTCGCAGAACAAGAGTGAGCCATAAGTGGTGGGGATAGTGCCGAGCTTCTAGCGTGTAGGCCAAACCAAGCTCTCAGCGTAGAAAAACACACATCAGAATAGGTGTGCGTTAGCTCCGAAAAAATTCAGGAGCTTTATTGGTCAGAACATTGATTCTCTCTCGATATCTTCATCTCGTATTGGTCTACGCATAGCTTCGTAACGCACACAACTATCACGTTAAGAATAAATAACAGCCAAACGGCAAGGTTCAGGCGGAGCCGAGCAGCGTTCCCGTTACCCCACCATACACTTCGGGGGCCAAGCAACTCCAACTGACAAATCCACGATCGTGAGATGGTGGTGGCTGATTTCTCCTCGATCGCTGTTCGCGAAAACGAATTCACCGGCCAATATATTTGGCTTCGACCTTAGACCCAACGAATGAAAGAATGTCGGAGCTCGAGTACCGGAGAACTATCCCTTAAATTCCAGCTTGGCAATTGTTTATTCTTTGGAATCGCCGGTGCACGATCCACCGTCAGCGGGTGTAATTGAATGAAGCGGGGAGGACGAGACACGGAACGTACATTGTTAATGAAGAAAGCAATCGCGGATGGAAGCGGACAGTCGTAAAACCACTGAAAGCATTGTAAATTGCAGCCGTCGCGCGGCTAGAAAATGATTTAATCCCCCCGCGAGTCGCATTCGTTCTCGTGGCCGGCGTCTTCGACGAAATGTACATTAATTCAGTCGGCGGAAGGCGAGGGGGGGGGGGGGGGGGGGTTTGAAAAACCGCTTCTCGTCGGCGGCCCCCCTTGCCGCCCTCCGCCAGATCCTACGACCCAAGATATTCGCTTATGAAAAAGATCAATGCTTCTAGTAGTACTCGCCACACTCCATCGGTTTTTATTAACTTGGTCGGCGAGCGTGCGTCCGAGACAGAGGTTCTTCGACGGCACCGTCGCGCCAAGGAGGCGTCGAGCGACGCGGTGGATTTCGAGATCGGCGAAAGAAAGGAGGCGAGCACCACTGGCCGTTTGTGGTTTCGGCGAGTGTATATAAATTAGCGCGAGTAACGCCGCGGCATTGAATCGGCTGATAAATTTTCGTGGTGCGGTCGACGTCACACCTCCCCTTATACCGTGTACCCAGGAATCCCATACGCGCGGCAACGATAAAAATAAGAGGGAGAAAAGGGCGAAAAAACAGGCGTACAGGGTGTCTCAAAATTATAGGGCAAACCGAAGCGGAAGAGTTCTTAGTGCCAAAGGAAATCAACAGGCTTCGTACAAGTTTGCATTCTGAAGCTTCATTTTCTAGATATGTAGGACTGGCAGCTTGGACTGAGGAGTCCCACTGCTGGTACACGCCGTCTCTAAATATCGGTAACAGATGCATCTACACTCGGGAGAAACAGTGAGGAGGATAGAGTCTAATCATCTAATGGCACTCGGGAATGGTGGGAGAGTCGGTCCTCGGTCAGGGACATTGCGCAATGTTTCGATTTCTTTTATGACGTAGCAAGGCTCAGACAGCGTCACGAAGCTCGTTTCATTAATAATGCATTTTTATTTCACATATATTATGTTCTAAATTTTTCACGTCTTTACCATTTCTGGTACTTAGTTTACTCTTTTTTAAACGATTTTATTCAGCTTTGATCCTCTGTTTGTTTGTTTGCTTAATGTATGTATGGTTCAAATCTGGCGACTCAAATTTAACCCACTTCCAACTATCCAATTGTCTTAAAACTTTGCAGGAGTGCGTAGTTTGGATGACAATACAATATTTAAAAAAAAATTAAACCAGAGGGGGTGAAAAAATTACCTTCATTCCAAACAACTTTAAATCAGCCACTCGCGTTCTTTACGAAAACGACAAGAAACCGCTGTGTTCGGGACGCCATAGTCGCATCGGGATTTCCGAAAATACACAATTTATCGAGAAATGATCCGACACGTATGTACGAATAGTAAAATTAAAACTTTGCAGGCGTTCGTAGTATATCACCATCGAAATTGTACTACAAGAAAAGAATTATTTTTTAGCGATTTTAACACTATAGCGTTTAAGCAAACTGATATTTGTAAAGAAGTCTGAGCTGTGAAATATAAATCCACAAACACTAAAAACTATAAAATTAAAAAAATATATAAAAAAATTCTACGTTAACAGTTTTATTAAAAATGCACCAAAAACCAAAATTAAAATGCACTAACAACTAAAAAATAATTATTTTCTTGTACTACAATTTTAATGGTGTTAATATCATTTTAAATAATTCACGTTTTAATATCACTTTAAATAATTCAGTTTAAATAAAATCGTGGGGAACGATATTTCATAACAGGATACGAATCACTCTAATACAGAAGCAAACGTCGAAATGAATTTGTTGTTAGACAGTTTTCATTCGCATTAATGAAACAAAATATTTTAATTGTGGGATACAGATTGCAATGTGAGATAAAATTGATAAATTGTAGTTGATGATGTTCCACTTGCCAACCGATACTTTAATTTCTGGTTGCACATGGTGCCCCACGATTTTATTTAAAGTGAATTATTTAAAGTGATATTAAAAAGTGAATTATTTAAAGTGACATTAACACCATCAAAATTGTAGTACAAGAAAGGAAGTATTTTTTAGTTTTTAGTTCATTTTAATTTATATAGTTTTTGGTGCATTTTTAATAAAATCGTTTAACATAATTTTTTTTATATATTCTGAATATCAAGACAATACTTGGGAATTTACCCCAAACCCCTTGACATTTAATCGAAACATGCTGCAAGCCAAAGTCCAAAATTTGAACTGCTTATATGTATATTATAAACGAAGGCTTTGAAAATGGTAGAAAAGTTTCGATCTTCTTAGCGTGGAAAATTTAGGAATTTTGAGACACCCCGTACAGTGCATGTGTGTTCCCGCAGCGAGCGCAAGTCCTCGTTCGGAGGGCTCGATGCTTGGAAGATCGCGATCGTGGCCCTCGCACGCGTATTAGCGAGGGGACAGACGGCTGGAGAGGATCGAACTGGCCCCTCGCGACCACGTTAATTACTTTTCTTTTATTTGCGAGCTGACGGCGATTTGATCTCTCAATGCTTCCGTTGGTTAATTGCGCTTCCGCTTCGTGGAAACTCGCGTGGGAACGGAGCAAGACGAGTGAAATTCCTGAAACTCGTGTTGCCCGATTGTTTCGTACCATCGTTCGATTTGCAGGGACAGAGTGAAACGTTGCTACGCAGGCTGCAACGCCCGGACCCAGTGATGGATGTCGGTTGTAAAACTATGGCTGAATGCGTTCGTATTAAGTGGCACAGTCAATATTTCTCGCCGTTAGCGGGACTCTCCCCTGACCTTCTTTCTTCCTTCCTCTTTTTCCGATTCTGCTCGGCGTTGCAGCGAGCACTTCTTCTGTGTGCGACCGACGCAGGCTTTCTTGTATGCAGGAATTCCAGGACCAAAAATATCCGAGCGATCCCTGTACGCTCGCTGCGGCGAAACCGCAGGCGGCTTCGTGGCATCTTTGTGGCACCTTTGTGGCATATTTTCCTCGAGGGTTCGAAACGTTTCGCCTTCGTACGGACGCCATCTTAGCCCCGGTTAACAGAATTATCTTTCTTTGGCTAACTGTGCCCGGCCGCGCCGACAGATTCCCTTTCCCCGATGCGAACCACCGGGGCTGATTAAATTCCTCGTCGATGTCGGTTAGAAAAAGGACGCGTAAAAATCCTCCTCGGAGGTCTCGACCGCCGGGAAACATGCACCTTCGTTGTATCCTTCCCGATCGATAATAATTCCTCCCGCGATGTCCTTATTATTAGATCATCGATTAAGATACTTCTAAGGACGCTCAAGACCCAGACCTAAAGAGGCGGTGAAGTGTACCGTATAATTGACGAAAAGTCAAACAGAGAATTATGTAACTCTCATCCCCGTTTCGCTCTTGCACATCAACATGTCCCCCGTTACAACAATCCAATTACCCCGTTGGCGTTACAAACCTTGCCGTAACGGATATCGTTAGCATAACAAGTGACCGAAATAACGTAACCAGAGCAGAAGCTTCGGCCGTTCCCAGCTACCGGTGCGCCAGGGACCATCGAGGGAAACCAACGCGTCAGCACGAAACTCACCTGCCGTTCGTCCATTATTTCGCGGCGGCGTCAAACGACGCGGCACGACGGTGAAAGGGGGATCAAAGGGGGCGCGAAGGAGGCGAGAAGGAGGCGAAAGGTACGAAGGAAATACGAGGAACGACGGAATGAAATAGCCGCGGTCCAAAACAGCGATGCAAACGTATTACGGTCTAGCGGCTGCAAGGGGGTGCGCGTGACAGGACCACTGGCCGGATAGATTTATATTGACAATGGGCTTATATTTATAACGACGGTGATCCTGGGCCGCGTGTACAAGGGTAATCCCGCCACCAGGACGAAACACTCCGTCCGTCTAAGTGGCGCGAGCTTTAACGCACTCGGTTGCATGCCGTAACCAGATTAATCCCTCCGCCCTTTCGCCTAACCAATCAGCCGGGCCCTTACATCTGCCACTCTAAACCGCTCGATCCCGCTTGATTTCTACACGAGCCATAAAGGTCGCGGGACACGCGTGCGGGCATGTTGTAGCACGGTCTTCCCCGTGGGACACGCGAGCCCCCGGTGCCGCTCCCGATGGAGTATAGACGTGTATAGAGGAACAAATCCGAGGACAGGAAGCCATCAAACCGAGCTACGTGTTCGCGTGGAGATGCCGAGCACGGCTGTAGGAAAGCGCGACGATTGCGGTTTCGTCTAATGGATCGTCCACAGAGAAGCGGCGACGTCTCAATGGAAAAGGAATTAATAGAGATAATTGGTGGCTATCCTCTGTCAAAGATGAACACATCGATGGAGATTTTTCTTTTTGGCATTCTGACGAATTGCATTGAGTCACTGCCTTTACGATCATTAGATATTTTATTATAGGATTGAATTCCTTTTCAAGATTCCTCATGAAAAATCGCACAATATCCAGCTCGAAGACAATGGTCCATGTGAAGAGAGTTTCCACGCGCCCACAGGAAGTCAATGTGTCGTGGGTGACGCTTGGTAAGTGAAAGCATCAAACACGGTGGTCGCAGATTTAAAATGCAAATGATTATTAGAGCGTGTTACGTTCGGTTAGCGAGGGAGCTACCGCGGACTCTTCTAATCGAGCGTTTCGGTTTAATTGACCCACATTCCCTGTACCGTCGTGGCGCTTTATTAGCAGCACATTAATTATCTGTCGGGGCGGAATATTTAAATATTCACATGGTATCCAAGCTGCACGCGTGCACGGCGCGTGTACCGACCGCCGAGACGGATTTAAAAAATTGCCTCGGTGGGATGGTGTACCACCACCCGCGCGGATATACAGTAAGTCTTAAAAAACCGTGCAATATCATGAAACGCTAATGAGGACACCATTGGGACATTTTATATTCGTTTCGTGGAATTAGCCTTTCGCTTACTTGTTTCGGAAACTGGCATGTGATGAATAGTCGAGCGCGATAATAAAATCCTCGTGCCGGGCGGGGGGCATAAATTTCAGTCTGCATTCGCGATCAGCCGCTTTAGCGTGGAAAAGTGCTCCCAGGAAGTTTGCGAGGGGCAATTCTTTATAGCGCGAGCACGTGCGACAGAAACTTGAAAGAATCGTCTGGCGAATCGGGATCGTGTAGGAGGAAGCAACGTTATTATTTTGCACTGCACCATACACGAATCCCTGGCCTCTTCTCTCGTAGAATTCAATTTTAGCCAAGGAAATCTATTTTAAAATTTCTCGCATTTGTTAGCGCTCATCGCCGCGCCTAACGCGAACCCGAGATCTGGAGCTGTGGAGCTCTGTACTCCGCAGGCCGTTCCGCCGCACTGTCCCGAAGACGATTCCCCGCGTTACCGTGCATTGAACGGTCACGCAGTTTTCGTGCATATTGGATCGTGTGCGCGCACAATGTGTCGTTCGCACCGGTAAACCTCCCTCAACGGTGGCGTGCAAACGGTGCATTAACGTACCGGCACAATCGAGCGGCAAATGAGAGGCCCAGGCCCCGGTCCCTTACGCGTCGAACGAGCGAGCGCCGACGCGGCTGATGGACTCTAAACACGCCTTCGAAATTTTGCGATTCCGCGAACTTTTCGGTCGCAGCCCGTACACTTTCGTGCCTCGTCCCGGCGGATCGGTCCCCGTCGATCCACGTCACCCGTCGCTCTACGGGATTGAAATATTAATTACGGGATTATGCAAAAAGTGCGTTTAATAGGCCGTCATTTGCCACCGTTACTCGTCCATTTATACTACCGGCGAAATTACGAGGATCGTCCCCGCGAAAGACGTCGCGGTCAGCACGGTAGACGCGCGCGATTTATTCGTCCTTTTGCCTTTTAATCGGCCCCGTCGAGCGCCGAACGCGCGGAACAATGAAATCGATCACGAGTCAGACGAGGAGCCGTAAAAGCGGCCCCCGGAGCGAACCGTTGCCGTTGCCGTTGCCTCTCCGCCGCGTTTCGTGTAAACCGAACGGTTAATTTTTGCGCTCGAAAAAAGGCGCTCGCCTCGATTCTTAATCTATAGCAAAAATTACATGCAATTACCGCCGCCACCCAGCGCGCCGGCATCTGCGAGTCGAAGGTAGCGCGGCGATCGCGTGATTTGCACGTCCATCCGCCTTCAGAATGTCGAAGCGGGCACACACGGTGCACACAGAGTATCGTCAGGCTGAATATTGCGGCGTGTCACGTTTCCCTTTTCACGTCACGGCACAAGGAAATAATAATACGCCTTTGAAGTACTTACATATTCGAAATGATACATCGACTACGCACGCGTGAACCTTCGTATCGGATTTTCTCATAAAGCCACACGACGCGCGCGTTATTCCGACGCGCAGATTGCATCCCGTGATTATCAGCGTTAAGGTACGTTTCGATTTCTCTATCGCTAATTCCCCTTTCTTGCCTTGCCACCGGGATGAATTACGCGCGGTACCGTGCCCCGCGTAAACAGCCACGGATACGATAATTCATCCCCCGACGCGCGGGCTTCACGTAAATTAAACTTTCCTTTTTCTTTCTTCTTCAACCGATGCGACGCGCGCGGTACTGGTGCGCGAATTAGCATAAACGCGCAACGCTTCGATCGCAATGCGCATAAATTTCTCACTTTCCTGGCATTTTTTAATATTCAAAACAATGTACCCGCTTCATGAAAGAATATTCGCAATAACAGCTTCCTCGAGCCGCGCTCCCGAAAAGACTCTTTAAATTCCGATATCCGCGCATAAGCCAGCGACAAACAGTCGCGAACGAAACGGTGCTCGAAGCTTTCCGGTGCTCAGTGAAGTGTGTGCATGGCATAGTGCATATTATTTCGTGATTCCTTAATTCGTGCATCAATTTCATCGATTACTGGACCATGTGAGAGGCCTTTTAACAGGATTCCACTCAGATATACCTGTTACCTAGAATACTTTTTCAGAAACTGAAGGACATTTAAAAACAACAAGTGCTTTTGTGATCGTGTGCACTGCGATTGTAGAGTCAGTGCTTATTTCGCGATAAAGTATTTCGTAGTGCACAGTGGCCCTGCGTGTTAGTAACGTGAACGCGACCGTAGAATCAGCGTTTTAAAGCATCTAGAATTAATTCAGAGCACCGGGGCTCTTATTGCTTCTTCATCGCGAAATTAATGCGACATATTTGTGAGTGTGACATTGGCCTGCAGATCGAATAGCTACTGCTGCAGGGGGATGCTTGTCTGCATGAATAGCAGTGAGACTGTTGCAACTAACGGTGGGTGATACTTTTTCATTCTATCAATCTTTCTGCATGCTATCGAAAAAAATGATTGTTGTAGCGAGCGTAGTGACCACGAATACATACTTAGTACTCGTGAATAGAAACATTAATGCTTGTGCTTCCAGATGTTTAATACGCGTAGAAAAATACAATATATAAATTTTAAATTCGCGATAGAAGTTTTAATGTCGCGTTTCAAACATTCTAAACTAATTTTCCTTAATTTCACAATCATACGGGATGCTTAATGAATCGAATACGAGTTACATTTCTGAAGTTGAACTCTTCCGTGTGAGTTCTTTCAAATCTTCTCTCTTAACAGTAATTACATTCGAGTCATTAGAAATTGAGAATTTCAACTTGCATGGGAAACAGTTGAGGTCGACGGCAACCTCTACCAATGTGACAACATTGACGAAAGGTGTGAGCTATCAGTTCGACTTTATCCGCGATAGTGATCGGATCGGTTAAATATCTGTGAATGTTACAGTGCATATTATTTCCTGATTTCTCGATTCCTACATCAATTCGTTCGACTACTAGACTAAATAGAAGACCGTTTAACAAGATTTCACTAGAATATACCTATCATCTAGTAAACTTTTTGATAAAGAGTTGCCTAGTCTTTGATCACATCTCGTAGTGATAAAAATACGTGTAGAAGGTACGGGGTGCACGACTGTAGTTGTGAAAAGTGAAAATTTTGCAATGGACATTGCTATATAATATTATTTCTGGCTTTGATGAATTTCAAGTTAGCTGGGAGTCGGCCAAGCGCGACAAAAACATCAACAACCTCTACCAAAGTCACTACATCGCCGAACGGTGTGCCCTAACAGTTCGACTTTGTCCGCGACGGTGATCGGATCACTGAATATCTGTGCAGTCACAGTGGATATTATTTCGTGATTTCACGATTGCTGCATCAATTCCATCGATTACTGGACTATGTGGAAGGCCCAATAACAAAATTCTACTACATTACACTCAGTGTCTAGAGGACTATTTTGGAAACACTTTACTCGAGTCCGAACACATCTTTCCACTGTTGAGAGATGTTTAAAAGCGTGAAGTGGTGTTTTAATCGTGTGTAATGCGATTGTAGAGTCAGTGCTTATTTCGCGATAAAGTATTTCGTAGTGCACAGTGGCCCTGCGTGTTAGTAACGTGAACGCGACGGTAGAATCAGTGTTTTAACGCATTTAGAACTAATTCAGAGCACCGGTGCTCTTATTGCTTCTTCATCGCGAACTTAATGCGACATATTTGTGAGTGTGACACGTTCTATTCGGTACTGACCCTGCAGCTGCGGGACATTGGTCTGCAGATCGAATAGCTACTGCTGAAGGGGGATGCTTGTCTGCATGGATAGCAGTGAGACTGTTTGCAACTAACGGTGAGTGATACTTTTTCATTCTTTCAATCTTTCTGCATGTCATCGAACAAAATGATTGCTGTAGCGAGCATAGTGACCACAAATACATACTTAGTACTCGTGAATAGTAACATTAATGCTTGTGCTTCCAGATGTTTAATACGCGTAGAAATATACAATAAATAAATTTTAAATTCGCGATAGAAGTTTTAATATCACGTTTCAAACATTCTAAACTAGATTTCTTAATTTCCCAATCATTCGGGATGCTTAATGTATCGAATACGAGTTAAATTTATGAAGTTGAACTCTTCCGTGTGAGATCTTTCAAATCTTCTCTCTTAACAGTAATTACATTCGAGTCATTAGATTCTCTTAATAAGGCGCGAATAGAAAGCATTAATTTGGTATAATAACTAACAATGACAGTCATTGTTGGTACTACCGGCTCAGTATGCTCGCTACTTTTGCTTGACCGTTGTGTCTGTTAAATATAAAGAGACACTAGTGGCAATATTACGAGAAATCAAAAATGCCACATTTACCATATAATAATAAATTATAGCTGTCAAAGTGGCTGCTATAAAGACTTCAATTTCTTTTCCCCCTTGTATTAAAATAATTTTAAGCTACTAAACCTAAAATTTTATACATCGCGGAAGAACTTGCACGCTTGCTTAGTTTTAACTATGTGTAGTCCTAGGAATAAGCTTAGTTTAAGAACTTTGGTCGTAAGACTTTTTCCAAATATTTCAAAATGCACGAAGCATTGGTCGAACATGGGCCAGAAATATTTCGTAGAAATGGGTCAGTTTCGTAGGTATCTCCATGTTGGTGTGCTCGGTTAATTGGTAACGTTTCCCAAGCATTGCGACTTGCAAAACGGTATCAAACTAAATGGCCAACCATTGTACTCTTTACCCTAGCATTGTAATCTTATTTTGGACTGAGTCGATACCGTTGGATGTGACACGAAAATGGTAAGGGGGCTCGCGAGCCCCCCGAGCATTGGATGATAAGTCTATCCTATACCTGGTCTGTGCTGCTGCCATCGCACTCGATCCAAGTAGCGTAGGACTAAAAAGAAATCTGTTTTCGAAACGTTTGTTCTCCGTGCCGACAACGGTTTCGCGTTATTCCAAGTGCTAAAAAGAGAACAGAATCGTTATTGCCGTTGCACAGATTACCAGCATTGAAAACCGCGATAATACGCACACAGGGCCTTTGTCGACTTAATGCTATCGCGCAGACACGTAGCCGGGTCCTTACAAAATTAATTCCATTCGCCGGCGGACGATGAATCGCGCGCACAGTGGGCGGAGGGGGTTGGGAGCCAAACGATTCTCGGTGCAACTTATTATCGAGCCACTCTGTAGCCAGACGCGTGTACACGAGATCTCTTTACAAAATGAGTTCACAAGACGCCGAACTCGGGGGTGTTGGCGTCGAGTGGCGGACAAGCAACGGGACAAGTCAGAAAGGAAATAGCCAATCACGCAAATGAGGACACAAAGGCGCGACGGGCCTACCCGTTAATTGGCATACGTTAATTAATACCCACTCCTCTTTGTTGCAACGTTCGATCCACGTCTGTCTGCTGCTCGACGATACCCGGCGACACTTTGGAAAAATCGGCTCGTCGAAATTGCCCTCGAAACTCCACGCCCGGTCGTATTTCCTCCAACATTCTTTCCCGAAATCGTCGCTCGAGTCATCCTCCCTATCCACCTTTAATTAAGGCGTCATCCATATTCATAAACATAAATTATCATTCCACGCGAGGCATGCTTCGAAAGATCTACTCCTGGCCCCGGACTCGTTCTTCTTGTTTTTCGGTTGCCGTCATTACGGGGCCACAGCGCTTGCCAACGAATCGATTGCTTACGTAGACGTGGCAATTTCGTGCAACGAGATTAACACGATTTCTTAAAGGGGCTTTACTCGGTATACTGATCACGACGGAAAGAAACTCGCGCCGCTGGAAAGCGAGCGCCCCGAATCGTGCGTCGATCCCTTCTGACAAGCGATTCCGTCGATCTTCGTTAACGCGTGTCAAGCAGAGATAGTCGGCGACACGGTCACAGGCCGGCATCGATTTCCGGCAAACAGGCGAGGGTTAATTTGCGCACACGCCGTTACAAAAATCCCCGGGCCGTAAAGCACGCGGCGTTTCACGTAACGCGTGTGCAATAAAACAGGGAACAGGACGCGCGCCGCACGAGGTACAAACGTAGGCTGCTCCACATTGTCCCGTTGCATAAAACGTGCACACCGGCGATCCGGCAAAAATTGAACGGCGCGGATCGCCCGGCAAGGGCAGCGAGCGAGGCCAGGGACGTTCCGCAAAATTTATCGGCCCTGGCAACACATCGCGAGACCTTGTAGCCCGTTCCATGCCGTCACAATATTCATCCTACGCCGGTTAAATCATTCGATTTTTATCACCCCTACTCGAGGCCTCCTCCGTCGCGTCGTCCACCTCCGTCTCGTGAACGCGCGCCATGGGCCTAGTGGTGAGACAGAGAGACAGACGATTTGCACGGTGCGCGGCGCACCGTGCGAGCACACGATCACGGAATCGAACATTTCCATGCGTGCGACCCGCGCTGCCCGGCGCGGCGTATACGTGTTAATACGGTGATTTAGGGCTTAACGCGTGGATCCTTCGGTGCACAGGAAGTCGACGGAGTACGTGCGTGCGTGGGTCCGTTTAACGGGGCCCTGCTGATGGCCATGGCTATGGGGATGGCTGTAGCGATGGCCGGTACGCGATGCGTGGTAAGACACCGGGGTGACAAAGCATTAATTAAGTCGTACACGTTTATCGGATATTCCGGCGTTGGCTTATGGTCGACGAGCAGCCACGGCCGAGGGAGAAAATCACCCGGTATAACGCGACGCTGATGAATTATGTCGTCGGTGGAGTGACAGCGGCTCGTAAAGGGTCGAGATTAAGCTTTACGAAGGAATAAAAAACTTTATATGATCGAATGTATATCACGGGAAGATGGTTTATCGGTGGCTTGGTTCAGCGCGTCCAACGAATATGCCTCGTTTGTCTTCCTCGCATAGGTACGCGACCGTGAGATTCACATTATTCTAAGAATATCACCTGATCTGTATTCCGCTGCCTCCTTTTTCCAATTCTAGCCGCGTTATCGATGAACCACTGATGGGTAGGTACCAAGATAGCACCCTCTCACGTTCTCATTTAACGAAGAATTTAAACGGTTCACTCGAGTCCCGCGGCGTGTTCGGCAGCGGTGGGTGTACACGGGAGACGGAAAGCGATGCATTTGCATATTACTGTACGCATTCGTATGATAATTGGGAGCTTTTTGACCGCGCGACCCAAATTCTCCGAGATAAAGCGAACAACGGTGCACGTTGAACCGCGGTGCGCCTCGCAAAAGTTTGACAATTCGAGAGATTGGAGAACGCTACCGTGGGAACACGTTTCTGACCTGCCTCCTCGTATGTTCAATGAAGTCTAGGAAATAAAATAGTTTCGCGACGAACGTGAACGATGAATACGAAAAAAGCCCTGTTCCCTCTCGCGTTCCGTGTCCCTTTCAATACCTACCGATGCTAGGCACTACTCTTCCTGGCAACGTAGCGAGTCGGCGAATGGAATCCAGAGTTCTTTGATGCGCGCAATAATTTTCGACGTTCTGAATTTTTACGGCATTGCCAAGGGCAACGACTAGGGCACCTATATCGATCCGCGGAATTTTCGCTTTAAGTACTTCCGCAGCGTAACTTCGTTGTCCCTCCCGCCGAACCGACGCGACGGTCTGGCCGCGACTCTTGCGCTGATGAAGGGCTCCCTCTAATGAAAGGGTTGTGTGTTTGATACCCTTAAGAATTGAATTACGACAGGGACGTACGGCGAGGCTCAGTAGCCATTTCGAAAAGAATAGAGCCCGCGCGGGAGCGAATTTATCTCTCCCGGTATCGTGATCTCTCATCGGCAGGGTACGTGCCGCCCCTTGTCGTTTATTTAACGACGCTTATTTATACGGCTTTCTTTGCCGTGGAAACAAAAGGTGTCAGAAAAGAATCATTCTGCGAGATGAAAAGTTTCCTTCCAAGATCACGCGGATTTTCCTGCGACTGGCTGTCGCGTATAAAACAGTGGTATTTATAGGCTGCATTTTCCTTGCCCATAAACACGTTCTATTCGTCGAGTGGATGTATCGACAGGTTTGCGAAGTTGTATGGACCCTGCGATAACGTTGCCACTTACGGCACTATCGCGCCGAACACGTTGCACGGGTTTCAACGGAAATTTTCGCAGATTGAAATAGATTGGGACAGATTGCTGTAATAAAGCACTTGAATACTTTCTTGGCGACTAGCCGATAGTGCTTGATCGCTCGAGACAAAAGCCGTTAAATAAGAGGCCACGCACAGTGGCCGATCGACTTCTCTTCCACTTCCATCCCCGCTATACTTTCATCTCCTGATATAATTTTGTCTGTGGTTGCGCTTTGATTGCCACGTTGGCTGCCCATCGAATTCTGCTGGTTCGACCGCGATCACCCTTCCCCCTCAGCGAAATTACATTTCTATCATCTAACGTGTCAATCGTGCGGAACATTCGTCCGCGTTCCTCGCCCCGTACATTTTATAATGCAAACACGAGTGGATCGAATCGCGTAGACGTCGGGGGGGAAAAAAACGGCAAAGTTACCGCGCGCAGATCTCGGCGCAATCACCTGCCAAACGAAAGATCCAAGCTCGCGTTCCCGTCTAGCCCCGCGTCCCACAAAAAGCACAACTGAGCGTACTATTCATCCATCAGGCTCGCAACAACGTCATCACTTAGGTTAGGACCCGTCGCTGACACGCGTTTCGATCAAAGCCACCGAGGGGCAGAGACCCGTGCACGCGAATTTTCAAAGCAATTTCGAAAGTTACGCACCCGCATCACCTAGCCGCGGCTCCTATATATTCCGGATTTCCGGCCGGTACGTAGGCAGAAGGGGTTGCGCGGCCGTGCACCTGCGCGCACATATGCTTTTTACGAGGACAATAAAAACTAAATAGTATCTCACGCGGGTTTTACCGATCCCGGCGACCCGGAATCGCAATTTTACAGCGTGATAAAAAAGAGGTGGGTGGAAGAAAGAAGGAGGAGAACGGTGAACGAGGGGCAGCGAGGTGGGGGAAGGGGTTGCCGAGCAGAGCAGAGACAGCGGGGCGCGTATGAATAAACGAGTGGATGTTTTCAGGCGAACGTTTTCCAGAAATAAACGCGCACGGTATTTTCTATAATGGCTGGCCGTGGATGGATCGCGGTTTTGGACTTTTTACGGGCACCCCTCGGCCAGTGCTTTCCGCGGTATGAGGCTGTTGGTGGGATGCCAAGCCGCGCCACGGGACCGGTATTCTGCGCCTATTTTTTCCAAGGAGGAACACCGGCATCGACGCTCCGCTGGTCGGTGGC
Source organism: Andrena camellia (assembly GCA_029448645.1). NCBI lineage: Eukaryota > Metazoa > Arthropoda > Insecta > Hymenoptera > Andrenidae > Andrena > Andrena camellia. Next base: position 12,961,223 of record CM055679.1, on the reverse strand, counting down.
ACGAAGACGCTCGCGCGCTGGCTGGTTCGCTCGTTCGCGGATCCGACGATCGGACACTTTCGATCTCATCAGCGCGGAGTGAAACGGGAGATACTTGCGTCTCGGGGTTCCCCCGATCGGCCGTTTCTCTCGGTTCTTCGTTGCGGTGAGGCGATCCATTTACGAAACAATCTAGGTAGCCGCGCACTAGATGATTGCGATATAATGCGAGGTTTGTCGAGCGTAGAACTGCTCGGACGGGACCCGAGTACCGACGACCCCCCATACGGCCGTTCCCCCATTTATCGCCACCGAGGTAATGAGAATTTATAAGCTTCCGATCTGCCACGGCGATATTCGAAAGGACGAAAACGCGTAGGAATCGATCCAGCCGCGGCCGAGATCACTGTAATCTCCGGATCATTGAAAAGTCGAAAGCCGATCGCGCATTATCGTCGCGGTTTCGCGCGCTCGTATAATTGCGGCTTTTCTAGCCGAGCCAGCCATGACGCAACAGCTTTTTAATGACATAACGACGGCAGCCGTAAGACCCGCTAACGCTTCCAATGGTTCAACGTAAATTAGGGACGGATTAAAAGCTGTTGCGTTCGTGGTATAAATCAAAGACCGGTTTCCCCCGGCCCTCTCTGTGGAGCAGAAAAGCTACTAATTAAGGCGCAGAATTTCCAGCGGGAGAATGAGCGTCTATGAAGATGTCTCGTAACGCCGTAATCGGATCTCCGCCTTCGCGGCCGATACGCAACGTCAACACTTTATTTCGCGATTAGCTGATTCGTTGCGCGCAGATTTTTCTGCCTCGGCTACCGGCCCCCTCCTCCCCCTCCTTGGAATTCCTCTTTTAATAAAGACTTACACCGTCCATGACACTTCGCCGTGGGATGGTGTTATCAGGATTACTCCCGGTTTAATTGAAAAGCACAGAAGCCTGTTCGCAACTAGCAGCGAAGTTTTAGGTAATACTAAGCCCGCATCCAGGAAGTTGAACCGAGGCAATGCATTATCCCGTTGCATTTAACAGAGTCCTATGAACTTGGTCGATCCGTGGCCGTGTTCGTGCGATCGTCATATAGAGTACCGTTCGATCGACCGGCGAAACTCTTAACTGGGCCAGGATGCTAATTAACAGAGATCAAACATCCCCGTTTTGCCGCGTAATCGCCCGGCCCGCTCGTGTACGCGCGTGATCGTATCGCAAACGTCTCAATATCGAGCGTCACGTGCCGTAATAACCGAACGAGCAATTACGATTTCCTGTTTCTTGCGCTCCGGACAAGCCGCGTTCACGAGTCTCGTCCCTCTCCGGAGCTAGGATCGTCCTGGACGCGCCGTGAGAAATGCTTCGAGGCTCGCGTGCTCGATCAAGGATAATTATATCAGTGCATCGAGCACCTGCCATATCGGCCGGCTTCCTTCTGTCTATCGACCTATCGTGCAACGTTATGCAGTCTAGGGGTTTGATACGGCGGGGGAAAAAAATTGTCACGCGATAGGAAAACGGTCGGCTCGGGGAGCAAAAGTATCCCTCGTCGAACTACGATAAGATGGAAACGATAGAGGTGGCTTGCATAATTCCACGCCTTCCTCCCGTTCCTCGCTCCAGCGACTGCACTTTCGGTTAATTTCGAGGGCGGACCGGCCATCGTGCTACTTCCAGCAACAAATCGCACTCTATCATTTGACTCTACTGCCCGGCAGGTGTTGCACACGATCGAATCGGCGGAAAAAATAGAACAACCGTCTATTCGCGCGAGCCTACGAATTTCGAGGCAGTCAACGGTTATACTTTATTACAGGACAACGGTTGCGAGCTGATGAACAGCTGAGCGTCACGTTTCGCTGGCTCGATCGGAGAAACCTTAATCCTTACTCCACACAGGATGATTAAACTTGTTTCTTCATCAAGATTCAAGGCGCCACACCCTATCTGCCGTCTAAGAAATTATTTCACCCCAGCAGCTGAGGGTTAAGCTATTACAAGAGTAACGAGTAGCCAGCGAGAATGGATGGAGCAGCATCTCAACTCTGCACCCTAATATATTTCTTTAATTGCCTGTCCGCGCGATTGTACAAAACAGAGGAAAGAAAGGGTGGCTAGCAGAAGAACCTGTCTCAACGCGACGGTTAAAACTCCCAGGGAAACTTGAACGGCATTAACGACTCCGGCGCGGAGGCCGTAAGGAACCGTTTCGAAAGACTTTCACCTCGTTGCAGATTTAATTACCGGGAGCAAAGTGTAACAGTTTCATTGGCTCGTGATCCGACCTACTTAGGCGACGACTATGCTAACGGCCAATACAGTCTGCAGATATCTTAATACCTTACGTCGCGAGTTCTAATAACCAGCCGAGCGGCAATTACGATTTCCTGTTTCTTGCTCGCTAAACGATCCAGCCGAGGCTTTTGTCCCCCTCGAGCTAGAGCCTTGTAAAACCTCTGAAGGAGAGAAAGCTGGAAAGCGGCGCGGAGCGACAGAGATCGCCGCGGGAATGAGCGAGGCTCGCGTGCAATCGCGAATAGAGATATCGTCGACCTTAGCGCGTAACACGGACATTGGTGGTGCTTTGCACCGCAGACAGAACACGGCCGAGGAAAGAAACGCGGGAACGCGGCGAAAGGAACGAAAGAAGACAGCTATCGCCGGTCGGATAGTGCGGCCGAGGAAAAGAAACGCGAACGTGTTCATTTCGGCCAGCTAATCTCGCAATAAGACAACGCGCGCGTGCCCTAGTCACGTTTGCGAAAGGCGCCGAAACCGCGATCGAATTGACGTAACACAACGGTAAGGAAACGATTTTCTGATTACCGGCCCTAGTAATTCTAATTGGCCCCTTTAACGTACAAATACATAGATGGGCGGCTCGCTCGAAACCGCGGTAGGGAGCTCCAGCTATGACGGCTAGCTGTTTTCCTCGCTAAGAAGCCTCCAAAGCGACGGGGCACTCTCTGGTTGCCCTCTGTTCGCGATTCGCGTTTCCCTTCGTGAGAATGCGCGCTGGTAGCGGTGAAATCTTATTGCTTTACGACACGCTGCAACCGTGCAAATGGACCTCGCAGCCACCCCTCCTTGCCCGCCCTCTACGTGCTCGCCGGCCGAGAGAGCTGGAGCTTTGTAATTTCGTTCGCTCATCCGGAACACAAACTCGAGATAACACGATAGAGCCGGTGAATAAATAAAAACATGGTATCGTTGATACCTTCGCTTTTCCAGCGCGCTCGCGTGAAGCTGGCCCGGGGAGGATCGTTGTTGGCCCCATTGGACGTGTAACAGAGCCGTTGCTGCCGTAACACGCCCGGTGGGGGACATCAAAGCGAAGACAAACGCACAGACGTTGGGCGATGTGAATTAACGAAATGGAAACCGCGGGGCCAGCAGCCGGCTCGCGGGTCGGCCGAGGGGCAAGCCAGAAAAGAAGCGCGAGACGGGACGCGTAAGCGTGTGGTATACGGGACCGTGAAATGGAGGAAGAAAGACCTGGCCAGACGACGACGTTGCACCGCGCCGGGATCCCCGGTCCTGCAGGATAGACACTTTAATAGACGTAATGAGGGTAATTGAGTTTTCAAATCATTCGTTTTGATTACATCTACGCACGGACCGGTGGGCGAAACATAGGGTAGGTAATTACGGACCGCCCAGTCCCAAAAGAGCAGGTGCCTCTCGGCCACGAGATCGAGGTGTGAGGTTCAAATACTTGGACCGCCCTAATAGCCTCGAGGTTACAGGTCCCTTCGAAAAACCGGAGGGACCAGACTGGCCTCGTATACCCGGCGAAAGATGCTGCCCCGCGCTCGTCCTGTATCCGCCGATATATGTACACTCCGCTATACACACACATAGACCCGGAATAGTAGTATCGGACCGGAGAAGAATGCATCCTCCGGGCTGACGTGAGAATCGATGCGAAAGAAGGAATCCTCGTTTCGGATTAATAACACTCTTTACCCGGGAGAAATATATTCCCAGGTCCGCGGGCGAGCTACGTCTTTTACGGAAGCTCGGATGGTAAGACGGAGCACCGATCATGGAACACCCAGATTCCTCATTTTTAGTCGGAGCAATTGATGCACAGGTTTAATTAGGTAGATACGCTTAATTTGAATTCCGTGTGAGGCTACGTGTGAATGCAATAACCTCGTAAATATTCCCTGTTCGGTGAGTCATCAGATGCTTGTGTCTGAGTTTAAGGCGAAGAAAGTTTCGGCAAATTCGATCCAGCGTACGTACACTTACGAACATTCGAGGAAACGAGTTTCGTGCTTCCTTATTATTTACCTATCATTTTCGACTCGCCCGTTTTCGCTCTTTAACCTTTTATCTCGATTCCGTGCTGCGCTCTCGTTGAATGCTCGCATACCCGTGACCCATTCTGGCAATGATCCAAACCTCCGTTATAGAATTTAATAATCCCGTGTAATGGACAAGGAGCACTTTACACGGATTCGGATAACAATACGCTACAAAACGAGCGAAATATCCGGTCTCGTTAACGAATTTGCGCCAGCCGGAATACTCCAATTGCAAATTTAATGAATTCATCAAAGACATCTTCCGAATCCAGTAACTTTTTCAAGCTTCTTTTTACCTCCCATTTACGGGACAGAGGATAGTTTAATGCACTTCAATGGTAACAAGTGACGTTCAAATTTACTTAACGTCGACGCGTTATTGTATGTGTGTTTGCAGATGGTGATTCTGCAAAAGGGGATGGGCTACAACTTCCACCCTTCCACTTATTCCATTTCCACTTGAAGGAAACTGAAGCTACCTCCATGTTTATAATCGTCCTACACTAACAAGCCAAAATCGTGTTTCACGTATCGCGAGTGCAACTCTGGCGGCATGAAGGAGTCGGGCGAATCCTATTTAGCGTTCATGCTGAAAATGGCAACGAATTTTCATCGGTAATCAGCTCAAACAATAGGCTTGGATTGAACATCAATTACAACATTACACTACTCCCTGAGACCCATTTCCACCGACGATCCGCAGTAAACCAATAACAACCGACCCGACAGCGCGGCAATCCGTTGACGATATAACCCAATCAAACCCATCAAATATTTTCGAGCTGTAACATCGGTCCCCGACGTTGTTCGGTACGGTGCGTCCATCGACCGATGTGAATTAGCTTTACGCATTTATCGCGTATAGAAACTCCATTATACGTTCGTGCTCGTGTATTATACACGCGTGTACGAAACGGGCGCGTGTATGATTCACATGCGCCCTGCTGGATGTAATTGTCTAACGTGTACTATTACGGTATGTATATCGAAGTATAGAACCGGGCGATATTCCGCTCGCGGATACCGGCAATACGCTTCAAATTGATAGGCTTCAATTAATACCGCGCGGGCCCGGTCTGCCATGACACTGACTCGATAATGCCGGGTTTATGAGGGTTTTAGCCAGAGCATGTCACTTCCATGGGACAACTAGCTTCGTTCGCGCGTGCCCTCGTGCCTGCGTTTACGCACCCTACCTACGAGCCAGCGCGCGATGCATGCTTGCTCGCGCGTGAACCATGAGGTCATTAAGCAGCTTTGGATCGTAGGAAAAAGTATGCACGGCATAGCGCGGATAATGATTCATCTAGGAACTGTACTGCGCCGTGCATTCCAATCGCGTGCCTTTATTTCTTTGTCTGGAAGGCTCTGCGCTCTGGCGCAACAATGACAATTAGGGTTTATACAAAAACCGACTTTTGAAAAAACCGGTTTTCGAATTCCACTATTCCCAAAAAACCGGTTAAACCGGTTTTCGATTGTTCACATAAAATATAATTAAAATAATAAATAAATATTTGTATTTATTTTAAAAATTTTCAGTTTCCTTAATATTATGGAATTACGAAAATATAATAAAATAAAATATACACTATCTATCTGTACAAAACCACAAAAAAAATTAAAATAATTAAAATCCGTACAAATACGTACAATTTTTGAGTTCATTTAATATTTATGAATCTAAGAAAATATAACACAATAAAATAGACTGCATACAAAACCAAATGAAAAAAGAAACTAAAATAACTAAAATTCGTACAAAATATAAATATTTTAAAAGGTGGTACCAAATTATAAATCTTTACTCCATTTAGTATTTTTTTTTACTGAAAATATGAACTCATGAAGATTAGTTTTACAGTAAACTACTACAATATGCTTGTGTCCGAGGCGATTTCAAGTCAAAATGTTAACGTTTTTAATCAAATAATTAATTCATTTCTGCATATTAATTCTAGTATATTAAACCGGGTTTTTAAATTTAAAACCCGGTTTTCGAATTTTACAAATTTATAAGTAAAAACCGGTTTTTAAACCCGGTTTTTAAAAACCGACAAACCCTAATGACAATAGATGTCAGAAAGATTTCCACGCCGTCGGAGACAATTTGGAGTGTCTCTCGAATTCGTGAAAGAGACACGAGGAAACCAAAGCTTCGCGTTCATGTGCGAAAACTATTCGAGTGTCAATTTGAGTAACACCGTTCTTGTTGCTATAGGGTAAACGATACAGTAGTTGACCACCTAAGAGCTTTAGTTTAGGTAAACGCTATGGAATAAGTAACTTGAATTTTATAAATGAAGTTTCGTTATACCAGGCGGAAAGAGAAGTATTGAAGATGATTATAATACCAAAGATACTTTCAGTGATCAGTAGTTTCGATGTTATGCTATTAAAAAGAAACATAACTCAAAATTGTAGTTATTGACTGGTCGTGGCATAGTTGTTGACCGGTCCAGGTACAGTTGTTGACCACTTGCTGAATATAAAAGAAAATGGCATATTTTTTACTTTAAAATCACTTTTATTAAAATCATCTGTCAACATATCAAAATCAAAGACATATTGTCTTGGGGCAGGGTGAGTTTCATGTGCTCATTGGCTTCTCATTCGTCTTTTTTTGGCTTCTTAGATTTCTCTCTCATCTACTCTTTCTTTTCTTCTTCTTCTCTTTGGAACTGTTTATCTCTTTCTTTTCTTGTTTTGCTTTTTGCTTTTCTTTTTATTTTCTTTCATCAAGCGCCTTTGATCTCCGAATTATCACCTCCGGACCAATGAAAAATCAGAAGTCATCAGAGGAGCATATCGTAAACTGGGGAAACGTTAACACGTTTTTGGAACATTTTGCTATATAACATCAATCAGCAATATAATAAAAATTAACAGTTTTACATTTGCTTTAAGTATCCTATCATAACATTGCATCTTCTGTGAATGCACTACAAGTATCAAAATGCATCAAATTTTTGTCCTTTTCCTTCTTTAATCCATATTAAATACCTGCTAATGTTTACCCCGTAACCGGGTAACATTGGCACATCATATATAAATAGCACTAAAAAGGTAAAGTTTTACCACATCTGAACTTATACTAACACTTGAATTTATTTCTTTTTATGTTCAATGCACGCTATTTTATATTTTTTTTATTTTTTTTTAATTAACATTTTTAAATTTGGTTTAGGTATCCTATTATAACATTGCATCGTTTGTGATTGTACTACAAGTGTGAAAATGCATCAAATTTCTGTCCTTTTCTTTTTTAATAGATGTTAAGTAAATGCCAATGTTGCCCCGTACCTACTGCCAATGTTCCCCCAGTTAACGGTACCCGAAACCATATAAAAGCCTCCAAAGATCTAAATCAATTTTCATCGCGGTCTTTCAGCACGAAAATTACAAGTGGTCAATAACTGCATTACTGTGCATTCGTCGAACCAGTTATTGAACACCCCCCAAAACACAACACAATCACGTTCGACACGACTGGACGTATGACAAATCTTAACATTGGGCCCTTGTCACCTATTTTGATCAATGGCATTCACGGCCAACAAAATTGAACAATGATTATACAGTCATTAAAGAAGTTGCCTCTCTAAAGCTGCCCGCTAAGCCCTTACCTTCTTTGAGAGTTGAAATTACGCGTTTTCCTTTCCGACGATCTCACAGCAGAACGCTTATACTGAAATCATCGATTGTTGGTTGAAACGAAAGGTAGGACTGTCTTTTCTGATCAAAGTGCATCATTGATGCAGAAACGCGCAGGTTCATTAGACTATGGCGGCAGAAATTGGAAGTGGTCAACTTCTGTGCCTGGTCAATAACTGTATCGTTTACCCTAATATGCGATTCGATAAACAATTATTATCGTCAACAGCCGCTTTCTCTAAGTAGTATCATTATACCTAGTGAGATTTACCTACTCAAAACCACCCGATCATTTCGTTATTAATTATTACTACATTAATCACAGGCACTGTTCGAATTGATCCGCTATTGAGCTAACGTTGTTTACTTCGCAATAACCGCATCGATAATTAATAACTTTTATAACGATACTTTCAGCGAACTGAATTGTTTGGGTTCACCCTATGAATTTCACGGCTTGCTGCTTCAAAAAACAATGGAGGCTCCGTTTGGAAGTTTGCTGATAAAATTATTTCCAACAAACCCAGTTTTTTCTCGACACGGACAGTCACGTTAGCTCGGAAAAAATATTTGTCGGCCTTTTGATAAACATGTAATGCTCGTGCATGCATATGCAGCGTGCACAGGTACACAGTGAAGTGACCAGTACACATACAAGGCACACGAACACGTGCATGCACGTGTGAATTCCTATACAATGAATATGCATAGGGCCAGTGCACGTTTGTTTAGGACCTACATATGTAAACATTTTAATCAATGCACGATATACGCCCATCTTCCAGCGTCCACCACCAGAAACAATCGAAGCTGAGATAATTATCGCGACAACTTATCTGCCTAAGCAGAATTGGATTGATTCGATCGCGCCATCTTGCACGATTTGCCAAACATTTAATTTCCTCTTAATCCCCCGCATCATCCCCTTTAACCTCTCGCGATCTCTATTATTCCGTCGTAAGTTGGAGGGTTCTGAAAGCTTCATCGACGATCTCAAGAGTGGAGCTGGAGATCCGGGGCCACGAATTATCGCGGCTGGTCTCACCCCGAATTTATCGAACATCCTGTGCGCGCGTTCTCGCGCGGTCCACGGCCGAGCTTTAGCGAGCAATTGTATCTCGTACGGCGTGTATCGTTAAACGCGCTCGGTTAGCGAGCGTGGCCGGCCAGTCGTGTAGCGTAATGCACCGCGCAAGGTTCACGGTGTAACACGTTAAATGGCCCTTGCCCGAATTTCCTTTCGGTAATTAACTTCAGCGCGGAAACGATATACGCATCTCGCCATTGCTAATTAGAACGTCGAATTATCCCAGTGGCCTGGCCCGGTTCTTTGGCCCGTATAACGAATGTTTAAACGTCGAACGAGCCGCCCAGCGCCGTCAGGGCGACGAGCACGCGACGGAGCGAAACGAACATTCGAAAAAAGTTACTCGCCGCCTCTCTCTCCCTCGCTCCTCCAGCTTTTAATTGGATCCGAGGCAGAAGTCCGTCGATTCGTTAAAAATTTAGTTAGGTCGGCCGACTCGTTCATTTGGACCGGCTAAATTGTTTTCTCCACGTCCTGCCCGGCGCGGCGCCCAAGGAGACGAGGAAAGCCGCGATCGAAAAGCGGACCGCTCGGTGCGAAAACGGGGCCGTGAGAACGCTGGAATTTCGAGGCACGGATACCCTCGAATCGCTGGGAACAAACCGAGAAGGACTGACGAGAAAAAGGAATTGGACGAGGTAGAGAGAAGAGGGACACGATTTTAAACGACGAACGAGGGCAGAAGGATTTTTTCTTCTCGCCGGTGATGCATTGGCGAGCCACGAGTTTCGAGAGTGACTTATGACGGAAGGGGAATGACTCGTCATGAAAAATAACAAATTATTGCAATATCCATGGAGGCAATGTGCCCTCGCATGGGGTGCTCGCGAGTGCCACGAGCACGTGTACCCGCCGTATCTTCCAGTGTCTCTTCTCTTTTTTTCCCCTTCGCTTCTCCTTACGCGGCCTATGGTAGACCGCAATAGATGCCCCGTACCAGGAGGTAATCAATAATGACTTAATGTCCTCCAATAACGGACACCATGGGTGGTTCGAGCTCTACCTTTAGGGGCTCCTCCTGCCCCGAGAGATCACTCCGCGCTCCGGAGTGTTCCTCTCGCCTTTTTGCGCCCGGCGTTATTTGCCTGTCTCCTTCTTTTTTCGTCGTTCCTTCTGCCGGCTAATATACACCCACGTCCCCTTTGATCGTTAAAACCCGGCATACTTTCGCGGAGGGTCGTTCTCTTCCTTCTTAAAGCCTCGGCTGGTACCAGCTATTAACCGTCCCGATGTTCCTTTGACTCGTGATCCGGCACGGGAGAACGGCATCGGAATAAATTAAAACACGGCTCAGCCGGAGAAGAGAGTCGAATTGTGTCGTCGCTGTTTGATTAAGAGCTCGCGATAGTCTTGCCGCGCTGTATATTTATAGCTCTGTTTGCCCAGAGACCAAGAGGCATTGGCATCGTCGCTGATAAACAAACCTCGGGAAACGGGCGAAATCTCTGCCTTCAAATTTATCCATGAATTAATCATTGTTTCTGCCGTACGGCTGATTGCTGATAGTTCGTATAAAAAGGCCCGCTATAGGTCCATTACACGTTTCATCTTCCCTTAATCGAAGCGGAACGAATTCGACGTGGAGAGGATCGGCTCTGCTCGGGTGTCGGGCGCGGCGAGTCATCTTCTTCGTGGTTCGACCGGAAGCGAGTTACGGAGAAGCGTAATGCGTTGTCACTTACGCTGAGTTATGTATGTAAGTCGGCGAGGGAAAAGGGTCCGACGTCCCGTGAACCTGGGAGACGTCGCTTCTTCCACCATGAATAAATCATCTCGCCGGCATATAAATAATTAGCCGGCCGGCGCAAAATCGTCGATAAATATTTATGGGCAGCTGGTCGATATGCAAGCGTAATAGGGATTGTTACACTGCCCGCGTCGCGGCACCCGCCGAAATAATCGCGGCTCTGATGCCAGGCGGCCGGTTTACACGGCGAAATAATTCGTTCGGCAATTTTATCAGTCTTCGTGCAAGTGGCCGATGCGAAACAGAGGAGCAATCGTGTGTTATCGTTCGAACGACCGCAACACCCTGCCCCTTCTCTTCCTTTTATTCCTCCCCCGTTATGGAGAAATACGTGAGCGGGCACACACGTCTCTCTCTCTCTCTCTCTCTCTCTCTCCGCCTCTCTGTTTGCTCTTCTCTCTGCACACGGTTTTTCATATTTCTGCCGCTCCATTTCGCGGCGACAGGATTTCACGGACAGTTGATTTCATCTCGCCCGTTTGTTCGAATCCCTTTTTAATTCCCATTGTATCTTCGATTCCGCGACGTTTCCCGCTCGAGCCGGGCCGGATTACGGTCGAAACGGCTCCGTGAAAATTCCGTTGAATTTTCTATCTTAAAAACGACGGAACTGATGGAGCTTCCCGATACTCGCGTCGTTAATGCCGATAGCGCGGAGAAAGATCCACGGGTGTATCACGCTGGCACCGTAAAAATATTTACCGCCCTCGCTTACGTATGCCCACGACCCAGCGAAAGCCAAGCTACTCGTCGAAAGAAAAATTCGTTTCTTCCCCCGGACGGTATTCCCGGCTGCGTGACGGGGCCACGGGCTTCCGCTTTATATCGTTTCCCTTTCTATTTTTACGCCCCCGCGCTGTATAACACCGGGTCGTCCCTTTTCCACCCTTTCCGTGAACTTACCCGACTTCCACGTAGGCGCACGCGCTTTTATGGATCTCCATTTAAGTTTAGCGGAGGTTGGTGTTCGAGCGACGCGAATATACCTAGTTTCCGTAGGTATACGACGTAAAAGGAGCTTCCCCCTTCCTCCCCTGCCATCTTTCTTCCTTTGGGTTAACACAAAAGTCACCATTCTAAACATATACACGGGGGTCAGCTCCAGCTACATAGTACCTACACGTCGAGCTTTTCCGTTCTATCACAGACGCGCGTGACCATTTGTGTTTGCTCTCACGGTGTCCTCCCGATGCGTCGTTAACGTTTAGACCCGTGATCGATGCAAATTATAGAGAAGCGCCAAGGGAATTGCACGTCGAAGAAGATTCTTATAGGAAGGATACTTAAAAACACACTTGTACTGCGATGTTTCACCGACTGTTCCCTTGCCGAGGCTATATTTGTAGCGATCGCGCCACCTCGCTACAAATATTTCTCCACTTCCGTATCAATTTTCCCTGTACGTACGCCCGCTGTGTTCGCTACGGTTCACATATGTGGAAACTTCAAGTATTTTTTAAAAGACCGCGAGTTGAAGAAATACTCATTCATAGGGATTTGTACCTACTTACTTAGATACTGTTTCTTTGTAGGAAATATTGCCCGTCACTTTGATAATTACATCGTTACTGACCCTAGTTTCCCCAACTTTTATGAAACTCTACCCCCGAAAACCGAGGCCGTTGCGATCATTGGAGGCTGAAGATTACGCGGACCGCTGAAAGCTCTCCCCCGAAATCCCCGTTCGGTGCCCATCCGTTTCATCTCGAACGCGCGACTTTTATTTAACCGCCGCGCGAAACGTATCGCGGTAGATTTGTCTCCCGACGTTTATCACGTTATTCGATGTCTGCCTCCGAGGGTGTTTTACAACGGGTCGCAATCGAACGCGACACGAACGAAGTCGTTACATCGGGCGTTCGTGCGATCACCGATGCAAAGTCTGCGCTCGTCAGACATAAAAAGAGCTTCTAACAGCCGGAAAACACGCACGTTTACATAACCGCCGTGTTTTCCCGGAGGCGCTCCCGTCCTGCCGGCGAAAAGTTCGCGTCGCCTTTCCACCTACCGCCGCGCCGACCGTCCCACGCTCCTCGACATTGGAATCTAGCCGATCGATTCCAGTTGAATCGCTCGAGTAATTACACAGGAATGCTCTTTGCCCTGTGCTTTGAGGTAGTCGAAAGTTACCAACTCGGTTGTGTCGCGAGGACAGAGATCACGGGCTTACAATTTATTAAAATGCAAAGCTTCATGGCATTTTTCCGTTTAATGTCACCGAGAATAGGTAGATGTGCGCGTCTGTGATTCTTTTTCTACGAGACCCTGCAGGGTTTCGTGCATCCCTCGGATCCCACGCACGTACAGCACCCGCAGGTGCACGTTTAACCCCGCGGAACCTATCCATCGTGCTATTTTTATCGTGCCTTTTGTTCCATTTATAGTCACGCATCTACTGGTCATTAAAGTGCATTAACACTACGATTTCCTTCCCGCTTCGGGAAACGATACATAGTGGGACGAGTGTTCCTATGCGTCACGCGATGTACGTACATACCTACGTACTATGGAGAGAGCGATGTCCCTGAGAGCACTGGCAAGGAAAACCTACCTACCGTTTCGTTTCGGCGGAATGGTTCTAAAAATGGAATCGACCGAACTACCGCAATCTAATCGAACCAGCGCAGCGCTGAAGACACGTGAAAGGGGCGATAAACGCTGGGGAAAAATTACGCTCGCGCCCGCGGCAAGATAATCCTCAACGTCTCGTAACACGCATCCGGATTATCGGGACGCACGAACCGAGACGTGATCAGGATCTCCTCGGTAACGATAATTATCTCGGATCGGTTGATGGGGTTACCTATGTACACCTTACATAGGCGCGTGTATACCTGGGATATCGTTGGAGACCGGCGCACGGGAACGCCAGATACGATTATACATTTTCATCGGTGCGTTACTCAGGAAGGGCAGATTACCGTAATGAACTCTAGCAACCCCTCTACACGGTCCAACGACTCGAAATATGGATAACCGCCACTCACCTCCGCGATTTCCTCCCGCCGCTCGCCCCGTCCCCTCGTCTCGCCGCGTTTTTCCTCACCCTTTCGATTCTCACCGCGACCTGGCCCTCCCCGACAACCCCCTGACCGTGGTTTTTTCCATCGAGGAAGCGGCCGCCGCGCCGCGGCGATCGATTCGGCGATCTCTCGCGAATGAAATTATTTCGCCCGGGGAGAAATTCAGCTCCGCGAAGCTTTACCCGTGAGAAATTCAATTTGGTAGCTTCAGATGGCACTTGCCGATCCTAGCCGCGCAATTTTGGCTTTCGCAGACGTCGCTGCGGGCCATTCTACTGCGCGAATCATGCTGGATGATGCAACTTTCAGATTGGCTATGATGTTGCCCTCTTCTATTTTCTATCTACATGTTGATGATCCTTGTGAACCGTTATGCATACTATATCGAAAGTGGCCGACATATCGATATTTTCCCTCGAATACAATTTACGATACATACCTATCTGCCAGGGAAATACATCGTAGGAAAAATTGTGTGCGAAAAATTCGGTGCTCCCGTTCGCGAGTTCTCGAAGAAACTCCGAAGAGAAATGGCCGTGGCAAAACCCAGGCGCTTCCTTATTGTCCGCTCTTATTGTCTGTTTACAAGCCAGCATCGGCCCCATTAATAAAGCCCGAGACGGATGGGCGGTGAAACTCTACAAGCTTTTAATTTCGCGAGAAACGTATACGTCAGGAAAGCCGTGGCGGAACCGCAGGAAAGTGATCCTCCTTCCTTGCCAGCGCAGCCAGCCAGCCAGCCAGCGTTCAAGTAGTCACGGGGGTCTTTAATAAAGTGAACTTTAAGACTCCCGCTCGCACGGAGATAAACTTTAACGCGGGCTACCGTCTCTCACCAGGATCGCACTGGATCTCTCACGGAGCACGGAGGAAATGGCTGGAGAGTACCTGGGAGCTGCGGAACGAGTGTTGGTGCGGTGGCAAGTTTTCGAGTAAGTTCGTGCCGCGGCGGAGGCACCCTAAGACTCCTGGCGAAGAGAGGATAGAATGCCGGTGTCTAGAGAAAAGAGGATGCCCGGATAGTTTCCCGTTAGTTACCGTACTGACCCCTCCACGAACGTTTGTTATGTGGAGCAGAAAGACTTCCAAAAAGTTACTTTTCCCGCGGAGTTTACAGTTTACACTTTGGCCCGGCCCCGATTTTACCGAAATTACAACCACCGAACTGGGACACCGCCACCGTCCAGTCGAATATATTTTGCCCTCGCGTGAATCGCTCCCCGTTGGCCATCCAATGGAGAACCGGTACACGTAATTCGGCGGTACGAAATGTCGTTATGGAGGATCGATTTCTCAAGCTATTCTCTACACAGAGATCTTCCTTTGTCTTGTGTCCGTGGGGCTGGGAGCAGCGAGTTTACTACTTAATTTTTCCGATAAAACTGTGTACAGAGAAAGTGTTGGTTCCAAGCACTTATGCGATTTGCTATAGTTAGAAACGGTGTTCCATTTAAGGAGGTAATGTTAAACTGCATGGATTGATACGCGAAGAACAAGCGCTTGAATATTACAAGGACATCGTTAACTACATAGCCGAGAACGTGGCTATACATGTTCACCCACTTTCCTCTAATGCTCTGATAGCTTCTTTCAATATCTACTTCCCCCAAGTTTCGCGATCTAACCGCACAATTTCTCGATCGCAAGTTGATGAAGACTTCAACCGTTAAACTGGAACGTCAATATCACCCTCGACGAACTTCAACAAATATCCGAGAGCCTAAGTGGAGCAAACTCGAGACAATGAATATGGATACCGACGATATTCTATAGAAAGAATTTAAGAGTATGATAAAAATACTGAAATTTTGATTAGCTGTTTCGTCAGAATCAACGAGAGGAGAATAAACTCACGCTACTTGGCACCTGGCCCCTTTGCTTATTAGCGCATCGTTGCTCATTCATTCTAGCCACAATCAACCACCTGCCCCAAACAACCCTTTACGTACCCAGGAAAGTATGTCTCGCATGCATCGACTTACCCCGTGGCAGCAAATATTCCGGAACGAGCAGCCGGCAGCAGGGAGAAAGACGAGGGTTGGTCGACGTGAACCCCTTGTTCCTCTTCCTTCATCCCCGCGTGTTTGCGTTTACGCGTAGCGCCGTTAACACCGACTGCCGAAATACTAAGTGGGGACGTGCAATCGCGATCGTTGAACACACCCCTGCAGGTTGATCGACCCCAGCGGGCCACCCCGTCGCTTCTTCCCTTTCTGTTGCGCCTTGTCCCTTGGACCGTCCTTCTTGCACGGTATCCCTCTCCAGTCACCCCGACAGCCATCTAGACTCCGGGAGATGTGCCATTTGAATACGAAATTCGAATACGCTGACGAACCGTGCATACATCAGTCTACGTCTGTTTGAACTGGTCCCTGTATGGTAATGTTAGTACCGTGCGGTTGCGACGTATGAGCCGATTGCTTCGGAACGCGTCGCGACGCGACAGGGGAAACGCGTAAGCCGGATACGAAGTGGCTGCGATACGTTCCTCGGGACCGTTCTCTTCCGAGGCTGTTTACTTTCTTCCTGTGCCTCTGGATTCCGATCGCGGCGGGGCTGACGGTGTTTCGAGCTGGAACAATTTGCGGGCGAGTTACTAAGAGGGGTTGCCAGGCAAAAAGGGTAACAGAGGGTTGGATGTTTGGTATGTAATGATAGTAGTTTAGCTTGTACCAGATATTTTTAATACTCAAACATCTGATCGATATTCCGAGGCAGTGTAGGTACCTATTCTTGGGAATGGTAGGTGGAAAAGAAAGTTTTAGAATAAATCACCATCCGTACTTATGGCATTAAGTATATTCAAGAGAAACAGACTAAAGTATAAGAAATCCTCGAGCAGAAGCATTTAAATCCTCTGAAAAACTTTTCAACCCCCGAAACAATTACGGGATCGTTTCGAAAACGCTTCGCGGCTCCTTTGCATAACTCTCCCTCCCGAGGAACGTGCATTAACCGCCCGGAGCTGAAGGATTCCACCGCGCCGGGGGAATCGAACTCGTGAATCGGCATTCAGTTAAACTTGGCGATACGGTAAAACGGGGAAAATGGAGTCGAAATGTAAGAACGCGGTCCTAACACGTATTCGCCTTGCCTTCCCCCGTCGCATTTCGCAAGCCTCACGCCACAGGAAGTCGATCTGGCGCGAGAGTCGGCTCGAGTAAAAAGCTAACTCGAATGTGAAATTTCAAGCGTAGCTTTCAAGCCGGCGCGGCGGCGGGCGGGCGGTAGGATTTAGCGATCGGCCGCCTCGGCTTGGGTCGCGTACGCTTGATCCTGAACCGTGGAGAGGTTACGAGGGTGCTGGGGGATGGGTGAAAAAGGGAATAAGAGGACGAGGAGGGCGGGCGAAGTGGAAGAACGGGGGAAGAAGGATCCGCAACGTTCGAGGGTACGGAAAATGAGAGAGGTGACGCGAACGCGGGGCAAACTTTAAATGACTTTCACTGTTTTCAAAAGTTGAGTTACCAAAGGGAGTCTCCGCAGCCCTTCTCCCTCTGTCTTTCCTAGCTACACCAACGACCCCCCTCGTCCTTCTCCGCGTTTTCCTTTCCGCCCACCTACCCGAACAGTCCCACTCGTCGTTTCCCTCCGTCGAATCACCTCCGACACCTTCCTCCTCCGCGTTCACCCTCGTACACCAGCCTGGATGTGCTGTTTACAAACCTCGCCCGACTCGTAATGGAACTTTTTTTAAGTTATTTCCGGGGAAAATCAGGTACTACCCTTCTGTCCCTCGCGCTCATCTGGCTGGCCCTATTCCCATCAAAGAAACCACTCGTCGCTTGTGCGCGAGATCGACGTTTACCACCGTGGTAAAACAATATCCTAATATTCCCGTTGCTTTAACCCGATTACTCTTGACAGCGTATGGTCGCTCTTTTCTGGCGAGTCAAATATTTCAACGAACGTTGGACAAACTGGAACAACTTCCTCCACAAAATCTACTTTGTCATTCACATAAATAACCCAACGGTCCTTTCGACCCCAAAACGTCGGGCGTAATTGACAGTAACAAAAGCCCAGGCAGGTCACAAAATGACCACTTTCGAAGCACAAGCAAGAAGCTCGAAATTATTAGGACCTAGCGCAGCCTCTGTAACAAATTCCTGGCAAATGGGCGGGGCGAGCAATCTTGACCGTGACGCTTCTGGTCGGTCCGAGTTAATGCTCGCACTTCGCATGGCTAATAAGTTAATGTCGGCCGGGGAGGTCCTCTTAATGAAAGTGACGGGTCATGGGGGAGCGGGTAGGACACGGGGAGATTTAGAGGGAGAATATAGTCGGCGATGTCACCACGTAGACGTCTAGCGTACGGATAATGCGCGCTGGAGATCCCGAGACCCTCAAAAGCCCCAGGAAACTTTCCCTCGATCCTCATTAAAAGCCGACGCCGAGACCACGTCGCGTTTCATAAAACATCAGGCTTCTCTTCGTGCCGGATGTGCCCGAATATATCGGATATCACGGCCGCGGAAAGAAGGAAAAAGTAATCTGCGTTCCACAAAGTTTCCGCTTCATCACTTCTTGTGGTTTTGTTCCGCCGCTCTTTTCAAATGAAATTGAACACTGCAGCGCAGCACTGATGACTGAACGAGGTTTCAATGAAAATTTAATACGCCCGGGTATATTTCTTGCTCTATTCCGATATTTCTACGACTTCTTGTTATTTCAATATTAGCGATCTTATTCCCCCTCTTATTAGCCGAGATATAGTTTCAATCGGATCGACGTTCAAAAACATCCATCACGCATTAAGGAACAGTCAAGTTGTTTCAGACACGCTACGCTCTCTAACGCGATCAACTGATTCATCGATTCTTCGAACCCTTTTCAGTGCTCTTTCACGGGCGGAACAGTGAACGAGGAGAAAAAGGAAGCGGAAGAATCGAAAGGACCGAGGGCGACAGCCCTCGTAAAATTAGTGTATTCTTCGCTAGTAGCCGGTTGTCGACGGTCGCTTATGGCGACGGAAGCAATCGCTATTCCATGAATAGCAAAAATTTACTACTTGCCGAGGGCACGCCTATCCACCGACGGTCTTCCCTTTCTTCCTGCCCGTCCGCCATCCCTCCCTTCTCGTTCTTTTTCTGCCCTCGTATGGAAGGGGATGAAAAAGCGCATCCCGGTTGGCTCTCGAGGCAGAAGCAACGCACTGCCGCCAACGGGTAAGGTTCAATAATAAATGTTCCGAACACGGGTACCAACTTGCAAAGAAATTAGAGTGGATCGCGCGTGTACGATCTAAGACACGCCGTCCGGGGTGTAATCGAACGAGCGTTTCCTTTCCGTCCTGGAACAATTGGAACAGACACAGGTACGCGGCCGTAGACACGGGCACGTGCGACGCCATAATTCACAGCAAGTTTTTGCAATCCAGTTATTTCTCCGTTCGATTTACGATCGCGCTGGAAAACATAAGTTACGCCGACCCGATTAAACGTGGCACCGTCAATTCCGTAATGCACCATAAAATTGAATCATTGCGACGTTGCGATGTAAAGGAATAAATATAAATATCGTGGACGACTGGCGGATGGTGGATGGTGGATGGGCGCGTCGAAACGCTCGCGCGGGGAAAGGGAAGCCCTGAGAACGAAAGAGGTCACGAACGAAAGGGGTAGTTCGTTTCTTAATTCGGAAAACAATCGATCGCTAATGGCAGAGCCAGTTCCCGCTGCTCGTTTTACGTAAGGTACGATCCAAGGAGAGGAGCGTGGAATGGAGTCGGGACGAAGAGGGAAGGACCTCGTAAGGCCGTCGTCGACGAAAAAGAGGGCTTCTTAATCCCTCCTAAATAAGTGCGAGCATTGGCGTAGGTGCCGAACGTTTGTCACTGGGGCGTCCCGACGAATTACGCGAACCTTCCCACCGTCTCGCCTCCGCGAACCCCTGTTTATCCTTCGTTCCTTTCCTCCGCCGCACCGCGTCGGCCAATTGAATTAAAACAGATCGCATCGATCCCGAGGAGCGAACTTCTCGACGTGCAGGCGCTCGTATATCTCCTACGAGCGTTGAAAGTTCTATTAATTCCGGCTGTTCGTTAGTAATGGAAATTATTCTAGCTACGCGGCACCCGTAGGTACCGCGCGCCCGATGCGCAAACACCTCCGAGCTTTATCGCTACTTTAATCAACGACTACTTCGATTAATTATGCCGTACATAATTCATACGGCGCGTCGACGTGCGATTCGATTCGTAGCGCCGTGGATTGGCCTGTTGGGCACGTTTAGTGCCGGAGCAATAATGGTTGTATCGGTTAATCGGGTGTGCGCAAACAACGGGTGCAGTTCGATAGACGGAAAATAAAGTTAGCTACCCTGCGGAGAAGATCGCGGAGACCACTGTGATTTCCAACCAATGAATACAAACCATAAATTGAATTCAACTCCAAATCGATAATTACCGCCAATTACAAGAAGTTGATGCGTGACACAGTGATAGAGCAGCGTCTGGTGTAATTAAAAACGTCAGACAAACACGCGCCATACTATCCTCTATCATCCCCAAGTTCACGGTAGGTACACGAGGCAACAAACTTTCGAGACGCGTTCACCCATCAAACCGACCCCCCACGAGTTCCCGAAACAATTACAATCCATGTTCGTGCATGATTCTTTCCCCCTCGCGGGAGGGTGAAACGAGTATCGTATAACGCCCGGCCTAAGTGCAACGCTGACAACGCTTACAAGCGTAACAGAGCTTTTTGCGGGTTGTCTCTGCTCACGCAACGGCGCAACACGCGATTCACCGGCAAAATCTATGAACACCGAGTGATTTCGCAATTGCGAACGAGCAAAAACCCACCCTTCCTGCTCCCTCTCCACCCTCGTCCGCCTACGTGTAAATTACGGGACGTTCCACTCGCGCACGAAACACCTTCGGCAATTAAGGATCGCCGGGGCATAGAGTAGATGCTCGTCGATCGTTTCTTCCCACGTGCTTCGTTCGATACTGAACCATTGCTCGAGTGGCCGAGGCCTCGGTGACCTGATATCGAGACGTTTACGACGAAACAACGGGATGCTCCGAAGGAAACTCGAACCGCGCGGGAAACTGCATCGATTTCCCGGGGACGAGAGCGCGTGGAACGCGTGTAATCGTCGAACGAGCGGGCCTGTATCGGCGCCCAGGCATTTGCATACAGAACGAAATCGTTGTTTGTCAAAATCCCCCGTTTACATTGTACCGCGACGCGAAAAACGCGTGAACACGCCCGGCAAAATGGGACGCGCGCGTATGGAAATTTAATTATCTATCTGGTTTAACGCGATAATTCAGTTCATCGAGATTAATAGAATACAACGAAATATAGGGAGGGGGGGGTCGCTTTTAATATTGACACGCGGTAAATCCATTTAAAACCAGCCACCGTTCGATTATTTAATTAAAATAATCGACCGTCGCGCCGCTCGCTTTTCACGGTTCGCCGTGCTTAGCGGAAGAATGTAAAATACGCCGATGTGTCGGCCATTTAAAACGCGCAGAAAATCGAAAACTTGATGAACGAACAGTGGATAACGTTGCGGGCGCTGTTACGCGCCCGTTCCTCGAGGAGATTTAAACGCGAACAGTCTCTATTGCCGTGCAAAAGACGTTGCCCTCGAAAATCGATAGTCCGACGCTGAAGATGCAACGACGAACACGAGGAACCCGGTGTTGGCTGCACCGAAGTAGCGCACCTTATGTCATAACAACGCGGGAGCGACCGGTTGATCCACTTCGTGATAAATGTGAGTGTCACACGCGCGCCGCGATAAATCAAGCAGCGCTGCCCCTCTCGACGAAGGAGATTTTTGCTCGGGCTCTTGGTGACAACGCTTAACCGGATGAAATAATAAATCGCTTGACGGGACGAATCGCCTGCTAGCAACGTTATTACTTCGCGATGCTCGCGAGCGAGCACAGAAGTCGGGAAACCAAACTGATTCTAACCGAATCAGTCGTTTTTCCCTGTTACAGCGTAGGAATTTAGTGCGCGGAGGCAAGGAGGTATCGCGGCAGTGGCCACCGACTCTCAGATTCGAAGAAACCGATCGTCGTTGGCGCTAATAAATGGAATTCAGCGAGACGAACGTTTGACCTTCCGGGAAATCGACACCCGTTATATCCCCGACCGCAAGCCGTCTGCAGCTAACAAGGACTTGCCAGCAGAATTTCTCCTCGCGAAATCCTTCGCCGGCGCATCGTCAGATCGTGCACAGTGACAAGGGGAATCTCATTAGCTCAAGGGACAATCCGTGATCTTTGTCCAAACAGAGGAGGCATCTTCCAGCTTGTCCTTCGTTTTCAATCCGGCTGGAGGATGATCCGAGCGGATGAATCCGATTGACGGTTCCAGCCTTCGACCCGATCTCGCCGCGGACCAAGATTTTCTTCCCCGGCGTTCGTCGTTAAGGGCCGTCAAACGGTGACGGGCCCCGTTTTAAAGCCGCGACGGAGCTCGCTGGCAAATAAAAGGGTAAACGTGGCGAACGGCAGAGCGAACGAATGGAGGAGGGAAAAACGCTTATCAATATTATCATAGTTGCGTTATTTGTAGAAGATTTCTGGGAGAAAGTACAGGGACGGATCTGCCGATCCCTGATTTTCAATCGTTCATTTTGTCATTTGTGTACCGATTTCGCCGTTAAGTACACCAATGGGGAATAAGTCTAATAGTCTAATCGGCGATCGTTTCCGTAAAACGCCGACACGCTGCGTGCGCGCACCGCGCGTGTCGTAATTGGACACCCGCAGTTGCGAGAATCGACAGCTCGAAGGGTCAAACCCCCGGTAACTGGAGAGCTACTTTCAAGAAGGTTTCCCTATCTTGTTGCGTGCGATGATACCTAACATTTTCGTCCTTCTTCTCGCCGGGACAAAGCGAAACTTGCATCGTTGCACGCAACACAGGATCGATCTATCAACGGGATGTGTTTTCCACGCTCGAAAACACCGATGCCTTTCACCCGTGTGTTATTTACGACTGTGTCAATGGCGCTCCATTAAAAAGCGAGAAACCGTCTCGTGCACGACGCTCTCACAATACGTAATTACTGGCGAGGGGAGGGGATAGGTGTCACGTGACAGTTTTCAGAGTTCCGCTCGGAGATCGTTTCAAATTCCAGCTCCTGGACTTTAATCTTCTTTCGGTCGACGGAAGAATGAAGGGACAGGTCCGGTCACCGCCGGAAATCAGATTTCCTTTCATTCATACGAAAACTTTCGCCTCGCCTAATACCTCGGGCGGGAAAAGCCGAGAGTTATTTAACGAGCACAATGTCGCCTTCGCCTTAATGGAGATTGGAAAAAACGATACTTCGACGACGCATAGCGACCGATGGGTACCGCCCGATCCTCTCGAAATCCCCGAGACGTTATTCGCGGACTATAATAGACAAATAGCTGTTCGGCTAATTGAGAAGCCCGGGCAGCAACTTAAACGAGAAGTTAGCCGTCGCGACGGCTTATAGCCGGTGACCGTAATTAACCACTTGTCCCCGGTGCTCGTTCCCTCTTCATTCCTGCCTCCTCGAGATCTCGTTCCATCTCCACTTCCGCCAATCCGGCGCCTTAATCGAAAACCATTCTCGCGGCTGATGAAAAGTTGAAGAAAGAAACGAGTCCGTTCTCGTTTCCATCGCCCCTCCCGCCCGCGAAGAACCTTCGGTTAAGTTCTTCGTTTCTTATAGGGGCGGGCGTTCCTCCGCCACGGGGAAAATCGTGCAGGCGCTGGCTAGCTTTGTCTATTCCGAAGGGGTCCCCGGCTCGTTTGCTCTCTTCCCCTCGTTTCGCCGCGCTACTGAAAACCTCTTCGAGCGCGAACCAACGAAACGGATAATGGCACTTCGTCAAACGGCTTCGACGTTTTATTAGGCCGCGCGAAATGAATTCTTTAACGCGCACGGATGTTTTTGTGCCGCTGGCCGCCCTCTATTTTCTTTCTCCCTCGAAACGGCCTCGATGGTTACCGAAGGTACAACCGAAGTAGCCGTCGCACTCGATCCGGCCGGATCGCTTTCACGCGCAACGGCGCACGCGTGCATGTAGTGCACTTTCGTTCATTACTTTTTCATTTACCGTGCTCGCGACGCGCTGTGTCGTGGCAAAAATTGCGATATCGGTTATTTTCGTGCCGCGCACCACTTCTGTGCTTTAATCCGAAGCATTCTTCTATCTGGATCAAAAATATCGTATAAAAAAAGCACCACCTCTGCGCGCCAACCGGCCTTTGAAACAACCAATTCTGGTTTTTCGCCTTTCAAAAATGCAAGGTGAGTATGCATCGTTGATCGTAACAACGGCCTCGAAGAATTTCGCTGGCAGTTAATGCGCGAACCTTTGATCTACTCCACTGCTACCACTTCGAAGGGGATGCGACCAGGCGTGGTCAGACAGAAGCGGAAGTGGTCCGCGGGAGGCTTAATTACGATGTAACCAACGTCGTTGCTCTTGTTTCTCGGGATATCGAGTTGAAGATCAGTGACGTGCGTCGGACAAACTTTAGCATGTCGTTATTAATGTTAGCCGGCCGTTTTCGCGTATCCGATTCCAGCGCACGAGAGCCTGCCGAGGCAGCTCATTAATCAGCTCGAGAAGAAGAACGGCGACGGATGCTCGACGTAGATACTATGTTGATGCGGGAGTCGTCGAGCTCCAAATAAATAACGCGCGACCAGCTTTCGCTGCACGCCGCTCGGAATACTTTTCTCGAGAGGGACTAGACACGATTCTCTCCTCTGGTCGGCTCACTACCGAACAAATTTTCACAGAGATCCTCCGCGGAATCTAGTGGACGCAATGCGAGGGAAAATTCAGTCATGAGCGTGATGCATTGTAATGGTTAAATAGCTTTCATCTGAAACCCCCCGCTTATTGCTTTCAACCACTTGAGAGTCGCGAATGTTTCTGGCAATTTTGCTTACCCTGGCAATTCTTCCTGTTCTGGGTGGATGGAGTAAAACTACCGAAATGGAAAGAATTGCTACTGGAATTTTCTACTGTCTGCATGTTACTTACCGCCTCTTCCAAGTGACTTCTCAACCGAAGAGGAGATTCTATCGCAATACCTACGCAGTGGTTGCAGGAAACTGACGGATCGCGTCGAACAAGCCTCTTCGATCAAGTCGTAGAAAAGGAATTTTCTGCTCGTTCTTCCCGTAGAACGAAAAGGGGAAAGAAGATTAAGAAATTGTACAATCAAAGTTGCAATCACCTACGAGCCAACAAACAGCCGCGATTGGTTGGAGTCACGCGACGGGAGGGGGGGTCTAGCTCGACATTAATTAAATTAACCGACGTATCAGGGGCCGGGACATATCGGTCGCGGAGAAATAGAAAGAAGCTAAAAGGAAGGAAGCAGGCAGACAGTTGTGCCGTCGCGTCGAATCACCAATTAGCAGAGCAGCTTCCTTCTCCTCGTTTTTCTCTGCCAAATCTAGATAGCGCAGCGTCCACGGCGACGATCATAACGAATCGTTCGTCGATGTCCGCCGCGAGCTGTATCGGGTGGAGCTTTCGAGTGAACAGAGAGGAACCAGTTTGGGACCGGTCCAGAGAAAGAGGGTGCCTCTCTCTCCGGTCTCGCGACCGTCTCGAGATGGAACGACCGAGCGTATCCGCCGATCGGATTCAAAATTGATATTCCTTTCGTGGCTGGGCCGAGCCCTCTCCCTCTTTCGTGCGCGATCCTCCCGAAAAGATCGCGGAAAGGGCCACGCGGGAAGGACGCATTAATATGAGAGGGCCCCTCTCTCGCGTGCATACCGTATCGGCTGCCCCAGTGCTTCTTTCTTACGGGCAACGACAGCTGCTACGACCGCTGCTAAGACGCGTCGTTACCACGAGCGATAACACAATGGCCACGGCGCTCTTCCTACGCGGTTATCACCTGGTGATCGCCCAGCCGATCCTCGTGCTCGCCACTCTCCACTCTCCACGCGTCTGCTACGTGCACGCTGCACGCTCCGCTCTGGCTCCGCTCAGGCTTCGCGGGAAATTATGGACTGTCACGATCCAGCTGATAACCGGCCGGGGACGTCCGCGGGACTGGCTATCCCCCGCGTCTCGCGATATTTCGTTCAATCGGTTCGTTCACTTTCTGTTCTATCAGCAACCTTTCTCTCGCGTCTCTCGTCCACTCGCGAGCACTATAAATTTAGGAATTTTATTTTAGTCTCAATCACTGATGATTGCTCTACCAATTGAGCCATCGACTTCGGCGACAGGTTTCTTCTCCCTAGGCTTAATGTTCGACATGCTTGCTGCCCACGCGTGTACCTCTGTCACTGGCACCGAATATCTTAAACGATTCCCCAGCGTCCGATCATTAAATCCTCTCCCGTGTTTCGAAATTCTGAGTCTAGAAACTAATCAGCGTCCGAAACGAACACCTGGTAGTCAGCTATTTGCAGATTTTTCGAAGCCTCGTTCAACAAGACATGGTTCTACGAAAACGAATCAGGCGGCACCACTTCGGACCACTTCTTTAACGATCAAAGACCGAGGAATAAACAATTCCCGCGGTCCCGCGGTATCTCCGCCATGCGAAAAATTTTATAGTTCCCGCTGGCTTTCGCGAGAGCGGCCGGTTATTCGCATATAACGACGTTAGTCCGGAGCGTAGCCGACTTCTGCTCTTATCGTGCTCGCCTCTTGGCCGGAGACGGGACGCGGAGACCGTGGACGACGATCACGCACGCATAAAATAAATGGCTCGTAATGGAATTTCGATCCGGAACCCGAAATAAAAAGCGAGAAGAAAGGGAAAAGAGAAGGTCTGGAGAGAGGGAGAAAGAGAGAGGAAAGAGGATGAAGAGAGAGGGAGAGAGAGAGAGAGAGAGAGAGAGAGAGAAAAAGCGGAACGCCGCGCGCTCCGATAGCGGTTAATTATATTGGGGGGACTACGAGTGTATTTTATCTGCGCGGGCGACTGAGCCGAGTAAAAGCCCGAGTGAGCCTTGGCCAGATAACGGCTGAAAGCTTGCCCCATTAAAGGTATCTAGATACCTCGGACATTCTTCTCGAGAATATCTGAATAATTATCCGACGTGTTGGCGAGATTACGATTTTGTCGCTCGGCCCTTCTCCGCTCGCTCGGACGTCGTCTCGCGTGACGTCCCGTGCGTCAGGACTTTACGATCGTTCCTGCCCGATGCATTCTTTCGACGTCCGTCCCCTTTTTTCTACTCTTTGGCCTCCAGATCGCCCACCTTCTTAGCCATCAGCCTCTCTCCGCGTAATCTGCCTTTAATCACCAGCGTTTCGGTTTAAACGAGCACGGCGCGGTCCGCGCGCGACGCATCTAAGGTCGCTTTTATTGTACCATAACGCGTTGATCCCGACTTCAGCGAGACTTATTCGGTCCATTAAGAAGGCCGCAGTTCCGTGAAGGTAAAATAACACGTATCGCCGCATCATTTTGCCCGATAAAAATGGAGAAACGCAAGGTGCCCAAGGTTTATTACAAGATTACCAAAGTGAAGTGGAAGATTCGTTTAACAGGGGAGATTACACGGAAGATCTGTCGATGGCGCCGATCATCACGGTTTGATATTTTTGGTTGAGCGTATCCGAGGAGCTAGCCAGCGTGGACGACGAATCCGTCTCCGGGAGTTAATCCTACGGGAGTACGGTTAATCCTCGAGGATTATGTAACACCGCAGTGTTTAAGCGCCTGGGCCCGAAACTCCGGAACACCCGCCCTGTCCTTAGCTTTAGTAAATTTTCCTCGCCGCCCGACTATCCATGTAGACCTCCATCCCTCCGTCGCAAGAATATTTCCCACCGTCGAAAACTTAGAAAGGAATAGGGCAATCGAAAGGAAAGCTTCTTAATTAACACCTGTCCTCACGTACCTGGCAAGTGGCTCGCCCAAACGCGAAAGGCCTCCGAGGAATTCGACCGGGGACCAGTTAAAGCTGCGCCGTATGTGCATGCATTTCGATGAAAAAGAAGCAGCGATCCATCAGCACAAAGAAGTAATCGTTCTCGGCTGGTCAAAAGTCCATTCCTTCGATCGTTAATCACAGATAAGCCGAGCGCGACCACGGAGCCCGCGTAACGGATTTCTTGCGAGCTTATAATATTTATTGCGCGACCTTAATGACTTCCGATCGCTGGAAGATTCATCGAAGCCGAACGGCGGCGCTGTTTCGCGCTGCCAACGAAACTCGGCCCGCCGCTGCGTTAGATATGCCAGGATCGGGAAAAAGGAGCAGGAAAATAACCGATCCCGTGATTGTGTGTCCCTTCGCTGGGATTTTTCAGCCGCTGCCGACACCATAAGCGCAATTACCGATCCGCGATCGGCTTATCTGACCGGGCAGATAACATTGCGACCGGTTGCGAGCTTTATTTACCTGCTAGGTTTCCGCGAACCGGCTGGCGGGTCGTGGTACCGGCTTGAAAATTTCACCGGAAGCGCCGTGTCGATGACAAACGCCCGCGCATCTCGTTAATTAGTATCGGCCGGCATTAACGAGCTCCAGGAAGCCGATAAGAGGTGCGCCGGCCTACCTCGTAGTTTCTAGTAGTTCGCCAAGGGAGATAAAGGCAGGCGACGCGGCTCAAAGGCGAACGCAAAAGCGTTCCTGCGCGCGTCCTCCTTCCTTTATTTGCCCTCTTTTCCGCGGATGAATACCGAGATTATTCTGTATCGCGTAGATCCACTTAGATTAAACGCGATAAATAGAGGATCGGTCGAATTCTGGGCCCTCTCTCTCTCTCCTCTCTCTCTCTCTCTCTCTCTCTCTCTCTCTCTCTCTCTTCTCCACCATCTTGCTCTCTTACGTTTCTAATTTCCCTGCGCCATTCCATCGAATTCCATGCAAAGGCAGCTTCCCAGAAAGAGGTATCTTTCGCTTTCCGTTTCCAACCCTTTGCGTCTGGCGCTTTTGCTTCCGAGAGCTGCCGCTATCTTCTGCCCTTTGGCAACATAGATCGATTTAGGATAGCTCGAATCGTTATTCCTCGCCCCACGAGTATTCTTGGATCTTTGCTGAACCGAAGTTACCGCCGCTACCCGAGCACGTATGTAGGTACGAATTCCGGGACTCCTACGAAAGCGTGTAGGAAGATAAAGACGTGTCTCCGACGGTCATCGGTCATGTTTAATCCTCCGTGAACGTTCACGAGCGGCCGATGGACGTTGACAAATCCGCGTTCACGCCAGCTTCAGAAAATTGATCGATTCCCAAACGACGGGCGAAAGACAAAATCGAAAGAGAAGCCTCGCTGCTCGGCTGCTCGGTATGCAGGTCTGTCCCATTTCGTGGCTCGTTAGAAATGACATGGCGCCCGTGCGGTTCGCTCCTCCGAAGGGTCTTCGGGCCACGGGAGCGGAGCAGGAGAGGCCAAGAGTCCCGGTTTGATGAAATGGTAGCCGAGTAATTGAAATCTCGTGTTCCTCACCGAGTCGATAGGACGTCCAGGGGCCCCTGGTCCTCTCTCCTCTCCCCCCAAACGCCCCTCCTACGTGGCCCCGGTGCTTCTGTTATTCTTTCGGCCGAGATATCCGGATCCGTTCACATGTCACGTTCGTGAAACCGCTAGCAGCCAGGTAGGGCCCCGTCCTAAGTTACCAGCCACAGACTATAAGCCGATTATATCCTCCCAAATATTGAGACGTGTCTGCTGCACATCGAAACCAGCCCCAGGAATCGACGGGATTGTTCCTCGACGAAGGAAACTCCGCGACTCATCGATCGTCAAACACGCGGATCACTCCTGCTCTGCGATGTTGTAAATGTCTGGTTGTATTCTTTGATGATAGAGACGCAAGCCGGTTGATTATGTAGGCAGCGTACATGAAACGAAACGCGAGGATACTTTTCCCAAGATAATGAACGACGTCGTCGGGATTAGACAGCAGAATCGACACGCATGTGTCGTACGTGAATGACTATCGCTAAAGGCGTTACCTCGCGAACTACCAGGCCACTCCGGTTCTCGTCACGAACGAGCAACGCATTATTCACCGGATGCTCGCGGAGAGCGTAACTTCTTTCGCTGACCTGTCTGCCGATAACCAAGGAACGGAGGGAATCGTCGCCCGGGGAATACAGAAAATTGAAACGTTGGCGAAATAAAAAGTTAGCGAACTGACGTGAACCGCCGATACGATCGTGGATACGATTTTGCGCGGTATTCCGCGTTCCTGCCGGAGCCCGCGAGAGACAAAGCCCCTCCGCGTCTTAAATTATGATTCATGGCCGAGCCACCCGGCTGAAATTGAAATTCAGGACAGTGTGTCGCGCCAGTTTTTCGACTCCGCCGATTCCCAGGACGGCCCGCGTAAACGTCCACGGAGCAAACATAACGTTATCGGGCGATCGCCGCCGCGCCGTTTCCACGAAACACCGTTTGACTTGCCAATTTACATAATTTCACGCGCGAATAAAACCCGCGTAATTCTCGACAATAGCCCGACGAATATCAATACTTTTCCCGTGGGAAGGTCGTGGAGATTCACAAATGAAAGGACGGATAACCTACTCCTACTTGGAACGCTCGCCCTCCGGTAGTGCAAAGTTACGTCGGCTCCTCTTGTGTATTTTTAAAATCGCGAATGGTATCCTCGCGTGCCGGGATACCCTTGAATCGGTTAAATTTAACGTTTCACCTAGAAATGTTTAACCTCACCCCGCTACAGGTAGATTAATGAATAAATAAATTGCCGACAGCACGTTCTTATCGCTTTCGCCGTGATCTACTTACACTTTATCTACATGGCGTTTCGTTTATCACCCGCGTGCCACTAAAGCTTTGTTAAAATTCCCACGAAGGCTACGAAAAAGTTGCGTCGCGATACGGAACGCTCGAAACGCTCGGATTAGATTTGGAGCGGCTTGTGTTGAAGAGTAGAATCCAACACCTTGGGGGCTCCAGACAAAAAACTCTCTTTATCGAAACGATCGAGGTGGCAGGTATCGGCAGTAACAGGCGCATCGACGCGATACAATCGTGATCGGGAGCGGAAAGGGTGGGCCGGGGAAACGTGTGGACCGATCGTGTGTTTCACGGGGTCCCAGTCAGCCGTGGCAGCAGATGTTCCGAGATTCTTAAAGCGTTTTCACTGGTGCCGTGGCGAGAGTAAAGACTGCCCGCCTGATACCTACCTCCCTTCGTTCGAGCGGAATCGCCGGGGACGGTTGTTCGACGCGCGACTCTTTGCCCGGCCTCCGCCGCTTCTTGCACTTCTTTGGACTCCCGTGAGCTCCCCCTGAACAGTATTTAACCCGCACGATAAATTAAACCGGACCCTCTTTCCGGCTCGCTCGAGCGAAAGTATTTAAACTCAAAACAAGCCGGCAGTCGCGCGAGACACTTGCGAGCCGAAACGCTCGGCCGGAATTAATCCCGAAGCTCTGTTACCTGTGCGAACTCGCACGCTCCCGCGCCCCTGGGGAACTCACTCGTGCGAGTAAACCACGTACAGAAGGAGGAACGTGCAAGCGGGCGGTGTCCCGGATTTTCTTTATTTCAAACGCAATGGAAATTCGTCGCCACCTTCTTCTTATCAGAGAGCTGGCGATCGATGGGCCCGCTGGAAACGTAGCGTCGGAGCGTTAATTATGTGCATACTGTGTACTTTCTCCGTATTTAATTGCACGAGGTGAGGCGCGGGGCGGTCCGCGCGAAAATGTCACGCACAATGGCACAATTATGCAAAACGAGCGACGCGATAAAGACGTTTTTGAGCAACGCACGGATCTGATTATGCAAACGCAACCGGTTGCGTAAACCCTGGCCACGAAGTTACAAGGGGGACGTACCGAGTAATTGCTATGTTCTATTTTTGCCGTCGGATCTCCGCGGCGCGTTCATTATCCAAAATATTCACAGAGGGTTATCCTTTGTAAATACCAGATCTGACTGCTACTGCATACCAACGGCTGTGATTTTACCGGCAAAGGGGTTCTTCGTTCGCCGTTTAATTATTCCACGAGATAAATAATTACCTTCCGAAATATCCCCAGCAAGTGGGTGTTTTCTAAGGTAAGGAAAAGCGTTTACAGTTTCGTTTTACAGATCTACGTTTCGATTCGTACTCCAGGATGATTCAGTGCATGGCACAGTGGTAAAACACATGCAGAAAAGTGTCAAGCAAATGACTGCTATACCTAACATAAAGCATTATGATTTGGAAAAATAATGCTGGCCACTTTAACTTCAATTGCACTACCCAGCAAGATGCTTAGAAGCAATTTTGCAGAAAAAGTTTATGAACACCCAAAGTGTGAAGCCAAAGCGCGAAGGCAATTGAAACGGTTGCAAGGGCGAGACGGAGGAGAAATCGCGCATTTTCTCTAGGGATTACGAAGATGGTGGCGACGTAACATTTTACAGGAGGAAGCACGTAGAACGGTAACGGTAACGCACGTAGATGGGCAGGGACAGGAACTATGTTTGCCCCGTGCAACATTCGGAACGCGAACGGAAACCCGGCCGCCCCTATAAAATTGTAAAATAATTTTCTGCGCAAACCTCCCCGCACTCCCACCCAACCTGGCGCTGCTTTAAATCCGGCCACGCTTCCCGAAATAATTGAAGCACGCCCACGCGACGCAATCTCGTTACGATTTTATTGCGGCTTACGCTCCGATTTTATCTCGTTCGAACGATTACGCGACCGAAGGATCCCTCTGTTTCGGGGCTCGCCCACCTCTTTCTTTTCCACCCGACGATCCCACTGCACTTTACGACAACGCGATCCCGTGCTTTCGTCGACGTGCCTCCACGCGCGTTGTTCCCGTTTCTACAAATACCGAGGGCGTTAAAATTTCTCCGTTAAAATGCCCGATATTTAAGGGCAAGTCGCCGCAGCAATCAAGTTACAATTCGAGGGAATGCTTCGAGGGTGAACTGGATATTTCACAGTGAAGTAAAAACACTGCGAAAAGCATCCGCAACAGAGAGCAAAGAGAATGTTTCGTTTGGTCAACGCGCGGGAGACAAAAAACACCGCGCGTTAATTAAAAAGTAATAAGCTCGTTGGCCAGCCGGCGTTTATCGACGCTGCGCTCGCTCTCGACACGCGCGATCGACTTTGTTTTCTTTTAATTTCACCCAGTTTCGGGCCGCAGCGTAATAATAATGTCCCGTTGAACTTTCACCCCGATAGCTGACGCTTTATGACCCCGGTTATCTGTAACAGAAGTTGCGGAACGAAAGAGAATCCAGCCAACTCCTCCTCCACTTGGAGCAAAAGAGATAATGTACGATCACCGCGGAAGTGGCTGGCTCCGCGACGGCGATAAATTCCGCGAATATTATTTCACGGGATATCGCGCGGTATCTCGAATTTTATCGCGTGCCGCGGAGAGCCGCAGAGAGCCGCCACCGGATGGCCTTTTCGATTCGCGTGGCGCCCCGATGTTTTTACCCTTCGACGCGTCAACCCCCCGCCCATGAAAAAGCACGTTCCACGCGACTTGGCGGGATCTCGAGGCGGGAGATTTTTACCCCCGCCGGTGTTAATTATCCCCGGCTAATGGAATAACGGATCGGTGCAAAATGACGCTTCATAAATTTCCCATGGCGGAAATCGCCGATCGGGAGTTCAATGGCCCGCGCGCGTTTAAACGTTTTCACTTAATTACGCGATTCGTTCGCGGGGCTGGTCAGCACGCGTTTAACGCCAATTTTATGCGCCGCTGAAGTGAAACGGGGCTCTTTTGGCAATTACTCTTTCGATTCGACTCTTTTGCATTCTGACTTGTTCCGAAATCATGCTTCTCCACGGCCATGGATACATTCAGATGTAAAACGGACGCGGAAAAATTCGTTCGTTAGAAACTCTGCGGATCCATACGCCGAATGGCGCGATCGGACGAGAGGCTGCCTCTCGTTAAACGATTTCACGATTCACGCGAACGAAAACTAATTATTGTTCATAACGATGCCCGGGGACAAAGAACGGGCCGGGAGCCGTGTGTCGTCGATTCGTAAATGCGGAAATTATTTCGTCCGGGGCCAGGGCCAACAAATTTTCGCGCAGCAACGTTTTTAATTTGCCCGATCGTCGCCACTAATTAGTTTGTTAACTGTAGCGTGGCTGCGACCCCCCCCCCCCCCCACCGGTATCGTTCCAATCCGGCCACGCTATCTCGACGGCGCGGCGCGTACCCCGAAAAGCGCACCACGATCGGGCGACGCGTCGCAGCCGTTTTATTTGCCGCGTGGCCGTCCCGGCCAGCGGGAAGCGAAAGGCGAAAAGTCATTCCGTCGAATGACGGAGATCTCGGAGGATGATTGCACACGGTGAAGCGAGGATGCTGCGTGCCCCCGTGCAGCGTCTAATGAGGCTAGACCGCCCTGCAGGCGAAATCCTGGCTGGTCTGTCGCGGGGACTCCTCCCGAGGAATCACCGCAGGCCCGGGGACCCTGTGCTCCACTCGTATTCTCGTATGCGAGAATCCAGCCGGCCTCTCCAGCCAGTTGTAAATAGTTATTCGGAATGACAGTTGTATTTCGCCCGGGCCCGGGAACTTCGTCGCGGGGGAGCTGAATGTTCGCCTCCCTTCTTTTTAACCGACTTCAAAAAGGAGGAAGTTACAGATTCGACTCTTCTATTTTTTTTAAAATATATATATGTGTGTGTGTTTGTCCCCGCATAACTCCTCAGCATATGGACCGATTTTGATGATCTTTTTTTTATTCGAAGAAGGGCGATGCCCCGGTCGTCCCATCCTAGACTGCATCAATATTGACCCAACATTTTGTCAGTTCTGGTTAATAATAAAGACTATTGTCACCTAATTATTATTATTTTATGTACGTACGCGCATATCTCCTCAGCATGTTGTGTCGATATATATAAAACTAAAAAGTTAAAAATAAAAAAAATTTAAAAATTAAGACTGACTTCAAAATAATAAAAATGCACTGAAAAGTAAAAAATAATTTTTTCCCTTATTTAATCTGCGACTCTCATACTTTTTAAGTCGGCGCCTCATCATTTGCACTGTGTAAATCTGGCGCGGACTTAAAAAATATGAGAGTCGCCGATTAAATAAGGGAAAAAATTATTCTTTACTTCTTAGTGCATTTTTATTATTTTGAAGTCGGTTTTAATTGTTTTCTAAATTTTTTTATTCCCTGTTTACTCCTCGTCCTTTCACCATGGGGCAGAGGGGTTGCCACTCTGACGGGTCGCGCAACGCATCGAGACGCGGGATATGTCGGGCCCTCGAGCGGGGTGGGTAGAGGACTGGAGACTGGGGAAAAGAAGGAGAGAGAAGAAAAGCAGATGAGGCCAGTTGGTAGGAGGAATATACAAATGTGGATTTGGCGGATCGTATCTTTGAGTTGGCCAAGTTTATCTTTTGTCTCTCGACCACCCCCCCCCCCCTACTCTCTCCTTCTCTCTCCGGGCTGCGTTTCGATCGAGAAACCACCGGTTTCTTATTATTCCCCCGCCGTGCGCCATTGTGCCAGCCGGACAAAGCGCCACGAAGCCGACCCCTGCCTTATCCGCCCGAGATATTCGGCAATATCCGAATGAACGCTCGACCGGATAGACATGCTGGAAAGGGACACGGCCCGGATAGGGCGTATTAAAAGTAGAAAAAGGAGATTGCGGTAGGCCGGACCGCGGGGAGGACTCCGCGATGCTGGGGAGGATAACCTTGCACGGGGGCGAAACGTAATTAACGCTCTGGTTGTAATTGTCGTTGGTAGGAAGAGCGAAGGATCTTGTCTACTGTGCGGCAGCAAATGGTTTTCCTAGCCTAGATACAGCCTCGGCTGTGATTCCCATGATAAATAATCGTGACAGAATCTTTCGGCGAATTTGGTAAATCTCGAACACGAGAGAAACAAAAAGACATTACGGAGAGAAGCACACTGTTCTGGATTCTTAATTCTGGGCCAGAGTTCGCCGGTTATTTTCGCGGCAAACTTGCCAGATCGCGCCTCAAGTCCACGGGCGGCTTAAGCAAAGCCGGCAGCACGTATCGACACGGTAATCATAATATATGTACGAATGTTCAGTGTACTGGAATCTAGCGTTACTGACAAGAGATGCCTACCTCGTGACCGCGATCCAGGCCTCCCGCTATCTTCGGTATTCATAATCGGAATCGTGTTTGAGTGACGTCACCGGCTCACCGACGATCGAGGAAAAACGAAGAGCTAACAAGGGAACACCGCGAAACCGGACTCACCGATTGGGACGCAACTTTGTGGGTTTTTAGAGTGACTTAAAACAAGAACATCGGTGTGTTTCATTTGGGCCCTATCGCCCTTTAAGGGGGTGAAAACTAACCTCAAAGTCAAATTAGCACTTCCTTGAAAAAAGTTTTTTTTCGTTCAGGTATTTTTCTTTTAAACTCTTTTCAAAATTTTGTTAACGCAAGTTTGCAGTGCTCATTGCACCATTAAACTTTTGTTTGAAATATTTTTTTCTGTCTGTTGTAGTTTGGGAGTTATATACTAAAAAGTGGAAGTGTCAATTTGACTTTGAGGTTAGTTTTCACCCCCTTAAAGGGCGATAGGGCCCAAATGAAACACACCGTTATTCTTGTTTTGAGTCACTCTAAAAACCCACAAAGTTGCGTTCCAATCTGTGAGTCCGGTTTCGCGGTGTTCCCTTGTAAGCAGCGAAACCTCTCGATCACTTCCAAAGCGCCCCGACAGTCGTACTTTTCGTTAATTTGTCCGTTGCTGTATACATTATTGTCAGGCATCATCACGGAGCGAATCCGTGGGCAGCGCTGGACTTGTTGTGCTCGGTTCAACCGAAGCTGTCAATGTTCCCGGTTCCCCTTACAAATTTCGTTGCGCAAGCGTTACACGCCGAATCCCACTGTACCCGTGTTATATTAATGTTCCCCCTTTTACCAATATATCATCGACACTCGTTGATCAAACGGTTTCTTAGCAACATCATTTATCTAGCATCCATCTAGCGGTCCCATGTGTTGTTGGGCCGATCACGACCTGGCGGTACCCTACTGTGGCATCGAGCGATTAAAATCATTAATCCTTCCTATAATTTCAAGGCATTACGTGTGTGAGATTCGAAATGAGCGAATGAGAGAAATTAAATCGATCCACGGCGGCCTGGCGAACGGACTTCGAGAATTTCCTGCTTCGAGGCCGAAACTCGGGGCAACACGCAGGATTCCTGCAGTTACGAGTGCACAAACGACCGCGTAACCTCTGTCCGTAATAACTCTCGGTCACTCTTTACGCTTTGTTCTTCTCTCCTACGGCCACCTTCTTCGTCTGTCCTTCGTTGGCCTCTCTTATGCTCGCCGGAGGTCCGAGGAAACCTGCCCCACTGGTCCACTGCCGTTGCTTCGAGGCTGGGCTCCTCTGCTCGTCTACCGTTTACACGGGCAACACACTGTTCCTGGCCCCTTACCGGCCTTGTTGTCCCGATACTATCGCCGAACACACGTGGACACGTTTTGTCTTCTAATGATCCAAATAGAAATTATTCCGGGCCGCCCCCGTAGCTCGACCCTCGACGTCGCTACCAATGGCCAAGAAGAAAGAGCATTCTGTCTGATGCAGAATTGGCCGATACCTATCGAGATCAGGGCTACTTGTGGATCTTTCTGATCGATCGTTCAACAGATCGCTGGCTTCGTCGAAGAAATGACAAAGGACACTGCTAAATCCGTAAGGATGATGTCGGACCGAAGTGATCGCCTACCTCCCCTTGTCAGATTAACCTGATGATATTCAATTAAAGGATGACTAAATCCTTGCCCAAGCTTAATAACGATTTACCGGTTTCATGGTTGCTGCAGATCTTTATTGCCCGAGTGTCTCGAATACCAACTAAAATCCGCATATTATTTCAGCCGCGGTGGCAGGCAGGAATTCCAGTCACGGTGTTTAGCTTGACAAGGAGACGCATATCAAGCCGCTTACCGAAATTTCCTCGCGATAAGACGTTTTAGTGGCTCGTATCACTGCGCAACAGCACCCGCGTAGTTCCGTGAAACAAAACAAGCCCCACCCAAGTGTTAGAGAGAGGTCCCAGGCACGCGTGTTTACGTGGCCCGTCGAGGGAAAGACGGCGCGAAGTCGGCAGGCCAGGAGGGAAAGCGGAATACACACGGGGGACACTGGCGGGGAAACAGAAGCCGTTTTACGGTTGCCGTTTGCACGGAACAAGTGGCATCCAGCCGCGGAAGCACGAATGAAAAAGCGCAGAAGGGAAAGGAAAAAGGGTGGCCGTAAATTTAAAACAGCCGTGCACGCACGCGTGGCACTCTGTCGTTCGCGTAGACGGACGACTTACCGAGCATGCTCCTTCCACGCGCGGCCAAGGAAAAAGGGGACGATATATAAATATTTCTCCGATTGCTTCCGTCCTGGTTATTTTCGGTAGGCGATCTCATAAATAATCCCTGACGCAAATCGCCACGGCGGTCCATCTATTATCTCTCCTCCCGTTCGTGATTTGCTTTGCTATTCATCCCGTCGACTTTCAGGCCAGTGGACGTCCTAATTCACAATTCTTTCTCGGCAGACATCGGTACCGCTTCGACAATCGTCGATTTCCCCAAACTTGATCGCAATGTGGGCTCGGCTACATTATCGGGGCGGATGCAAATTGTCCACGGAAATCTCGGTCCACGCGAATGCCCGAAGAGGGGGCGCGGGAAAAAAAAATACAAAGTAGAAGCAAACTGTCGTAAATTCAGAGCAGACTACGAGAGCACGCGTGCCACTCGCTCGTCCATATCGGAAGCAATTTACAAACACGTATGTGGCACGTGGCAGGAAAAAGGCCCGCCGTGCGGTTCCAGAATTCCCTCCGCGCCCGTCTCTCTGTCGTCACTACTTTTCGGTGTACTTTGTCGTCGCCATAAATAATGCCTGTAATTCGCCACCCTAGTCGTGCCCGCCTCGTATCCTCTGCATTCTACTTTGTCTTTTAATGCCTTCCGCTCTAACCGTAGATTATTATTTTGATATATAACGCGGGGAGAACGCCGAGACGGCGGGCGGGGGGTGAAGTCACCCCATTTCACGGTGCGCGAGCCAGCCTCTTCTGGCCGGTTCGAAAATCATAGAAGCCGTCTGCCGCCGCTCACGTTTCACCACGCGAAAGAATAATCGCGTTGGTCGTTTGCTCGCTAAATGCGAGCCGCGTATCGCAACAGCCGCCGCGAGCGTATCTCGGTAAACGCTTTAAGAAAATTGATCGCTCGAAATTACGCGATTCGCCCCGCGAGTCAATCGATTAATTAAATGGCACTGGAATCCCGATGTACTGTAGCGATCGCGAGATAAAGCTGTACGATTAATTCGCCGCTCCGTGCCAGACATTTGTTATTAACCGTTGGAAACGCGGTTATTTATCGCGACCGTGATCCACGGTTCTTTATTGTGCCATAATATTTGTTCTGCGTGAAGTTTCAATGAGTCCGGATGTCGCCGTATGAATGTATATGAATGCGCGTGCGTAAGGGGATATCGCGGGACATAATATTGCAATTCTGTTATCGATGCAACGTCCGTCATTTATTAAACTTTTATGCGAGAGGCACAACTAAACGCCTTTAAAGCCCCATTAAGGCTCGTTAAATTTATTACGCCGGCGTAACACGATTCGGCAATTTACAACGCGCGTAATGCCTTTAAACGGGCCCTGCGTTTATTGCTTGTTCGAGCAATCAAAAGTTCGTTTAACAGGTGTTTGGGGAAACATGGCTCCCGTTGCCGTTTATTTAGAAATTTCCCCGCCGTTAAGCTACCAATTTGCTTCGCGGTAACGTATGCAAAATTTCTTGAATCCTGGCATCTCATCTTTTAATATCTCTGAAACGCAACCAGTGCTGCCTATCAGCAATGGCATCCACACTGATAAACAATCACCGCGAAATAGTCACAGAATTTTAAGACTTTTCAAGATAGGTACATGTCCACCCTACTCCGCGAAAGCGAACTCGCAGTATTCAACCCCCGAAAAGGGGTGGTTGACGTGGCGCAAAATAGAAACGGCAATATTTTGAGTGCTCTGAACGCACCCCCGCGTTAAGCGTCCCCCTGAAAACGCTCCTTTATTCGTCGATCAGCGAGGCACGAGGAAATCGTTTGGCAAGCTCCTCGAATCGTTTTCACGATGGCCGCTCGTGCGAGCGCGTGTCACACGTGCACGTGGCATTGGAGCGCGACACGGCGTGCGTTAATTCGCCGAGCTTCGAGAGCACAACACGCAGCTCCTGTACGCGTCGATGCGCTCCTATCGAGGCTGAAGAATAACGCTCGTCGACCGCGTGTACCTACGATCTGAATATTTACGGGGCCAAGTGCGGGACTATCGACCCGGGGGGGAGCGTAGAGGCTCGACGCGGTTGAACATAATTTATCCAAGCCGCGGTACGCATTGGGACCGGCGTCGCTGTTGTTCCCGGGGATCGGTGATCGTCCTCGAAAATTGCTTCTCGATTTTCCACCCTGCA
This sequence comes from Andrena camellia, assembly GCA_029448645.1. Lineage (NCBI taxonomy): Eukaryota > Metazoa > Arthropoda > Insecta > Hymenoptera > Andrenidae > Andrena > Andrena camellia. The sequence continues at coordinate 12,921,016 of CM055679.1, read as the reverse complement.
GCCGCCGCGCGTCACGCCAGAGACACGCGATCCTGCTTGACGAGTTTGTCGCGCATTATCGAGCCGCTCCACGAGGTCGGAAACTTGGCTGGAAAAATCCGACCGCGCGTGACCTTTCTCGATTAATCGAGTGACAGGGAGGTGCGGGAGGCCGAGGGTAGAATTAATCATTTGTTCGTGGTACCTACACGGATCGGGGGTAATCGTTGAAACGCGAAAGAGCGTTGAACGTGGAGGATCGAACAAGAATGGCCGGGCGAAATTTGAAACCGGCACACGGTCCAAGGGTATTTAAAGCGGAATAAATCGTAAAAGCGGGAATGGGTGGGGGTGTATAAGTCGACGGGGCTCGTAAACGTCGCCTGGAAATGAGTCGGTTTTATTCCTCGATATAACCTTCTTTCGTGAGAACAATACGGTTTATCTGATACTTTCCAGAGAGAAACGTTTCCGCGGCGCGATAATGATCTCGCATAAATACGGATCATAATTCCGCTTATTCCGCGGCCTCGAAACAATGTATTGTAGCTACGAGCGACCGGGGGGGGGGGAGGGGGCGGTTGATTGGCACGGCCGGTGATTACCACGATTCCGTCGATTGTCTTTGTGAAATTATGTCGAACGTAGTCGCTCGATCGCGACGGCCCGTCTCTAACGCTCGTTTCTCCGTTCGTTGTTTCCTTTTTTTTCCCCGTCCCCAGACATTATCAGGCCGCTCGGTAAATTGAAAATGAACTCGGAGAACGGAAATCCTGACCATGTAGCCGGGTCGTAGGAGAGCGTTCAATGGAAATCGCTCGATCGATCTGAGATAACCGTCGCGTTTAACGCGTCCCACTACCTTTTCTTTCCCGCTCACCCGTTCTCGCCGCGTTCTCCTTGCGCCCGTTCCATCGCTTTCCGCCCCGCTCGGTGTTTCGCGATTTTAAGCATTCGCGCGGGTATGCACGGAACTGTCACGGAATCGTGGATTACACAGGACCGCGCAAAGTAGCCGGTCGGGGACGTTCATTTCGGATTCCAGCCGATAAAATCAAAGAACGCGGTCTGCGGCGCGAAACACATTGCGCCGCGGCGGAATGCCCGATGACCGAAAAATTCAATGTTCTAGAAATACACGCGGTGGCCCCCGCGAGTGATAATGCGTCGGGAATTATTGCGTCAGCGGCTGCGTCCGACCGAAATGTCGCGGGTTCCTCGAGCGCCGCGAATGTTTCCCATTCCGTCCCCGTTCAAAAGGAACGACCGACGGTATACGATACTCCGAGCCGTAAAACAACGTATGCCCGTGGCGGATATACCCTCTTCCTTAGCTCCACTACAAGTGCTTCCTTTTTATTGTTCTCATCGGTAATTAAATGACTCCGCTGGCTACGTAATCGCAGCTAATACACCAGCGATTTCTCCTCGATACGACCGGCCGCCGCCTTCCGCTTTTTACTGTTCTGCGATATAAAGGCTTTGATGGCCAAGCCGAAGTGACTGCGGTATCGTGGCACCGGATGAATTCGACAGCACGCGAATTTGCTCGTAAAGAAACGACGATCAAATGGGAAGGTGCCACTTGCTCCGACGTTCATATTATTTCATATGAAACTCCATGGAATATCAAAGAACGAACATTTTCGTACTTCATTGCACGCTCGATCGTGAATTTCTCGCCGAAATTCCGCCAAAACCACACCGTGGCTCACTACGACGACATAAATCGAACTATTTTATCGTGCATCGGAAATTATCGCGGCCTCTTGTCGGCTTACCTTCCTGCGGAGCCGAAGATCACGTCGAAGATGCTCGCGTGAGAAACGCAAACTGCAATTACGAGCGGGCGTGCGCGCACGACATTTTACGTCTTCCGTCTCCCTCTGAAATTCCATCACCTCTCTCGTTCATACGCGCAGCACATTTCTCTCCTCCTCGCTCTCCCTCTGTTCTCGCGTTTCTGCGCCTTTCCTCTTTTCTCCCAGCATCAGCACGAAAAAAGTTACGACCGCCACGTATGAGCTGGCGCGTCCGTAAAGCGCTTGCTTTTTAGCGGTGCGAGCGTAAATTTTTTCAAGGTTAATGCCGCAGACGATTTTTGCGAACCCCGAAATTTGCTGGCAAAACTTCGTGCACCGATGCTTTTGCCGTGAACTTTTACTCGATGAGCCTGTATTGCCTGACGAGCTTACAATTTCACGTAGGTATCGAGGATTCCGTTTGATTTCAAGCAAAGAAAAGTTTTACGGGTAATTTTCCGAGCTCTCGTATCTCCTCGGTGTGACTGATTATCGCGACGAAGAGGCGGAGAAGCTTCTCAGAAAGTCTAGGTATCGATGCTCGAGGTATTTCGAATAAATTTCCTACAGCCCCGCAACTTCTCGACCCGAGGAATTTATTACAGGCCTCCAGTTTCTCGCGTCGCAATTTTTCCACCGCCGCGGTGTAATAAACTTCGCGCAACCTACTAATCGCGTAACGGGGCATATTAATCGAACTCGACGGATCGATTGCGAAACCGCAATGCGGGAAGCGGTTGGAATTGCAGGTGTTTTCAATTGACCCGATGCGTACTAAATCAGCAGGCTGTTTTCCTCTCGGAATTCGCGAAAGCTGGGTGTGAACGTTTTGTTTCAATGGCTGCGCGCCACTCGGGCGACCGCCAGAACGCGCTCGAATTTTCAAAAGCGCGGGCCATGCCTGCGAGCTTTGGACGCTTGGTCTCAAAGAGAATGTTTTCTCTACTCGTTTCACTGGGTACTGATCTCGAAACTATTTCCAGATAGTTGAAGATACGATACGGGGCTCACGAAGTCATCGAATGAATTTATATTCCAATCGAGCAACCTTTAACCTAAATTCTCACGAGTCCTTTCTGAAGCGATGCAGTTGAAATATTTTGGGACAGTTCCAGCGTGTGACCAACACAGTTCCGAGTGCTGCAGAGATTCTATTGTTCCAATTTTTTCGTCCCTCGATATTGTAGAGTTAGATATCCATCCGTTGTCCGCCTCTCCGATTTCTCCTTCTCACTTTTCTGAAAGTCGATTTCAGGCGGTGCAGCTCCGCCTTGCTGCGGCTCCGTTGCTCTCAGCTTCGACCGGGACACAGACGAGTAATAGGCGATCCCGTGCTTGAAACGGCAAACAGAATCAAATATCGGCGGGGGAGACGCGCGCGTCGGATTCCCCTCGGAGGCGTTGGACGCAACAGCGTAAGAGAAGTTGGCCGTAGCACGCGGAATGACCGTGAAAGCCGGCAGATTTCAGTGCGTTTACTCGAATTCCCGGTGCCAACGAAGCGGGGGTCGCTTGTATAAAGTTTATCGAACGCCCGCTCCTCAACGAAACGTTCCTAGGATTCGTACAAATAAACTACCTGCCCGTAAATTTATGCATAATAAAGCTCCCGGTGCCGAGGCTGCACGCGTAACGAAATCCCGCCCGCCCGAATCCCCATCGCTTCGCCTTCGATCGTTTCGCATAACTTTCCATAAAACCGTCGCGTAAAAGCGTATCCCAGATTAAGCAATAAACTATTTTATCCCCTATCGGCGAGCCGGACGAGCATTCCGCGTGAACATCAGCTGACGGACAGTCCGCGTTTCGCACGCAAACGAGTTCTGGCTGCTAGAAACGTTCTCTTCTTCTTCTTCTTCTTCCACGTCTTCCTCTCCTCGTCTGTCCCGTTCGTGGCCCCCCTTTACTCCTACGGGGTTCTCGGCACCGGGGATCGCACGCAATGCGAGCGACCCTTCCTTATGCGCCCGGAGCCCGAGTTCAATCGCTGAGTGTAATCCAGTCGGTAAAGTGTAAGTGGTTCACCTTGATAGGGCCCTCTTTACCTCGGGACCCTTCCCTCTCCCTACACCTTCCGATGCACACGGGCCCCTACCACTTTTCGAGCCGTCTCTTAGTCTCTTCCCTTCTCCGCGACCCAGACAATCACCTCGTGTCCTCTCTGTCCCTCTTCGGGCCCTATCATCCCCTCTTACCGTCCGCCTCCTCATTCTCTCTCCCTCAGCCCCTGCTCCCCTTTCCTCTTCTACCTGGTCGATCGCCCTCCTGTTTCGCCTTCTCTCACCTGTCCAACCGTTCCACGGCATGCATCCCGCTCGCACCTCAAGCCCAATGTGGCCGGCAGGGCCGTGCGTTTCCTCCTTGTGACCCGAGGGCACCACGGGCTGGCCCGCCCATTTGTAGCGCCCATGTCTGCGACCAGCCGCCCGCGGAGCGATACACGAGGAGCGTGCGTTGGCTGTTGCGGGTACCCCGGTACCCCGGTTACCCCGGTTCGGTGCCACCGGCGGATAGGGCCCTCGGCTTTTTCGATTGCCCAGCTCTTTTGTCCTTCGCTCGTCCTTTTGGATATCCCCGTCCTTACGCTCGGATTCCTACGACGCGATCCCCCCTGACGGATCGGACAAGCTCGTGTCGCAATTTTCATTTCTCGAGGTTTACGCTACCCGATCGGGGCCTCGAACATACCTAGTAGGTATAAGATGATCACAAGTCGTCGCGTTCTTGTTACGGTTTTTATGACTTCAATTTCTTAAGGGTTTTGCTGTTTTTCTGCTGCGGCGGTGTACTCGAGATTACCGTTCAGCTGGTCGTAAAATATCCCAAGATTTCCTGTGATCCGACCCTGCCGTCGTATAACAGCTAAAGACTGGCTGGTGCAGGCAGGTGATTCGATCCTAAGCCATCGATTTGGCCCTGTGCTACTTTCGGCGACATCCATTTCCGCCCGTTCATCCTCCATCCACCTCATTACTATCTCATTAAAACTCGTATCAAAACTTCATTTTCTCCGCCTTGGAAAACAACTACCATTGAAATCTCGTTACAGGTACCTACCTACGAACAGCGCGTTTGACGGGGCACGAAGCAAACGGCGGCGCACGCGTTGCGCCCCGTTTAATTAATTCCGACCAATTACAATCGTTGGGCAAATTATGTCGATATCATGTTAATACTATCTTCCATGGTATCCGTGGAAACTACGCGGCGAATCGATGCCGCGAAACCACCTTTCAACAGTCAATTAGTTTCTGCGATCCGGAGTCAAACCGCACCGCGGGATATCGGTTGCAACAGTCGTGCTAATTATACACCACGTTTCCAAGTTACGATTGAGTTTTGGCCTGCAATCTCAGTTTTGATCTACGGAACGTCCGCTTTCGAAGTGACTTAGCCAAAGTGTGCCAGCCGACGTCGGTATTGGTAGCGACGGCACGGCGATGCTTAAAGGTGGTGGTCATCTCTGTTCCCCGTCCGAGATTCCTCTCTCCCTCCTGCAGCTTCGCGCTGCCGATGGACCGACACGATCGCAGATGCAAATCTCCTGGATCGCTAGATATTCGCGAACACCCCGATGGGGTATTTTGTCTTACCCGACAGCGGGATTAGATCGGAATGAAATTTATTTTCAATCTTAATTTATGCTCCCTCCTCTGCCCATCTCACATTTCTCGCAGTCAATTAACTTTTAAGGAACTGCGAGAGATTAAAGCCGCAGAACGTTAGCAGATTTCCAACAACCGATACCTACGCAAAATGAAAAACTTACGATTCAAGCCGTAAATTTAGGACGAGATACGTGGTATGAATAACGATAAAAACATGAAGAACAATGTGGTGGAATGGTCCACCATGTGGAGTATCGATGACGCGGTTCAGATCTACAGCAGAAGATACGACTGATACACGACGCAATCTCAATCTAGAGATTCGCGCATCCTCCGACCGGTGTACGGTCGTCTTATCGGTTAAAGAAACGCGGACCTTGTACGCCAGATGTAGAACCACGCCGGGAACATGTTTATCTGGCGAGATAAAGCCGAAATTTCGCCAGTAAAAGGACGCGGGATTAATTCTTCAAGTGGTGCGTTCCAACAACGGGTAAGTACGTAAAGATATCCCCGTGGTTTTTCAGCTAGAACATGCAGAGGATGGAATCTGTTTTCGCGCAGGAAGCAAGAGCCCCCGACTTATCTCTCATCTTTACGCGACCTGGGAGAGAAGAAATGGTTTATCGATCGGCCATATCAATAACGATCCCATTACGAGCGCGTACTGGAGGATCACCTAGCCCGGCTGTTTCGTTCGGTTCAACAGGATGCACGCACAACAATTTCCTCGCGTTACGTGACGCGATCCCGATTCATTGATTCGCACGATCGCCGGCTCGCATCTCGCGGATCGAGTGGCGGGCGCGCGTGTGCGTGTGAGATTGCACGCGCTTACACGCGTTCCCGTGGTACACGTAGAAATATGTAATACAAGGCGTACCCGTCCGGGAGAGGAGACGTATGCGTAACTTAGTGTCGACCGGACCGATCGGATACGATCGCCGGTCGCGATAACATATGATTGATAAATCGATTCAATCGCTAACACGCATCGCGGCAGGCAGAGAGCGGTTACTAGCTACCTTCGACGTGTTATTAGGAACGTCTCGATGCGCGTCATACGAGAACGTCAATTATCCGACTACCGACCGACCAGGCCTCCTTCGAACCCACCCCACTGCGGCACCTGCTAATTTCTTCCAATAACGAAAACTCGTGCGACCGTCTTGGAAAAATGTCGCCCAAGGACGACCGCGTTGGATATCAATCGAGATTAATCCATGCCTTCTCGGAGCGCTACGCGGCTCCAAGAAACAATGGGACGAACAAAGGAACGACTGATAAACCCTGTGCACACTTGTTGGCGGCAGGCAGTTGAGCTATCGAACCACAGAGCAGGGTTTCACTCGGGCTTTAGTCGGCTGGAATTGTGTAGGCAGGGAAGAAACCAGAACGGCGAATGGTCGGCAGACAGGATCCTAAACTATGCTCCAACTAATTATCGAAGTTCCGGAAGAGTCAGCGAAACCATTATACATGCGATATTTATAAAGTCAAACTATTCGCCACCAGTCTGCTCTTTTTTCCCCTATATACCTCGGCTGGCGAGTTAGCGATCTGCGAAAGTTCGCCGTGATCTAATACGAGCTGTCTAAGCCGTCAGAAACTTTACCGTAGGCGGCTTTTTAGTACCAGACGATCTGAACTTTCGGGGTTTCCGGTTACCCTCCGGCAGTGTTGATTTAATTAAACAGATTGTTGCAATTTCAACATCGGTCGATTATTATTCATCGTTCCGATTGCATCGCAAGCGAAAAATCGTCGTTAATTTCAACCACGCAGCGCAACCGCGAGCGCCCGTAGTTAACCTTGTTAGCAACAACAAATAGGAGTCGGCGTGCTCAGCGTTTGCGGTAGTTGCATCGTAACTTGGTATAACTTCTGCTTCAGCATCGACTACATCCACTACATCTGTCGATGTAGCCCGGCTTGTCAGCGAGCAGCGGCTGCGCGCAGCCACCGTGAATAGTTTTTATCAGGACCAGGCCTCGATTAAAACTTGGCCACGGCGATTGATCTCGATCCACCCTGCTTACATACAATTTTCCATGTCCCTCAACGTCCCTTTTTCATCCGAGCAGTTACTCCCCATTGTCGACACGTTCGACGAGCTAGTCGACGTCCACCGGACAGGCTCATTAATCGAGCGCTCCTTGGCTACCGAGGCCAATCACAAGGCAGGCCCGCTTAAGTGCGAGCTTCTTGTAGCCCTACGTCCTATTGCGGAATTTCGCCGATCCTCGTACGGTTCGATCCGGCGAACGTGCCGCGTAGAGCAGCGTGGTAAATGATTCGACGTGTCCGGCCGATTCGCAGAAGCCGCGGATTCCAGTCGATCCATCGTCATCCCCTTTTCAGTCCGCGACGTTGGACGCGTGTTCTTCTCAATCCCGCAGAATCTGGACGGAATATTGGGTGACTGGAATGCGCTTGGAATTCTTTCCCGGACTTTTAGTCTCCTCGCCGTATATATCGCGAGCTAATAACGCTTCCTCGGATACACGCGGAGAGTAAACGGAAACGTATCTGTTTACCGCGAACCCATGGCACTAAGTACCTAGTCGGAAAATATATGCGAATTATACTCCGGTGTGGAAACCTCCACTTGCCTAGCCACGTAATCAAGAAATGCGTCGGAAGGAAGTGATTTTAGTTTACGGTGCAAACAATCGCCGAGCGAACGGAGGGGAGGATAGAAAGCTCGTTAACCCCGAACGTTCTTCATTTCCACTCCGTTCCCGCTTCGAGAACAAAAATAAACAAGATAGGAACTTGGCGGAAGGAAAGCACGTTACACGTGTATCGGGATTAGCGATCAGATAGCTATCGGATAGAAAAGTTCGGATTAATCCGGATCCTTGATCGTTGGAGCGGTTGGTGCGAGGCTTCTCCCACGGCTCGCGATCGCTCGTAAAGAACTGGAAAAGGGAGGAAGAGAGGAGGGAAGGAGTTGGGTTTTCAACGTGGCTCGCAAATCTGCGGAGTGCATCGGACCCGGCGACAGCTAGCCACGGATTCACGCAACCGCGTTTGGACGATCTTATGAAAAGAAGACGAGTCAGCGAGCAGAAAGCAGCGAGCGCGGCTGGACTGTGTCCGCGGGATCGGTGAAATCAAAGGACTATAAGGTATAAGGCAGGTTGCCGGCCAACCTGTGCCAGCGGAGAATAACGATTCTTTCGGCCTTGCCAAACAGGAATACGCGCTACCTCCTCGCCCCCCCCCCCACACGCCCCTATCCCACAAGGTCCCTCTTTCTCTCTTTCTCCCTTTCTCTCTCGGTCTATCCTTCAGCCTCGTGGATCCTCTGCAGCGTAGGTCGGCGGTGCGTGGACGGGCTTCGGATAGGTTGTCACCGCAGTAGCCCCAAAGTAAATGCGCTCCTCTTATTATTCGGACAGAAGATTTAAGCGCAGCTCGCTCGCACATGAGTTATGCTCAAAAATTGAGGTTACCCCAGGCCCAGGACTGCCGCAGTCACCGAGAGCTACTTCACGATCCCTCTTTCTCTTTTATTCCCTCGTTCGCTCCGCCATCCCATCTCTTCCTTCCTTCCTTCTTCATCTCATCCTCCGCGCGCCGCGCCGCCTTCATCCTTCGTCCTTCCCCGTGAACCTGAACTCGATCCTACCCTCTCGCTCCCGCCAACGCGACTGGGGTACCCTGCGAGCTGCCTCTCTCCTTGCTTTTGTTTCGACGATATATTTTCTCTTCGCATCGGGAGAGATCGTTCGCTCGCCCGCTCGCTCTTCCTCATCGCTCTTCCATCTATCTCTCTTCCGTCTTTCCTGGTTCGGGGGAGAACGTTCCTGAGAGAAAGCGAACGAGTGAGCGCGCGCGCGCGCGCGCGTGTGTGTGTGTGTGTGTGTGTGTGTGTGTGAGAGAGAGAGAGAGAGAGAGAGAGAGAGAGAGAGAGAGAGAGAGAGAGAGAGAGACGAAGGGAAACGGTGTTCCCTCGAACCCGGTTCAGAATCGTTCTCCTCGGGAATTCGTGGATTATAATAAATGCGTATGCAGTAGCCGGAGGTATAGAACGTCGAGTGGTCCTCCCGTTCTCTTCTTATTCTTATTCCGCTTCGTCCTTGTCCGTTGTCTTCTCCGCGTCGTGCGTTTCCTTTTCGTCCTCCGGTTTTCTCTCGTTCCCGCTGTTGCTGCCGCCGTTTCGCGGCGGTGGCTTCCGATATACGCTGCTCGGAAGAAGGACGGCATCGATGGCATGAAATAATTCAATCGAATCCGTAGCTCGCAGCCAGCAGCCTCGTTCCCGAGATGAAGCACCGCGAGCGCGGCTGCTATCCCGTGATAGCCCATCGCCGTGCATTGTTTAGCTCTTTCGAATTGCCTGCCTGCCCGCTTGCCTGACTGTCGCTGACACAGCGCAGCGCGATTTCGGCGAATGCAAATTTCCTTGCGTCTCGTTGCTTCCGTTGGGCCAGTCTCCACTTCATCGCGCATCGAAAATAATCGATCGACGTTACGCACCCGGCATCCTTAATTGGCGATCGGATGGACGCGCAGATACGAACGAAGAAACGGTTGCCGGAGGATGACGGAGGTTTCAAGGACTCGAGCGCCCGCGATAGAGCGACAGGGGGACCGCGAGCGTAGTCAGGACGAGGCTTTCTCAAGTTCTCGGCTAGCGGATGTGCGCGGTGCTCTATTAAACATTCAACGGCCGCCCGTTGCACCGGCATATCCCGCGCGGGCGCGTTTCAACAAGTACCTACCAACGAGAGAGGCCATATTTCAGCCGCGCGAGGTAACAAGCTAATCGATGCCCCCTGAGTTATACGGCGTCTATCCTATTTACGAACTATTTATCTCGTTAACCGGTGGCGACCGCTTGAACCGAACACGCACGATATTTAAAGCGCTATTTCCGCGGCGGTAATCCACGGGGTCCGAGCCACGGAGCGTTTCACTGACTTGTTAATACCCGGCAATTTCGATATTAATATCGTCGCCGACCGTTCCCGTACGTACACGCGGAATGGCTCTCGACTTTCAACGGAATGACGCTGGCGAGCGAGCGCCTATCGGTCTCGCGTTAAGTAACGAGATAATCAACGATCCCTCTCGGTTTATACGGGGGACTACGTCCAACCCGAGTATTTATCTCGTTACTCGTCCGCGAGGGTATTTAAAGACGACGCACGGACCGCTCCTACAACGAATCTAATTAAGGTCGTCCGGGCCGCGCTATGCAGATCCGTAGAAAGCGAGCAGTTCCAGCCGCGCGCGCGCGCGCGCCCATGTGCACGTATAGAGACGGGCGCGTTCGTACGCGATACAGGTAATTATTCACTGGCCATGTTAAATGTCCGCGTACGTAGTCGCAAAACTGTTGCGTAATGTATCATGAGAGGACTGCAAATACCAGCCACTCTAACGCGTACCGATCGAATCGAAATTAATCGGTGCTCGGGACTGGTTACGAAACGCTGTCTATTACCGACGAGGTACGTGCGAAACATCAACGGATCCAGATTTATACGGGAGGGGTACGACGGGCTGCCCTAGCGTTTGCTTATCCTCAATTTCTTCGTGGCGTTATCAGTCTCGGAAGGGGGCCCCCAACGGGACTTTCTATGGTGTACACTGTACAGGACTCTTGGATTTAAAGACAACGGTGCTGCGGCGGACGGTGTATATTCCAATGAGCAAATAAACTCCAATCAATCGTCCCGCCGAAATTCCATTCTCAAAGAAACGTTCGATTAAATTCCGTGCGCGGCGTAAATGGAGGGTGCGAGTCGTGGGGGTGAAGGTTAAAAAAAGAAGTTTACTTCCGGCAGTGGGCGATGTAAACGGGGACGGAGTGCGGCTCTCGCGCCAGAGAGTTTTTAATTTCCCGGCAAAATAGAATTCTTCTCGCGCTCTAGCTACGGTCCACGCCCATCCCTTGTCCCACGCAGTGATAAAGCAAATAAAGCCGCTCGCGCCACGCCACAATAAACCCCCGGTCGAAATCGCGTAATTTAAATAAATTTACATCCGTTTGTACGCGAATAAATTTCACTTCGTTCTTGGTCCTCTTTCCCTCTTCCGACCGATCCCCCTTCGCACCCCCACCCCCGCAGGCCACCCCTTGTCCCTCTCTTTCTACGTTTCTCCGCGTTTCCCTGCACCGTCTCCGTTTCTCTTATCGCGCCCGTGGTTGTCTGTCTACTATCATCGTCCCCCTAACAATCGCCGACGAAATCATTTTGGCAAGCCGGCCTCTGCGGTTTCTCCTTTTCCACCGTCGATGAATAATCAAAAAGGGGTGTCTTCCGGCGAAATTCCAGCGCGGTTGATAACGGCGGCGCTGTTGAATGGCCACGCGCACCACCCCCGAGCACACCGAGCACCCCGACAATAAGTGTATTCAAACGAAATTTCGTCGGTCGGCCGCGCAAGGGTGGCCGGAGGGGGCGGACAATGCGAACGTCGAGGCGTTGTCGTCCCTCGTCTTGTTTTAAATGCCGCTTATTAACGGCCTGTATTTAACGATATCTATCTGGCCGCGTCGCGTTAAAAATCCCGCCTTTCAGACGATCGCGGGCCGTCGAGATGCGATCTCTCGCGGCGCCTCCCTTTGAGCCCGCCACGTGAAACGAGGGGCATCTTTTTGAAATCCCGGGGTCGATAACGGTGACCCGGCGACGACAATGCGCGCATTGAAAACGCGCGGAGCCTTCGAACAGAGGAGAAGCGGGCCGCGTATGAAATTTCCCCGATTGCATATCGCCGTGCAAGTCATTAGGCCAAAAGGACCATCGCGAGCTTTTTCCTTTCAAACCGCGGATCGCCGGTTAATCGAAGATAAACGACCCCGTAATTAATACCTGACTCATCGGGCAGGTCGCATAAACGCTTCGAAAAACAAATATCAAAGGGACGACGAATCGATTAAAGGGCGCAATTAGCCTCTTTGTCCCGCGCCTTTTCACCGGGCTGTTTGCGAAACAGCGCGCATGGTCAAATAAAACGCTCCTTAACGAACAGACTTCTTGAAAAAAATCCCGCAACGTATTCATCCGCCTGGGTCCCGTTACGAGGGAACACGTCTTCGGTGCCAATCATTAGCGTGTTTTCGTATTCTGTCGTTCGTTTATCTCCTCTTTATGCTGCGATCCTCGGGAATCCGCCTTGCGCACGATTAACGTTTATGCTCTCTCATTGCCTGCGTTCGCTGCTCGATGAAATTCCTTCGATGCAATACCTGTTTCCTCTGAATTTCATTACCCGTGTTATCGCCACTTTTGTATCTTCGTGCCGTACGTCCACTGCTCTATTACAAGAGTGGTATCTCCGTTTTCGTACAACCGGGGGGGGGGGGGGGCTGGTTACTTTAATCCCATTCAATTCGTATTCGTTAAGTCCGCGGGAAATAAAACTGGCGTCGCAAGACAGCTAGCCTAAAATAGCAATTATGCAAATGTCCCTTGTTCGAGATCCGCAATAAGATACAAGCGCGCCACTGTCAGTAGCGTCAATTAACTACTGTTTTCTCATAAATGTTAAATATCTACGAGGTCCTGCGTGGCGAAAAATTACCGAAACAATGTAGCCAGTATCTCGCGGAGTCTCCGAATTTATCTGACGACCGTGCCATTCTACTTTTTGCGGGCACGCGCGTTTCCGCCGGCGTAGTCTCGCGAGACGGGAGAAACGCTAGAAGAAGCACCCCCTCGCCCAGCCTCGGCGACGGCAGAAACTCCAAATGTTTCTCTGATCGTATCACGGCGGGCATCGGGCCCCGGAGTCCATACTTCGCGACAGCTGAGATAAGAAACATTATTTACAGCGAGAACTGTCTCTCGGAGGGTGGCACTAAAAGAGACAGGCAACTCTCGGAACCCTATTCTGCCCGTAGACTGCATTGTGTCTGGCCGAATGTTACGCGCTAGACAGACGCGCGGGACCGTCTTCCGCCCCTGGAGCGTAGTCGCGCGGGGAACGAGCTCCCAGTCGGCGCGGAATCAATGAGCACGGAGAATGATATACGACGCGTAGACGCGAAACAGGGCCTCGCCTCTTTCTGTTAACCCTATCGCGCGTACGGCGCGAACGGCCCTGTTCGACAGTCGACGGGGGATGTAATAAAGTCGATAATAACACCGAGCCACGGATATTTAGTGGCAGCTGTAAATCTTTGGGCAAATCGACGCCGCCGTTCCGTCCGCCCGTTCGCGGCATACATTACTACCGTGGTAGCGAATTCGACGTGTGGTACGGGCTCTTCCTTCTTCCATCGCGCCACGTGTCCCCGCGTAAAACAGACATAAAGTTCGGTAAAGGCGCACCGGCACCGCGGAATACGACTCGCTAGAAATGCGCCGCTCCGAGCCTCCGTTTCGACGGCCTCGAGCGGGAAACGAGCGTTCCAACGGATCCGCGGCGGAGAAATATCTTGGTGGCGTGAATGAAGGGACCGAACAACGCCGGCGGAGGATGGTATTAGGGAAAGTCGAGTGTGGAGGCTTTCGAGAGCAGTCGCACGATATTCGATGTCGATCGAGCACGACGGTTACTGAATAATTGACCGGCGGATGGCAGGTGCTTGGCCAAGGTGGGCGGACAGAGGGGCATCCGTACACGTTGCGTTAGGGACAGACCGGTCGTAGCGGGGAATACTTTATTGTTTTGAAAGCGAGCGCGTCTCTGCGGGGCCAGATTCCTCAAATTTTCGTGAAAGGCCCGTGTCCGCCGCTGATAGGCCGGGATATTACCGGATCCATTAGCGATGACATTCAGATATCCATTAAACCTGCCAGATAAGCATACATTATGCAAATAGGATCCGCCGTGTACACTTGACTCGTTAATACAATTTATAGTCGCCGCGCGGTTTAACCAGATGGAGTCGCTTTTATTTTACGCGCCGGAACCACGATTAAACGCGCTGCGGTGATCCTTCTTAGCTGGGCGACGCGACCGAAGGATAAGAGGGGCTGACGGTGCAGAAACAGGATCGATATTGGTCGACAGACGGGGATAAATACTAAATCGCCCGCCGTGATGGGTCGGCAGACCGGGTTAGCCGATGATCATGAGCCTGCTAGGAAACAATTGCAGTCAATCGATCAACGTTTTTTTTTTTCATTGTCGTTAAATATATGCTCGCTGAATGCTGATATCGTAATGACGCTCTCCGAAAAGTTTCACCGAGCAGCTGCTCGTTATCCCGTCTGTTGGACGATCGCAGCGCGGTGACCGCATGTTTGTTATACGTTCTAGGAAAGAAACCCGACGCTGGCTGACTGTCTTTCGACCGTTAGTCAGCCTAACAATATAATTACGCCAGCGAGCATGCGATAGAAACGATGGAAGTTAATGACAGTCGGCCAGACGGAACGCTTAAGTGGCTCGAGGATGCCTTCCACGGTGGCTATAGACGTGTTCTAATTCAGCATCGCAGCCAGCAATCAGTCGCTTCTTTCGCGAGATCTAATCGCTCGACGAAATTGGGAAACCGCGTTCGACAGTCACGATTCCTTCGATCGGAACGATCGACAGTGATCGGTTTGGATGTCGTGGCGAACGGCGGTGAACGTACAGTTCTACCTATTTTGGATCCCAGATCCTTGAGTAATGTGTATATCTGCTCAGTCCAGCTCTGAAAGCATTCGGATCAGTTGTATAAATTGTTCTTGCATTTTCATTCCCATTTCCCTCGAGCCCTTTCGCTGTAATTGCAGATAAAATAGCGGCTTGCATAACGCATAAAAGAAAGGATTTCACGAGAAAAGATTGTTTATCAAAACCAGGCTCCATTCTTTACTTCATTCGCATTCGCTTGATGGGATACTATTAAAACTTCCACAGAAACGACGCGGAGAAGAAAAGCGGTTTTGCGTAATTATCGGAAAATACTTTTCTTCCTTTAGCCTTCGGGCGGTTTTTACACTGTCCGCCGTGGCTTCGACTGTTCCAGTAACTTTGTCGATCATAGAGCCGTATTCTTTCGCGTCGCCCGTGTTTGCACCAGGCAGCCACCATCGCGCGAAGACGCCGATGATGGATGGCAGCTGGTGCCGAGAACGATTTGTCTCTGGTGGCCTAGGAAATGTGGGAATGCAAACAACCGCGGAGGCCGTGAAACTTTCCCTAAAGGCCAGACGTCAGTTTTAGGCGTCGTTTTGGAACTCTGGCAAGAACCGCCAACTCCATTTCCCGCCGTCTACGTCGTACAAACCTGCATCGATATCGACGTGGCTTCGAATATAGGTATCTATGTATACAACCACCGCACCCAATGTTCCATCCTTGAACGGCTACACTATTACTCGATGAAAAATATTAATTACCTCGCCCGGGGAACGAAGGCTAACGGAGCGGGAGTGCACAGGGAAAGATGAAACGTATCTCGGCCGTACAGGTCAAGTATTAATTAAATGGAAGTTTCGATGCTCGGCGCAGGGGCCAGTCAAGTGTTCCGTGTTCGTACAAGTTGCGGTCGTATCGTGTGCAGGTTTGCGCCCCGTATCCCGTGTTTCACGACAGAAATTTCCGTGGACGGTACCCACGAGGAGGGTAACGGTAACGGAAATGCTAATGCGCAGCCCGGCTCCAGGAAATACCTAAGCAAAGGAACACTCCGACGACGACAAAGACGCAGAAGCACGGTGATATCTCGCCGCGGTGGCTATGTCTTCATCCCCTGCCGCTTCTTGCGCCGTGCTCGTGCAAAGTGGATGCGGTGAATCATGATGAAAGGATGTCTGGTCATCGAGTTTCGGCGAGAGAGTAATATGCACATTTACGAGCGCCGAAGAGCGCGTGCAACTTGGAGATGCTTTGTTCGGCGTACGCAAATTATTTCGATACGTTCGAGGCCCAAATCTATCACGCGTTTTATACCCGATACTGCTGGGAAAGCAAGGTAGGTGAAACCAAAGGGTTCGCGTCTACTAAGT
Organism: Andrena camellia; assembly: GCA_029448645.1. Lineage (NCBI taxonomy): Eukaryota > Metazoa > Arthropoda > Insecta > Hymenoptera > Andrenidae > Andrena > Andrena camellia. Next base: position 12,904,723 of record CM055679.1, on the reverse strand, counting down.
GAAGAGGTTGGAAAACGTGAAGTTTTATGGGAATTGAGTGCGCAGAAGCCCCGGCGATATTTCGTTACCGTCACCCCCGCACGGGGACCGGCAAGCAAGTAGGATTGGCGAATTATTATTAAACGCCGTCAAAACAGCGAATTTATTTCGGCGCGGTATCTTATTGATGTAGCGGTGGACCGCAAGGTTCGTGGGCCGCGGCGCGCCGCGCCGCGGGAGGCAAACGGGCCCCACCGGGTACTACAAGGACCATAAATTTCTTTGGATCCAATATCATGCCTGTAACTCGTTAAGCTTTTAACCTCGTCCCGGCGTGCCTATCGCCGCGATATTATTTTGATGCCGGCCGCCAGATATCAATCAGGCCATTGTTACTACGGCCCCGAACTCGCCCCGGTCCTCTCGCTTGCTAACCAGCCCTGCATATACGTGCGCATCGTGCATGCGCGCCCTCAGCCCTGTGTGAGTGCCCGGCCGGGTTCGACAGGATCGCGGAACGTGTCCTTTCCCGTTCCTGAATAATCGAAAACGCTGAGTGCACGTCCGTGTTACGTCCGGGCATCTTGAACACCTTCGTGCGAGGGTAACGCAAATGCTCGGATCGCGCGAGCCAGGAATAGAAAGCCGCTGGGAGAGCGACGCGTCGGCCACATCTTCAAGGTCGTTTGCTTTGGTAAATCCTCGGGTCGCTACCGGAGAACGGTCCCGGCGATTTTCCTTTTCCGTCGCGACAAGCCTGACGCGTGAAAGGAAGTAACGAGCAGCGCTCGGGAGGGCGGGGGGGGGGGGGGCGAGGACGGGGCCGTGCACGCCTGGCGATCGTCTCTGTCGGAATTCGATCGTTAATCGCGAACGGAAGCTGGTCTTGTTCAGTCTTTGTCGATCGGGGGGATTTCAGAATAACGACGATGGGGATCGCGAAGGACGCCGCTGCCGAACTGTCCTCCGTTCCCACGTTTCCCGAAAAACGAACGATTTCAGATAGAAATGATAGAGGGCGACGAGCGACAGGAGCGCGGCAGGAGGTCACGAAAAGGAAGAGGATGCGCTAAGAGAAAGAGGACCTTTTAGTGGCATCGTGTGCTGCGCCAACCACGCTGTCCGGTCATTATCAAAGGATTATTATTATTATTATTTCGTGGTCGGCCGCGCGCGGAACGTCCTTTGCGTACACGCCGATTTGCAGCGCGCCGCGAGGAACACGGCACAAGAGGAGCAAGGAGGTGGATGAAAGAACCGAGGGGGAAAAAAGGAAGACCGAAGTGATGACCTGGGAGGGTCAGTGACAGAGAGGAGAAAAGGAAGGACCGAGAGGAAATGTTGCGATGAAGAACAAGCGGGGATCGTTCCAGTCCAAGACACATACAACAGACGCGAGGAAGGCGGTGCTTCTCTTCGTTAATAAGTTAATAAGCAAGAGAATCTCGGAATTTCAGGAAATAATAATTTTCATAAAGCTTCACTACACTCCCTCGTGAGAAATTTGGTTGCGTTAGCCTGTTTGTCAGGGATCGTAAATATTTGAGTAGAATTCAATTCGCCGGGATTATGTTTGTCTTTCCTCCAACGTGTAGAAAGTTATGCATGAATTAAACACGCGGGGGGGCCTGTGGAATGGCGCTTCACTTGAGATACTACAAATTTATACACATTCCTTCTCTTTGCCACTAAAAAATTCTCAATAATATTTGTGTCCGAATATCCCCGAAAGCCAGACCTGCCCCGTGATCAGCTACCACGATAATTAGATTCGAGGCATCGAGGTTGCCACCCTGTAACCCCGGTGGTTCCCTCGATATTGGCCTCTTTTTCATTTGATCGCGCGTAGGGATATCCTGACGGCGAGAAGACGATGTCTCGCGACGGTATCAACGGTGATTACGGTATCCACGGTATCTTGATTAGTTCGTCGGCGTCGGCTCCAAACTTTCGTCGTTAGCTAATTGGCGCCCTCGTGAAACCGCGTTGTTTGCACGAGCACGGTGTACATATGCCCCGCTGTAGCTGACATCCGACGGTGTGACTTTGTTTTAACACGGTCGTACCTGCAATCTCGCGAACACGTTTCTCTGATAAACGTGCCGAAGTAAAACTGCAATTTGCTCCCTTGACAAGCGCCCCTCTAAGCGTTTCCACTTTGCGAGACGCGTTTGCTAATTACGAACGACTGCGTTCTCTTTCGCTGGGGGCGAAGAAATTCGACGCTTTTCCCACCGTTTATTCTGCACCCCAGCGGATCTGAATCTCGGCGACAATATCATTGCAAAATGTAGCATATGTAGATACTTGATATTGTTAATCCCAGCATAAACTTGATGTACGTACATCGCTTCAAAAGGTCCCTTCTGTTAATTAACGGCATCGTCTGGCACGGAATGCGTGCCATCATTCTTCAAATTAATGTCACGTCAGCTCGTGTATCCCAGACATCATTACAGTTCACGGTAATGATATGATAAATGTCACGGGACATCGTGTCTTCGACGTTTAGTAAGAAAGGCAACCGTGTTTCGTTTCACTGTCGCGTTCTCCGAGAAGGGGTGGTCCATGGACGCGAATAGCAGACATTACTTCAAAAGATCCGTTTCATTCGATGATACCACCTCATTCTCAGGCTCGTTAAAGATTCATCAATCCTAACAAGTAAGTAGGTATGCACGGCAGATGCGTGCGTATGCACGGTTCTGATAACCGAAGCTTGTGATCACGTATCGATTTACGCCGCGCTGTTTCGTTATCGCGCTACCGTTTCTCCCTCGATCGACGTGGCTACGTTCGATAAAGCGTTTCTTGCAACTTGTCTGCGACCGATAATTGATGGATGGAACTCGCGGCAGGACCGTGTGTCGTATCCGAGGGACTTTGTACGCAAAAGGGGGCGACGTACGGAAGAAAGACGGAGGGTTAATAATGCAGAAGTGCGAGCGAAGAAGCAAAAACAGAGGATAAAGCGAGGCACGCGAGAGACAAACCGAGCTATTACTCCCACGGAGAAATGTTTCGTCCGTATTAATTAAAGATCGCGACGTCTCTGGAATCGAGTTCCCGGAACGCCGACGCATTAAACCCGCCGATAAAAAGCGGAACGGTCGTTTTCAATATTGTTTTCGACGCGCGTTTCGTGTGGGTCGTAAAGGGAATAAATAGACGGCACAATGTATGCATAGTTTCCCGGCGTTTCTGAATAATTAAGACGAGGCGGACGTCGAAGGCTTCGTTTCGAATGCAGGTGGGAGATCTCTGGTTCTACTCCCAAGTCTCCGGCACTTTAATCCGGCTTTGTGTCACGCGTTAGGTATACTGCCACTCAGAAAATACTTGTACATATCTTGGACGGTCGCTGGGCGTTCGTCGATAATATTCATGACCTGTCACGGTGTCTATCGACTGTTTTCAGATGCAAGTCCGATGCGTTAGATCGTCGATCGGAAATAGCAGTTGCGTAAAGGGAAGTGTGTTCGCGTCGATTCACCTCGACTCGATGATCGAAACGAATCCACCGGAGGTTCAATTAAAATCGGGCTAACAATCGTAATAGTCGGCACTGGTCAACACAAAGGAAGGGCCGAGCAAACCAATTAAAAAAGATGCAGAACCTTTCCCTGAAATCAGTAGGTCGAATTCCCCCTAACGCTCACTTTTAGAGTAAAATCGTAATTTCTAATAAATCGAGACATTTAATCACTCTCTCCCCCCCCCCTCTCTCTCTCTTGGTTCGCCAACCGCGTATAGCGACTGGAACAATCAAACGTTCCTATTGTCCCATTGTGCTCCGGCCAGGCTTGGTAGCCAACCGAAAAATTGTATCGACCTTTAATACGGGGGTAGCATAATAGTTGGGGCGTATCGCGCGAACATCTACGAGGAAATGCATCCCGGTAGTGAGATTTTTTATCGTGCCCGTGCCGGATGGCAGGATAAATTGATTTGTGATTGGATCATGGGTACCGGCAGCCTGGCTTAAAGTCGAGTTTTATTGGCGATTGACGATTGCCGAGCGCGCTGCTATCGGCATGCTTCTCCCGGCGAGCCGAGCTTTTTTCGTCGGACAGACGCGAGTAAGATCGACTTGGCGTCAATACGTCATTCGTCATGCAGGACACGCGAAAAGGTTGTCGCACAGCGTCTTGCGGGGAAGGGAGAATCCACTGGGAACGTTTAAACGTGTTTATGGCATTAATAATTTATGGCCCGTGCCTCGCAATTAAACGTGCGTTAGGCGAAGGCACGTCTCTGTGGAGTCTGAGTATCAAAGTTCTTTGGGGTTATCGAGACGGTTCTCTATCTGTCATCTATTATGACGTCCACCAAATTGGTAATTAAGAGGTCAAAATAGAGAGATCTCATTCATTTTCTTATTCCAGTGGATTCACCTCGTCCAAGTAAATAACAAAGTACTCTGGGCAAGAGTAAAATGAATTTTTATCTCAACTCACTCGCAGGTATCCCTGGGCAGTTGAGCAGATCGCGATCCGTCCATTATCATAGATCCTTCACACGCGACGCCCCGATTCCCTCGCTTGCTGGATCCAGTCCTCCACTCGGCCAGGTCCAGGGACGTCTTAATCACGGTGCATCGAGAGGCCTCGGGCCGCGTTTCAGCCGATACTCTGTAAATCCAGCATCGAGTCAACTTCTTTTACACGATCGGAAAAAGGAGTTCGCCGTACGTGTCGTGTATATCTGGCGACACGCTCCCTCTCTCCCATTCTCCCCCTCTCTCTCTCTCTCTCTTTCTCTCTGTGCCCCTACTACAGATCCCATCACCCAGTTCTGTTTCTCTCCGTCCCTTTCCCGGTTTCGCGTGCACACACGGGGGCAGATTAACGTCGATGGGGCGCCACGCGTCCCGTTTTTCTGCCGGACGCTCGCTCGTATCCGCCGTATCGTTCTCGCGGCCCGCCTCTATTTGTCCTTATTTATCGGTCTGTCCGCGCGACTTTTTCCCCGATTCCCAATGCATTATCTTGATCGATTACTCGTTACGACGCTGATTTATATTCCGGTGCGTTTTCTGCCGGTGAAACGCTCGAACGCCGCGGCTCGACGTCGTCGCACCGCGCCGAGTCGCGACCCAGCCTATACCTACACTCCGCATCCGAGCCGCCACCGAAGCGATTTCTGGATCTCGCCGGCTGAAAACTCGCTCGCCACCAGCCACCACGATTCCTAGCCTCGATACACAGCTGGCAGGAATATACGGCGCTGGTTGTCGGATACCTGGCTGCTAATACGGAGCCAGTGTAAATGGTGCTTCACGGTCTCACGATTTTCACAGCCGACTGTTTCTCGATATCGATTTCATGCAACGGGATTACAGTATTACGCGGCCATGGCTCAAAAGGAGCGCAAAGTAATGCGTGTAACGGATATTTCAATTAATGGATCCGGTAGGAAGTTTCAATGAAATATGTGTTCGAGCCCGGACGGATACGTTCCGAGTAAATTTAAAGATCGACGCGCGTATTTTTGTATGATTTTAATTACACCTTTTGGCGTCGTTATTCGGAAGCTTTCAATGCCTGTAGTAATGCCTGTTGCAACATTTCCCTCTGACGTCGCGATGTCCGATACTGAATACGGAATTACTGTTTCTAGGTACAGGGGCTCCTTTAATACCGTAATGAGTAATCGTTAATGCAGACCATCGAGGGGAATATTCTATTTGAAATAAAGGAGACTGCATTATCATCTCGCGGGCACCGCAGTTCCTATTATTTTTTGTCAAATATACGTGGCTACCTATACTGTTTTTTGTGCGTCATGAATGCGATCGGGGGAATATCGGAAATCGGAGATTTCATGAAAATGAATTTTCGAACAATCCCGATTACATCGAACGTCGAGGGCGTGCTGGCAACCCAGCGGTCGCTTAGATGTGTATTTTGTTCCCAGCGCAAATAAAAAACGACGGAGAGAGAGAGAGAGAGAGAGAGAGAGAGAGAGAGAGAGAGAGAAGGAAAAAACAATACCTCGATACACGGATTACACAGGGACCAGCCTTTTTCCCCTCTCGTTTATTTCGAAATTGCGCTTCTTTTTTCTGCTCGCTCCCGTTCATCGATCGCGGAATTTAATTTCGGGGATGGCTGCGAGATGACACGGCATCCATGGAATTAAAGTAATTCTATATCGTTCCCGCTAGATCGATAGTGCAAATATTTTCATCGGACACGCCGAGTTTCCAAATGGACTCGACGGAACATAGTCGAATCGTCGCTGACAGGCTTGTTATTAAGAACGAGCGTTGGAACTCGAGCCGGTAGTTAATGGAGATGCAGAAACTAGTTGCCAAGATAGATAGGAACCGCTGTATATTAAGTCCGCTAGCGGCGTGTCTACGTATTTGTCGTTTATTAAGTAACGCCATCCAGTGATCGATAACGACTCAGAACTCCATAAAGCAGCCACACAGAAGTCGTTGCCAGTGAAATTAATCATGTTACTTCGAAGGAAATTGACACAAAACTTTCGGTCTTGATTGGTATGAAGGCATCCCGCGAATGGATGGTCTATTTTCACGTAACCGTTCGATTCTTCTTTTGGACCTTATCCTATGAGGACATGGCCGAAATAAATTTATCGAACATTTCAAATGTGATTGAATGTCTGCCCCATATTCGTGGCAAAGTGAAGGAAACATTTCAGCAATTTCCGGTTACCTTTATGAGTCTCGTTACCTCTATTCACCCCATCAGTCGAAGCCCCCTTTCTAATGCATGGCGTTCCCCAACGACCACGGTTTTCTGATTAGGGCATTATGAATTCAAAGGGATCGAGCACCGGCGCTGGTGAACCATCGTCTCGGGCTTCATCTTCCGACTATAACCGTCAGTTCTTTCCAGCTGGAATTCCTGGGCTTATCGAAGGTCGCCTCGCCCAGTCCAAGATAAACCCCGTAAAAGGCTCCAGCGGACCTTAATTAGGCGGCGCCCCGTTAATTAGGCATCGGCCGAGAGCACTTCTGTATCGGGTAAGAATCGGTAGCCGGAAAACAGAGAGGTAGCCGGAGAATTAAGATAACTGTCCTCCCAACAGAATCCTACGACACTCCGCTCTCTTCGCGCGTATCGCACAAACCGATGCCGTACACGCGCTGTTAGTGGCATAGTCGATTAAGTCGATTATATAGAATAGAATAGAAATTCGAAGTAAAGCTGCTTCGTCGTGGATTCGACGAATAAATCGCAGCTGGCCGAAGTGCATAGCAGATACGGCGATCCACTTTAGGTCCCCGTGCAACGATGAATGGGACTTACTTCATACAAGCCCAAGTGTGGCCCACGTGCTTACTTAGCCAGGTTTTTCTCATCGGCCTTGTCTCGGCGCTCAAGGTTGTTCACGTGGACTTGCCGATTTCGATGACCACGAATACAGAGCGAGTGGAAGAGAAATAGAGAAATAGGTCGGAACGTGCAGGTGAGAAGGTAAACAAGTTCGAGCGCCGAGATAAGAGCGTGGAAAAAACGTGTGAATTCGGCGGGGGGGGGGGGGGGAGGCGAGCATCGCTTAGGGTCGTAAGCTAGATCTGTCTCACTTCTCCCCCCTCGCGCGAAACTGTGAAATAGGACACCGTTGGCGGGCCACGGTCTTTCCGCCTCGATCACAGCCACCGCTGTCGAATTTACGACTCCACTATATCTCTACCACCAAGGTACACATAAATTCACGTGCACCACATAGCAATTAGCAGTCGTCCTGTAATTAGTAGTCGTGCACAGGGACTGAATCAATTAACTCCAATTGATGAAGAGGAGATACACGCCGGACGTGTGTCTAGTCGACTGCCAGGCCCTAGCGGAGTAGGCTGAATTTCAAGAAGGCACTAAATCCATCGTGGCCACCAACAATACACGCGTCAACGGCCAGGGGAAAAAAAAATAATTAATTAAACCGACCGCGGAGGAGCGGAGCGGAGCATAGCTCCCAATCGATACCATCGATTCCCATGGAGCACAACCAGCAACGGAGTCCAGACTCGGGCGAAGAAGCAGGTAGATCCGATCTAGCCAGATCAACATCCGCCTTCTCGATCCCATCTCTCTGTTCCGGGCGTTTCGAGCACGGTGCAACGAACCCGATCCTCAGCAATCACCAGCGCGTCGTCGGTCCCCCGACGTCGCGTCGTTCTGCAACCAGCATTCGGCCGCATTCGGCCACGTCCAGCAAGGCGAGGGGCACGCGTGTGTATGCGTGTGTCCCCGCGTGTCTCGATCCTCTTTTTCCCCGAGAAAAAGTGCCGGCCCGGCCCGTAAATCAATCGTCGACGCTCCGAGGCCGAGCAGCCCGAGCAGGCTGAGCGGGCCGCGTGGAAATCGTACGGTGGGCCGGGCTTAATGGCGGTTCGGCTCGCGTGTTAAACACCAGTTATCTTGCCGATCGGTAAGTTTTACGTTTGCCCTTAGCCCAACTGGTCGCGTGCTCGCCCTGGCTTCAGATCTTCATTGGTAGGCCCCTGGTTCCTTTCGAGCGGGCGGAGCTTTGCCTCGATATCTTGTAAGTCGTCTTGTAACGGAGACGGGACGTCGCGCGTCGATGCTCTACGTCGCCACGTCTTGGCTTCGTCCCCCGTTGCAGCGCGTCGATTAACCAGGGGTAAGTTCCAATTGCGCCGGAGCTGTTTCTTGGATTCCCGTACAATGAATCCGGAAGCTTTCCTGTGCCCCCCCCCCCCCTGTTTCGTTCCCTAGGGTGTTCGTTATCGATACATTCCGATAGGGGATGGAAATGGAGGGGAAAAGCGGGGCCGATTGTTCGATGCACTTGGAGTGCTGTGACCCGGCTTTTCGCTCAAACTCAAGATTGGTCCAATGCTCTACTAACTGAACAATCCAGATCACGAGGCCGGCTGCCATCCGCGATATTGATGTATCAGATAGCATAACACGCAGCTTCACGCTTTTAGACAGTGGAAGTTGACAGATTGATCGATCCAATTGCTTCTGTCGCGACGCTGCACGGGGATTACAGCGATCGACGATACCAAGGCCGATCGGATATAGCGACTTGCTGTTCCAGCGCCACGTCTCTTCCTTCCCGTGCCGAAGTGTACGTCGCCTAAGGCTTTTCCACGAAGCCTTTGTTCGCTCCGTAATGAATTCAGTAAGTTTTGTCGAGGGTGGTAGTTTCCTGCTGGCACCCTCAAAATTGAGATCGTTGCACCGTCGGCGGGAAGGGTCAGAGAGGAAGGGACACGGGGAACCAGCGGGGGGGGGGGGGGCTCAGGTTGGGGGGCAATTTATGAACTGACGCTTCCTTTATGAGGGGGCGGTTTCGGGCCGCGAATTTTAACACGTGACTCACGGCGCAATTGCGGCGCGCAGAAAGAACTCCTTGCTGGATATTACTGCAACGTATATCTCTTATCCGTTTTATCTAATCTGATTTCGAGAATCGGTCGGGTTGCCTGATTAAAATCGTCTGCGAACGCCCTCTGCGAAACGAGGCGGCCCTTTTTCGCGGGACGTGATTACCGAAAGCACCTTGAAATTGTTTAAAACAGTGTGCTTCGGAGATACGCATCTCCTCGAGAGGTTCCTTTTATAGATCAATTTCACTGCAACTTCCTATATAGGTAGTTGCGGAACGTGTTACACGTCGGGGAACACCAAAGTCCCTACATCGAACGTTACGAGTGTTTAAAGAAAAATTCACCCGCGAGCGCCTGTGTCGGCTGCCCCTTGCGCTTGCGCCGCGTCCCCTTCGGCAAGCTCGAGCTAACAAAAAAGAAGGAAAGTGCAGAAGCGACTGGAACACGTCTTCGAAATGAACGAATCACCTAAAACAGGCTTCGCCTTGATGACTTACACGCACCTCGAGCGTAGCATTCCCCATACACGCGCGGCTACCTCCGCGGTTCCCGGAGTATGGAAAATCATATCCATTACCGAGAATTCGCGTTAGCGGAGAGGGAGTGGACGGTGTAACCACATTTTCTCACGTTAATAACGCCTCGAGGTGGAACGTCAATGGATTCGAGCCGAGGCCGTTGCTTGTAGCAATCATAACTGTATCCTTCCAGCGGAATATGCGTGTTGCATCGCTGGTTCATCAATAATCGGCGAACCCCGTGGAACCCGGCACGCAGCGCGGTGTAATGTTGGCCTAAGTACCCGGATCCGCGTACACAGTATCCGTATACTCTGATAGGGCGACGGGGCGTGGGGGGGGGGGGGGGGAAGACGGGAGTGGTACGATGTCGTGGAAATTGGAAACGAATTTCCTGCGGGGCCACATTACTCGGCGTTATAACCGTGACATTCATCACGAGCCACGACGAAAGCTGTCCTCGCTGTACCGTGTCAATTTAGCGTTGGCAAATGGAACAAGGACGACGGGATTTAAGATCATGGACCAGTAAATCCGGGGACGCGACGTCACAAGTTCGAGGGCAGACTTCACCGGTACCCTCGCTTGAAAGGTACTAATTGCGCAAGCAGTGTCCAGAATCGAGTGTGTTGGATAAGCTGCGCGACAGATGCGCAGGCTAGATAGCCTGTAAAATATTTTGAGGGAACGACGGGTGAGATAACCGCCCGAGGATCGATTGGTCCCCGCAGCCACCGAAGAGCCAGAGGAGACGGAGCTTTCGCCTGGCATTAGTCCCGATTTAAGCCACGGCATTGTAACGCACACGGAACGAAAGGATATCCCTCTAGGAGACAAGTATTCAATTACAATAATAATGTCGATTCACAAAAGAATCGACTTCAAAGGCTCGAGCAGGTGAGACGGAGCGTCGATAGTCGCGCGGCGCGAGTGGAGCGAAGAAGGCTGTGGGGCACGGGGAAGAAGGCGAGCGGGAACGAGGAAACGAGAGAACGTTTACGGGGGCAGAGGCGAACGGAGAGAGACGGGGCGCGAGTGAATAAGCGCGGGTCGAAAGAGCGGAGAGAAGTAAAGATCACGGCACGAGGAGAGCACGAAAGGGACTCTCTCCCGTGGCCGATAAGCTGCAAGAGAAACAAGGAGAGCCTCGTGAGAGACGACGAGAGAGAGAGAGAGAGAGGGGCGGCGGGGCAGGGATGGGGGAGAGAGTGTATCCGTTTTGTTGGTTGCGTCGATGCCTCCGGGATTATATACGACGTCCAACGACAATACGTTCCTGAGATCACTATCGGGCCACTATTGTCGGCCATTAAAAATACCTTCTCAACATTTATTCGGCAAATAAATCTCGATCCGATGGAATGCGACCCTCCTGTCCTCTCCTGGTTCATCGGCGGATCCTCGTTGTCATCGTTGATATTCAGCTTGTTCTTTCTTCGTCGCCGGGCACATCATCCAACGGCCGTGTTAACGCACGAAAATCGTCTTCATTAAGCATCCGCGGCGAATACATTTTTACGGTTGGTTCTCGTGTCCGACAACGCTGGCTACATCTTTCTTCATACTAATCGTGTAATTAGCCTCTTCATTTGTTCGGCTTCGCGACGAACGGCAGCCGCGATGGCATCTCGTTGGAGCAGGGGCGTCCGGAGATTTTTTCCAGGGGGGTGGAGCAACTTTGGGATGATGGTAAAGAAAAATATACCCCTCTTGCTTTTTTAACCCATTTTATAGTGCCAATTTAATTGAAAATTTAAAACCGAAATTTCAAAATATTCCCTTTTTTAGTATAAACTTAATAAAGATCAGTTTTGAAAAATAAGCGATTTTTTCTCAAAAGCCAGGGGCGGTAACTGCCACTTTTGCCCCCCCCCCCCCCCCCTGCGGACGCCCATGCGTCGGAGCAAATTTTTTAATCGAAAACGTCAGCCACTTAGGTATCCTTTATTTCTATCTTTACAGGAGAAGATATTTTACTTTTTTTCTATAGTAGACTGACCAAAAAACGTGAATCTTGACACGGAAAATTTGTTGCGGAATATTCGGTTGAAAGAAGCTTAAAAAGGAATTGGAGCAAGGTTTATGAATGTTTCCTTCCAGCAACTTCGTTAGACCGCGAAGAGCAGCGGAGGGGAAGGGAACGGGCGGCTGTAAAAAGCAAAGCACAGCGTTTCCCTCTGGATATTCTGTTTCCCTCTTAAAACGCCATAATTTCAGAGAAAAATTGCCGCATTGGAAGTCGCCGCAATCGCCCCGATGGAGTAAACTATTCGCAGGGGGATATTTGCCCCGCGTTTATCGCGCCCTTAAATAGATTCCGTTGTTAAGGTTAATCCCGTTCTTGGCCCTTAGCTTTATTCCGAGCGTATATGCTCCGCTTCCAGTCCACCTGTATACTTATTTCGCGCGGGGAAAACACATTCCTAAGGCATCGATATAATCTGCGTTACCCTCCCGGACCTCTCTGCCGCTCCTTTCGCTGGCGAGATCCTTAACGACGTCCTCGGACACCGAAGAAAGACTTTAAGCGCGGAATTTACTCGTCCAATCTCGCCCGACTCGGATCGGTATCGCGCGGATCTACGCGTCTCGTCGCTCCGACTCGCTTCGCAGGCACCGGCGCAATAACGGTAACGACGCCTCGATAACAAGAGGGACAACGATAAAGCGAAGGGCTCAGCTATAAATACGCCTCACACCGAGCCACCTAGGTTGTCATCGAGCTTCTTCTTCGTCCTCCTCCTCCTTCTCCTCTTGCTCCTCTTCCACCGCGTTCTTCAACGTCATTGTCGCAGAGTCTTCGTGTTGTTGTCGACACCGTCGTCGCCTGCGAACGATGGGAAGCGCAACTGCACCGATGGAGCATCGTCCCCAGTTATACGCATCGAGGTGTGAAGCAAGGCGGCGAAACACCAACGCGGCAGCTCTGCATAAACTGTAATACGCGGGAAATGACTTGCTTTCTCCCCGGCAGCGAGCCTGCGTATCCGTCCAAGCGTAAACAATAATTAGCTTAATTAATCCGTCGGTCTGGCGAGGCGGCTGATAATTTGATACAATGTTAAAGTGACATTAGCCGATAAGCCAGCCTCCGAGCCACCCTTCGCGCCTTTCTCTCCCTCTTTTCTTATCAGTTGTCCTTATCCTTCGACTCTTCCGCCGGAGCGCGTTGCTCAGCCCGAGCTCTCTCCTAATTCCAGCTCCTGGAAGTCGTCCAATTAAACGTAGCTTCCACACTCTACAACCTCGGTTCCTCGCCACCCCTTGCCACCTCCTCTCTTTCACCCTCCAACTTCCCCTGCCACAGTTCTATCCCCCCGAGCACCGCCAAAACGGATATTTCTAACTTTCGAGCAAGACACGAGCGGTGTGTACGCTAATGCTCCCGTAAGCTCGCCTAGTTTCTCAAATCCAAACCGAACCTCGCAGATTATGCGCGCGGTAAGAGCGGCAGAGGGTGAGAGAACCGAGGGTAGTCGCGAGTCGCGTTCGATCGTCATAGAGGTTGCGTTCGTGGGTCGTCGTGATATCGAATCTCCTTAATGAGCAACTTCAAACTCCACGTTTCCTTCGTGGCAAATCGTTCTTCAACTTATACACTTGTACGCATGCACCTGCTCCCCTCGTTCAACGATGCCGTGCTTAATGCTTGAGACGAGGAAAGACAAAGAATCAGACGAATGTGCCATAGAAGCAAGTTAGTTCACAGCTCGAATGCAATTTCTTATCAGGCGAGACACGCCCGTTCCAGAATTTTCCCATTTTGTATTCCACAACGTGGATAGAACGTCCCCAGTTTTCAGAGATGACTGGTGGGTGGCTTATACCGGTGTAAACTCGCCTTGCGTCTCGCTAAGGCGAGAGAGAACGGAACAGGAAGAGGAAGGGGATCTACGGATCCTCTGTGAAACCCAAAGCAGCATCGTGGATTACGCGCAGACTGGAAAAGGAAGGTTGGAGGATAACTGCGAGATTAATCGATCCCATCGTTTAATCGTCAGACGAGGTGTACGGATTATATCGGCCTTAGCGAGCCCGATGAAAGAGACTCTACGAGTCTCGAATACCGAATTACTAAACGAGCATTACTGATTAATCGCTTCTATTGTAATCAATTGTAGGAAATAAACAGATTTCGATAATACCGTAAACATTCTTTTCGCGGGGCACATTAACTGTAATTTCCTGCTATTAACCATATCGATCCCGTTTCGCGCAGTGCAGTGGTAAATTGAAATAAACGAGGTGACAGTGCACAAAGTATCGTCAATCTACCTAATACGCTAAACAATGAAGCGCACACAAGCCGATTATCCAGTTATCTATGCGATATGTTGGAATTACGCTCGGTACGTAATCTATTCCCAGCGATCATAATAATCTATTCCTTTGAAGAACAACCGCGAACGCTCAAAGCCCGACCGTTTACACTCTACATGCTCGGCTATCCGCTTTCGCGAATTGCTGCTTTTCCTCTGCACCGACGTTGCAGATAAGGCAAATTATTCGGAATTAAAACTCGCTGCGATAAATTAAACGATAACTGGGACCTAGATAAAAAGCGCAGGACTCCACTTGACCCTTCCACCTAAAGGGACATTGTTTCCCTTCGATTCATCAGTTTTTCGCGACAAGCTATGAAAGGGGAAACTTTCAGGCCCGAGTTTTACCAAGAACGTCTTTCTTCTAGACTCAAGTTTAACTACCAACAACGTCTTTCCAGCGAGAGCTTCATTAAAAATGCTAACGTTTAAAAGGAGCCTTTCCCTGTCCACGCCAGTGCGACGTCTTTGAAAATTCAGCGATACACAATTTGCATCCCTCCCCCCCCCCCCGGAGAAGTCACCGCGATCAACTATCAATTACACCCACGAATTGTAATCCCTGCCATTACGTTGTCTCTCTCTCTCCCCCCCCCTCTCTCTATATCTATCTCTTTCTTGTTTCACCCTTGATCATCTTGACGTTCCTACATAGGAAATAAACGAAAGGGGGTCGTGGGTGGGGCCGAGATCTGCGCCGGTGTGATTATCCGAGGGTAAAACTGATCACGTACGGCCGGGTGGCGCGCACAATGGCCAACTTTATCCAACTTAAGGGCTATTAGAAGCAACCCCTTTCGCTCAGTCTGCGTCCCTTCAGGTTTCGGCCTCGCCGGTCGTCCCTGTCGGCTGGCAGAGATAACCGCACGGAGGTCCCTTGCTCGTCTTCCAATAAAGTTACGCGATTCAGTGGTACGTGAGCTAACGCCAGTTCTACACGTCGACGCAGATTATATTACGATGCCGATTACTATACCGGGCACGATGTTGCCGCGGCGGGTTATGTACGAACGCAAGAGGCGTTACTAGAAATTACAATTACGTAGGGAGCACGGGACCCGCGATAATGTCTACGCGACGCGGTTATTTACGATTCCGTAATTACTACGGGTAAATGGCGCCCGCGTCTGATTATCGTTATTATATACCGGGGGCCGAATAGTAAATAAAATCGAGCCGCTTAGCGGCGTAGTTATAACCGGATCGTCGCGATTAATATTTATATCGTTAGCGTCGCCGTTAATCCTCCCCCGGCTCTATTCAGATTATAAAGTTCACCGGCGCGCGATAGGTACAATATCGGGGTTACATATCGTGTGGGAAAGTGCAATAAACGTCTGACACGATTTTTCGTCCGTAAATAGGGAAGGTTGGAAATAAATTTCATGCTCCTCTAACAAAGCCATCCTTTGTCACGCTCCGAATGTCAAACGTCACTCGCGACGGGGGTAGGGTGAAAAAGGACCGAAGAAAACGCGGAGAACACCGTGAAAACGGAGCGGCGTGGGACGAAAGTATGCGGGAGGTTAAATCGAGCAGCATACGTTAATGACTTCGGCAGGTTCGTACACACCGACGGCGTACATTGTTAAGCTTCCCCCGCAAAGAGCGTTAAGCCTCGCCGACGACGATGACCCCGCTGCCAGTCATCGTCGATAATGACCGTTTCTCCTCCCGTGTTCCTCGGCCCCCTTCTTCCGCAAGGCTCTCCGGCGTTTTCTTTCGCGTACACGGGCGCGCGCCAGAGATTCGGTCCGCTTCCTAATAACTATCGTCATTAGCGCTCCAACGACGGCGACGACGTCGACGGCGGCGAGATTTTTTTCGTGTATGCACGTCGAGAAAGATTTCACAATACCGGTCGTAATTTTTGTAGGAAGGAGGAGGGGGGGGGGAGCAGCCTGTGCGGGGACAGGATTAACGAGTTTTAACGGCACGAAGCCCGTTCCGTTTATTCGGATATGTTCGTCACGAAGGGAGACGGGTGGGTGGCTGGCTTTTGATAAAGCCGCTTGCACACGAAGCTAAGAGGAAGTTGACGTTTCAACTGTAATTTCGTCCGCGAGCTCAACATCGATGAAAACAAAACGTCAGCTGATCTGCGTTCGCCATTCATGACCGTCCGGTGAACCTCTTCTGCGAACGCTCCTACCCGAAGCGGTACGTCAAAAGAGGGTTTTCGCGTGGTCCCTTGGAGCGAACTGTTGCAGCCGTCCATCACGGCCCAGTGATTTAGATTATTAATTCCCTACGCACCGAGGTGGAGTGGCTGGGGCCAGGGAAAGATTCGAGAGGTCTTGCCGTGCACACACCGCTGACAAATCAATAATCTATTATCCGAATGATTTATTCCGCTGCACGGAGCGGTAATTAATTCGGCGATGCAAAGCGCAGTTTTGACGGCGCCTGACTGTTTAATAAACTCCGCGAACTCGTCGCGAAACGGGGCGGTGAGGGGAGGGGAGGGGGGAAGGGGACGTAGCCAGCCGGTCGTGTAAGATGTAAATGAAATAACGTAACCGATCGGCCGTTAACGAAGAGGAATGCGCGATTCAGCGCGGCGGTGTGCGCGCCTTTTCACGCTAGGAGCAGCGACTGCTCGCGTGGTTGTGCGCGAACCTGCGCGCGGGGCGAGGCGTTCACCGAAGCCTGTCTTGTCTGCCGACCTTTCGCGATATAAGCGTTATATTAAGGCCGATGTGATTCACACGGAACGAGACTGGCTAACAAACGAGTGCGGACAGCTGAGTTATACATAACGCGCTCGTCAGCGGTTCCATTGCTCCTCCGATCCCGTTTTCTCTTGGCGTTGCTCTCACTGCCCGCTAACCTATGACTCACACGCCGATCCCGGTCCTCGGACCGAGCACGTACGGCAGATTAGATAATTCAGGTTACAGTAACGCGGTGCGTGGCATCGCTCTGGATCGTGGCCGAATGAAAACTAACCGCGTGCAGGTACAATGGAAATTGGTGTGTACGTACACGCGCGATAAACGTTCGCTTAGCTCACGTGGTTATTACGTTCTCGTGCACACTCATTCGGATTAATAACGTCGGGATGACGTAAAGCTCAGCGGGAGGTCTGGGAAATTTCAAATGGAACTTGCCATTCGCGAGTCGAGCGTTATTTAGACGATCGCCGAGACGGTGGAGCGGAAGAAGCTAAGATCTGAATCGGAGTTCGAAGCCGTCGCGACGACGGCGTCGACGCCGACGCCACCGTGGACTCCGTCCGGGCAATAAATTCTCGATATCACAATGAGCACGTATTGAGCCGTCGGCCGTGCGTTGTAATGGCGCAATGAATCATGCAAAAACTTATCGTGCCCGTCTAGGGGATGAGCCAATGCATGTTTTCATTAGTCACCGTTATTCGCTGCGCCCTTGCAGATCCATTGCGGTGCAGCCTCGGCGAGCAGCGCAGCGCGCCTTTCCGCGCAGCCTTGGGCGAGTATTACCCAGCGTTTCGCTTTTATCTGCTTATCAGCTATCTATCGGTTACCGATCTCATCCCGCGCTATTGGCGGCTCGGTGTTTTTGGAAAGAGAAACTAGATCGTCCGACGCGTGGAAGGGCGGCCGTATCTGCTTGAATACGAGACTATGGGTAGGAAATATTCAAGATTCGATAAGAAATTGAAGATCCAACGAATGGGATCTACTCGTTGAAAAGTGGCGTCGCGAAAGTCGTTACCGTTTTAAAAATTGGTCGGCAGAATACTGGAGAATTCAATGTGTCTGAATAAATTAAAAGAAAGGGAAGACGATGAGTGATATTTTATTCCGTACGCTGGCGTTAGAAAGCTCAAAGAGCCACGCGTAAAGCATGTCATCCAGTACGCGGCGTTACGTTTTATTGTACGGGCACGGTGATTTGCACGGATTACAATTGATTATCGTGGCCGGGGTGGCCGCAAAACTGCGCGAGATGAGAGAATGCGCGTTTTCATTAGTCACCGTTATTTGCGACGCGCGGCGCGATGCACCGTGTAAATGCATGCTGCCCCGAGGGCCTCGCCGAGCCTCCACTTCGACGCATCTCTCTCCTCGTAACTCGACTAATAATGGCAATGTATCTTACGCTGTTCCGTAATAATGCGCTAAATTATTCTAATTTCGCACCTACTAACTAAGTGCATAATGCAATCCTAACCAGAACGACAGTGGTAAATGATTCAGGAAAAAGTGGGATCGCGACGCAACGTAACTGAATACTGCATCACGATGCAGTTAATTCTGCATGCTTCCTAATTGTCTTTCCACTTACTATGTCTCGCAATTGTTAAATACTTGTTTGAATGATTTTCTTATCAATCACTACCCACCACCATAGCTCTCAATCAAATAAGTACGATCGTGAAACACGAAGCGTTCCTCGCGGTTCAAAATCCACGCAACTCGTTCCCGACGCGTGAGGCTGGGGTATCTAATCCGCGTTATTGTTGCGACTCGCATTGGATAAGAGCCAGGGGATCTTAAACAAAGTCGCGAATCTCAGCCCACTCGCACGATATTGCGAAGCGCATATAGATTTTCATTAGTCAGCGTTATTTGCGACGCCTTCGGCCGGCGCAGCGCGATGCACCGCCGATGCAAAGTCAGCGCCAAGGCGTCTGTGTACGATGCCTCCGGGGTGTTCCTTCGAGTATGCATGCCTCGCTCCGCCGCGATCGGTCGCGAGTGTTTTGATATCTCGCGGGTGTACACAAGAGCCTCGTCATTTCTCTTATAACATGTGTGCATAAACAAGTAGAATATGATCACGAGGGAGACGACGAGGAAAACGCCGGAGCGGGACGGCGAGCGAGAAGAACGAATCGGGTAAATGCGCTCCGTGACACTCGGTAAGGGAAAGGCATTTCTCAGGATGAATCAACGAGTGCCCATTCAGTGAACTCATTGAGTCTGAAGCGATAACGAAAGCAGGCGAGTTAAATGCTATTATGTTCGAATATACAGACGTGCTCGTAATTAAACGTGAGGCAGTTATGATAATTAGTAAAATGTACAACGAGCATCTCTCTGGATTCAGGCTTCGCGGCAGAGCGCCCTTGTGTACGCGGAGCTTTTGCGAGGAATTTTGTACAGAAGTTTATTAAGTAATAGAATATCGCGAAGAAGGGGAGGGGGCGACTGTGCGAGGCGGTGCTACAGCAGGAAATAAACTCTATACCCGCTTGATCATCTCCCCTTTCGAGGCACCGACACGCACGAATGCGGACGATTCAGGATAACCGCGGAGCAGTGGATGCCGAGTAACATCTTGTTCCTACTAATTACCCCCGTCAGAAATCAATGTATTTACCTTGGCAGCAACGGCCCCGTTGGCTTCCAGCAGCATTTCCGTTTAGCGTGGCTGGATTCGGGGCAACCTTGAAGGGGCAGCAGAACCCGTTAACGCTCGTACTTCGTTAAGCCAGTAGGAAGTGTATCGCTTAGGAGGCGTGTATTACAATTTATAACGATGGATCTGGCCGCGTGTGATCGGCGCCGATTAATTGCCGGCTCGATGCGATCTCGATAAAGCGATACCTGCAGAGGCTCGCAGCTCCCTTGCTCCGTCCAGGCTCTCCGCTCGAGGGGAAACGATCAGTTCGTAATTTTCGTGAACACCGTTATCCACGCACTCGACCGGCTATTTCTACAGGTTTTGCTCGTGTTCACGACTACACGCGCGCACGTCTTAATGTGCGCGCGGCGCGTAGGTATCGCTCTATGCGGGCAGCCCTGCAAACCCGTGCATAGCGGAATACTAATCCAACGGGTGTGCGATAACGAGAAGCTAGGGAATGGTGAGGTGGCTCGTTGCGACAACGTGTCTGGGAAAAACAACTGGAAAACTGGATTCATTGATCGTCGCACCGGATGAGATACCTTTTGGCGTTGCAATTAGCAGGTAGCGTTTAATGAAGTAAGTACGGATCGTTATCTTTTCACGTGAATGGGTGCGAACGACGTGTCTTCGAGGTATAACTGTTTTTTTTACCATTGAAGATTCGAATGGCGCAATAAGAAGGAGCCTCGGAATGAATGCATGTTCGTAAAAATTGAATTGAATCGGCCAAGCCACGAGAGGGTAACGTAGGAATTGCTAATACCAGTGTAAGCGAGATCTCTATTTGCGTACCGTTAGGGAAATAACCGATGAAGCCGATTGATCGGTCAGCGGCATCTGAAAATCGAGGATCGCCTCTCGTGGGACATTCATTTTGCAAGAGAAAGAGGAGAGGGGTGTGGTCGGACGGTACAGCGGCGCGATCGAGTTCGCACACGCCTGCAACGACTACCGTTTGACCGACTGAAGTACTAGAATGTCAGTTTAATGAATAACGACGTACCTAATGACACACGACGTCATATCCCAGCTCGAGCAGCCACATACGTCAGCTAGGATCTATTCCGTCCGGAAAACCTGCGTCGATGTTTGACGAGGTCGGGCGTTCGAACGACGCGAATTCGCCGGTCAAAGAGTTTTCCACGATTTCTGCTCGAGCCGTCGAGCGATCGTGAAAGAGGAATCCGATTAATTGATATCCCTTTCGCGAGAGGTTAAAAATAAATCCTAACGTCAGAATCGTGCCGATCCCGCTCGACTTTGACAAAAACTATCGCTCCCAATTTTCCTGTCTGTCGCAACTTTCGCCAATGAGAATTACATCCGTGTGTGATAACAAGTTGGGGATAAGAATTTCAATTGGATGATAATCTAGCGACCGCGCCATTGATCCCCCAGCATCATCGAGCCATCGAACTGCAAGTTAACGTATTCCCCTGGCGAGACGATAAATTTCTAACCCAATTACACGTCCTAACAACTTGAAACTTGTAATACGTCGTCGAAGCCGGGCTACACGCTGCATTATCTCACAGACGCGAGCGTTAAGCATGCCCCACACACCGTCACCTCGGCTGCTATCCACCGCGTTCTGCCGACCACGATTCTGTCGTAACGCTATTACCGCGTCACCCTGTATCGACTGGAGAGCTTCAGCCAACGGTACGGGCCTTTCGACTATCGTAAGTGCCGTGTCCCGCGCTGTCCACCGCAGCAACACCTACACCGTTCCGCGTTACTTATCGAGCCATGGCCGGCGTCCATCGAGAATAGAAGCGGGAACATGCAGGAAGCTGAAATGCCCGATGCACCTGACAGGTGCTCACGTATTCACCAACAGACAGTCCTTCACTCTCGGCGCATCAATCTCCCCCAGCCGCCCTGGCCAAAGATACGACGCGACGCTAGTAGATCGAAGCAGCCCTGGGTTTCGGCGCGATCGGTGGCCGTGTCCAGATCGCCCGATGGTAGACAATGACCTCCCCCGGCCGAGATTTTGCAATGTAACACGCGGAACTTTTGTTTCTGCCGGTCCGAGAGCGGAGGGACCACACGCGGGCTGCAAGCCGCGGCTCCGAGCTGGGCCGTGATCTTCGTTCCGCGATCGCGATCGGCGAACGGGGCGAGCGTTGATGTGTCATCGTGGCCCGGCTTCCTCTGGCCAACAGAGGGGTTCTTGTCGTTGAAAGAACACCTTGTGCTCCTCTTCCGCGAATGCTATTCGCGGTCGCGGGACAGGCCCGCTTTTCGTGGGACACGGCGCTTCGACCGCGGTTTCCACCGTGTCTTTGTGAGCCGGCGGTGATTTACGGGCCGCTGTCTGCGGTCATTTTAATAATAATTTCTGGCCCGTTTGTTTATCGCGTTCAAGTCCCGACGGAGTTATTTATGCTCCGAACGCCCGTATGGTAATTGCGGCTCGGTTCCCGGGACTTTTCTTGCGAAATGGCGAATTGAATTGTGTTGCGGGTGAATAGCAACGTTGCGCCCCATAACCGGGTAATGATGAATTGTTTACGATTGTACCTACGACGCGTTAGTTTATCTCTCACCACGGGCACCCAGTTATCGATTGCAACGATAATTACAAGGCTACCAGCGTTATATCGCAATAACCTTCACCCCCGAAAATGGTGCGAGTTCAGTGGTGTACGAGAGAACAGTTTCGATCTCTTTAATGTCGCGATAACGCAAGAGCGTGCAGAGTAATTTCACGCCTCGCGAGCGCCAGGTAAGTTTCTCCTCTTTGAATTTCCCTGATCAGAAGCCGAGTGACCGAAGTTAAGAAACAAGTGTAAAGAAGTGTCTACAGGAGCGGGAATGAATATTTCGCGTATTCCGCACGCTCGCGAATGCATTAATTTGATTCCGATCGCGCACTCATCCATTATAACATCCCGTCAATTTGATTTCGCGTAATGACGAGCTTATTAATCTTCGTGATGAATAGAATTAAATATTTCAATAATCAACGAAATGGCTGTGCAACAACCCCGCACCATTAATTATTTAATAATTAGAGTCACATTACAATTATTTGTAATTACAGTCCAATAAGAAATGATAAATTACGCTCCACTGCCGTCTGTTGCCGTTAATCCAGATTACGTAAAAACAAAATTGATATAATTTCAAGGTAATTTTCCCGATGGCCGGCGTTCATAAATTTTAAAACATACCATGTCACACTAATTATTACGTCGACGAGCACGACAGGCGAGACATTGGAATAATGGTCCGGTAAACGAGAAATCCAACGCAACACTCGATTCAGTTCCTATACGTATGTATGCGGCTTGTTGATTCTTTTACTGTCCACATTTTCGACGCGCGACGCTCTCAGGAGCCGAGACTCGAGAATTTTATACAAGGCGATTCATGAAAAGCAGAAAACCGCTGCGCTCCGCTGCATCGGGCGTCTGAGTTTCGAGCTCATTCGATCAGCGTCACGCACAGAAAGCAATCTTTCTGACAAACGATATACTTATTGCGAATGCAGCGCAAACGGGGCAGCCTCCCGCGATGCGTAAAGGCCGGGCTGCGATTACGCAGTCGACAATTTCGCAGGGAATTCCGTGGAGCAAGTAGCCTGCCAGCCACCTGCCGCCGACATTTACTTTGTGGAAATCCATCGGCACGGCTCGACCGATTCCACGGCATCGGCACGAACATCAAAGTGGGCAACGTCCATAACCGCGCGTGGTTCCATTCAAAGGAACCTGGGCGCGATTGTCTGTGTGTGTGCGTGCGTGTAACTTCGCGGGTTCGTGGCCATGGACTCGCCTGCACGATCAAAAGTAGTCGTGATCGTATTGTACTGGGTGTTCGAGGTGGAAATGTCTACACCACGGCAGTCAATTCTCCTACGCAATTATGAGCAGAGTGTAATTTGTCGAGTGACAGCCCAGGTGATCCAGGACTCGATACGCCGCGCACAAAACTCGAACCTGAGGGAGATCCTCAACTACTGAAGTGCCCTGTGTATGCGCAAGTCCTAGGAGATTTCGGGTCCATTATAGTAGTCTCACAAGGGAAGATCCTGAACCCGGAAATTCAAAAAATTCTGAAACTTTGTGAATATGTAGGGAATTTCCTCTTGATTACAACGCAATTTTTGTTTACTGCCCAAAATCACTCTAAGGGGGGTGTAATTGACCCCTGAAAATCCGGTTATTTTCCGATTTTGTGTTATAACTCGTGAACTGTAAAATAACTTTTTTACCAAATGATAGATCTAATTAAAAGAAGTAACTTTTTGTCTTGAAACTTTTTTTCTATCTCTTACAGTTCGCGAGTTATAACACAAAATCGGAAAATAGCCGAATTTTTAGGGGTTAATTTCACCCCCTTCGAGTGAATTTGGGCAGCAAACAAAAATTGCGTTGTAATCAGGAGGAAATCCCCTGCATACTCACAAAGTTTCAGAATTTTTTGAATTTTCGGGTTCGGGATCTTCCCTTGTCAGTGATTTCAAGAATTTAAAGGACACGACGAATCACTGTGATCCCTAGGGACCCCAGCTCTCTTAGGACTTTCAGATGCACGTGTCTCTGAAGGTTCCAGGACTTGGAGGTTTCCCAAATCGCGCACGGTGTGTCAAGTGTTAGGTGTCGCCTGTATCGCGTCTGACAAGGTTTCTTTCGAAATGAACGTTCGACACCACGAAATATCTCGTATCATTCAAACTACCGCGGCGTCAAAACTCTTTTTGGGACACCTTGTATGGCCCCTACCGAAACGGTTGCTTTTATTTTGATCGGTGCCGAGGCAAGGATCTTTAGCGGTGAAATTTTTACTGCCGAGTTCCCGTATCTTTACCGATTCGGAACACGATCGCACGAAATATAAATATCCTTTTTATTCTGCCGCGATATCGCGCGAGGTCGGGTATACGCGAGCAGCGCGTTTATACGTAGTGTAAACGCGTGCGCGCGTGTGGAGCGAGATTGGTGTGGGTGTCGTTAAACGCTAAGCCGCTCTGGGATTTCGGTTATCTCTGGCCCGGATAGACTGCGTTAATTAAATGCGGCCGTACTAATGAAATCCAAATACGTGCGCGTATTACGCACTTACGCGGTCGCGTCTGCGCGCAAGAAACGTGCGCGGAAACCGTTAGTCGATTCGCCGAAATCACCGATCGACTTCACCCGACGAGCCACTACCCCCGGGGAAATGTCACTGTCGTGCCCTGTCTCGCGAATTGCCGTTCAACAGCACCCGACGCGATGAAAGAACGAGCGAAAGGAAACGGCGAACAGAGAGGCAGGGAAAGGGAGCGACGCCCGATGCGCCCTGCTGGTACCTACGTATGTATGTACGTCGTGTACGCGTCGGGAAAAAAAACCAAGGAGGAAACAAAGGGGTCAAATAAAGGAATGGGCTCCCATTGCCAGAAAATAAAGTGGCCCTGTGACACGTGGGAAATTCTGGCAGGCTGCAGAATGCAAGGCTGTCGTCGGCGTATGAAAGAGTTTCGTATGAAAGTGGAAAGGGGCGCGCGAATCAACGAGTGTAAATCAGTTTACTCTGGAGAAAAGGGGAAGATTGCAATCCGCGTATACCGTCTCTGCGTTTCCCGCCCAGGAATTCGGTCCGCGCCAGTTTACGGGCGTTGTAAGGAAGTCTTCCGTCCGTTATACTGAATGAAACTTTTTCAGAAGGAGCCGGCAATGTAATCAGACGGTGATTGCACGCCCCTACGTCGCGTCTTCCGTATGATCGTGAGGATGTTTAACCACTGGAAATTGTATCAGCAGGTTGGTAAACGTTGCTTCGCCACTTTTCTCCCCACTAGTCTAGCGACGGAGGATCTGGGTGTCACAAAGTACACAGAACTCGATTAGTTTTGCGTCGGAATAATTACGAAACTAAACAGAGTTCCGGACCGAGGATCAGGGCCTTAAGATTGCCTGATAACACCCCCGCAAATACTTTGCGTCGCGCAACTTTCAAAGCAGCGAGAATATTTAACATTAACGCGCGATTTCCATCGATACTGCAAAGCCTGCTCGAATTAAGGATGTCGCGAATCCTTTTATCGACGACCTCGGATCGGTAGGCCCATAGAAAATATCTGCCTCCGCGTTTACGTCACGTGCGACCCAGGTTCGCAATCAGAGAGTCAATTTCTTCGCGCAGTTTTCCGCCGAGGAATTCGTATCCAGGCGGATTTTATCGTCGTTTGATTTGCCGTGAAAGACGATCTGTCAACCTTGCTCCGGTTGAATAGATCCCTATCCCCCGCTGGCCTCCCGTTCCGTGGACAATGGACGAGCACGAGCCGTGCATTCAGTGACGCAGGGATTAGAAAAAGCGGGGTGAGAAGCTCGAGAAAGGCGTTCCGAGGGCGCGAGAGGAGCTCCATATTCGTCTCGAGGCTTCGCCCTTTTCCTTGGGTATGAAAAACTTTACGACCGATAGGATTGAACGCTTGGAACGCTGGGATCTTCAATTGGAACGATCACGTTCCACTCGTGTTCTTTTTTCTACTCGAAGATGGTAAAAATATGATCTATTGGACGGGGAATGCAAGTACAACTTCCTTCGATGGAAAGGCAATTAGAGGAGGGGTTACTTCACACCGTGAAGCAAGTGCTTTGAAGCAAGAAATCACCAATTCGCGGATGTATATCGAATGACACTAGGAGGGTGAAATAAAGTCACATTAGAGAAGGTTCAACTGTGAGTTCCCCAGAGCCTCGCGTGGCGAATCGCTAATTGGAGAATTGTTATCGTTCGGCTCGTCTAGAAGTCCGGCTAACAAGTTAATATGCACGGCAAACAATGCCAGCCGCGTGAAAATAGATTTACGACGATTACGAGGCCGGGCAGGCGGCCCGCTCCAAACGCATATAATTGTTTCACGGCTGAATGCCGTTGCATAATATTGCACATTGTAACGCGGAGATCGTGGTCGGCCGACGGCCGTTGAATGCGCGCCGCGATTCCACCGGCATCGGCACAACGATGGAAAAACTGGCGAATCGGTCGGCTCGTCGCGTCGCGTGTTTACGTGTTCCGAATGACAGCTGATAAATGCCAATCGCAATTGGAATTCTGTTTTATCGCCGGCCCTGTCACCTGTTAGCGGAACAAGCGGAACACGGTGTTCCGTGCGCTATTTCCGAATTCGACTAGAACGCGCGAAAACACCGACCCGTAATTCGTCCAGGGAAATGCCACCGATATTGCTCGATCCACTAATGTATCGCGACTAATCATTTCGTTGACCGAGTCGCCCGACCCCGTGGCCTTTTGGCCGGTCGAGAGACGAGGCTCGCGTTTAATGAAGCTCGGTCGCAACGTTCGATTAAATTAATAAACGTTGCCCGAGTGGCCTCGAATGTAAAACGGTCCCGCGGCATGGATCGTTGACGTTGAATCGATCTCGAGCGGTCCATCGCGATTGATCAGGGGCACCGGGAGTGGGCACGACGAGAATCTGGTTCCTACCAGGGGTGGGTTGTTTGCACCCATTAAAAGTTGGAGTACCGGCCGAGTTGCCAGCAGGCCATTCTAAAGAGGAACGTGAGAAATGAAACACGATTTCCGCCGCGTATATAACCGACCCGTTTCAATGAGGCAGCGATGAGAACGGCCAGTTCCGATTCCTAAGGATTTACGTGACGGGGTAGCTTGTTAGCCTTAAAAGCGGGCGCTCATTGGAAATCGATGCCTATGCACAGGCCGCCTTCGTTGCCTTACAGAAAACGTTCCTATACGTTCAATAAACGCGCGATGCATTCTATCATCCTCCTTATTGCTTTTCAGAGATATCCATAAAATGTATCAGTTGTATCGCACAGCCTCTATAAAGACTTCGCCCGGCCTGAAAGGAATCCGACGACTCTGATACCTTTGTGTCGTTACCTCACAGCAGGATTACGCTCCTCAGACTCTCCGTTTTTATGAATATTTAGTGACGCTTTCGGCGAGGAATTGCGAGACGGCTTTCGGGATCGATTAATAACGCGCCAACAAGTGGATATTATTTTGTCGTTAGCACGGGGATGAGTTTTCTGGGCGAAGCGCACATTTGCTGGCAAACAAATGTGCCTGTACGCGTTAGGCTCGCATTGCTTGCTCGCCTTATGCTCACTTGACTGTTTATGCTCATCGATCTGCTTGCCCGGCGTTTGCCGGTGTGCGTCATTTCCAAGCAGATCAGTAATTTGCGGCTGTTCACGAGCGATTGATGTGCCGTCGTCTTGTCGACGTGCGCCGTACACAATATCGGGCTGTAAAATTCATAAACCAAACCGGTCGCGGTGCACGCAACCAATTCAATAGTCGCGCGATTAACACCATCTCCTGCCAGCTTCTAAATAATATAATTGCTTCCCTGACGACGGCATATCGTCGGCCTTCTGTCAGTCGAGTGAACGGGCCACGGTGGATTTTCGTTCGCGGCGGGCCTGTGCGCCGCTTAAACTGAACAAAATCGTTACCCGCTTTATCGTCGGAACTTCGTGACGTTAGAACAAGTTCCTTAATCGCCGGTGGCGCATCTGCGTATCGGCTCGCTGCAGCAAGCTGCACCGGTTGCAGCGGGCGCATAAGCTTATGCAGAGATTCAGGATCGATTGGCCGAACAGGCCGCGCCAACTTCGAGTCAACTGAATTATGTCCCGTCCACGTCGATTTGCACGCCATCGTCGCATTACCTATTGGCAACGGATCATAACCGCCCTCCCCCCTCCCCCCCCCCCCTCCCGGATAGCTTGCCGCATACTGCAAATCGCTTCCGTTACACTTTCCACGAAATTTATATTGCAGCCTCTAGTCGGCTCACGACGTCGAGAAGTCCACCCACGTCTCCTCACCTTTATTCTAGCGTTCAACGGCGGCTGAGTTAATGGCGTTAAATTGGGATCTCGTCCAATCTCTCTCCTCGCGAGAAACTTTGCGAATATTCGCCAGCGAGGAGCGTATAAACATGCATGCCTGATACACAGAGTGCTTTTAAGATGATATCAGCTGCAGTATTAAAACGCTCCGAACTCCGAGATATTTCTGTAAAATGACGGCATTTTAAAACTATCCCGTGTGCCGCTCCTAATGCGCGGGTGTTCTCGAAAGTCAGCTTAGCATCTTCGCGTTCGGTCTAGTAAGAGTAAGATTGCCTCTAGTGCAAGGGAACTCTGTCAGGCATTCGGTGTGCGCAAAGCACGTGGCCGTGCAGCGCCGTCGTATGGGTTGTGCTTTTCCAAGAATCGGCAAAGTTAATACAGGAGGATGATCGATAAATTAGACGAAAGAAATTTCAGCCTTATGCACGGCCGAGTCGGGGCATACATTCCCACCTATGTACACTCGGTCAATAAAATAATAACGTTGACAGAACAAGCAGTTAAAATCTGCATACTATTTAAGGACGTCTACACGCGATGCTTTCTGCACGGCGCTGGAGTCGGCCAAGGCCCTCTGCCGTGCAGTTGCATCCCGGCTGCAGCAGCCATTCTTTAACAGGGTTTCGTACGGCCGTTCATAATAACGCAGACAATAAATCGTGCGCCATGGGAACGCGCAATGACGCTGTTCTAAATTATCTCCATTCACCACGAAATCTCATAAAGATTGACAGTGGCCGCAGACCACAGCCATTTATTGGAAGTGGAATTTGTCGACTGACTTCGTCCCCGGACATTCGGTCTGGCACAGACTGCTCCGCCGAGCGGCATTTCTCGCGCGCTTTATGCTTCGTAAAATGCAACGTCCTCCAGCCAACGGAGGAAAAAAAAGGGGAGAGAAGAATACCGAAGAGCACGTGCGCGCAAAAATTGAGCGGACGTGAAAGGGAAGGAAGCGATTCGTCGACAGAATGGTCGGTTCTTGGAGATTTCGCGACATGACATGACACGTGAAAATATCGGAATGGTTTCGAGGAATGCAGAAGGCTCGACGCAGGTGGGATGGAGTAAATTCGGATTCGATGTTAAAGAATTCGCGCTTCTCTATACGACGAAAGTTACTTAGCACTGTAGAGAGCATTGCGAGGTAACCAGGAAATTGTTCTAGGAGGACCTTGTCTCCAGTAGATTGGAATAATGTCTAAGCGAATTTGGCTGGGGAGGAGACGCCGCAAATTTGATTTTTATAGTCGCGTTTATAACTCGGTTAGGACATCCATCTACCCTTGCCGACTTTCTGTACCTTCATCCTCGGGGACGCCGGCGAAGGAAGGAAGGCGCACGACGCCGGAGGTCTTTGACCCCGGGCCCCCGCGCAGGAACAGAAAAAGAAATGTAGAAAAACAGGAAGAAGCCCGGCCTTGAATTCGCTGAATCAGGTCGTCATCTTCCATGGGAACCGGCGTCCCTTATTAATTTCATTTTTATAGTCCCCTTCCCCTCCGCGAAACCTTGGGCCGCTGGCTTCGTGGACAGCGAGCTTACGCGGCAACGGCGAAACTTTTAATCCCGGCCTTAATAATTGTCGTATAAATAATAAAGCAAGTTCCAACCCCGGAAGCGGCATTCTCGAATTTACGTATAAACGCAACCGGGGACACGGCCAGCTGTTGCGAAACTTTGATTAATTTTTACATCGCGATAACGAGCGACGCCACGGCCAAACTGTTCTTCGACAGGTCGAAGTGGACTGGCAGGTCGAAAGTGTAACCTTCGCGGTTAAGTTTCCTCGGATAGCGGAAAAATTTTATTCCCCGCTGCAAGATCCTTTTAGCCTTGTACTCTTCTGGGCAAACGAAGTTCACAAACGAACGAAAATTCGATTTAGACTCCCATACATCATACGCCTCTCTTTCCCAGCCTGCTCGTCCCTCCGCCTTCGTTTCTCGAAGGTCTCGCTCGTTCCACGCCGCGTCGCGTCGCTTTTCCACGAAAGGAAATTCACGTGGCGGGGCCACGAATCTCCCGCACAGACACAACGGATATCTAATTTTTCTGTTTCAGAAAGTTTCGCCAGTGCCCGACGCTGCTTTCGCCCCGGGGACGAGCGATCGTGACGGCATTCCGCGAATTCCTCGCAGTGGCCACGAGACCCCGTGAAAAATCCGCCGCCGTACGACGAAGGAATCGGGGGTGACTCGATCGTAGCCGCGTTTCCGTCCGCGACGACGACGACTGCGAATCGCTCAACTGGAATTGCCCGTCCATGTGCGCCGGTGGCTTTCAAAAGCGGTAATAATTCGCGAAAAGTTACCTCGAATTGCTGCGGAAGATCGGGACCGTCCGCAATTTCGGACGAGAATTATTTGCGCGAACTTTCAGAATGTCCCCTTGGCGACAAAGCCATCGGTGACTCGAAAAATTCTCATACATTTCTCGTCGCGGTTCTATGAATCCTCGTCGCTAGAAAGATTGGATTCCGTATCGACGTTCCACTCCAAAGTATGTGAACCACTGAGTAAGTAACCTAAATGAAATTTCGCAAGCCGAAGAAAAAGGGCTTAATACAATGATACGTTAATATTTGAATGGCCCGTTCCGAGTTAAAAACGGTATTCAAAGGAACAATTGAACTGTCCGATTGTACCGCGTTACGAACCGTTGAAAACTGAGCCGCGGTCAGTGCACCCATTCTCTTGCACAATTTTCGACGTAACAGAGAACAAAAACGCACCGTAATAATTTTCCCCCGTCCGGCCGTCGTACCGTTCCGGTTTCGAGGAATCCCACTCCTCCCGATAATCGCAGGGGCAAAACCAAGCCACGATAATTCTACGGTTAATTGCTTGTGCGTTAATTAAGCTTCGGTTCATATTTGGCGGTGTGGCATTACCGCGAATAACCCCCTGGTTGCCGAGGCTCGCCCCGGCATACCGCACCGTTTCCAGTAGCCGGTCGGATGTTCGTACTTTTGTTTAATGCCGCGAAAAGCGAGAATCGAGTGATACAAGGCATTCCCAAGATAGCATAATTGCCGGCGCGTACAGAATCTTGTAAGGTATGCGCCGTCCACTCGAATGACAGTGCTCGATCACTGTCAGATCGACGTTGCACGCCGTTGGAATACCAGCGGGGCAAGAAGAGCCTCTTTAGAGGCCGAGAAAAAGAACGCCCGCCTCTCAGGGAGACTAAGAGAGCGAAACTCGAAAGTCGACGTTCGAATCGATCATTGCTTACACGCTTTCCCATAGCTAATTACGCGGCTAGTACTACTAATAATAAGCAACGCCGATCCTTCGCCCCATTAATCCTTGTCAACGGGCTACCTCTCATCGGCTCGCGAATAGTTCGTTATTTGTATTGCGCAACCGTTCCCTCTACCCTCGCTTTCTTCCCTGCTCCTCGTTTCGCGAAACGAACGTTCCACGGTCCAACAGAATTATACTACCGATAAAGGTATCGGGAAACTTTCGATCGCCACGCCCGGGCGAAAATGTTTCGCGGGTCATCGACAGATCCCTCGACGAGGATTACGGAAGAGAGAGAGAGAGCCACAGAAAGTACCTATCTGCCTACGTACAGCGAAAAGCAGCGTAGTGCCTATACATACATACGTACATATATCCGTGTATTTTACGAACGATCGGCACATCTGAGCGCATCGCGTTGCACTTTCAGCCGTTCAGCTCGCGATAATGCAGCCCGTGCGCTGAACGCGGGGGTGTGCGATAACGCGCGACGAAAATTGATAATATTTCACGGCGAGGGCCGGGGGAGAGAAAGAGAAGCGGGAGACTCTTTTATAATTGGTTGGCATTTGCATGCGGTCTTTACACTTATTGAGGTTTAGCCGCGAACCGGTCGCTCCTCCTGTCCGTTTTTATCATTTATGCCGGCTACACAACCGGCTCGTAGCACGCGATCCAGAGAGCTCCCTCCGCTCTTTCCTTGGGCCTCATCCCTTTCTATCCTCACACCCTTTCTCGCTCCCCCTAATCCCGCCGTCCCTTCTTCCTCTCTCCCTCGACCGCCGACCCGCCTCCCAGAACTGCCATTTCGCAGCCGCGTGGGACGTTTCAGTCCACTTACGTCCCTCTGCTTCAACGGCCGCGACTTCAAACAATTTGCAACCTGTTACCACGACGATCCGCCACCTTTTTTCTATTAGCCTTCGCACCAATTAAGGATAATTAATTGCTGGGTCCTCCATCCCCGGGCTCGCTCTCTTTCGGCCTACAGGAATAAATTTTCGAGGCGGAGGGATTTCGAAGGGGGCGCGGAAAACTTCAGGCTGACCGATCTAAAATTCTCGATTAAGTAGTCTTTACACGGACGATAAACTGGGAGTTCGCCGAGTCTTCGGGAAAAAGGATAGCCAAAGGATGACAGGGACGATGCAACTATAACAACTACTTAATGAATTTGCATGCGGAAAAAGGAAAATTATGTTCCGTGCTTCTTCCCTGCACCGTATCCGTCACTGGGGGACAAGTGATGTATTAATTATCGCATAACGTGTAGTAAGTATATAGTAATGACTGCATGGCGCAGTCAGAAGGATAGCTTTTAATGACGAGGAAGGATGCAAAGGACCGGGTGGAGCGAAGGGGGATGATAAGAGCCCACCATACACGTCAAACTGCGATCACTAATAGTACACCTCCGGTTCGAGATAATTATCGGACCGGTCGCGAAACTACTCGAGCCGATGCACACCCAGCTTCTGTCGGTTCTTCGGGGAGCGCGCGAAAGAAGGAGCGGAGTGGTAGAGAGCACGGGAAAGGTGGTTCGATCCGAATTAAAATCGTCGGTGGAGCGTAAAGCCGACCATTCGGTGTGACGTACAAACGAACAGATTCTTGGAAAAGATGTAGTCGAACGGTTTTCAGAAGGAATGCTCCTCATTAGACTTAAGCCGCGTCGTTATATTCCTTGTCAACGGCAGTGGCTTACGCTGAGGAAGGAGGGGGACGGGTAAGAAGGAAATACACTTGATATAAACCCACTCTGTCAAGAAGACCGAGAAAATTGTCGTTTTCGTCGCACGAAACGTCCGCAGGAAATGCAATCATCCGTATCGGAGGATACGTAGAGCGCAGAAACGCCAGACTGAAAAAGAGGAGCCTAGAGTTATGCGTTTGTAACTGGCTCCTGGCGTCTCGCCTCTAGCATCGCGAGGTGCAGGTATTCGCATGAGATTTAGATGTTCTTCTCGATATGAAAATGCGGCGCTGACACTCGAAAGGTAGTGCTTTGAGAATTTCGAAGAATCTCCACTATTTCTGGGTGAATAAGAGGGGCAGCCGGAAGGGCGAAGAGCAACGAGTGAATGAATAATTGCATTCATCACAAACAGCATTGAAATAGCTGCTGAACATGGCTCATAGTTGAAAGCCAGCAATGGCGTGAAACAAGATTCACCGGGGTCCAGATTCCCCGTAGATTTGTATCGCCATCCAACTGCAGCGTGTTTCACGGTTTGCTGGATCGCTCATCGCTGCAACGACCGCGATAATAACGACGTAAACTCACCCCCGCGCGGTACGCGCCCCGAACACAATATAATGCCCCGCGGTGACGTGGAACACTCGGTGACGACTCGCGTCATGGCGCGTGCGCCCCAGCCATCGTCGAAGAATTATATCGCCGTCCGAGATTTAAGCGGCGGCCCCGCCGGCAGCCGTTGTCGCTGTTTGCGTACGGTAGTTAAGACTCGGTTGTTTCCTCGTTTTAAGAGCGTTTTCTCTCTCCCGTTCGCGCGCGGGCTGCCGCTCTTAATTTAGTTAGCCGTTGGGTCGGAGCGAGAGGTCTGAGAGGTCCGTAAGACACTTTATCATTAAGGACCTTTCCGGCTCGTTCCGCCCGTAGGAAATGTGCAGGGCGCGGGGCCGCGTTTCAGGAGGGAATTTTTCATTGGAACCCGGCAAGAACGAGGCGCTAAGCAGCCGACCGTTTTTCAAGCTCGCGGCACCCGCTCCCAGTATATCTCGCCTCCTTTGTTCCGCCATTTCTTAGTTACTTCTTAATTCCATTTGCATGTCCTTTAATTTGCACGTAAGTGAAGTTTAAGGCGCCGCCGCGCCCGCGGTGGTTAGATCTTTTCTCCTCCCTCCGGCTGAGTCGGCCGCGACAGTGAATCAGTGCTCGCGCGACAAATTCGAAATTCAATTGAAAGATACCTACGGGGTCTAGTTGGCGGACTCAACGTCTGCTCGCACTTCGTAAAATGTTCGTTCGCGCCGGTAGGATTTATTCCGAAGCAATTAATGTCATCGTGTCGTCGTGTTGAGATAGTACATAGTTTAGTAAGGCGGGACACGTGTTTGCCGTTGTTCGTAAATAGTACGCCGAGCTGATTCGGTGTGAACACGTACACGTGTCACGTGTTACTACCAACGATTTCGGGAACAGTCGACGGTGTGCTGTTTCGTCAAGTAGATTTCCCTGTTAATTTCACTGGCAATGCCTTTGCAACATTTATTTCGAGCTTCTCTCCCTAGTAGAAATTTGTCTCGTTTTTCCCGATTTCTGGTGAGGTAATAGCCAGGCTTGGATAGGGAAAAACTAGAAAGGAAAAACTAACCAAATTCCGCCTAAAACCCAGTCTGTAAAACTGGAATAGTTGTAACTCGACTCTGGCTAACTAGTTCACATCCAGTTTTTCCATTTTAATTCTTGGCTAGTTATAACCTGACTCAAGCTGTCAAGTCCATATCTAGTTTTCCTTATTGAATTTTAGTCTAGGTTTTCGCCACCAGAAACTTGTAAGAAAATGTGTGGAAAAATTAGTTGAAAAAAAAACAATCAAATCTATATTTAAAGATATCGCAGCAAGTCAAACATATTTATTGAATAAAGCAAACATGGAATCTAATGAGCGGAAAAAAAAATTAAATGCTAAACGAGTGCGTAGGTGTAGAAAAAGAAAGGAAGTGTTAAATGCTAAATATCACGGTAAGTTCTAAATACGTTACTTCATATATCAAGATATTCGTACGTGACAAAATACTAGTTTTATTACTTCTTTATAGCACCATAACCTCATTTTTCATAATTATCTTTGTATAAACACACGTAAACATTAAAAAATCTAGTTATTGTTAAAAATTCTTAAAATATGTTAAAGTTTAAAGTAACTCATAAATTATACAAAATATCTTGACAAAATAAAATATTTTTTGGTTAAATGTAAAAAGGAAAGAAGAAGGAAAATACCGATTCAGCCGAATAAAATTGGAATATTTTTCAATTGTTACCAATTAATTTTATTGAATAAATATTTTTCTGTCAATTTAACAGGTATTTGTAATATTTTTTTCAAAATTCGACAATAAACGTTCGCTAGTTTTAAGCTAGTTTTCCCTACTAGTTTTACGCTAGTTTTCCCTACCAGTTTTTCCACACTATCGCCTGGGAGGGAAAAGCATTACATGACTAATAGGGAACTAGTAGGGATTCCTAGTAGGGCGCTAGTTGCACCAAGGGAAAAACTAACTAGTGCCCCACTTTTTCCCCAGTTGTATTTCTACTAGGGCTATTGCTCCACCGCGGTAATCGCGTCACAGTAACGACTTCTCGCCCGTCATGTCGTTACGTAAGTGGACTTTGACGCGAATAAACAAGCGTTTCGCGAACAAGTATCAAGTATCGTTTCTATCCTCTTCCCGTCGATTCCTTCTGGCTTTTAATCGATTGGAATACCATCGAGCGTGCTTCGCCATGCAACGACAAAGAATGGTTCTATCGTTCGGCGATATTCGGCGATTAAACACGCCATTAAATCATTTCCACTCGATTAGGGAACGCGGGAAATTCATTTCGGGACAAGAATGCGCAATTTATGCGATAACGAACGGGGAACGATTAATGCAGTCTATTCAGTTTCCTTTCCGACGTCGCCCTAGTTTTATCGCTCGATTATTGACACGATGAACAGGTGTGAATTACGCATTCAGCGCGAAGACAATATATACGAAGATCATAGCTCACCGAGGATTAGGATTCTCTGACAGAAATAGTCGCCTACATGTATCATTATTGCAAGAGTAGCGGGTGCATCTCTCGTCAGCTTCGCGACGTAAACGGAGCAACGCGAGGAATCCCACGAATCGGACCATTCGCGGTTCAAACTCTCGGCCACTCAGTCGGCTGATGCACGACCTTGCCTCGTACCACGGCATCGGGCAGAAATTCAGCCCTGGGGCGGATCTGCATAACGTTCGATCGGTGGAAAGAATGCACGAGTGGCACGCGCAGGAGGGCATGCAGTTCGTGCCGGCACTGGCCGCGCGGTTTTGCACGGGCACAGAGAACCGGCGATCGTGTCGCGCGCAAAACACACGTAAGTGTTCAGCGGGTCATGCGAAGAGGTGGACGAGGCGGAGAGAGTGAGACAGGAGCAAAAAGGGCGAGAAACAGAGAAAGAGAGATGGGGAGAAGAGGAGAGGGAGAGAGAGAGAGAGAGACAGAGAGAGTGATAGAGAGCAGCAAGGAACGTTCGAGGACGCTCGACAAAGGCGCGCTACCCTCGTCAGCTAGTTTAAATCGTACATGAATAAATTCAATCCTATCACGGCCATGCTAATTTCATACAACAAGGTTCTAGTACCTGTGGAAAGCTATATAACCATCCGTCCGACGAGAGCATCTACATAACACGTAGCCGCTTACGCTTTGCCCCGAACGCGCAATGCAAACTTCACTTCGTCGCTTTCTAGCTGCCCTCTGTTGTTGACTTCGGGCTTCGGAACTGGCGTCGTAAAATTCTCGCGGTGCCAATCTCGGCCACCGCCCCCCCCCCCCCGTTCCTTTCCCGTGCGCCTCGCGCTGCCAACCACCCCCGAACGTGTCAACCGTGAAAACTTTCGGAATATTAGTTTCGTCGAAAGTTCGAGTCCGAACTCAGTCAGTCAACTATGTTGGGACATGCTAAACGAGCCGATCGCCTGGTTCGCAAAGCGCATGGTAATGTGGTCACCAGTGCACGGCGAAATTTTTACAACGGTCCGTCGCGTCGTGGGATTTATTGCGATTGTTGTACACAAGCGGTTAGAGGCAATTAAAATCGCCGTTAGTGACGAGAGTGTCGATGCCCCCGATAATTATACACCGTGTGCACGCAATTGCGTATTGAAACATTTATTAATTGACCCAAATTCTCTATACGAGTCTATAAAATGGACTGTTGACAATAGTAAATTATTATGGGATATCTGAATAGGAAAATTAACGAGCTCCGACGATAGGTAAATAATGGACGCGGCTACCGAATGCTGATTACGGAGAAGTCTGTAATAATCGAATGAGCGGACGCGTAATTATCGCGGCGATACTGCGGGGAATATGGAAAATTTACGGGAAAATTGTAAAATAATACTTTTGTCATTCGCGAGCAATACGAGCTTCATGCTTGGAGAATTATTAACCGCATTGATGCGTTAATGGTCTCTAAAGCCGCTTTGAAAATAGAATTAAACGATAATTTCATGGCGAAATCCGTTTCATTCGGATTACATTACGGGTTAAAAAGAGCTATTGGCCATTGAAAGTAAGTTGGAAAAAAGTTAAACGCGAATGATTTTTGCATCTACCAGAGCTAAATTCAATACTCATCGTTGAAGGTTTCAATATGCCATAATCCGCGAGTGCTGAATTCGTAAACACAGTTATGAAAAATGAAAGGCGAGTTGCATGATATTAAATCTATGACAGAAACGTTACCGAATAAATGTAGGTAATACCATTGCATCGATATAAAATTCCTTCCATAGCAGAAATCCATTATAAATTATTTCCCAAATGTGTGGATTTTGGGAATAAATTGCACCACACCGAATGGAAACCAGTTTTTCTGTTAAATCATTACCAAGTTTCATTAACGCGCCAATGGATCCGAAGATAAGAGTTGATGTACTTATAATATTAATTGCATGCAAATGCAGACTTAATGTAACGACGGCCTCTTAATTCCCATCGCCCTTGAGTGAAGTTGCTCAACGTATAAATTTTTAATTTCCCTTCGAACGTCTGGCGAATATTTTATCGAGCATGAACAATTCACCTCTAGGATGCCACATATCACTGTCAACTGAAATTAGCGCGAGAAGTGTTTAACGATAACTTAATTAACGAACGTTGTCACATTACCTACGTTTATCGCAGGGAAAAATGAATAGATGATTGGGGCAATTAAAAATCAATTAAAAGCTTTCTAGAAGTGAAGCTATGACACGCCACACGATAGGAATGCTCGATATGACAAAATAATCGCAGATGAGAATATTCAGGCCACTTTAAAATTCAAAGCGTGTATTATTCTGAATCGTGGCCAGTGGAATGTAAATTAGTGCCTATACTTTAGTGAAACATCACAGAAATAAACAAATCTTTGTCTGAAAAGATACGATTTCAAGCGTGCACGCTTTTCAATGTTCCCTAATCTCCGAATTTGATAGAAATGTCATAGCGCGCATCCGGCGGAATGAAATGCAAACTGTCAATCATCCCTGCATGCGTGTATTTGTTAAACACGTAGGCGGCAACGCTTGCGGGCAGGCCAGATGGAAAGTGCAAGGTGGAAGGGAAACCGCGCACTCTATTGTTCCACCCTCTTTTCCAGGTTTCAGAAGCGTTCGCGGCAAGTGCATTTTGTTGTGTGTGCTCAGAAATCTGTTATTCAATTTGAAATGGCTTTATCGCGCGTCTGAAACCAACCCCAGATCTCGCATTGATGCCAAACTACATGGACTATGAAATCTCTTCCCAACAGGCGCACATGCGTAGCTCTGCATGCGGCGCACTTGGCTTCTCTCTCCATTCACGTCAACTACCAACACACACGAATGGGGTGAAATCGAGTGCTAGGAAGTTTCCCCGGCGATACTTTCCGCGTATTCGTTCGAGCATGTGCGAGCGGGGAAACGAAAGCGATCGCAAACTGAAATGGATATGTAATGACACGGTATACCTAGCGGTAAAACGATTAAACAAGAAATTTTTATCGAGTGCTCGGAACTGTGCAAGTATCCAATGCATACGATATCGCTCTTTCCCGTGCAGCGGCAGTTATTTATTCAGCAAGGGGAATATTTGATACATTCAGTTAGAAACAGAAAAGTATCGAGTACCTAAAATGATTATTACCCACATTCCTTCTACAGGTTATCGCAAATAAGGATTAACCGGCAGTGACGGTCCAATTACATCCACGTAACTCTATTTCCTTTGAATCGGGTCGCTCGTGATAGAAAGGAAATTAAGAAGAACAAAAGGATATTGTTAAATATAAATCCAGCTCGTTCCATCGATCAGTTTGAAGGCGGCCAGTCAGTCTGCTAACGAGGTGCCGCAGACGTAGCGAGACCGTGAAGAATAATAGCACTTTTGTCATTAAACGAACGCTTAAATTCGATACCTTAGATCAGCGTCTGCCAATTAGAGCGAGCTACAAGGTCGAGACTGTGCTGTGAATTCCGCGTTTACTGTCCGCGCGTGCTACTCGAGTATGGTAATACGATGGGAAGGAAAACGAGTCTGGTCTTCCAAGAGTACACCCGCTGTTCTTCAGCTAAATTGAGCCACCTGAGAGAGGTAAGCCCTTAATGTACCCACCCGCGAGCTTTGATCTATCTACGTTCTGTATCTCTCCTCCCTTTGAATTATCTTATCGCGTCGCGAGCGACTTCTATCTCATAAAGTCATAGAAAAATCCCGCGGACAGAAACTGCTTAACCAGAGACACTCACTCGAGCGATAAACGATAAAGCAATTCTCTTGCAGCTGCTTCGCAAGCCCGTGTAATTATTCGATTGTAACAGAATGAATATTCCGATTCATTTTATGAATAGTTATAAAGTACATTTATGCGTCCGAGCAACGGATGCTTGTGCGCATCAGCCTAATTGGAAATGTTCAGAAATGCGCGGGAAACGAGAAGCAACGTGATAGCAGCGCCAAGCCAACTTCGGCGATCACAGCAATCATTTAAAATGAAATTTCAAATACAATCGGCTGAAATTCACAGAAATATTACCCACTAATTCTTATCATTACATACTCTGCATGGAAATGTCAATCTCGAAGCAGCCAATAACCGAAACGGTAAATAACGCAACATAACAAACTAAAATAAATACCAATGTAATCAGCTTTACTGGCTTACCACCATGATCTCCTTCAAATTCTTCCGAAATATGTAGGGGATTTTAAATGTCTCACAGCCACAGAGTACAGACGCACAATCCCATTTCATCTACAAAAAAAAGAGAGAG
Source organism: Andrena camellia (assembly GCA_029448645.1). Classification (NCBI taxonomy): domain Eukaryota; kingdom Metazoa; phylum Arthropoda; class Insecta; order Hymenoptera; family Andrenidae; genus Andrena; species Andrena camellia. The sequence continues at coordinate 12,864,118 of CM055679.1, read as the reverse complement.
ACTCTACTAAATATCGGTATTCCGCTTTCAAATGGGAGGAAAAGAGAGAGAAAGTTTCGTTTCTCATTCTCTAGCATTGAATGTTTGCGAATCTGGTTGACATTAGCGAATAGCCATAGTGAAATTGAATCATAAATACAAAAAGTATACTCACCAACGCACGCAGAGGGACGTAGAGGTACGCGAAGTGAAATATTCTGGCAGAAAGGCAGAGGTGGGCTCTCTCCTCCGAGGTTCACAGGTACGTGCACCACGTAGGTATACGCGCACTCGATTGGCGTCGACGGCGTCCCGGGAGGGGCGCGACGCCAGCCAAGACCGAACGTTGATACTAAACCGCGGGCCGAGCTGCTCCGAACGACAGTTCAACCAGCGTGTGTTCCGAGGCTGGATCACGGTGGTCCATACGGCCGATTCGCGTGCAGATTTCGTGGATCATCGACGTGTCGCGCGGTACGTTCGCGAACCTGCCGGTGACGTCTGTATCGGTCGGCGGGTCTCCCGGCGTTCCGTTCCACTCGCGGCGTCGAGCCGCTGAAAATGATCGAGTTCTGAAGTTATCCGGCCGGATGGAGGATCGATGTTTACAATAACATGGTGGACCACGATCGCGCCCGATGACATCGAATAGGCCCTCGCCAAGGATTATGCGATCCCGACGATCCCCGCGACTAGGAATGTGCACGTGAATGCTTCAGCGGGGTGTCCTCGACGATCGTCTTGCGTAATCGATTGAGGCGCGCGATTAGTAGCTAATTTCGGCGCGACCGCCTCTCGTCAAGGCTCGTGACACCACTGCTACCTGTGTGCTCATATACAGATACGTCTGCGTGTACGTGTGTGCGGCCGTGTATGTGTGTGTGTGTTTACATTGAATCAGTGCCCGTTGGAAACATCATGATCCGTCAACGCGAGTGCGATCGAGTACTCTGGAGTGCTACCGAGGGTGTTTCTAGTGCGAGCTTCGGGCTTACCGTCTGCGTGCGGGTTTCGAGATGCATCCTGCGGTGCGTCAGCCACGAGTAACTGCAATCGGAGGTCTGCTTGCCCGTGCATGTGCCGGTTACTTGGCCACGAGCGGGCGTAGAGCGTAGAGCGCCGACTAACCACTGGTGTAATTAATCCGGCGTATGTGCCAGCCGGCGTCCTCGTTCCTCTACGCACAGTCAATCACTGGCCACATCTCTACCGTGATTCGGATCCTGGAGTCGTTTGATTAGCGGCTCGGTAGATCAGAGCTTCGACCGCGGTTCAATTGTACCGCGCGGAAAGAGGGACGACGCTGGGGCAGCATCTGGATCACCGATTGGCCGACATAGCGTCAGAAGGATTGATCATTAAACACCTGATGCCTCTAGCGCGATCTTAGGGGAACTATTTTATTAACCGGCCTGTCCGTCCACGGCGGCATGCCAGCGTTGCCGAGCTTGCTAAACAAGGGTGGAGAGTACCGCGGGATTGTTTGAAAGAGAAAAACGATGGCGTGTCATGTGTATTGAGAAGCTCCGGTAGATATTTACCCGTTTAATGTTGATAAATAGCTTCTGCGAATCCGACACGCTATTCAGCGTACATTTTCCTGCGAACGCGGGCGGACCGATCATCGGACATAGCGCTCGATTCAAGTACCACCTGACACTGGCTGATGACGTCACCGACTTGGAGAATTCAAATAGTGGAACATTGGAAGCGGTAGAAGGGAGCAAGTGAATGAAAGGACGATCGGTACGCGAATAATTGCCCCGTAGAATCCGTGTGACTTTCATCGTCTCGCCGAGTCGTTGAAAAGTACGGTCACCCGTTTTCGCGCCTGGGTAGGACATTTTCTCAGTGACTTTTCGCGAAGTTAATTAACGCCGAGCAAGTCTGGCAGCCATTTGCCATGTTTAAAAGCCGATGAACCGTGTGCCCGCGGACAAAGTAAATGAACGTGGCCGATTACTCGAATAGATAATTAATCAGGACGAAGCGAAAGGAGACATTCGTTCTGTACGACCAATCATCGGCCCCGACGTGTCCTGATCACTTTACAGTGTATATATACATCGTTCGGCCCGATTCGAAGGGAACGTCTTAATTAATAATCACGCGAACCCATTGAAATTCGTGCCTCGTTTCGCATATTGAGGAGGGCAATTAAAGAAAAAAGAAAAGAGGGCGAAGAGTGGAGACGGCAGGAAAGGGGGCAGAAACGAACCGTGGCGACTGCAAGAGAAACTTCGTCCTCCTCCTGCTCGTCGTTGTCTACTTTTTATCTCGTTTCGCGAACACCGAAAAGGAGTTCTCACGCCGCACGCAAGAAGGATCTTAAGCACGCAGACGAGCAGCCCAGGCCACGCACGCACGCACGCACTCTCGCACCCCTTCGAGAGGGAAAGGGCAAAAGGGCCATAGGACCAGAGGACCGAAGGACCAAAGGAGCAGAGGAGCAGAGGAACCCCGTGCCACCAGGGATCTTGATTTCTTCGTGCTTTTTTCCATCCTTTTCCCTGCACGCGCCCACCTCTGGTTTGTCTCCCAGCTCTCAGCCCTGACTACTGCACGTCGAAGGACGGTGAGTGTCAGCAAAGATAACTTAACAATTTCCGACCCTTTCGGTCGTTATTCCTTCGTACGTTCGTGTTGGTGTTTCGGTAGAAATGGAACGATACCGCGCGACGCGATAAAACCTTGTAACTCTATTCAGGATGGATATGCATTAGAGATATCGAAACGTACACCTTGGTAACCAATATAAAAACCACTACATGAAACATTTCAAGCTTTTTTATTGGGGGTGGTTGAAGAATAAGGGTCCAGAATTCTGGAAAGCTGATAGGTAGTTTCCAGGATAGAGGCGCGTACTCGACAAATCCTCGCAGCAATTGTTTATTGCGCCTTTCTATGCACATAAATGTGCCTCGGAATATCAGAATTCTCGACTACGTCGTATCGTCATTGACAAAGAGCTGCGATAGCCTTCGTGCGCGTATAAGAACAACGTCTTCCTCCGTACTGCACCGTGAAAGATGTGTGCTCGTGTCTGTCACTAGCAAATCCTTGAAATCGAATTTCCCGAGACGAGGGCCGTCCTTTTCTGTCCTCCCTTGGGGGACAGAAAAAGAGGGCGGTTTGGGGGCGAGAGTGCCGGACTGGCGAGCGAGGGAAATTTTGTACGTCGGTCCGGCCAAGGTGAAGAAGAAAGTACTCCGCGTCGAACGATCGTGCCGATTTCGTGCGCCGACGTTTCCGTGCAATTTACTCGCACACGATTTATGAAATTATCATTGAAATTTCTCTCGCCTTAGGAATACAGAACTGCGATGTTAGCAACCATCCGAAAGTGTACTTAATCGCCAGGTACAATATCGTCTCTGACTGTTTCGAATTCCTTTCATTTCTCTTGGTACCTCAATCCTCCGTAACACCTACGCTGGTAAAAGGGTCGACTTCTATAGCTGAACTTCGTGAAAGTATACGCTCCCTTTCGGAGTAGGCAGTAGCCTTGTACGCGAGGTTTGTTCAGCAATTGATTCGAGTGTGACACTGTAAATGTACGAAGTGTACGACATTCTGCATCTCACACTACACTTCGAAGCTCTCGATTCTAATCTACAAGATGATCGTAGAATAGGATTTTCACTTTCAAATGCTCCAGTTTTGGAGGAATCACCACCGTAAATCGAGGTACCCAGTATATTTTACCCCTACAATCGGATGAAATGCGCCGATAAAGTTTGGTAAACCGAGCATTGTTTGGCATCCCGCGCGTTTTATATTCTCTTAAAACAAACAAGCATTCGGATGTATCCAGCGGTCGCGTAAACACGAAAAATTCTGCCCGCGGCAGCTACACGTTGGCAACTGCCTGGTTAAATCGAGCATTGTCTCCGCTCGAAGCCGCAAAATATAATATATTCCCGCGGAGCCGGGCGCGAGTCGACGCGTCCATTAGAGGCGAGGACGTTTAACAGAAATTGTGTGACGTTTCGCATGGGCATTGTATACGGCGGGGGGGACAGGCGTAGGTGTGCCCGAATAAATAGACCGTGTTACATAAAGAGCCCTTGTTTAAATTATATCCACGGAGGTATTGCGCTTGTTGCCGTGCGCGAGGGGAGACAAAATTGCGCCATTTTCCGGAACAAATGGTTCCTACATACGGAAGCAATACGCCGACCGTACGAAATTATAACGGATATATCACAACTTTCGCCCGGTTTGCGCGGCAGTGTGTAACACGTTTACGCGCGCGTACACCTTGGTCTTTTATCGCGGGCAGGAGGGAAACGTTATCGTCTCCAGAAGGAAATTCGCGGCTCGATTCGATATTCACGTTGTGCGGCCACTAGCTGGATACAGCTAATAACACTCGCGGAAAGAGAGCCATCAATTAAGGAACAAACACGAGGCAGCGGTTCCTAAGAGGTGAGCCGGCCAACAATGCAACACTGTGCCTCCCGGTGTTAAACGCGGATCCAAAGGCGCCCCGAGTAGCCGTGGTTTTAAGAAGAGCGCGGCCTCTTCGAAACGTACAAACTGGTTTCGGGATTCTCCTCCCCCGTCGTCCTCGCCTCATTCTCTTTCTCACACTCGGGCTCCCGTGGAGAGGAGAGTCGATCAAGCTTCTCTCCGGTTGCGTCTCGTGGCCTCTCGTCTTATTTTCGTGCTTCTATCTCGGCGAAAAATCTATGTCAACCGACATGTTGACACGTGTTCAAACGTAGACCGCTCGTGGTCGCGCGGGCACACGTAGAGCCAGGCGAGCCGGCCTCGGCGGTGTAGTGGTAGGTATAAGGTGGGTGGAGAGGACGAGCAGAGAAGCAGAGAGAAGGCGAGAGAAGGAAGAGGGTGGACGCCGGGTTGGAAGTCGAGTTACTGGTATGCAGTGTCGGATTTCGCCTTGCCCGTCGGAAGAACGCGCTAGACGGAGAAGGGAACGAAACGAGGTGTACAGAGAGGAGTGGAGATACACACCTCGAGGTGTGCACGCACACACGTGTAACACGCATGCTCGGGTTACACCCTTCTCATGAATCAAAACTATTCGAGACGGAGAAAGAGATACGGAACGGCCAGCTAGAGCGGAGCACGAAAGGGAGACAGGGGATGGTTAGGAGGGATAGGCGGGAAGGGAAGGAGGCCATGGCGAGGACGAACAAGAGGAATCAGAGGAAGAGGAGGAAGAAGAAGATGAAGAAGGGAGAGGACATATACGTGTTTGCCTACGATGAGCGGGAGGTCATGTCGCGGTAGCTATCGCGTTCCCTTGATCCCAGATATGAATTTAATTTTATTATGACGTGAGCCGTCCGGCAACGCTATCTTCGAATCGCTCTTCTACTCCCTGCAGAGGCGATCGTGCCCGAGTCCGGCGACATGCCGCGGATTGCCAAGAACGGCCTATTCCACTGACGATCGGTGACCTTTCGAAATACGGCAAAGCGCATCGAAGTGGGTGTAATTGTTGAGATAGAGGCGATCGATCGACACTGGAAATAATATAAATGGATAATAAGGTTCATGCTCGGATGCTGTACGAGCGGCTCGGAGCCGGCTCGCGATTTTCCAGATGGGACCAGGGATTATTATTTTCCTCCATCTCGCCGGCTTATTTTATAGGATCGACGAAACGATCGTGATCGGGAATCGTGACAGATAGATATGTATGCCAAGGTTTTCTTCGAGAAATAGATGCCTCTGCTCTCGGGCGAAAGGATGCGCAGAGTGAAGTAGAATCCTGGTTCCGTTCTTCCATTACGTATATCGTATCTATTTTTAACACCGACTAGGAAAGTAGGTAAACAGCTTTCGGGATTGTTATACTTTATTTTTATCCCTTAGCAGCTTTTGCAATATTCATACTGGTCGACAATATACGAGTTACCATTCATGCTCGGGAATTAGCATATATCAAGGTTTTCACTTCGAGACGCTGGAACGAGGAAGATATCCGTAGCTTTCTTGCAAATCTATATACATTTACCTGTATTGGCCTGACGAGGTATTAATATTCGCGAGTAGGCGGTGATTGTATTGTGGTTCAGAAATAATATAAGTAACGTTCAGTGTATCCTTTCACTCGAATCATTGGCTAAGCAGGTTCGATTTTCACCGCGCAAACTCGCATCGCATCGAATCGTAAGCAGTTCGCAGGAATATCGCTGAAGGATGATAATTCCCACGCGATCGTGTATCTTAATTAAATCTCCCATTACGGCCGGGGAAAAAATTGATTTCGTCGTTTCGCGAGCACGATCTTTATCGGCACGCTTTAGCACGTTCGCGAAACATCGGGTCCGTCGAAAAGAACGAGCGGCGGGGTGATTGCGTTTTAATGGTCACCTTGTTGCGCATCAGGATCGCTGTTTACCGGCTCACCGTGTCTCGGCCAGCGTACAGTACGCGCTGGTGAATTTTTATTATCACGCCACGGAAGCGCGTAACGAGGATGAGTTTATTGGAATGTAGAATCCTTTCGATGCCCCCTGTGCATAGGAGCTCAGCGGGTGGGAAAGATCGCGCTGGGTCGCGCAACCAGATACTTACTTGAGAAGTCCTCGTTATAAGTATAATAATAATTCCGCGAGTGTAACAGTCGCGTCTTCCCGCGAACCGATATTAAAAAGGCATTATCGTCGTCGCCGTATCGGTGAATCACTCCTACATGTCCGTCCTACTATGCGGTGTCGGCATTATTAGCATTTTCCTCGATTCCAATGCGATTCACCGTCCGGATTCTATTGATCCGTCGAAATACTTTCCCCCGACAACGTTCTGCCCGCCGACGCCGCAATACGCCGATGTAATTAATTCTTTCTCAGGAATTTCATTTGACTTCCAGCGCGACACCATAACAGCGGATTTTACCGCTTTTTCTCCTCGTTATCGTAATAGCGACTGTCTGGTCTTTAACGCGCGCCCGCGCGCGCTCGTCCAATTAAAGGGGGTCGACTGCGTCTCTAATCGTTAAATAGCATTAGTTATTTATCGCGTGCATTTATACATGAGGCAATCAACGCCGATCTCCGTTATGAGCGAGTGGATCTTGGACCGTGAACCAACGCGAGCGGTCTTCCGCGATGGTCGCGAGAAAAATTCAAGACGCATCGGCAGCTTTTCAATTTTTCCTGCCCGCTCCTCTATGCTGGTAATCTTCTGAAGAGGAGAGCCGATCGAAAGAGCCGCCCGTCCGGCGACGTACGATAGCTTATGCACGGAACCCAGGCACGGGAACAAAAGGAGAATCGCTCGACACTCCGAAATGCTAATCCATTATCGTAATGAAAGCAGCAACTAAAATTAAATTAATGCCGCGTTTTGTTTCTTGGCGTTCCTCGAGAGGGAAAGACCGGCAAAAAAAAGGGGGGATATCGGATGATCCATCTTGCGATTAAACGCGATTCTAAAGTTGCAGAGCTGGGCAAAAAGTCTGCTCGATAATGGCCTTGATGATTACGCGCTCGTTGCCCGGCTCTATCAGCTAAAAAGTAGAATAGGTTTTACGTTAACCATGCTTGTCGTGCGGACACGATAGAAAAATGCGCGTGCCTAACGGCATTGAATGGAACGTTTAGTACGCGGCTTTTTGCCGGGCGAAACTCATGCGCTGAAAGCTAATAGCGCGAAACACAGGGAAAAAGAGATCGTTAAACATTCCGCGCATAGCTGAGACAGATATTCGAAGGATGTCGGTGGCCGATGAAATTGGCCCGGGCGATAAAACGCACTCCAATTTCCCGGGCGATTCGATGATTCGCTGTGCACCGGTACCGGTGCAGCTCGCCCTCCGTTTATGCCTCTGGATGAAAATTAACGCGGCCTTGATGCTAGCAAATTTCCATCCCTTTCCGAGCGGCCACCAAAAAGGTCCGTGGTCAAGTGCTATCTCTGAAAATCCATGGCCGGTCGAGCCCTCGCGCAAGGTGGAATAGCGCGGAATTTGCATCGCTAATGCGCAAACTGCGTCAAACGAAATACACCAAAGTGTTTTACGGCACACGAGTGTGTGCGGCGGTCACGCGCATGTGTACGCGTGTGCAGTTACATAACGCGAGCAGACACCGCCAGAGACTATCGTGACTCACGCACAGACACGTCTGCACACACGGGAGTGTTCTCGGATAGACACGAGGGCGATAGCCGCGGTAGGAAAATGCGACGCGACCTGACCCGGGTGTACCAGGTCCAATCATTCAATTAACCCTCTCCCATACGATCCTCTTGATGCGATTTTATTTAATAAAGCTGATGCCAAACGTACAGGCTTACAATGGCCACCAGACGAACGCGTCTGCTTCTGCTTCATTAGCCAACGTGTAAGTGCGTTTAAAGAGTCTAGCTTCGTAGCAAATGACACCGTTTACCGTTCACGACTGTCTGCTCATTTTATTCCATCTATAAGCGGAGAAATTTGCCGGCTGTTTATCTTCATCAAAACGTACAGTTCCCTTGGAAGGCTGACCAACTGCAACCACTGTACGTAGCACAGTATCCCGAAGAAGTTACCCCCGCTTGTGAACGAGCGAGTCATTAAACTCGCAACATAGGTACTTGGCAAACAAGCTTGCTTTCATCGAGTTTCGAGCAGAAACCGGATGACAGATCGTTCTGATGGAAAAACGGTACCGGCAGGGTGAATCGGAAGAAATCGCTCGCTCGGTGGACTCCGAGCAAGAAAATAAAGTGGCCGGAGTAAGAGGCGTACCGAGGGCCCACTATGGGTTATAAGTTTCTCGCCGGTGATTCGATTCACTTTGTCTTATCCAGTGGGCCGATGAACGCCGCGAACGGGGCGCGCACACACGTGCACGCGGGCCTGTACGTGTGTACAAGAGCGCAGGGCAGAGCAGCAGAGTTCGTTACAGGCGTTTTCAGTGACTCTACGTGCAGCGTCAGTATTAGTTCCGTTTAATTAGGTAGGAAGGGTAGAAACGGGGATTGGATCCGTGTAAAACGTAATCCAAGAGAGATCCCCGATTGACCAACTCTGCTCGACCAGGCTGCAGCAACGTTGGCGGATGCTCTGGCCTCGTTGCTGCCTAGCCCCGGCTCATGATAATAGAATCTGCACGTTCGATCGTGGCTGGCTAGTATCGGTGACCCGGCTCGGAGAAAGAAACGTCGGCTTTGTTTCCGGCCGCGCGTTCAATTAAGCGCGCGTGGCGAATTTCGATGTGTATCGGATAAACATTGTTGAGAGAAACAATGAGCATAGAAAGAAATTTCATTCCCGCGCCCGGCCGGGCGCGGCGGCTCGGCGGACTTTTTTTGGAAAGCATTTCCACGCGGAGACGTTAGCTGCAGCGATATTAATAATTGTTTCGCGCGCATCCGAAGTTAATTACCGGGCGGCGCGATAAATAATCGCTGATTCGCACGGGCAGTTCGGGCAGACGTAGCGACGCGCGTTCGCATGAATACGAACGTACGACACTGGCTTTTGCGGCTCCGCCGATAAATATGTAATAATTCTGCCGCGCGTGAAATAACAAACGACCGGGTTTATCCTTGTCCCCGCGTACACGGGAGACAAGAAGCGGACACATGGAAGTATCCTCCTCGGCTGCAACAAATTTCCCTCGGAGTTATGTCGCCGAACGACATTCCGCCTTTTAGCCGTGGCTTCTCTATCGAGGCTGAAATAACGTAGGCCCTCCAGAAGCGGTGTTTTATATCTTCTCGGTGCACGCGCTTTTGCCTCGTAAAATTGTTGTCCCCGATGTTAGCTCCGCTCCTCTTCTAGGGCTTCTTTGTCATATTTCTGCCCGCTTGCCTCGTATCTTGCTGAAAATGAAATACACTTTTCTCGAATCGAATAACGCGCGCCTCGGGCGGTCTCGCTCGGGTCTCGAATCAGTGGATTTTTAACAGGACCGAGCAGTTTCGATTATTAATCAGCTAGCGACGGCGCATTCTTCTTGCTCGCATGCGAATGAAATTATTCGCCGACCAGCCGTACCAACACACAGGTAGAACTAATTTCATTAGCAGTCGGAGCGCGAACGATTTTACTACAATTTCGCCGTCTGCTCCGATGGGCGATCGAATTAAATCCCGATGGAGGGTAGCCGGGGGCAGCGCACGACAGAAGGCAACGGTGGCATTCGCGTAGCTGGCCGACTCGCGCGCTCTTCTTTTTCTCTGCCGCTCTCCGCGGGCTTCGTTCCTTCGCGGCAGGACGCAGCTACCAGCCAGATGAATAGATAGCGGCTAATTTTCAGCGTTCATTAGAGTCGCTGGCTCGCTCTCGGCCGGTACGCGTGTAGGTACTTCTCTCTCTCTCTCTCTCTCTCTCTCTCGTTGCGCTGGCGGGACACGTACCACTACCGGGTGTACCAGTGGCTGCGAACAGAACACAGAAGCAGAGAGGGACGACCGGCCGGCCGTGTCCGAATAAACGGGCACACGTACGGCCGCGGAGATCGCACAGCGGGTAACATAGAGACACGCCAAGAGAGCAAATAAAGAGATCCGGCATCCCGGAGAAATCTAATTCCTAATTGGTGCTTCGCTCTGTGCCCAGCTTGTGCCGGTTATCTACCGCTATCGAAGCGCACGACCGGACTCCGGCCGCTGGCGCAGCCTCTGGAAAAGGTTACAATGAACAGCAGCGGCCGCAGAGGCAGCAGCAGCAACCGGAGAAGGGTGGCACTTGGAACGAGAAAGGAGGGAGAATAATGGCTGCGGTTTAACTGTCAGGCGCAAAAGGGGGTCGAAACTGCCGAATCCACGCGTGCGGAGTGGTACCTCGCGGAGGGTGAGAGGATACAGGCCTCCCGGGCTCGATTACAAAAATTGAATGTAGCCTCACCTGTCAGTGGACGGGACGGACTGCACGTTACCGCGTTAGAAACAGCGTTGGATCATTTTATGCCACCGTCGGGGATCGAGGCCGTCCCTTCGTCGGGCCTTCGCATATCAAATTGGCTCGCAGAACAGGCTCCGGGTGTCGTTTGCAATCATCGAGAAACGCGTGGCCCGTTCACGACCGCGTTAATTTCCATCAGGCGATGGTGATAGATTGTCGGCAGTTTTCTTTGACTAGCACATATCTGGGCACCGCGCGCTGGCTCGCGTTCACGTCGAAAACCCGCGCGATCGGCCGTTTGAATATTTATAAAGACGTCGGGCGGAGAGATACGCAAGAAACAAGTTGTCGGCTTCACGTGTTCGTGGTATAAAATTAATCGGCCGTGCCGGTCGCGTTATGCGAGCGCGCCTATTAAAGCAGGCGTCGTTTAACTGACCGTTTAATTTCGAATTACAACGAGTCCGACGCTGACCGGTCGGGTTTTAATGGAATCCTTTTGTCGGCCACGCACTTTCCGCGAATGAAGACGCAAAAGTCCCCCTGACAGCGAGACCTTATCCACAGTTATTATTCAGTCTCTCACCTCCCACGCCCGTGTTTATTCGAGTACAAATGCGCCGTCCGCCGCGTCATAACTGCACTCGATCACGACGTAGTTCACGGCACCGGCGACGCCGTCTATGTTTCTTCTGGCCATTCCTCGTGTTAGCATCCGGCACGGACAATGAGCGTACAAATACGAGGCTCGGGGCAGAGCGCGTTGCTCCGCCGCCGCGTGTACAGAGATCTCTCGGTATTCTTATGCTAAAATCATTGTCGTCCGAGCTGACACGGTTTTTCGAGCAACGATCATTCAACGCCTCCCAGAGTTACCCTTCGCATGCTAATCAACGAGTCGATGTTAAATTGCGCGCACCGCGCTGTCCGCTTTTCATAAACACGCGGCCTGCCGTGTAAATACCCGCTTGTCGGCGCACTCGCTGGGAAAAATGCGGGGGGTCTGGCTTTTGTAGCCGAATTAACCGATGGAAATATTGCCGTGCCCGCGGAGGAATATACATAGTGGCCGGAAAACTAGCGTCGTTAATCCCTTGCGGGAAACGAGCTACGGATTTCTTTTAACCGAGGTGAATAGTCACCTAAAGATTTCGCCTTCCGTAGGTTTTTAGGACTTGGGTCTGTATTAGCAGTGTAGTTGGAAAAATGATAGGTCGTGGTCGCAAATCTTCGCCTGCCTTCAGCAGTTTCTTAAGATCGCTTGGAAGTGGCGAATTTCCAGTCGAAACTGGTGGTTCCGCTGTTTTAAAAGCGCGCTGCTTGCCCCTACTCCGATTCAAATTACACGGGTAAGAATTTATCCGTCACGCAACAGACACAAAGTTGCAATCTGATCAATTATCAATGACCTCGGGCGGAATGTTGTTGCGGCAAGGATATAGCCATTATCTGTCATATTCAGGGTTCAATTGTCCGTTGAGCAAGGCTTTTCTCTCGCGACGCGACGCCTGCGTTTATCAAACTAAGGCGCAGCGGTGTCATCTGATAGGGGGCATGACTCACGTAGCTGCACGTATGCATGTGTATCGTCCGGGCCGATATTCAGCCGAGCCAGCCCCGTGTTCCGAGTTGCAAACCGAGAACTCGAAAAAAATGCTGCTCCTAGTAATTTGCATTCGAAAAGGCAAAGAAAAAAGGAAAGAAAGTGGCGGTACGGGAGAGGTATGCAAAATGCACGGGGAAGTATCTTTCTGAGAATAAACGACGGGCTACCTGTGGTGCTCTTAGCCGTTCTGTAATTGGCCGTGCAAAGTGAAGCACATTCTTATTTTCTCTGTTGCGCTTGCTCCCGTTTCGAGCGCGACGTGCACTCTTAAATGCTGCGGCTTCTAAGCACCGGATATACGATAATTGCTGGCAGCGGTCGCGAGGGCAGCGCGATTGTAAAAACCGTCCTCCCTTTCTGCCTTCGTGGTTGAAACGGGAAACCCACTTCTACGGCCTACTGCCTACGATTTCCAGAATTGCTAGTTGCCCCCGTAATTGCAGTCGAAATAATCAGCTTTAAGCTGCTGACCTAGCGAACCTGGACGAGCGTTCTTTCATCGCGCGAAGCAATGCGAATTTCAAGGGATTTAAGAGAATCTTACAAGGAGAGGTTCCAAGGTGTCCGCCTCCGATCGCTTTGAATTTTGGATATGTTTTAGAGGACCGAAAAATAAGATAACGTGTTTTTTTATAGCGGCCCGTTTTCATATTTAGGGGGTGAAACTAACCCCCAAAGTTATAAGATTTTCGGGTGTTCATCTCCGATTGCTTTGGTTTTTGGATATGTTTTAGAGGACCGAAAAATAAGAAATACAAGTCTTTTTATTTTGACCTACTTGCATGTTCACGGGGTGAAACCACCCCTCGTAGTTACCCCCTAATAACGGTGACTGACGACAAGAACATCGTCCATACAGCAAGTTATGACGCAAATTAAATTTATATCAAGTTTTACTCAACACAATTTTGTACCCCGTATGAACTTTGGAGGGTGGTTTCACCCCTAAACATTCAAGCAGGCCAAAATAAAAAGACACGTATTTCTTATTTTTCGGACCTCTAAAACATATTCAAAAACCAAAGCAATCGGAGATGAACACCTGAAAATCTTATAACTTTGGGGGTTGGTTTCACCGCCTAAATATGAAAACGGGCCGCTATAAAAAAACACGTTATCTTATTTTTCGGTCCTCTAAAACATATCCAAAATTCAAAGCGATCGGAGGCGGACACCTGGGAACCTCTCCTTGTTAGAATAGTACCCCTTCTGCCTTTAGGGACTTAATGCCATAAGGTAGGATATTTTTCATAGGCGCCTACGTTGCGTTTTATGGCGGGGTCAGAATCACGGAAACTTGTACATATACGCGGGTAACAATGCCCCGCGACGTGGATCGAGTCCCTTTCTCCAAATACTTTCCCCTATATCTTTTCCACGGAACGACAGGCCGCGGAGCCTATGGAATCGTATGCATTATGGATTCCCGTCGAGTGACGGGAGCGTCTCAAATAAATCGGCGCACAAAGTGCGGTGGAAGCAAAAGTTGGTCTATTCCGTACTCGTGCGTGTAGGAGCGGCGGATCGCTGCCGACGCTCGTAATGCGAGCAATTTATTCGTTACAGTCGGGCTGATTCAAGTTCGACACGACGACCCCGTCCCCACGGCCCTCTTATTCAAATCGTATCTTCCAGGAGCCATTTTCGATCACAACAACGGTATTGACAAAACCGTTCCCTCATGCAAAATGCATGAGGGACAGATTTTTTCCTCTCCCCTTTGCATGCCCGGGCATGTAAAAGTCGCTCGAATTTCCTGATTCTCTCGCGGATACCCGTCAGACGGCTCACCACCATCATTTTCCTCCAGACCCCTTCCGTCATCGGTGCAACGACTTCCGTTCCTTCGACTCGCCTTGAATGGTACACAATCGAACATCGTGCCAGAGTCACGCATCAAATCGCGGTTCTAACAGTTCAGCGTGGCGGCAGCGGAACGCTCTGTCTGCGCCGGGACGGGCAGGATCCCCTTGTTCGGCATTTCCACAGAATTGTTGAAAGTCGAGCGGTTAATAAAACGTCGACGCGGTAACGCGGCAAACTCCACGATACAGCGACGGTTCTGCGTATCGGCGAACGATGAAACTCGATTTCGGAAACGCCGGGGAAACGTAATGGGGAAAAATGAGTTTTAAAAGTAAATGCGGGAAAACGGGGAGGGGCGCGGGCATTCCCAGTCGTGCGGCAGAGTACGGGACGGTGATCGCTAAAAAGGTATCTCTGGCCTCTTCGCTCCCCCTCGGCCCCGACGGAAAATTACAGTATCTCGGATTAAGAAGTAAAATAGCTTTTATTGGCTGAGCGTGGACTCGCGTTCCGCGGGCCGATAGAAAAAGGCCGGTCGAAAGCGGATGGATAATAATGCCCGTAACTTTCACAGTTGCTGCTAAATGCAGTGAGCCCGGCCGTGTTCGTTTAACTACGGGTATTACGGTCTATCGCGCTTTTAATAGCCGGCTTAACGTTCCTCCCGATGTACCACGGGGCCAGGATGCCTGCTAAACGCGTAAGCAGAACGCGTGTAACGCACAATCGCGGAAGCGGCGGTGTTATCCTGTTGCTGCCGGGAATATCCTTTCGCGTGCGCGCTCTCGCTCCCGGGGGCGAAAAACGTGCGAACAACTGGGAGGCAAGTTGTGCGTTGCCGTTCCCGCTTTTACGATCTGAGAGGGATACACGCGTCTCGTTAACGAGAATCGGGGAGGACCACGTCGAACCGTGCCTGCGACGATTAAACGGAGCCGTCGAACGCGCGACGGACCGTCGCGCCTTTCGGGGCGCCCGAACCGCAATTCCTTTGGCGCGTAAAAAAGTAAGCGGACCCCAAGCACGTCGGTTTCCATCGCGCGAAACGCGCCATCCCACCCTTCGAAACACGCGTCCGCTTTGAACGCTGGCTGCTGATAATAAAATTGCGCGAGGGCAGGGGAATCGTTGCTCCGCTGCTCGCAGGAGGAACAGATGCAACCTTCAAAGAGGCCTCACCGCCTTGATGCTGGAATCCACCGCATCGCCGTATCTTCCCACTCTCTTAACTCACTTTCTCTCTTCGTCGGTGCCGCCTGTAAGAGAGGTAGTCGATCGTTCTAGCGATACACGCGCGCGGCCGGAGCCGCGGAGTGCGTGTATTGCTGCGCGATCGCGCGCCGCCCCGTTCGGTTTCGTTTGTCCGGCCATTTCGTTAATGGAGCCGTTTCTCGGAATACGCACAAGTGCGCTGCACCGATACTTGCTCCTTTTTGCGTCGGCTCGTCACCGGACTCGATCCCCCGGGCACCCACACTTCTTCTACCGCCCGCTGCCTCCTCTCCATTTCTCCAACCGAAGCTGAAGGATGCTTCTCCTGCGCGGGCCAGCTGGCTTTGTCGCGCCGACAATGCTCCTGGCTACGTCTCGCTTCAACCGATCGTATAACGTTTAAACGTCTGAGTATGGTGACGATGACGACGAGCAGAAGTTAGTGGAAAACAGAGTTTTTACACATCTACTCGCGATTGATTTATTGGCGAGGGCATCAGCAGGTGACATCGAGAAGTTCGGTTTGCACACTGAATTGAAGTCGTTGGAGTGTTTGCAGCGGTGCACCTTGGCGGTTGCAAATTACATTGCTATCGACGCGTGCATTGGCGCCGAACGGCTGGGAAAGGGGGCACGGCAAAGTATTTCTAGAAATAAAGCTACAGGGGAAGAGAGTCTGGCCTTTATCTCGGTGAAGTTCATCGGGAGGATCGTTCTTTATGGGTGGAATTAGCGTTTTTAGATAGAAGAATTTTCTGCGCGTATAAAATTCGTTTCCCGATTCCAGGACGGGGCCGCGCGGTTATTTTATCGTTAGCTGAAGCACATACCTACACACGGCCGAGCTACCAGAACTTGGGCGAATATCCGCAGATTCGCTTCTTATCTGGGCGGCGGTATAAATTCCGTTGCATGCGAGTCCCCATTCACGGGCCGCTTTACATACCCGTAACGTCCGAGTTATCTACTTGTCCTGAATCGTCCAGAGCGACGTAGACGCTCGTTTTCGAGGGTCCACTCGTTTCGCCAGTAAGTGGCTCGGTAGCCGAGGGGAGGAAACTCGATTCCTCCTTATCTTGATACGAGGAAAACGCTTGTAAAGAGGCTCGCGAGCATGGCCCACGTTTCCCTCCGCGTATTGACCCCGTTCGGCCCTTCTTCTAATCGGATACTAATAGGTCCTCGGGGATAGCACAACCGCCCACGCGACCCCGCCGCAACAGAATTTCAGCGCACGATTCTCGTTCACGTCCAATTACCGCGTACAAACATATATACCAGGGCACAATCTCGCCCGTCGCTCGGTTTTCCCTTTACGATTCTTCCTACACCCTTCTTCGTTCCGCTACGTAGGCAAACTGCCCACGGCCCTTGATCCGCGCCGCGCGTAGAAAGAAAATTAGGATATAGACATCGGTGGCGTGGGCTTCGCCGTGGAGGCGAACGTCCGCAATCGTTCCTCCCATGGCAAATGTTTGAATTAACCGTCCCGTAATAGAGTCGTCCTCCATGGGACGTTTGTTCTTTCGGTGTCCCGCGGTACAATCGTCCAAGCAACGATTTCGGGGGCAGAGATTAAACGAGGGAAACCGAAGGGGACGAAACGTTAAAATACTGATGGCCACTCGAGGAAATTGGGGCATCGAGAAATGACCGTGAACAGAATATGTACGTATGTTCATAAGTACCTACGTTGGATGCAAGCGAAAGGGGAATCAGTCGTTCACGAACAGACACTCGCGGGCGCTGTGCACGGTGGCCACCATTCAATGTATGTATGCACCTACATACATAACCCACTTTGAACGTCCAGCTGGATACACAGGTTGAAATTTTGGCGTCGCGGGATATTGTATCGCGGCGCAACGAGATTCTTGAACGTGTCTTTGGTTAATGCACGGTTTCCTTAATCCGGTCGGTGTCGATGCCGCAAAAAACCGAGAGGAAAGCGATCACCGTGGACCAGGGATGCAAAGGAGGGGCGACGAGCCGCGAAATAAGGAGGGGGGAAAAAAGAGTCGAAGTGCACCTGAATGAGAGATGAAGAGAAAACGAGTGGAGGGGCGTAGCGGGAAAGAAGAAAGGGAGAAAGAAACTGGTCGCGGACCGAATCGATTGGAAATAAGCCGATTGCTACCTGCACGGAGGTCCGCGTGCAAATCCCACATGTTCGTTCTGACACTCGGGACCCATAAAAAAGCGAGGAACAAGAAAAACCACCACTTTCTTTCGCTTTTCGAAACACCGCTGCCGCGTACGGAGCGGGCCTAACGCCCTTGCTGCCATTATCCATCGATGAATCGAACCCGAGGAAATTTCATCTCGTGCAGAAAAGAAATTCGACAATATCACCACTCGGTGAAACTCTCGCTGTCCGGGTGATGGGGCAAGATAACGCGATCGGGTGAAATCGCCTGGGATTCTTTTATACCGCGTCGGGTGTTTCTGGAGTAATTCAAGTTTAACAAGCATCGTAATTGGAAATTGTTGCTGGTAGATCTAGGACGTGGATAGTACTGTCTCTTGGCGCCTTTCCGGCAGCTTTTACGAGTACTCTCGGAGTAGTCGTGAATATGTTGAGCAAGGAGCAAGTATACAATGCTCCCCTGCTATCGCAAAAAGCCGACATTGGCATTCGTTGAGAATACTCTCGCTATTGTTTCAAATATACGGTCACGCGGAGGTGCTCGGTAGCTACCCACGTTCGCCGCGGCCTCGTTATATCGGTCAGTTTGTATTTATTCCCATCGAAGTCAAATGGCAAGTGGCGCGAGCAAGCTGCGTCTCTATCGTTCGGGAATTCACGCGGACGGAAAGAAACGATCGGGGGACGATCGGCGTAACGAGATGGAACTTGGGACGTGTCCGTTTAATACTAAATTTGTATGGGCCGTCGAGGGGAGCCGGCATTATACGCCTCTGTTCGGCCTGTTTCACCTGAAACCGCGCATTCAGACGGCGCGGCTTGTATTTCCATTATTTGCGAGCAGGTTGGCTTCGGGAAGTTCGCGGTACGACAGCCGGACGTACGTACCTATATACCTACGCGGCTACGTGACAGAAAAAAGGAAGACGCGGAGCAGCGACGGGGGGAAAGATACGTTCCCTGAATTACAACGCCGACGAGAATTGACGTTAACGAGGATTTCCGTGCGACAAGTACGCACTTATTTCAATGCGCGCGCGAAGCCGATGCAAAGGGACGTTTTCGGTATCCGAGAAGACTTTATACGGGACGCGGCCTCGGGACGAGTAGGTATCCCCTCGGCTCGTGAATTCGCCCGCCGCATTGTTCCATCGTAATATTCGCCGGAACACGAGGCGCACACCGGAGACGGGTGCAATTGCTGCGTATCGTATAAGGTACTTAGGTACCTGGCAGTCATCAGTAACTAGATGCTCTCCAAGTACGATGATAGAAGAAGAAGAAGAAGAAGAAGAAGAAGAAGTCGGATTTAGATTCGTAGAAGCATTCGACTAGGATTACGCGGAATGTTGCGGGCAAACCTCTGTTTGCATCGATAATAAGGCCATGTTAATAAAAGGCCCGGCAAACGGTGGAAAGCTGCGCGACGCGAGCAGACTGATACGATAACCGGAAAACGTGAATGGCCGTAAGATAGGTATGTAAATGCCGCGGAATGTTTTGTCCTCTGTTCACCGTGGCGGTGGTTTCGTTCTCCGCCGCGGCTGCCACGCAAAACGATAGGGGGAGAGAACGCGTACGTACGCGAAGATCGGGGGACAAGAAGAAGGCAGAGCGCGGTTTGAATTACGACAGCGACGAGAAGTGACGTTAACGAGTATTTCCGTGGGCTTACGCGGCGCTCGCCGATGCCTACGATACATACGTAAGAGGCCCTCGCGAGTGTTCGCCAACGTCGGAATAAAAGTAACACACTGTGGCTGGTCGTCGTCGAAAAGGCTCTCGTTACGTTTCGTGTCGCGCCTTGTTGCACCTGCGGAAATGCACCAATCAGACCGGCGACCGGCCGGACAATGCGCGGTCGTTATCCCGTCGCGGCGCCGCCGCCTCGAACGGAATAGAAACGACAGATTTTATCGTCTCCTCTGCTACTTGCCATTCTCTGAAAGACACTTTCTCCTCTCCCCCTCTCTGTCTCTTCCCCCGTCGATCCCCCCGCTTCTCCTCTCTGCTCCTCTCTTTCTCTGCTCTTCTCTTCTCGCCGGTCCGTGGCTCGCGCCGCTGCGATCGGCCCGCAGACCCTGTGGGAATTTTCTTTCGACGCCCGTGGACTGTGAGCCGAGTTCTAATATCGAGGATTTAATTCTGCGAGCGGCGGCTCGCCTTCGCGTCACGCCGGTAATTGAATTAGTTTTAATCTTCTCGGTCTACCCACCCCCGCTTTTTTCGATTAAAACTGGCTCCCGATTCAGCCACGTTCACGCAGAAATTCTCGTGCTCCCGGAGTGTTTGTAGAATCGTAGAATAGATAGCGGAGTACCTAAACTGCCTTGGATTATATGAAAAGCGAAGGCGCTCTCCGCAGCCGGCGGTTTGTACATCGACCGCGTGAGAAACGCCTCGGCGGTTCTTAGATCGATGGTCGAACAGTGTTTCGTGATTAACAAATTGTGCTCCGCGACCAGACGGAAGACGCTCCCAGTGTAATGAATTCTAATATGAATTAATAGCCCCGCTCCTCCGTCAGGCATTCCGTGATTACGTTGCCCGTACTCCGAATCGGGTGTTTGTTACAGGCGTTGAAATTTGAAATCAATCTTCATTAATGAGACTCATAATTAGGGACAAGGTACACCTAACGATCTATGGAGCTGACAACGGAGCAAGCGAGAGACTCTGAATGTACCGGGATCATTATTCTCTGGTGAATCGCTGATACGTTGAAAGGGCCGATTCTTTCCAACGCGAATGCACAGGGCATTCCGATATTTCGAATTTACCGTCCATCGGGATTGTCGCGAAACAGTGTCGTCGATTATTATTGTTAGCAACTGACCGTTAAATGCGCGACAAACGCCCAGTGACGGAACGATTATGTCGATAATCGTAATATGTCCGTATATTTGTTCGTTTGACGCACAATATTACCACGGGCATGGAATAAATATTGCAATTACTGTTAGAAGGCGACTGGGCGCAACTACAGGTACGCCTATGATGCTTATCGATGCGATTACGGCTCAGTCAGGATTCGTTGGCCCGGAACGGACCTGATTCAGGCTTAAGTTAATCACGAGAGGCACGGACAAGAAGCGTCGAAAGGTCGGGGCAACGAGTGCTTGGACGAATTATCAGAGAGGCGACCGAGAAAAACGCGTCTCTCCGTTCGGGCGTAGCAATTTTTTTACCCACTTAACTCGCACTCGATACTCTCCCGAGGGACCGTTAAGCTGTTTTACGAGAGTCCACGTAATTCCTTCATCGCCTTCTTCTTCCCCTTCTTCTTCTCATTCTCCTTCTCCTCCTCCAGCTTCTTCTTCTTCCTCTTCTTCTTCTTCTTCTTCTTCTTTCTCATCTACCTTCTGCTTGCTCCCATCGAGTTGGCCGGCTCGCAGTGCCGAGCGGACCGCTCTAATTGACCGCGACAAATAAATCATAATGAGGCGGCTTCTTTCTCATTACTAGCGAGCGTCACGCTTTTACGCAATCTTCATCACCATTCACCGGCTCGAAAATAAATTCCCTCGGCCCTCGGTATAATCTGTTTACGAGGCACCGGTAATTACGCTCTTTTTGTGCTGATAATGATTATTTCGTTGTAATCCATAATGCCTTTAATTAGACGCGACCTTCGGCGTATCCTAGTCCCTCGCAGTAGCGTCATAATCGTTCACCGATTCGTCCTGGCCAGTCTCTTGTCCCTTTCAATTACTTTTCTTTTCTTTCGCCGGTCGTTGTACCGTAGAATCTCTGCTTGGAGAATACGTTCGCGCCAAGTCAGAAGTCTTTCGATCCTTAAAGATCCCGATGCCCCGTGCACGGGTGTAACGCCCACGAGTGTCGGTGCATAGCGCTCGAGGCCAGCGCTGTAAAGCGAGCTATTTAAGTCCTCGCGAAGTCGGCTCCCTCTCCCCGCGACCCACTCGATATCATTTTGTTTCTGCCAAAGCTCCCTCTCTGCCTCTTTATGTTAATCCCTATTTCTACCCCCCCCCCCCCCCCGCGCGTGCCCCCTCGAATATCTCGGCGCCCCTCGTCTCGCGGCACTCGCGAGCACGGCTCCCTAATAAAGATCCATTTCTCAGCGTCACGACAGGCCGATAGGCAATGCCACAATTTCAATTACGGCGTTAAGCCCGTCGAGATCGTCGGACCGTAAAAACTGCGAGACTATAACCAAGATACTAAGCAAGTAAAAATCGACGATACGTCCCGCGGGCTTCCCTCCCGCTCCTCTCTGCCGCAAGCATCGCTCTCGTTCTCCCTCGCTTTCCCGCTCCCTTTTCACCTGGCTCTCCGTCGTTCAGCCTCGTCTTTGTCCCTCGTCGCTGCCGTTCCCCCTCTGGTCGCGGGAGAGAGCGCAGAACCGAGGTTTGACTCGTTAATATATCAGATTATGCTGGAACAGCGAGTCTAATTTATACCACAGTAAACTGCAGGCTGCACCTCGGGCCTCTCCGCCGCCTGCCATTTTTAATACGTCCTTAAAGCGTCGCATCTCTTAAAAGATTTCTCCGCCCCTCCCCGCACCCCCGTTCCCTTTCTTTCCCGTTCCCTCTGTTTCTCGTCCTCGCCGCTTACAATCCTACCTGGGCTCTTTCCTCCTGTGTTCTATCGCCGTTCGCGTATCTCCTTTTCTTTCCCAGCGGTGCCCCAACCTGCGAGGCGCCCACCTCTCGCGCTCTCCGTCTCCCTCGCGCGTCTACCTTCGCGGCTTGAAATCTTTTCGCGTTTCTTCGCCCTCTTTTCCTGCCGTCGAGCACGGGCACGAGACAGACTGTGCTTACTTTTTCCCCTTTACTCGGCGACACACGATTTGCGCGGGGGTTGCACTGTGCAGGCCGGCAAGCAACGTGGCGACGGGGTTTGGTTGGGACGGGGGCGGGGGGCGGGGGGGGGGGGCTGCGAGAGAGGGAGGGTGGAAGCCAGAAAACGAAGAGCGAAGAAACTTTTCCTTTATTGTTAGACGCCGCTGCAGAATACACAAACGATAAGGGATTACGCTTTTTCCTCGATGCTTATTTATGTCTCGCGTCCTTCCCCCGTCCCCGCTTTCCGCCCCCGTGTTCCTCTTCATCTCTTGTTCTGCCGGCGCTTTTTCCTCCTCGTATCGCTGAAACGGCGAGCACCGAAGAAACGAAACGCCGAGCGATAAGAAGTTTGGGCGATAATGGGCGTACAAGGCGATCGCGAGCAGATCCAGACCGGCGGGAGGGAGATGTTCGGTAATAAATTCGCTTGGCTGCATTCCGAAACGGGGCCGGAAAAATTTCCCTGGCACTGGTATCGCGAGAGGATTTAATCCGGCGCCGTTCCGTACGGTTTTATGGGTTTCCTGGTGTTCTACATTTCGCGGCTGGTGTTAATGCGGCTGATATTTCGCTTGGCGCGAAGATGGAGCGTACTGTTTCGTCCAAGTGTACAGATAATGAAATCGAAGGGGCGGGTGATCTCTCCCTCGCTCGCGAAAGTTTTTCGACTCGCAGGAAATCGTGCGTCTGTTTCGAAAATAATTAAGTAGGCGCGATTTATGAGCGCGATGGGGACAGGATTGATGTCATTAGCTGGCGCGAAATTAAGACGGGAGAGTGCACTCGTGCGCGAGCGAACGAGAAGCTGCTTTCTCCCTGTGCTTGAAGAGGAACGCGCGAAATTGGGCCACGATCTCGCGCGAGAAATCGCGCCGGACAAATTATGAATACGACACTCGCGTACTTGTACGCCGTGTATGCGTACATCAGCATATAAGTACACGCGATTAAAACGGAGAACAGCTTTCGCTGACACGCTAACGACACGGATGGCGCGGTGGAACCTTTAGCGTCCCCAATTAACGCGGGAAATGGATTGGATAATTACGAAAAGATTGAGAAAGGAAACGTTTGCCTTGAGAAACTCCATTTAACGAATTGCGCAAGAGGAGAATTAGGTAAATTAGTGTTTCAAACGGCATACGGGATGGAGGTTACGAAGTTAGAACGTAAAACTGATCTGCGTCGCCACGTCGTTACCGATAATGTGGTGCCAGGCTCTTTGAATGCTGGTGCACCGATTTGAAAATACTATTTTCACGAATTTCGCGCCACTGAAAATGGTGAATAAAGGAGCGGGACCGGGCGCGTTTTACGACACTGTTTTCCTCATTGCGTTTCAACGTGATGTACGGTTATTACCGACGAAATAGGAGACAAATTTATGATGACACCGTTAATAGACATTTGAGAATAACCACGGATGAAATACTGCCCGGGTGTCGAAGGAGCAGGGCGGAGAGAAAAATGAGGCGGAAGCGTATTCGAGTCGAATCGGCCACAGGAGGACCCTAATTCATTTTTGATCGATGCTGGAGATAGCGTTGGTTTTTAGAATCAAATGGAGTCTCGAACGGAACAAGACTCCTAATATAATAGCGGATCACGGTCGGAGGAGCACGGATTTACAGCGCTAAATCATTTGGTGACTCGCGTGCCCCACGTTCGTGTCACTAAAAAGGGATATCTTCGTGAATGTTACAAAATAGGACAGGAACAAGACGCAGCAAACGTTGGAGGAAGACAGGAATCCAGTTGACGTACTCATATATCTTTTGGAACAAGGATGCGATGAAACACGAGTTCGTGAAAAAAAAAAAACCACCACAGAAGGTCGTAACTTATTTTCATTGAATTGACTCATCAATAATCAGCCGCGAGGAAAGTAACGATCGTTCGTGAAAATATATTTGCGTCTGTGCTCAACGAATCGAAGAGATTTTTCTCGCAGGGTTTCCGTTCCTTGAAAGTATTGTCTATGATAACAGAAGTGGAAGGGGGGTCGATCCTAAGAAGACCATTCAAGAGCAATTGATGAATTCTTTGAAGATTCTTTGCGCTTCTGCGAATCCGTGGTCCGAGGAATTCGCAAATGTGAGCAAGCTTGATTGGTAGTCGCATCTTTATCATTCTTTGAAGCGAAAGCACTTCGCTGGATAATCCAGTGAAAAACGATACGGTTGGTCAACCTGTGGCCGATACTGTTTCCTTCTGGAGAGAGGAGATTGCTAGGGAGGTTTAATCCGCGTAAGGGAGAGAGGGAGGGAAGCAGGGAAAGAGGATTCGGAAAAATCTCGATTTTTAGTAAGACGAGCTTAGTCGCTGATAGGATTGTGGGTCGTTCTATGCGGGAAAGAAATCGGGAATCTTTTGTTCTCCTGTTGTCGGTGCAATCACGGTTATGTGCTACTGTCTTCGCGGCATAGCGAACAAGTTCCCATATTTCCTTCAGCATGGACAGCGCCTCCCGTAAGTTCTATGCGCGCGTTGCGCTATCGTGGGCAAGTTAATTACCAAGGTAATACGAAAGACGAGTACCAGTGCCGAAGGCAAGTGAACTCGAACGACACGAGCCTACGCGCGTTAACGCGAAATCAGAACAGGTTTTCTCTGTGCGAGCACTCAGCGAAGGTGTAAAAATTCCTAAACTTCCCTTACCTTTGCCGCACCGCAGGCGGCGCAGGGCGTAATATACTGATGAACCAGTTCAAGAAAAGAAGGCAACCGTGAGCGAGAAACCTGTAGTAATTTCTTAACGGTTCAAGAAATTATGCGCCTTAATTATGCAAGCCCGTGAAACGTGCCAGCGCGAGAAAGGGAACGCGAAAGATAGAGGGGCCGAGAAGCGAGGATAGTGGAGCCCCGGGGAGAGAGAGGCGATGCGTTTTAGAAACATCGAGGAATGGTTAATTGCTCCACTCTCCGTGTTTGATTATAATTCTTTCGTAGGCGTGGAAAAGGGCGGTGGGAGGGGGGGGGGACGGCGCGAATGATTAAGAAAGGAGGCGAGGCAACACGAGGAAAACTCTTCGCTGACCCTGCGACGGTGCTTCTAACGCTTACGAATAATTATTAGCAATAATTTTTCATTACCAAGACATTGCGAGATAATTATAGGGCGAGGTGGTTTTTGTGCTCGCGCACAGGCAAGCTGGCGCGCGATACACGCGCCTACATACTTGTAATGAATAGTCGCTCGTTACCCGCTGCGCTCGCTGAGTTACCCTGAAATTACAATCTCGGCAAATGTCTCGCAATGTTTCCCATGGAACATCTACGAGAGGGTCTTCCTGTTGCGCGCACGGTCATCCTCTTTTTCTCCCCAACTACTCGAGGCTCCGGAAGTTTGGCTTTTTCGGTGCATATTAAAGTTCGGCACTTTAAGCTAGTTAATCCTTCCCCCTGCCTCTCCTCTTTTATTACCGTGAAACGAGAGGAGAAGAGACTACGGGTCGCGATTAACATTTCGCGCACTGCGTAGTCTGGCTTTTTCTGTGCCGGAAGCGAATTGTGTTTGAAAATGAAACTTCCCACGAAGAAGATTTATTCGAGAATTTAGACTTATGCAGCTATAGACTGGCGCGACTGTTTTGCGCGAGGGTGGTGCGAAATGTTGGGTGGGCCGTGCTCGGTCCACGTGGATCTGTGCCGTGTCGCGCTCGAAGACCGCGGCGCACTCGTAAATAACGCTTTCACGAGCGTGTCACATAACGTCTTCTTGCTACACGGACTTCGTTTCAGCGAGGTTTTTTGCGAGCCGTGGCCACGGAGCAGCTATCCTCTGTGCCACGGGCAGTACGGCCACGTCTTTCTCCCCCGCGCCACGCGAGGCGACGAGGCGGTGGTGTGCCTTTGCTGGCGCCGGTCTCTCTTTACTAGTTAATAAACTAACGCGCCAGGAGAGAAAGAGTAAAGCAGTCCCCTCGCTCTGAATGGAAAACTTGTATTAAAGTGCACGTCGGGGTCGGACCTCGGCGAACTTCCCAAGCCCGGCCTGAACTTGGCTTCTCACTTTATGAAATACAACCCAATGTCCGCAGTGCCTCTTTGCTCGCGGAACCCGGCTCTGCCTTGAGGGGGAAGAGGGACCAAGAGAAGGCCACGGAGATGGAACGTTGCCGGTGGGAGTAAGGTGGAAGGTGAAACAGAGAAAGTGAGAGAGGGAGATAGTGGGAAACACGGGTCGAAATAGATAGAAGAGGCAAGTGCTTGCCGCGCCCGTAGCTCTGAAATCATTTCGTGCTCAGACTTCGAGTAAACTATCTATCTTCGAGTAGTAAATCGACAAACCCTCCAGAATTCACCGTTCTTTCGACGTACATCTTCCAACGCGCTCTCTTCTTACCTCCCCCTTTCTCTCTCTCTCTGTCTTCTGTTACATACCCTTCTCAATGTTCCCTTCCGTCCTCTCTGTCCGCCTCTATTTCGAAACGCTCGGTTACTGCAGCCCGACTGTCGCGAGGAGGAAACTGCACTGGCACACAACCGAGCTGCGTCGGAATTTTTCGAACGGGAACTTGACCCGGCAAGTTCAAGCGGACAAGTGGAAAGCCCGAGGAATCGGCCAGGCGGCACGAACAAATAAAACTCGAGAGATTTTTCGGCGATCGCATAATACATCCTGCGGATGCTTCCCACCGTTCTTCCGTTTAACTTTCCGCGATTGTTTTTCTCCTCTGTTCCGCTCGGCTCCCGCGGCCCCCATTCAACGAATCACGCGTGCGTACGTTTACGGTCTCTCGTCAGAATTTACCGTCAAACTTGGGGCTGGACGTACCCGTAATCGGTGGAAATAGACAGCCTTTCTGTCGAGAAAGCCTCGGCCCGGCCAACTTTCGTCGCGAGCGTTCAAACGGCTCGTCGATCTCCGAAATCTCGGCGCGGTTTTTGCACATCTCGCCCCACCTCCACCTCCCCGTACCCCGTCCCGTCACGGTGGTTATTACCTTTACGGATGTTAGATGGACGACGATAAGTTATCGTCGCGGTATAGCCGCCTATCGGGCACTGTCACTGGCCCGTACCAGTAGGATATTGTTTTTAGGCTGCGGTTTTGCCCGGTGTACCCTCCTGGGAAATTGGACCTGGAGCGGGCACGCTGGCAGCGCGCTCGCCGCTCATTTATTACCGTTGCTTTACCTCTGGGTGGCCAAATTTACCAAACGCTGCGGTCCGAGTTCCGAATGCCTCCCATACAGTGTGCGCCGGTTTGAACGACGTCATTCGACGTTACACGGTTCAAAACCGAGCGACGAATTGGCACATCGCCCGTGATCCCGGTCTATTAGTCAAAAAACGTTTAAAAAATTCCCCCACCTCCGCGCGCGTGCCATCGTCGCTTTTCACCGTGGACCATTGTAAATTTGATAGACTATCGGTGCATTATCGATACCTAACCCGCTCAGCGCAACGCGGTATCGTTATAGTTGGATGAAATAGTGGTTCCGCCGCGAAATCGAAACGTGACTCCCTCTTCACCCCCCCCCCCCATCGACAAGAAAACATTACACAGCTGGACCATTGGCGCGTATCGGCGAGCGTACACTTCATATCAATTTATCTGCGCTATGTATCGGTTCCTAACAAACCTGATCACGCGGTCTATTGGTCGAATCGGGGGAAAAACCTACCAAAAACACCCGTTGCTCGGTACGCGGGGCCATTTCCCGATAGGGAGTCTCGGTGTATTTGATCGAGCGCCGATGCGTTGGTGACTCCGCCGCGCGGTATCGTCATAATTGAATAAAATTGCGTATCGTGTGCGAGCTGCCTGCCCGCGTGTCCTGTATCCCGTGTAACTACTTAGAATCTTGGAAAAGGAACGAAAAAGAAACACGCATCGAGCGGCACGCGGGCAATGGGAATCTGGTTTGGTTTCCGGATGGACATGGTACCATGGAGAGTCATTCGCTTTTCGAGGAACCTCTGTAATCACCGGGATGCGATGACCATCCGGAAATTAGTGGTAATAACGTCGAAGAAAACCGTAGATGCTTGAGATACCTCGTCGATGAATCGAGCCGCTCTTTCGCGGTCGCTGGGATGACTAATTTTAAAGCAACACTCAACATGTTCAAGTAAGAAGATTCGAGGCAACCGAAGCGAACGAGTCGAATGGTCGATGGTCTTATTTATCCCGCATACGCCAACGTAAGTGTGCATTCGATCGAGGCTGGTGGTACGCGAGTTGTCGCTCTATCTCCTGGTTGTTGCTGGAAAAAAAGAACGATAAAGGGTGGCGGTGTTCCTGTCCTAGCGGCACTTTCGCTCTCGAAATCCGATCCATTTCGTCGGCGGATCGACTGCGGATCCGGCTGGACGCTGGTCGAAGCGTTTTCGAGTGTCGTCGGGGCCGACACGCCGCACGTCGGTGTGCTACGTTATACCTATACGCGCAGCCGCACACCAAACAATCCCGGTGCACACGGCCCGGTGTCCACGGTGCATCGGCCCGGCTGTTTTTGGTGCTTGTTTTTGCAAATTCCGCATTCCACCGATACCGAATCCGATCAAACGCGCGTGACAAAACGCCGGGGATAGGGAGGAAAAAGCGCGCACGGCCGGATCTTGTCGACGATCGGACTCGGTGACAAATAATCGGTGGACAGCGACGATAATCGGCCCTCGGCGCCCTGTATATAAACGCGCGCACACATGCGTGGTGTGTAATAGCTCGGCGCGGCCGAGTGAGAAGAGCGAGCCTCTGTAATTTGCGCTGTAATTAGCTACACGATTCCGGGAATTAATCGAACCGAGCGGTGTCGCGCGGTAAGTATTTATATTAATAGCGTATCACGGCGGCGCGACAACGCGAGGTCCTGGCGAAAAGTATTTTACACCGTGTGACGATTATGCCAGCTTATTTAGCGGGCGAATAATTGAATCGGTCCGCCGCACGAGAATGGCGCTGTACGGAGACGGGACAAAAAAAATAGGAAGAAGGAAGAGTCCGCGAGCGCGCAAGTACGCGGGAACGTGCGCGCGTGCGATAATTCAATTCGGTAATAAATAACCGGTCCGCGAGCGATGATAATCAATGGCCGATATAGAGCAACGCCGGTGCACCGGACCGAGGAGAGACTCTGTAATTTGTGTTGTAATTAGTCCATTCTAGATATTAATTGGACCGAGTATTGTCACTGGAAGAATTTATAGTGACCACCGTTATATCATAATAACGCCGTAATAGCGATAAACATCGTTTTAAAGTGGCGAACGCGGCGAAACATTTAGCCGGCTGAAAATCCCGCGGACAAATAGGGCGAGCGGGCGAGTCAATCGCGACACCATGCACTGGGACTATTCGCGATCGAAATCTTTCAAATCGTATCCACCAAGCTTCGCTTTGGTCTTTCGAAAATAGCTCAGAGGACACCGTCGAAAGACGTAGCCCTTGAATGCTGGTGAAACGCATTCTGTCACGACCTAGAGCTGTTTTAGAGACTCGCTGGAGGTACGCGGTAAGAGGCACGGAGCCGTCGCGAAGAATTCGCTTTTACGAGATTCCGTCGGAAAGTCTTGAAATCGCGCGAAATGAAAGTGGAGTGCGCGCCGCGTCGGGCGCAGCCGGGATCTTGTAGATGCATATCAATGCAGCCTGGAATTTTCATTACGGGTCAGATGATCGCTCGCGATCGCGCCGCGGAAGGAGTCCCGTTCCTTCCGAGAGCAGCGGGAAACGAGCTGGATTTCTGGTTACTCTTTTCTGCGCCGTGCCGCCTCCGCGGGGGTATCGGGATTACGCTTGTATACTAATCGATCGGAAATCACGACAGAAGCGCCCGTGCACATACATAATGACCGGGGCTAATAACCGGACCGTGTCGTGGTAACTGGAACGAAATTATAATAATTCGGGGGGAAATTAGCGGCAAGTGCCGCATTAAACTTCGCTACATGTTTATCTCGGAAGATAGGAAAATTTCGCGCGGTAATGCCCGAAATTATTGCGGCAATCGCGTTTGCAAATTTCGGGGGTTGGCTGTTTGTACGGATTACAAATGTACCCGTTGCAACGGTTTTACCCTCCCGCGTCTCTGTACACGCGCCTCTGAAACGCCACTGATTTAAAAACCGTTCTTTTTCTTTCATTTACGCACCCCGCATTCGAGAGGGCAGCGCGCAAAATTCGTACACGGGAAATATTTATTAATGCTTTTTCCCCCGGAAACGAATTACCTTGATTGGGGAGATTAATTCTACTTTCCGCTACATCTGCGCTCGTAAAAGTCGGCCCCGTTCTCTTTTCTACCTCCCCTTTGCTTGGCGGGATTTTAATATGCACTCGCATCGCAGTTTTGAACGTGGTTTTGAACGCGACGGATGTGCGTCGGGATACATAGGCAGTCGGTTCGTTCTTGAATTGAATTTATCAAATGCACCCTTTCGTCGAAACATGGATACAGCGTGTGATTTTTTACTTGAGTTAGACGAAAGGAAACGATAACATTGATTTTGGTATCCGTTTCAAAAGCTCGTTAGAAGCCCAATAGAATTTTCGCCTATCTCTGGTCGATTTGCTCGATGCTTGTGCAAACAGTGTGTAATGCGGTAAATAAAGTATCGACAAAAAATATCGAAAGGAAATGTTTGCCTTGCACCCGGACTAGCCCGGTCCAATGGATCACAGATTTTCTGCGTAAGCATCGGGAGTCTATCTACGGAACGATAGCGAGCTACATATACCTATTGCAGTCGTTTCTCTCGTATTTGTGTGCAACCAGTGGCGTCAGCAAATCGTCAGGTCCCTTTATCCCCTGATTCCTCTATTATCGCGTCGCTGATAGTCGAATGAGCAATCCTCCGGCTGAATTTCTAGCAGGTGGATGGGCAGTTCTCTGGCAAAGTGCAAAGATCGAAACTTATTTTAAAGTGACTCCGCCCTGGGCCGAACTTCGACCAACTTGGCAACCGTTCATTTCGAACCTTTTCCATTCTCCGTGCTGTCGAACCTTTTGCCAGATTTTTACTTCGGGACGGGATGTGATGAGAATTTGTAGGCGATAGCTGTTCTCAAATGCTCGATATGAGGAAGAGTCTTTGGACCAAGCTCCGTACATTTCAGACCTGTTCGTTCATCTACTGAAGTCGTCCGATAGACGAAAGCTGGAGGGTGGCGTTCTGGTCTACCAAACCCTATCAATCGATTCGTTTTCTTCCCCGTCCCCCAAAATTCATTAACAGCACGTGGAAGGTTCCACGTCCGTGGGATCAGTGATATCACGGTTATTATTAATAATAGGGGAGTTTTTTGGAGGATTTCCAAACGAAACGCGACACCACGCCGGAACGGCCATTTCACCCATATTATCCACTGGAGTATTGCGTGCCAGAGGGGCTCGGTAATTGGATCTACGATCGAACCAGCAGTTTTCGCGATGAGGAAATCCGATGCGAAGCTCGGATCCAGAAGCGGTTTCACGATCCGTCCGCGCACCTGCCCCTTTTGACAGGTTACGATATCGCTGACGATAGAGCAACGTATTCGATATGGCATTGCATCGGGGTCGCAGAAGCGAGCGAACCGCGCGCGTACGCCCGCCCGCCGCGGCCAACGATATCTCCTCTCGTCTCTAGCAACACAGACTAGCCCCAGCACCACCCAGCGCACACCCCCATCAAGCTTTCAACGTGTGTACAGACGAGAGGGACAACTACACGCGGGATCGTGTGTCCCCCTACTCGCGCCGCGGTGGTACCAGATCGCCTCGGGTACTTTCGCAGATGACGCGATAAAACCCTCCAAGTCATCAATACTTTTCAGTGCGACGATTTGAATGAAATATCGTCGTTGCAGGAGGAGACCGCGACGATTCGTATTCGCGTCGCGATGCATCGAAAGGGACGAGCGAACGCGCGGAATGCAATCGGAGAAAAAGGAAACCGGGGTTAGGGGGGAAGCGAGTTAATGACATTGTAATGAAAAAGATCGATTAGAGGAGCTGGCCGGCGCACGAGGGTACGCTGGTATTCCGCTGGAGTGGCATTTTGAATTCATTCCGGCCGGTTGCAGCTGGCCCGGGCCACGGACCTGCCGACGATTCGGCCGAACCAGAAATAAATAAATGCACCGATGATTGGTTTATACGGCGATATAAACTGTCGATTAGCGGGATTATTTAATCTCTATGAATACACCGATCCGTTATGATTATTCGCGTATATACTAATGCGCCGGCAGCTCGCATCGTGAAACAGAGGAAGAGAGGGAGAAAGTGAAGTCGTTGGATAGAGTGAATTAAATGGCGATGCCCGGCAATCGAGTGCTACTTTGCATCCTTGGAAATCAATTACGGGTCTAGCACGAGTGATTAACTTTAGGTTTAACGAGTCGCCGGTTATTTTCCGAACTCGATAGTCCGGGCGCATCGGTAATGAACCGATCCTACCTAATGTACCGGCGATCAAATTTAAACGTAATACTGATTGGTCGGTGATCCTCTGTAAATCCCGCAAATTCGATCAAAGATATTAAATTAGAGGATTCGAAATTGTGCTCTGTATCACGTCATTACAGCTTCCATTCTCTGTGCACGGATATGTTGTAAGGTTTCATTAACGAGTTTCGCTAAGCTGCGAGAAGACACCATTTCATACCATACCCCTTTCGCAGTCGATTATATCTTATCGAGTAGATAATCGTGCGAAAGCTCCAAGTAGTAATTTTAATTCGATTATCTACCAACGGGCAGCGCCACTAAGTTGCTCCGAGAAAAATGAGAAAAATCCATACCGTAGAATTAACGCACCGTTCCATAATAATTTCGCGAACGCGGACATGCCTTTTATTAAATCGTCGAGTTACGGAACATCGCGCGGAGGCGCGTTTAATGAAGAAATTATCTTCGTATAAATTAACCGTCCGCCGCGCCGGTCCCGGAGCGTGGCGTACGCTCCGAGCGATCGCTCGAGGAATCCGTAAAAACGGGAAACTATCGGCGCCTTATCGTTTCGCGGGTACGAGCGTCGCGATAGCTTCATATCGACGCAATATTGCCGCAGTTACAACGATACGATAGGGGGCCGCTGATCGTACTCGGCCCTCGAAGTGGCTATGCAAATTAACATGAGTTCTATCGAACGAGATTGCCTCCAGGGAGAGAGAGAGAGAGAGAGAGAGAGCGAGTCCAGGGGGCAGAGGATGGAAGAGAGTGGGCTGAAAGGGAGAAGGGGGCAGGAAAGGGTACGTGGTCGAGAGGTAAGAAAAGGAACCAGTCGGAACGACAGAGGCGACCAGTAAAAGGAGAACTCCGTGAACTTCGTTCTCGCTCCATTAACAAATGCGATTTTTCCCATCGGGCACGCGATATTTATGCTCGTGCAAAATAAGATATTAATAACGAGCGGTAGATCGACCGTGGCGATACACGAGGCTGGTGCACGCACCGTTCAACAATCTGTGCTCTCGTTTCTGCGTTCGCGTTCCTGCATTTTCTTACCGTTCCCGTGCCCCCGTAATTTTTCGCCCCACCCACTGTACCCCCCACGATAGGCTGAATCGCGAGTAATGGTCCCATTCGTACGGAATTGCACTTCTTTTCTGTTGTTCCGCGAGTCCAAGTAGCTTTCGAGAATCTACGTTTATCGTTCGAAAGTTCAGTCGGCTACGTTCCCCCGCAGTCACTGTTGCTCAGTCTTTCCCACGTAGGCGCAAACTCGCGTCAATTCCTACCCGTAGAACACTGACACAACGCTTTGCAATTGCAAGTACCTATACAGATCGAGCAGGAAAGACGTACCTAACGGTAAACTTATGCGAACGTTCTTCCACGGTTGTTCCGGTTCTCCCGTCCCCGATGCATCTTCTCGAGTTTTTCTCGTCATGAATTTTTATACGATGCACGGGAATCTGAATTATAATTGCCCGCCCGTTTCATTCCCGATACAGATATCGCGGCAATACTCCGCCGGCAAGAAGCAAGCCAAAAAGTGGAATTTTATGGTCACCCGCGAGGGATCCACTCGCAAATTACTTTTTCGCGTATCCGCAAGTCGATCTTCCTCCGAAGGAAGAGGCGCGTCCCCGTCTCGCCCCGTTATTTCTGCGGGGAACTTGGCCAATAATTCACCCCCCTACCCTTCTATATATACGAGTACATCCCGTCCACGCATTAGACCGCTATCTACCAACGAGCCAATCGTCTGTGAAAGCAAATGTTGTGCACGCGTATCCGCGAAAAGAAATAGGGCTGGCCATTTTTCAGTCTTTCCATTCACGAACGTGGAAAATGAACCTCGTTCCAGGCGGTAAAAAATGGCCACGGCGTAAAGATCGCTTTGCAGTTTGCATGAACGATCGGTTCGCGATAAACCCGCCGCCTGTGTTTGCTCGGCTGGGATAGGGAACCGTCGAATGCAGTCGGAAGTAATCGCGACGTGACCACTAAAGCGAGTTTCCTCGTAAAAAAAACGAATTAAACGGACGGATTGCTAAGCGCGAAAAGGTGTCTCGAAAGTTTATGGCCGACATTATCTCGCGCGGCGGTAAGTCAGCCGCAATTGGATTGCTTGATTATGACCGGAAAGAAAATGTACGTTTCATTGTTCGGGGACCGGCGTCTCCGTGAAACACGATCCGATCGTTAGACCCTGGGTTTTATTATTACATCGTTATAACCTGACAATAGCTTCGGTTCCGACGAGACTGCCGTCGAAGAAGTTCTTAACTAGCTGCTGTGACGGCTTCGCACAGCAGACTGCTCGCTGTCCGTTTCCCCCTTGCACCCCTTCCAACAACTTTTCCTCGTCCATTTTCGCTAAATTCTGTCTCGGGACCGTCTACTAGCAAACCCAAACGCCGTGGAAAGAATCGGACTGACTCTTCATTATCAATCGTAGTTCACGTCCGAAGATTAGCGTCCTCGATGCGAGGTCTTCAGCACCGCAGACGAGTGGAATAAATGGACACGTCATATTTCAATACAAAAATGGAGGAACTAAAGTGTCTTCCAGCGAATGACTCGATTCTCTGCCCGATGAGAGGCTCATGCTCCTCGAAATTGGGAACAAAACCTTTAGGCGAGTGTGGCGTAGGTGTTCCCACCTTACTCGCCAGGTGGAACGATTAAAGTCGACGCGAAGTCCTCTTTTATACCCCGCCGTTTGTTCCGTTGCCCATTCGAGCGCACTAAAGGCGGAACAAACAACCGATTCTTCGGCAGCCGACAGTTCCTGCAAATCAGCTTCGGCGGAGGACCCTGAGTAGCGGGAGGAGAGATCGTTTCGGAGCGTCGGCGGCCGGGAGCACGGGATTAACGGACGAAGTAGCATCCAGACGCGTGGACGAAGACAACGACGACGTCGACTACGGTCGGGGGGAGGAGGCAAAGAATCGAAAAGCGACGAGGTGGTACGACAAACGATCTCTTCCCTCGCGGCCCCTGCGTTTCATTGGGCAGCGAGGGGTTGGAGGAGGAAATCGGAAATAGGGGCGCAGGGACGAAATGAGATGGAGGTGAACGCAGGAAGTTGGGGTGGTGGTGGAAGTTGTCACTGTAGTGGAGCGGCTATTTCGCAGGTCGAAGTCAGTTCTAACGAGGCCGGCACGGAATCCTCGCGTTAAGCGAAATGTTTACTTTTAATGCACGACGAAGCTCGCGCGATTAGATGCTTATCCGTTGTTTTACGACTGAAACACGACTTGGCGAATTGTCCCTCTGCCCCCTCCTGCTACGCGAATCTTATCGAGCCCGGTCTGTTACGGTCGATCCTCTTTGATGGCCGAGGTGAAACGATCCTCGAAGAGTTTAAAAGAATCAGGGGGGAGGAAAATAAAATGATGCGGGGCGGGATGAAGGGCGGAGGGTGAGGGGGGGGGGGGTGCTCGATCGATGCACCTGTCTAAGACGTAGGAAAAGTTGGATTTGAGCAAGGCGATTGAAGTTCGGAATAAACGTTGAACAGAAAGTTTCTTTCGCGTCCTTTCCTTCGCTTCCATTCCATATTTCTTCGAGGTGCGTAGAACAGAGTTTGGGGGGGGGGGGGCCCGCTTTGAACGTATTTCTACGGTAGAAAATACCGTGTTGCAATTTTCATACCTTCCACCGACGTACCCGAGATATTCGGTAGAGTAGCTTTCTCCGTCGAACGTTCCAGGTGCGATGAAACGGTTAACACATCATCCAGATCTCCAATCTCGCGTGTCTTTTCGTGTATCTCCCTCTAACGTCGCCGGCAAATCGCATAGAAAAACTTTGCAACGACGCAGGAAAACGCGATGTGCAAACTATCATTCCTCATTGTCCGACGTCCCCGTTTTCCCACCGTTTCCCCCAGCCAGGAAGTATGTACGTACAACGGGGAATCGATCGCGAACAATGAGATTGACAGAAAATAAAATACCCGTCTGGAAGGCCGGCACAAGCTGTATTTTCGAGAACGGATGAAATGTACTTTACTCTCTACCGTGGAAACCCTCTCCCCTGTCCTTTCTTCGCCCCGACACATTTTCTGTATTTCCCGCTTGAAAAGTACACCGTGAGACCGGGGGGGGGAGGGGGGGGGGGGTAGAGAGAGCATGCGCTCCAAAGACGACGAACAAAAAGATTTCCCCCGAAAATAAACGGGAGGTAGAGAGCTGGCGCGCGGAAAAATGTGAAATGCACCGGGGAAGCGTTGAACGCTGAAACGCTCGAGCTCGTTGCGGGCGATCAAAAACCATGAAAATCGCGAAACGTACCATATCGAGGATTATAATTTAACTCCGTCAGAGCTTACCTGCAATTGCCCCTCGACTCGCTAAAAATATCCTGAAAACCGGCTATAAAATTAATGGTCCCCCGTATCTGAAAATTAACGACACCGTTTCATAATATAACCCGGGCGGAAAATGGACGAAGAGCCGAGAGCTATCCAGGAAGCTCGGTAGCCCAAGTTACGACCGCGACCTACCCGGTCGCTTCCAGGCGACGGGGTTCGTCGCGGCGCGGGCGGCGAAATAAATACACCGGCAGTTCGCGAAAGGTGGGCAGGTGAAGCTAGGCACTCGATAGCCTGCGTGTTTCTCCTGTGTGGCTCATAATATAAAAAAGGCGAAGAAGGGAGAAGCTGCTAGCCGAGGGTGTAGGTAGAACAGAGCGAGGCGCAGGGAGGGGAGGGCAAAGAATGAGAGAGAGATACAGGGAGCAAGAGATATACGGCCTCATAATTCGCTTCTAAACATCGCTAATTGCACCGCTGACCCTCTAAATCTTTTGGGATGCTATCTGCTCGCTCGAAAATACTCGCCCTCCTCTCTGCCTCTTCTGCTTTCGCCGTTACCTTCTAACCACCTTTGTTCCCGGCGAGGCGAGGTGGCGCGTACCTCGCTTACACGCTCTCTATTAACCCCGCCACGGCTCATCCATTTCTCAGATCGATGCGAGATACTGCCTCGCCTTGGCGCTTTTCGGGGCGCACAGCCTCGAACGGCCGGCTAGCAGGTCGGAGGAAATAAAAAGGGATAAGGGAATCGCCCCGTGAAGAGAGTAGTTACCTTAACCAGGATGATCCGCGATGGACGCGTGTGTATCACGAGGTTGCTCTCGCCACCTACCCGAATAAAGTGCTCTGGCGCACGATAAACTCCGCCCGCTCCAGAGAGGGAGGGAAATTGGATGAAAATTGAAAATTGAGTCACGGAACACCGTGCCCGGCCCGGCTCGGCCGGGGCTCAGCGTATCGCGTAATTATTTTCAATCGCGCTATTAATCCTAAGCAGCCGCGGAGAAAATGTGCTATCAACGGGTCGTGGCTCGGATACATACTATGTAACCCTAGAAAAGCGAAGGAAACTTTCTTTTCATTAAAACCATGTCTGCCCCGGCTCGTACGGCTGCGAGTGACGAGCACGTTACCTACTTTAAAATATTTCTATCGCTCCGAAGAAACCATCGAATTAGTATTGCCTGCGTTTCGTTTAAGCAAATCGCGGCTTATAAATGCGGAAGTTCATTAGCCACATGGTGAAACTCGTAAGGAGAAAGCCAATGTCCCCGTTGCCCTCCTAGCTCGTACACCTCTCTGAAACTTTTCCAACGGATCGGTGGGAAGGCCGGGGGTTGATTGAAACAGGGTGAGAGGTATCTCGTTTGGTAATCCCGTCTTTTGTCGGCGGTGGTTGGCGGATGTCCTTTCTTGCCCCTCGTGGCTTAACTTCCAAAGGCAAACGCGGCGTCGGGGAATCAACCAGCCGCATTGTCAATGAATCCCCGCAGTTACTTTGCGGTTGGTTTCTTTGATTTCGCAGCAAGAGAAACTGTTTTCCTGGTCACGGCTTCAACGCTTGAGAAATTAACTGTCCAAGGGTGTCTCCCTGACTTTAATAAAGAATTCAAATCAGTATTTGCTCCAACACGAATCTACGTTTATATTCTCGCGCGTTAACAGAGATACAGGCCAACGAAGCATTCGTTCGATGAGGGGATACGATCAGAGATATCACTCCGCATCGTTTCACTGCGAAATTGTACGGTATTGAGCGAAACGAGACACAGAGTTTGCCCGCCAACTCGAATCCGGTTTGGGTATAAATCTTTATTAATATCAGAAGCAACGCAGACTTTCTCCGATTACACAAACTGTCTCCAAATTCCTCGGTTTTCTGCCATCCCCGAAGCCGCCACTGAAAAGCTCGCGGGAAGACGGGGAGAGCAGAGAGCAGAGAGTTGCTGGGTCAGGGTAGCGCTTTTCAATTTACTTTACGAAAACGGAGGGCCCTCGTTTCGCGGAACGAAAGGGAGTTCTTTGTTTTATCGAGTCGTAATGAAATGCGAGCCAGCGAATTACTTTAATACAAAGGTTCGACGAGCTGCTTCGAGCATCACCCCGCTTTTAACTCTCGTTCTCCCCGGTTTTCTTCGTGGTCCAACTAACAGTACACATCCCTGGATCGACATGTCCTCCCCTCAACGTTCCACTTGATGCCGGTGTAAATAATCGTTTCCCGCTTCCGGGCTCCTTTGCAAACAGAAGCTGAACACTGGCGTTCCCGTTGAATATTTTAATTAAGTCACGTTTCCGAGGAACAAATGTTTTGCCCCGCTACCGGCAACTTCTCTTCAAAGTATCGACAGCATGTTTTCGCGAGAAGTTTAAGGGTCGAGGCTACAGCCTGTCGCTGAATCGATACTCGTTCCACGGTAGAGACAGTCGGACTATGAGATTTTTATTTTATTCGATTCCGTTTCATCCACTTAGCTTTTATTCGCTTACTTTGACTGCCGTCAGCTCATAAACAACAAATTCCACCATCTAACTACATATTAGTTACAAAGTAACATTCATTCCCTTGCACTGTTAAACAAAGGTGAATCCAGTGTGGGTGAGGGAGAGCGAGAAAGACTGAATACACGGTGGTCATGGTTATAAGGTAGATATATATATTTTAGACAAGCTCCCTTCTCGAGCTTGGCTCGGTGACTCCTCTTCGAAACGCGAGCGTCGCCGGCTCGACGCTCCGGCGGTGTTGCCAGATTCTCCGGCGCTCGAGCGAGCGCCGAGGATAACAAAGGGTCGCGAGGCCCGCTCTACGCAGCGATCGTGCAACATGTAAATAAATACCGCATCGCCTATACCAGTTCAGTGTACAGTACATCCTCGTTATAGTCCCGTTTTTACCATCCGTAGTACGCCCTGTGACTATCCCCACCATTTCTTGGAATCCTTCGGTCGAGAGTGAGAGAACGAAAGAGTCGACGGCAACTTCGTGTCAACTGTTTCGTTCCCTCTCGCTCGTCCGAATAGTGTCCGCAACGCGTCGTACGCCCGCTGCCAGCCCCGTTCGTCGAGTTTATTACGAGGAATTACTGTAATTCGAAGCTGAACTGAATTAGGTCTGGAAAGATTGACTCATGAGCGGTTTACAAAGTTATCACGCGGAGAACTCGTTTGCATTCCGTTATCGAGCACCCTCGCCGATAGTCGCCCGCCGATCAATCTTAAACACTTCAACGTCGGACGTTTTGTTTATCTTTTTCCCTGTATTTACTCGCGGCTGATTTCACGAGGGCCCATAAGGACAGCCTTCGAACGCGACCGGTCCCGTGGAGGCGAACCGGAGGAACCTGTGTACAGAACTTATTTTGGTTAAGTCACGTCTTCAAAACAAACCCCGTGACAGAGTGTGTATAGGATCGAGCAGGGCGATAAGTCCGGCTCCGTGACGAATACCATTCCTCGAGGAAAACGTCGCTTCGGGGGCACTTGTGCACCCTCGTACGCTCAGACGTGTTTTTCCTTTTGAATGCGCGTCGCCAACGTTCTGGAATGCCAGCGCAGACCTCCCGGAAGGCAGGCACGCCGAGACGGACGACGATCGTTTCCGTGGAAATATTGCGAGGAGTTTAACCCAGAATCACCGTCCGTGCGAGAGTGAAATGTACCCCGGGCGCATTCAAAGCTTCCGCGACTGCATACGCCGCGCCCGAAGGCGGATCCGTCTAAATTACCCGCTACTCGTGGCACGAATAAATATTTAGCGAAACCGCGAGGCGAGGCCGGTTCCGGTTTTTAAATTGCAACGAAAATTCGATAACTTTGTGCACTCTGTGTTCGCGGCGCCAGCACTTCGCTTTGTTCCCTCGGTGTCCGTCGACAGTAACGCGTGGCTTTTCAATTCCGCGCGGGTATTTCATTTGTCAGTTTTTTTTCTGTTGAATTTACGATGAATTGCGCAGTTGAAAAGGGTAAAAATCCTGTATATGGTCGATCAAAAGGAAGCACACTCACTTTCAAAAAGAAGCTATATATATATATATATATATATATATCAACGAGCTCGTCAAAAGGAATTGTAATAAAGCTTTCCCATGCGCATTTCTTTCTACCGATGCACGCAGCAACCCTGAATCAAGGATTTAAGAGATTTGAATTTCCGTGAATCAGAAGCGAGTTCCTTCATTTCCATGGAATCGGCTCCGATGTTACGTTGAACAATAGGTCCCCTAGTACGACGCGGTGCAGCAGCAAAAGTAATTCATATACCCCGTCATTACCGGAAGCTGAACGTTCCGCGTTTACCGCAGCAACGAGCGGCTGACCTGTCGCCAAGGAGATGCGGCGTCCCGACTTAATTTAAATAACCCTCATTAATCAAATTACTTCTACCCCGGCGTCCTGCGAGGGATATAATATTTCCCTTGCCGCGACCAACGACCAACGAGCCGCGTCCTTTCGTCGGAACACGGCCTGGGTCCCCTCCGTGGCAAGCCGTATCTGGCGATTGCGGGAGTGTCGCGGATCGACCTCCGATTTAAATAACTCTCGCGCCTCTCGTTAACGCGAGGGGAGCCTCGCGCGCAATTACGATCTCGTAATCTTCTTTAAATC
Source organism: Andrena camellia (assembly GCA_029448645.1). Classification (NCBI taxonomy): domain Eukaryota; kingdom Metazoa; phylum Arthropoda; class Insecta; order Hymenoptera; family Andrenidae; genus Andrena; species Andrena camellia. Next base: position 12,822,443 of record CM055679.1, on the reverse strand, counting down.
GGCACCCGGCAGCCCTCCGAGGGCATAAAGTAAACACACTAATTGCTCGATGAATGAAGAACCATGCAGGAGGGCTGGCGTATATCGCGTAGGTTTCGTCGCAACGCCGTCAATTACGCCCTCCCTAGTCTCTTCGCTCGGCGATTAATTAAACAACGCGCGGTCCTCGGTCGGACAATACGCGCTGGTCGCGGTAATTCGATTCATACGCGCGACGAAAGCGTATTCTCCGCGGTTCCTGCTGGCTTCCCTGAGAAGCGGCGGCGGGGATTATCGCGAATCACCGCGAATTAATCGTCGGACCCAGATACTTTTGAAACCACCCCTGGCTACGGAACGAGTTATCGTTGCGGATATACGACAGTGGCAACCACCAGCGACATTCCTCTGCCCGTGTTCGCGGTTCTTTCTTTCGCGTGCTCCCAGCTCCTCTAGGCCTTTCACTCGCGCGCACACGCACGTAGGTACTCTTGCAAAAGGGGGTGGCCGCGCTTGTGACGGCGCGGCGCGGCGGCTCGCACCGCCCTAGCCAGCTGGAAATATCATTTCACGATTAGGGGCGCGTCGCGTTCCACAGCAAGCAGGACGACGCCGCTTTAACTCGGCGTCACGGCACGGTATGGCAATGAGAGACGTTATTTCTCATGTTTTCGCGATACGTTAACAGAAAACACGAGAGTTTCTAGTACGTACATATTATCGCGGCCCCGGCGCCGGGGGTTGGGGGCTGGCCTGGAATCTAATTGTTCGGATACACGCATTTCACCGAGCCACCTCTACCGACACACGCTTGACCCGGCGCGTTCCGCTTTTCGCGTCGGGGCGCGTCGCGGCACGCATATAACGCCGGTCGGTTAGCACCGAATTTAAAGCCCTCTGCATACCGGATTCTGGCCGACTCAATCAATTATTAATTGATTATCGAGCGGACGAATTTATTCCGTGACGTTAGCGTTTGAGCGTTAAGGCGTGGCATCCGCGCGGATGCTCGGAGACCGAGCATATGTGGAATCGCGTTGGTCAAGCGAAAAGCCGGCGAGAAGTTGCGATTAGATTCGTTTAAATGATCCCACGATATAATATCGCAAGTGGAACGAACACGTGTCGCGTTTTGCATACTTCTTTGTTAACCAGTCCATTCCGTCACGGAAGCGAAACAATACCCGTTTCACGTACAGCTAATTAGTCACTCACGCAAAACGGTGCAGGTATTACGATAACAGCGGGGGGGGGTATAAAGTTTCGATTGTGCTCTACGCGAAAGTTAATCCATCGTTTTAGTCGATTCGGTGTGCGGGAACCTTGATCCGAGCTCTGGTATGAACGCACGGGTAGCGATGTGTAGATACCTGCCTACGTTCACGGGCACGGGCACATGCACCAGAGACACACGCTCATTATTCCGTACACGGGGTTTCGATCAAGCGCCATGAGCCACCGGGATTGTTTTAATGAAACCATTTCCTCCTCCCGTTGTTCCGTTACCCCGGCTCCGGGCCGCCATCTTCCGCGCTTTCCTCCCTTCGCTTTTTCCCCCCATTCCGCTTTCTTCCGCTCGCCGCCGCCCGTGAATCGGCGATGCAAAGGAAAGAAGAATCGGTCGATTGATGGAGCAGATAATGGAGCTGCCAAGACGCAAAGACCGTCACGTCCGCAGGAAACGGGTGTTCGTCGTCGGCCCGTGGCGTCCTCGATTGAAACCTGTTCGATAAAAACCGGGAACACTTTATTACGCTTTTAACTAATTCCGCGGAGGGACGGGTGTCGTCGTGACGCAACGATAGCAGCCGACGGTGAACGGTATTCTTCGGTGATTGCCTCCGTAATTGAACCTCCTTTGAAACGCGTGCGTGCGTACGCGATCACGGAGGCTTCAGCCCAGTGGTAAATCTAACACGGTCGAGTAACCCTAAGCAAACAGATTCAAAGATCGAAGACAAAACGGAGGAGATATCGCGCGGCTGTCCACTGCCTACTGTCTACGTATTCCTTAGACGCAAAGTTCCAAGGATCTCGGTGTCCATCTGAATAGTCAACGAAGGCGCCGCTCCCGGGCAATTGTCAACGATGCAAAGTTTCGAATCGAGCCGCGCGGTCTACTGAATTGACCACCTAGGTATCCACCACGAATACGTCGTATCGGGAACGAAAAGGGTGGGTACTCGTGGCCCCAATCGAAAATTCAAATAAGAATAGAACGATCTTCAGGAACCGATTATACACACACTCCACAAAATAAACCGTGGTTCGCTGTTTACCTGCGAGATTTGTCGCTTTTATTCCAGCGGAGTTAGTCGCAACGTAAATGTAGAGTCGTTAAACCACAGAAACAACTCCGGCTCAAAAATAAGGTCACGCGGCAGTTTTTTTTTTGCACATTTCCATAAGCTTTTTTCCGTTTGTTTCCGGTGGTCGCGGCGCTATTTCGAGAAAACACCACCTATGTATTCGCGTCGATTGCGACATGCTCGTCAGGATAGTCAGATGGTTCGTCGTCCGCGGGAAAGCGTGTACCTACATATACAGCTCCGCGGTGTATCTCGCGCTCGGCTAGGGGGAGAAACGGGCGCGTCGCCGCGAGGAACGCTTTTTGTTTCGAAGCTATCACTTAATTTTCGCGGAGGAGTAATAAAAATGATGGACACTTGGGAGCACGGCGGCAGTCCGCTTGCAGAAACAACGTGCGTATACATATATTAAAAAGATATATCGCTGGTGTCGTATGAAATGAGTGGCCCCGGTAATCTTGACCGTTTTATACCGCGCAAAACTCGCGGCCCGCTCGGGGCGGTATTCTGTGAAAAATATTCCGCGGCTTCAAACAGCGCGGGATGCAGCGCGAACAGTGGCGTGCACCGCGAGCTTCACGTCGCGTCGTTATTTCATAACGGGAGGGGTGGGGTGGGGGGGGGGAGGACGCCGCCATGGCAAAAGGGAACGACACTTTCATATCTTTCCGCGCATTAATATCGCGTTACGACGAGCAGAAGCGAAATCTAGGACACGACGTCGGCCAGCCGCGAAGAGCAGAGCGCGCAGACACGAAATATTAATGCGAGCTCGGCTGCACCAGACAGGCCTCCGACTGTCTCGGGACTCTTTCTTCCTTTTTCACCGACGATCCGTTATGGAATCGATCGTCCAAAACGGCCCGATAAGGCCACACCGAACAGATCGTTTTCACCGCTCTGAATGAACGCAGGGACATTGGTTGCACACGGTGGCGGAGATTATTTTCTGAATCTTAAGTCTTGACACGAGAGATTCGTAGAAGATGCAGGGGAGAGCCGCGACGTTTCGAGAGGATGTTTAATTAATTCTGAATATTTCATCGCGATTGCGAGGCTGAAAACGGGAATGTTGTTACGATTCTACTGGGGCCGAGCCGCGATCTTGTTCGTCGGTAGCCTCCACAGGCAGGGTGGTTCTGTCTCCTGACCATTTCGGTCGGGAACAAGGGACAGTGGGAGGGAGAGGCTTGGCTAGTCGGTCTTATTTGCACAGCGTGTATATTTAATTTACCTTGCATATACATGTCCTGGTTGGCGACGTTTTTTCCTCGTTGGCTGGTCGCGGAGGCCGAGCAGCACGCGCAAAACTTTTAGGGATTGCGCGGGTACGACGGAATATATTTGCATGCTCCACTTTTTCCGGCTTTTTATTTACCCTGCCGCCGGAAATTTGTGGTTCCCCGAGTGTCGCGGCTCTCTCCTTCTCCGCCTGTTGTGTTGCGAATTCGCAAGCGGACGCTTTCCGCGTCGGAGAACGCCGTGTACCCGACAACCGGCCACCGATAACCCCCTGTCGCGCGGTGTCGCGTTCGCTTCTTATTAATTGGCGGAACGGACGCGTGTCTGTGAGACGGAACACGAGCTGGAACGTGCCGCGGCAGAGCGGAGAAAGTTTATGTCGCGAGCGTTCCGTCGTGTAACCGCGGCGTCAGCCAGCGATCACGCTTATGAATGCCGATTACGGAGCCCGTGAGGTTCGACTCGTGTGTGTCCGCCGGTAAGCGCCGCGCCGCACTGCCTCTTATCGCTCGGCTCGATTTACAATGAGCGCAAGAAAGCCGCAAGAGGGTATGCCGCGATACCGTGATATTTATGAACGGCCAGCAGCGCGCCGGTGAATTAACAGCCGATCGATACTTCATCAACGTTAATGTATTAATTGCTCGTTTAATTGCCCTGTACATTGATCGCGCGCTCCTGCCATACGGAGCAAACCGAGCAGAAATCGTTGTCGCTTATGGTCGGAAGGAACGCGCAGCGCGACGAGGTATTTGTGTCGGTGCTTTTTTGGTCAGGCATCGTGATGCAACGGAACGCGTTGCGCGGTCGCTTTTGCCGCGCTATCGTGAGACCTGCCCCGCCGTAGACTCCGCTCGCCTGTGCGCACAGTGACTCTGGAAAACTGGAACGTACTATGCCTTTTTAGTAACTGGTACGAGGGAATGCCTCTGCAATGGCTCTGCATAAACTGTTCCTCGCGTCGTTGCCTCTTCACCGTGCGATGCGCCGACGTAAGAGTCTGCGAGCAAGTTGCAAATCCTCTCGCAACGATTCCACTTCAATTTCGCTATCCACTTTTCACACCAGCGTCCATCCAGCTCGTGTTCCCTGCGACCGTGCGTCACGCTCGGCAGCGCGAATTTTCAGCTGTGAATGGCTCCAGAGGAAAAAGCTTGAGCGCTTCTTCGCAGACGGCGCGGGGACGGCTGGTCGGGCGTCGAGCCACGGCTGGCGTGTATTCAGTTAATGAAAACATTGTCCCACCCACAGTCAGGGTTAACGGGGCGCGCGGTCTGCTTGTCGCACACGATCTCGGGCGCGTCACACATCGACGCGGCCCGCGTCGGCGTCGCGTCCTCTTTCTATCGTCGTCGATCGCGACCCAGCTCTGCCAGCGTTGCGGGTGCACACACGAGAACACACCAAGAGACGGGCAACACGCGAGCCGAAATTCGAACACGGACGGATACGCGGGCACGTCGGCCCGGAACGTTGTTCGGGGCGCGGAACGATGCGCCCCGTGGCCGTGTTAACGTGGCGAATGATTTCCAGCGAAAATAGAGTGACAGTATCGCGGAGTAATGCGCTGCGGCCGTCAGTAAATCATCCGTACGGTAGAGCGAAAAGATTAACGCGGTAACGAGGACAAAGAGTATAATCCGAAATCCTACGAGAATGAAATTCGTTAACAAATAAATGGACACTGATAGGACAGGCGGAGATGCGGCGCCGATTCGTTTACGCGATCGTTCTCACCAGTCATTCGTGGCATCGCTTTCAACTCGCGACACTGTTTAAGGATGTATTGGACCTATTTACAAAATGGTACCAAAGTGATGAAAATTTATAAGATTTTTCTTTCTAATCTTCCTGATGTGCTCCAAAAATTTTAAACGAATTCACTAAACGGTTGCTGAGTTATAACGATTTTAATTTTCACTAATTTTACACGTAGCTACTCTTATGGAAAGAGACGATCTTGACAGATAAAACAGCTGAAATAAATGTTGAAGAAATGGTACCATAGTTTTCACTTTTTTTTTACATGTAGTATATGGGTAGATGAAAATATCTGCCGAGTTTCAATTGTTTTCACTACACCGTTTTAAAGAAATAAATTATAACTTGAGAGAATTATGAATTCTGGGCATTTTCACTGCCAAATATTTAGCAAATAATGCTTGAGAAAGCATTTGTAAAGTGAAAAATACCTTCCTAGGAGTAAAAATAAGACTCCAACTGTCGTTCGAGTTGCTTCTATCTAGATTTACTATATGTAAGACGTAAATATTCAAGTATTTCAAATTTTATATACTTTTGTCTAATATTGTACGTCCGATATATCCTTAATTGATCTTGATCTTGCCGCTTCCATCGCCAACATTCGGCAGGACAATGGGGCGGTTCTATTAAATAATCTTGGAATATGTACAAAAACTCAATCAATTTCGTACGATCAAACGTGAAAGTAATAACGATTGATGTCGAGCATTGTCGCGCAAATGAAGCGCGCAAAGTATGCAACGTGTCAAAAACCTATTCGTTATGTGCAGCGACGCCCGTACTTTAGAATTCTTAGACAATCGAACATTTGTCTATTTCTAATCAGAGGTTGCCGGCTTCTCGCCAGACGCCAGCGAATTTTACAGCGTCGGAGAAGAATTCGCAGAAGAGATTTCCGTGTAAAACCGACAGATACATTAGGCACACCCAGCACGGCACACATCGTCCAATAAACTGCAGAACACCCACCTCCACACAATGTAAACCGACCGAGAGGAAAAAACAAAAGTTATCGTTAAGCACACAGCTAAACGTCGCCAAGGCTGCATTCAGTTGTCAGAGAGCACAGCTAGATACCACCAAGAACACAGTTATTATCAGGCACACATTGAAAACACGCATAGAAGAGTCTTGTATTCGCACTTCTATTGTAACGTAGTCGCGCAGCTCCGAAGTCGAGCATCGCTGCACTGTACCCCACTTAACTAGCCCTTACAGGATTAATTTATCGTAGGGGCAGCTCATGAGAAAACTTCGACCAGCTTACATTCACAAGTTTCTGCTCTGACAAGTACCCTGTACGTATCGTCAAGTCCCCTTGCACCCCACTTCCAAACTATTTTCCATTACCATAGCGATGCCATCAGATTTACCGATTATTCTTCGTTATTTAACCCTATACCGTTTTTATTACACCGTATCGCTGATGTTCATTAATTACCCGACGGGATAAGGTAAAGAAGGGTGAAATAAACATATTCCGTCTTTGGGAACTCTGTGTCCGCTCGTCGAGATCGACAAGTTGGGATTATCGGCACGCTCGCTGGCCAATCGGCCACGTCGCGATATATTTCCCTACGGGAATTATTGCTGGCGCCGAGTTAAAGCCGGAACCAGCCGTATCGTAGCAGGTAACATCGTTGACCCGCGATTAGTAACGCCGGGCAAGAACGTACGGCCGATTCTAATCAGTCGTCACGCCTGTGCGTTCGTAACGACGTCGTTATCGGCGTCTCCGCGCGCAGTTTCGCGTCGTATCGCGCTTGCTCTCTCTCTCTCCCTCTCTTCTCCCATGAACGAAACTGCCGTTTGCGTGGCGATCGGTCCTCTCGTAGCCTCTCTGTTACGCGTTTGACAATGATTACGGTGGTTTGTCGATGCAAAGATTGCCTCGTCATCCACGTGGCAACGTGTATCGGTCGCGGACGATCGTGTATGACGGCGCAGGGTTCGTGTTTCTTTTGGCCTCAGCCTCGATACTACTCTTGCCAGAGATTTCGGCGTGGCTCGCTAACCGAGCGAATGTTGAACTAACATTTTATTCGAGCTTCGTAGCGTCAGTCGATTCAGCTTCAGCTGCGTCCTTCTGGTTTAATTAAAGGCCTATTTAGATGATACCTTGGGCGAGTGGTCTCTTCAGGTGATGTTTACGTTCCGGTAGCGTGGCCACCGAGCATGTGTTCAGAATTTGTCTACGACTCGCCTGTATTCCATTCGACATGTGTTCCTCTTATCGATCGTCCTGGCCCGCCACCGGTGGTCACGAGCAATTATTATACCTAGCAATTGTCCACCGCACAGCTGTGGACTTTTGGAAGAATTTCGGGAGACGGTGGCACGAGGACCCAGGACGAGGTTCGCTGGTTCATTCAGAAAGCACATGCCTACGTAACCGCCGGTGGCACGTGACCCGGCGACATAAAATTCCTCTGTGAATTCGACGTAAATTTCCGAGGTGTTTCGCGTGTTTTCACGGGTATAGCACCGCCACCAACACCTCGCCGATCGTCTTCTGGTACGTTGGCTACGTAGCTACGAACGTGGAGGAAGCCCGACCAGCTAGCGGCCGTAAGAGCAAAGAGACATGAATATGTATGTAGCGCTGCAAGCCAGCCACTAAGATACGAGCACTATCGCGTTTATTCATGCGACTTTTAATATTTAACCCGAAGGTTATCTACCCCAACACAAGCGTACACTTTTCCTAATACGTGCATCGTATCGTTTCGACGGGGCGCTTCGCGTTGCGAAATCGGTCGTGGGCACCGCCGATTCGCGATACACCCCAAGAAAAAGTATTGGGAATTATACGAGGCGGAAATCGGTAACTGCGTGGCTCGGAATAGGCCAGTGATAAGTCTGCCGCGATAGGGACGAACGGAGCCACAGCTCTGAACTGTCTTCGCTGGTATACATTCAATTCGTTCTAAGAACTCGTCCCGAGAGTCTTCTCGCAGGCTTCATTCAGTAACGCTGAAACAAGTCATCATCTTCGCGCGTTTCATTATCGCGAAACATACATCTCATCCGTCGAGATTGACTTCAGCATGTAACCGTGCGGCGTTAACTTGCCCCGTCCGCGATATAACGCGAGGGAGAAAGAAACAGGCTTGTGCAACTCGTGACTGTCAGGAAACTGGACCTCGTGTCCGTTCGCTGACGCGAAAACTACTTAGATGACCCAACGATACGGCCGGAGTAAACGCGAAGATTTAATAACGGGTTCCCGGCAGCACGGGCTCCGAAAAGAATCGAAGCCGGCGGCCTGACGACACCGGGGACGCCTTTCGATTATACGTCGAGATACCCCTTCGCTCGCTTGGCTAACTGTCGCATGCGGCATTAGATCGATTAGATTCCCCGCGACGATTAGTTAATTAGACGAGCAACCAGGTAGATCGGTCGATTCTAACCGTTCCTGATCGTGCTTCAGGATTCCCTGTATCAATTACATTGTCTCCCGACGACATGATCTCTAGAGAGTTTCATTAATAACCGAAACATTTCTTCCTCCGCTGTGTCATTGCAAATTCCATTTCGATCCATCCTCTCTACCGTGTATTTCGTTGAAGCGCCTGCACATGGACACCCCACTGTGCGTGTCTTTGTTCAAACAACCCGTCCAGATTTTTCATACGCCCGGCAGTCAATAACCCCGATAATATCACCTGCAAGTGCGCGATTAATTGTGAACGTTCGTTATCTTCTCTCCGGATCGGATATTTTTCCACCGGTCCCACGCACACCCTGCTTTCGCGCATACATTCCGGCGCAAGTAAATACACCGGGGCCAATATCGAGGCCCCCGAAATATAATAAAATCTCGCCGCGGCGGTGGCCACCCGAAACGGCAGTTTCGCGGGGAGTAAGCTCAATCAATCGTATTAATTACTCCGCGGTGCTCGCTCTCGTATACTCCCCTTTTTTTCCGCCAATCTAGATCAACGTACCTCGCAAACAGGGGGCATGTAAACAAGCCTCGCCAGGCTTCGGGGGTGGGTGGAAGGGAAAGGGCGAGAGAGAGAGAGAGAGAGAGAGAGAGAGAGATAGGGCGCGTTATCAGTTAACGAGCCGTTCCGGCGTTACGTCCGTGGATGCGCCGTTGCATTTTTAAAAGGGGGCGATATTTTATTTTTGTTGTTAACCCTGGGACTTTTCTAAAGGATCCTCACCGGGGTCCTCGCGGCGCACCCTCGTAATAACTTGTCCAGGGTTCTACGGCGAGAAAAACACGACTGGTACGTGTTCTCTGCCGTGTCCCCGACCCCGATTCCAGCTACGAGGGCTCCGGGAAAAGCTCGCGGAATTCAGCGATGTAAAACATCTAGCACGTATCATTTCCCTTTCAATTTCTTAATGAGCGCGGGATGCTTCCGCGCGTGACTCTGCCTGCTCTCCCCTCTCTCCCGCCCCGGTGCCGGCCCTGTCAGCTGTTTCTCGCACTTAGCGACTTGGAAAGGGTCCAATTAGAAAGCGACGCGCACTCGTGGAATAACTTGCGCGTCATTTTTAATTGAATGTCGAATTCAGCGGACGTATCGACGCGGCTTCCGTGGCTTTCACGGCTGAGGAATTAAAGAGGACTCCGGGGTTAAATGCCCGCCTCTCGTACGCTGGCAAACTAACGCGGAATTATTTCGTCGATCGAGTGGCAGAAACACGGGCAAAGATACCGCAATCTCGCAGCTCGGGAGATTGAATGGAACGCCGGGCCCAGCTTCAATCCCCGGTCCGCGTTACTGTCACCGCGCTGAGATAACGTGTTGTCACAGGAGGGAGGAGAAGAAAAAAACGAAGTAATAACGCGTGCCGAGCAAAGGAAAGGGCACGAGCATGCCGCGGTGGTGTAATCCGAGGGTAAAAAGTAAAAAGGCTGGGGGCGGCTCGACGTTCGCCTCGCTTGCGTTCACCCTCCGCGCTGTTATCGCTGCCTGAGCTTTTCAGCGAGCTTTACGCTCGTTTCGTGACACTTTTCAAGGAACACGTGCATGGAACCCGATCGCCGTGTCCTGGTTCGCGTTTTAGGCCGGCTACGCAACGATATTAATTACAGAGCGCGGAAAAAACCGTGCGCGAGATACGAACACGATCCCGCGCGGCTTTCTCTCGGCGTCGGTAGACGGGGGGTAATCGAATCGCAGTTAAGGGCGGTTTCCTTCGGCTCGTCGTTCCCTCGGAGTTTTATAAATTTCATTCCCGACCTCGCGGAGTTTCGAAATTCATTTTCCTGCCGCGTCGATGCTCCCCGCTCGGCGTAGGAGTTTGCCCGCCGCGCGTGGTATTCTTGGTACAACGTTCACCGGGGGAATTTTCTTTTCAGCAGTTTCGCGGCTTCTTCTTTTTTTTTTTTCCGCCGGCAATTGATAGTTTCGAGAGCGGGGAAGCTCGCCCGTGAAACGCTCGCCGCGCGGAATCTTATCAGCCGGGGTGCGCTCCGTGCCGCGAAATTGGCCGGATTTCTCGAGCTTCGGTCGGCTCCCTGTTTTCGGTGGAGCGCTTTTTATTATAATTGCGTCTGGCAACAGGAGAACGGGACGGGCGAGCGCGTATCTGCGCGGAGTTGTCGCTGATTGTAATCAGAAATATCAGCTCGGTGATCTAATGAATCCTATGCATTTTCGATGCGAGCACGGGCGATTCCTCTTAGAAATTTCGATTATTCCGAGCGGCTCGGCGAGTCCATCCATTTCCACTTGTACTCTGGTCACAGGGAATTAATTTAAACCGGCTGAAAGTGCAAGAACTTTATTAGGGATTAGCGGGTAATGCTAAACAAATCCGCGGGCAGACAGTATTTCGGCGTATTAGCCCTCGTAGCTTTTTCCCTTTGTCTTAGCCCCGGTGCGGGGTCGCAGTTCCGGTGGCAACCGCATCGTTTACCCCAACCACGGTCGGGGGCGTCGGGTGCCGCCTTTAGCCCCGGAAGTTCAAAGAAAACGCCGTAAATAGTGGATTGCGGGGACCATAACAAACTCGAATGGTACATTTCGCATTTATCAAAGAGCCCTCGTTTCCCCTCCTCGCATTACCGAGCTTAGAGGCACCCGAGACGCTTCTTGTAATCCGTCCTCTCCGCCCACGCCCCTCCCCCCCCCCCCCGCCCCCGTTCGTCGTTCTCTTATCTATCTGTAGTACAGCCTCGCTAACCGCTCTCGGAGGATAATGCCAAGAGAAGAGGACTTCAAACGGAATACCGTATCTTCTTGCCGGTATAAATAACAATCTGCGGAGGCTATATTGATTTTGGAAATACGACGGCGACCAATAGCAGCCCCAGCCGCGCGTATCATTTTCTGAAAATGTGCCTCCAGTTAGGGACGCACCGGGGACATAAACCGGGGGATGCTTCTTTTGTGTCGCCGCGGATCGGAATCGCGCGTTCTGTTCCGATCGACGACAGTAGTAGGTACTTATGTATCGTGATTAAAGTCTCTGGCCCGCTTTGGAACGTTCGCGAATTAGTACCTACACCGCGAGGGAGTGACGTGCAGTGCAATATGGGGGAACGTAGAGTCATTCAGCTACCTATAGAGTAATAATTGATGGACAGACAGGGTTAGCAACCCCTTGGTCGCGTCGATAGCTAAATTAGTAACTCCCAGACGGAGCGTGTCCTTGCCGCGGTTCACTCGTTCCTCGAGTCACACCGTTCGCTATCGAGCCCGTGTACGGAGAATCGAGAGGCACGGGGTCTCGAGGACGGTCGAGCTGGCGTCGCGCGAGGGGTCTTCTCGTGGAGGCCCGATGTGAACTTGGCCACCTGTTTCGTTGAACATTTCCTCCGAAGCGTGCGTCCGTCCACACGATATCGCCTAGTACGCGCAAAACTCTGAATCATCGCGGGCCGGCCATTTTTCAAAGTTGCCCGAGCAGGCCGAGCCACGCTGCATTAATAACCAGCGGGAGAGACGGCGCTGGCCGGCTTCGTGGCGTGCGGCAGCGAGCGGCGATAACAATGAGAACAAAGAGGCCGAAGGGTGGATTTCAATCTGTAAGTTGCGGACGAAGCTACCGGGGCACGTTGTTCCATCGTAATATTTTCTGCTCATTAGGGTGCACGATATGCCAGGGACCTTTGAGATTCACGCTCGCCGCAATTCTCCCGTTTTAATTCCTCCTACACTCTCCCCATCTCTCTCTCTCTCTCTCTCTCTCTCTCTCTCTCTCTCTCTCTCTCTCTCTCTCTCTCTCTCTCTCTCGCTTGGCCTCCTCTCGATTACGCGCTGCTGTCGAACCTGCTCATTGTTGAGGGCAACGTTACGCTTGACAATCGTAGAGTTTCAAACCAGTCGACGGCACAGACATACGGTGGCACAGCCTTCCTCGGACAATGCACTCTTCAATTGCATATCTAGCTGTCCGCCGTCAGATCCCATCTGAACACTTGACTCCTCTCTCGCCACAGTGTGTACAGGCATCGCGCGCGACTCGCTCGTGAGAAGCGATTAGGACGCGGCGGAAAAAAATGATCAGGTACGAGGATAATGAGTGGTCGGCGAGGAGAATAGCAAAGGCAGCAACCTGCTGGGGCGTATGACCGTGCCATAATTTTCGAGGTTAATTAAAATTCTTCGGCGGCACCTGGTAATGGAAGCTCCCACACTATGTGGGAGAGGGCAGGAGCTTTAGATAAAAGATACAGGCCTCGAAGGGCGTGATACAGGCAGTTTGATCTAAAAAGGGGGTCAAAGAATTTGGGATCATATACTATACATTGCTCGCAGAAGAGGACACAAGTCCCCCGGTTGCTGTAGATTTAAATGGAGACACTCTACAAAAGTGCAAAGCTGTGTGAATCGCACGGGTATCATTTTAAGTGTGCCCTATCTTGAATCTTCTTTTAAGCCATCCTGTAGCTGGTGCTGGCCGTATCGAATGAGACAGCCGGGCAGCTTTACACGCGACTTTTCATTACAGGGTCCTTGTCTTTGTGGCGTTAATGCCGGGACTTTTACAGGGCATTTGAAGCAAAGGATGTTTTATTCATCGCGGCAACGTGGAACGAAGTTCAGAGACGCGTGATTAAAGAAAAATGTGCTTCATTGCATTAAAGCATTTCCGGAGCGTGTTTACCGGAAAGTAACGTGGTTTCATACATTTCTTGTTTCAACTTCTACCGGCAGCTGTGCTTGGGTATACCGCAAAAGAGTCGCGCGGTAATGCCCGGGAGGCTCGCCGGTAATGTTCGGTATGAATTAAAATTTTAGGCCTCGCGATAATGCCGCGCACAGCCCGCGTATTTTGTGCTTAAAAACGGTTGTTGCTGGACGAAGGGGAAAAGGGATACAGCCGCGTTTTCGCTTTAGCAAATAGCTGAAACGACGTAACTAACGTATGTGGGTAAATATGTAGGGGAAAGGTGGGATAGTTGATCACACACAGTTTTGCATTTTTATTAAAATATTAATAATGGTTTGTTTTGTTTGTATTTAATTACTTAAGTTGTGATTCTTAGAGTATTCTCAATATACTTGTACAAATTTGAGAGTTGAAGACTAATTTTAATGACTGAATTTAAACATTTTCCGGCAGTGACGTTATGCACAAGTATCCCCCGCTAAAGGGGAGACTTGATCAAAAGATTAAGGGAGACTTGATCAGTGAACTTTAAGAGTAAATAACACATTAATTTTCTAAAAAATATTTATTATCTTAGCCAATAACATGAAATAAAGGGAATATCATAAAAGGAAAGAAAACTATAACTAACTTGAAAGAATTACTGAAACAATAAAAACGAAGAATTAAACTCTATGACATAAAACAACATAAATGCATTCTTAAAAGACATTTCACTTACATATCATCTGATTCAGATGATGGTGAAGAAAAGATTTTACTACTCACTTTCTTTGCCGTATTTTTCTGTTTCATTAGTCGTTCTGTTTTTTTTTCTGGGGCTTTTTCACCTGTTCAAGTATCCCACCTCACACACCGATCAATTATCCCTCAATGCACTCGATTTGAAAAAGGTGAAAAATTAAACTTACCTTAAATATTTAAATCAATCAATAAATAGCATTAATAGACCAGAAATTCCTGTTTTTACTTAATATATTTTAAATCGTTCAAAATGCAACGTTCAGTCGTAAAGGAGAAAGAACAAGGTGACCGATATATTTACTTTTTTGCTGCAAATAAGATCGAAGCTTTCTAACTACAATATTCTATGCTCCCGAAAGAAAACTGCAACGTGAAGTGTTGCGATAATGCACACATTACCACGATATCGCGACAGCAGGCACAAATTGCCAATATATTAATTAAAAAACTGATGTGATCACGTATCACCGATGATCAACTATCCCACCTTTCCCCTACGTTTAAAAGTGCTCGTCCATTCGCGTGTCTTTCTTCTATTCTTTGAACAATTGAAGCAGCGATATTTCGGACTGAAGAGCTTCGATAGAAGAGTGCAACTAAGTAATAGACTTGCGTTAATTACTGTTAATGCAATTGGAAATGTCAGTGGAGTGCTCGCAGTCGGACTGAATAAAACTCGTGCTGCGCTAATGACGCTACTTATTAAAGCCCTGAACGACCACTAAAAGCGGTTGCACAATTTTGCGATAACAATTAGTTATACGGTCGAAGGGATGCTCTTCGGGCACGCAAATAGCCGCACTCGAATCTCGAAATAAACAGTGAAACGTGACGCAGAATTCTATCGGCGCATTCAGCCGTCTTAATAATTTACATTCCAACGCTGGCATTCGGTAATAAGCGTCGGGCATATTTATAGAAGGGACCCTTGAATCTAATAACCCCGATGTCGTGTCTTGTCCGTTTCGATCCTGCCTACCCCCGACCGTCGTTTCCGTTCGACGAGCAACTTGTTTTCTTATTCCCTCCGCCCTGGCCGCCCGGCGGAGCGAAAAGCATCGAAAGAAAGGGGCGAGACACAGCAAACGCGACGTCTTAATTTCTTCTAATTAGAAATACCCGCCATTAATTATCCCCCCCCCCCCCCCCCGCGGAAAGGTGGCATCTGTTTAATCCGCAGCCGGCTGACAAGATGAAAGGATAATTGAATCGTCCAACTTTCGACCGGAGCGAACTTTCGACGCGATCCATCAAGAGACGCCTCGTTCTTTTTCCAGACGTTGTTCCTCCTTCGATCTATCCCGCTGTTTCAATTGTCGGCAACGTTAACCGAAGCATGCGAAACACCGACAACCACTGAAAAATGCAGAATCGACGAGTCCACTTTGGCCGGTCCGTGTTTCACGTGGAACACGATGAATCGTTGATTACGGCGAACTACTCGGTTATTATTATTCATTGCGCGATAGAAACGTGCCGCACGACACGACACATGTTCCCTTTCTTCTTCTTGCAATTTCAGCACTTTTAATTAGCCGCGATTATATTGTACATCTGCGTGCCATGGTGCTCGCAAACGTTCGAGTGACTCCAGTCTTACTCAACGGACGGCTTGTCCTGTGAGTCTCCAGCCAAGTGCCCTTGAATGCATCTTCGAGTGAGATTGGTCTATCGGATCGACAAGGTTCTAAAAGAACCAGAAATCCTCGTGCTGTTGGTCGGCGTCGAGGCGCAGAAACACGGGTAGGTATTCTGCGGTGTTCTCGGAGTGTAGCGCGGGAACGGGCGGCAGCAAGCCGCGAAACAGATTGTACAGCTCAAAATCAATAGACATCTGATTTATCCCCATGCGCGTAGCTGGGCGTACTCCACGTGGAGGCGGCTGCGTCGAATTTACGCGAAGCGTTTCGCGCGCGCTACGCGCACTCGCCTTTGCATAGACGAGTGCATGGGCGCGTACGTGCGTCCCAGCGTCTTGCATCCCCTTCGATCGACTTTGCCGCGCGTTAGTCGTCGCGTCGTATCCGCTCTCCTCTTCCTTTGCTTCCCCCGACGGGCGAACCGGAGGCGACGGAAAAAATAAGAGAGCACGAGCACGGAGAGACGGGAGCCGTTTTGACGGATCGACTTTATGAATATTAATGACGGCAGCCTGGTGGAGGCATATTGTAATAATTATGCATCCCGTGCGCGAGAACGGCGCAGCGGTGCGAGCGGTTCGGCCTCTGGGGAGGGAGCGGAGGATGGAGGGCTCCTTTCTGCCAGTCGATAACGAAAGTATGTTGTAAGGAGATAAGGATGAGAGGGATCGATAATAAATCCTCCGGCACGACGCCTCTATGACCGCTCCATAAATTGCTCTGCTTCCTTTTTACGTAGCTGAATTCTTTGTTCCCGTCCGCGCCACCCTTTTGCTAGGTGAATCCGAGTGGAATAGAGAGAGAATGAGAAGGGCCGCGGATCGACGGGCCGCGCTTTAAGACTTTTGTAGTATTTTATCTGGATACCTGTTCGGTTACCCGTGGAGGAACGTCGACCTCGTTCCGCCGGAGTTCTGCTTGCCTTTCGCCTCGAGTTTTACCATGAGAGATCGACGGGGTTCCGGGCGAACGAGAGGTGAATCCTTTCGTTAGATAGCCGATGCGCGAATCGCGCTCTTTTTAAAAGAAACCACCGAGGCTGCTTGCAACGCTATCGCCGTTGCTGTCCTTTTTAAATTACCGTTACAATACCATCGATTTGGTACACTTTACTCGGGCTTCCTCCGCAGCTTCCAACTTCTCGGCACGCAGTCGATGTTTATCGCGTGATTATTATCTGAACTTACGTTCTCGGCGAATTCACCGGGAGGAGGCACGGGCACGGCCCTCCTCGCCTGGCTTGTTCTGCTTTCTACGCGCGGCGTCCCCGCATTCCTCCCTATTATTCGAGCATCGAACAGCGTTATTACTGGGCCGCGTGTATATCGTGTTACGGGGGTAAAATATTTGTTAACAAATGTCGCGGATGTGCCCCCCCGCCGGGGCACACGGGACCGGACGTGTCGGGTAGCCAGATAAGGCTCAGCATCCCGCGATTGTATACACGTCCGCGTAGAGAGCGCGTTAACCGCGCCGAGGGAAAGAATCGTTGGAGCCCCTTTATGCCTACGGTTGCCGCTCGTCGCTGGCCGTGTTTCTTTCTCGCCTCTCCCTCGGCCGTTCTAATAATTTCGCGCTGGAATTATTATAATTTAATACGATACTACCCCTCCCGTGCGCCGGGCCCTCTCGCGCTCTATTGCAAAGCCACGGCCATTATTCGGCGTGTTTGTAGCCTCCGGCGTCGCGTAATAAGCCGGCTTATACCTAACGTATCTCTCTTTGTCGTGCACACACGCACGTAACGCACCTAACGTCGCTGCGACACGCCTACCTTATTCTTCCGTTGCTCGGCCTGCCCAGCCGGTATCTGCATCTGCCGATGCCAACATGTTCGCCGCGCGCGTGAACCTTGTCTTTGCCGCCACCTCGTCCCGATTAGATTTTTATCCCATCGCGAATCCTTTTCATACGGCATTCGTCGCTGCCAGGCAACCGTGCCAGACCTTCGATTCGCAATACTGGTGCGTGCAACGCGACGAAACACGGTCGACGCTTGTACGGAGAGGAAATTACTCCAATCCGACGACTTTATCGTCGAGGATTATATCGGCTAGAAGATTGTCCTCTCTTTCGGTGATCGGGTCTTTCATGGCAGAGACATCGTTGTAGGTGAGCTACCATTGCAGCTAATTTTCGAGCAGGGGATGACGGCATACCTCTTAGAATGCTCCAAGATTTTCCAGATAGTAGCCCGTGGCCTGCAAGCACACCTACTTAGTTAAGCGAACTGCCAGTTTTTCTGCTCCTTGACCACCCCCGAACCCTCATCAAATTACCGTGATCCCAAGAAACTCTTTAATTACCACGCGAGAGCCCTTTACGTGCGACGATTTCATTGCCCTCGACGCGTGTAACGTTTCTGACCGAACCACCGCACCGGTGACACGCCTACCTCGTTCTTCTTTCATGTCGTGTGTCCGTGCGTCGGGGCTCGCGGAGACCGGAAGCATGTCGTTTACGTGTCTGTCATTGTCGTATTCATCGGCTGAACTCATAAAACCGGACACACACCGATACAACAACAACCCCGTGTACCTAACCGCCTCGGCGATGGCCGACATTCTACTTACGAGCAGGAGGAACCCGTCCGCTTGGCGGGTAACCCGAGCCACCTCTTTTCCAACAATAACGATGGAATCGTAATTGGTTTCTCGGGATCATTCCTGGGGCACGGTGAACGCGGGGCGATTTTTTGTAACGTGGTAGGTGTTCTCGGTAGACACCGAAGTTAGAGGTCTTAGAAATTCATGGGCGATATCGGAGGCAGGCGGGGAATATTCATTAAAACATTCACCGGTGGGACCTCTGGATTGTATATTTTTGCCATAAAGTCCGGGCGCGAATTACGGGAGTTTTAAACGAAAGGCATCCGCGACCGGGGCGGGAAACGCGGTACGTAACATTTACGTTTCCAAGATCGGGGATGCGGTCCACATATCCCGCGTAATAATTCCCGCGACATTTTGTTACGGGCACGCCTTCATTTACCACGCGCGCATTGTTAATCGTAGAGCATTGCGAAGCGAAACGCGGAAGGGAGGAGCCGCATATATATATATATATATATATATTTACAGCCGGGTTGAATCAAATTAAAGCTCCCCCGTATATCATCCTGCTCGGCGAATACGTCCACAACATTAGCAATTCAATTTTTTAGGTTTCTGAACGTAATATTAATGCGAACGACGAGCAACCCCTTAAAATTTCAGCTGCAAAATCCGCATTAAATTAAATTAACCGAGCTGCAAAGCGTAAGCGCGCGGGCGCTTATAAATTCCAGCGTTCTGCATGCTCGGGAATAATGCGCGGACATTAATTCCCGCGAGTAGCGATTAAAGCGTAATTAATACTTTTTCGATCTGTACAAAGAGGATTCGTGACGCGCCGAGTTTTTCCGCGTACAATTAAGCGAGCACTATTTCGAATAACGCGCAAAGAATGCACGACAAGTGGGGGAGGAAGCATCTAGCATATAGTACAGCCGGTCGACGATGCATTAGCGGCGGGCTTGTGTGGGAACGGCAGTCTACGCTTTAGAGCTGACAACGAGACTGATAAAACTTTATCACCCGTTCGTAAGGGACAATGCTGTCACGGCGCGACGATGAGCTGATCATGGGGGCAATGGAAACGTCGCCCGAAGAAATGGATAAGAGTGCCTCGGATAGATAGGGAAATATCTTTGTACTCGTAAGAGATATCGAGAACGTCCGTCGCTTCGCCTTCCTGCTGGTCGTTCTTTGTGTACTGAACTTCAGTCACTTGAGTGGACGTCACAAATACTGGTACAGCGATTTACTCGTAACAGGGTGATCTGTCCAGTGAATGAACACCCCCCAGTTGCTCATGTAATACGAAAAATTAAGTCCTATCGGGCTCGTTTCACGTTAAAACTTACACCGAAATTTAGAGTGGACACCCACAGACGTCTCGCAAAAGCGTTTTTCTTTTTACTTATAACTTATACGGCATTAATTCCATTTATTCAACAGTTGTCCTCACAACCGTTCATTCACTGGCAAACGTGGACATTTCTTACTTTACCAATGAATGAACAACTTACCCGGTCTTTTTTTCTCTTGACACTTTCGCCGCCAGTGTGGAGATTAAGTTAACCCATCCCAGAAAACAAATTTCAATTATACATGATTATGATCTTATAAGATTAGTAAAGTATCAGATCAATAATATTACTGCAATTGGAGAATGAAAGATTAATTATACAAAAAATCCTCTAAATATATTGGAAACCTAATCTCTGTTATTATCCCGTCCATTCACTGGGGTAGCCCTGTACATTCATTAGAAATTTATGTTCATTCACTGGTCATTGGCCCATTTTTTAAATGCCAAACTTTTAATAAAAGTTATGACTATCAAACATTGCTAGAATGGTGTTCCGGGATGTCTGACTTTAGTACTAAAATAGTTCGCTTATAGCAATAACATTCAGTGGATTAAATAACGACTTTTGAATACTAATTTTAACAGACATGCAGCTTAAGTGTTCATGCACTGGACATGTCAGCCTATAAATCAAATAAAATTGAATATCGATGAACTCTAATCTGCGATGACGAATCTATGGAGCCGGTGTTGCAATAACAGCTGATCATCGGTCAGACAATCCCGATCTACCCTCGCGAAATACCGTTTCAGTATAAAGAAATCGAACGCAGTAGAGTTGTTCCAAGAATTTCGATATCCAAGAGTGAGGACACTCGAATCACGTGAGCACCGCAGTGATAAAGTTGTTTCACAGCTGCGCGAGATTATCTGGTATCATCTCGCGCACCCTTCGCAACAGTTCCGTTCAAATAATAACCCCGTCGTTTCCGAGCCTCTGAAAAGTCCCTTGGTTACCGAGACATCGATATTACCCGATTACAGCGGAAAACAGAAACGATAGAGTGTCGTCTCGCGTCGTATTTCTCCAAGTGCGCTGCCCCTATCGACAGCTGAAGTTTCACACACACACACACGCAACGCCGTATCTGAGCAAATATTAACGTTTAACGAGATAAGGAGCGCTTAGGGTACGCGTAATCGAGCCCAGTATAATAAACTCGCTGACGGAACGTTTTATTGATAGTGTCCGACCGTGGAGTAGTTTTCATTAATGCAGGCTGATTTCATCGAGCTTGTATAGTTGTACAAAAGATATCCCTATCTTCATAGCAGTATGCAACACCAACATGGTGTGGTACGTGATACTTGCATACACCTTGTAAGCCGAGCTTTCGGGCTGACCAATTGAAAGCGACGCACCGGAGACTTCGCGCTCGGTAACAATCGATCCAGTGGAACTCTGTCGGATTATAATTGAACGTCATTTAAGGGCGCGCGCCCTCTCCCCCGGACCAACTTATTATTCTCGGCAAATGGGCGTTTTCGATGGAGCGAAACGATCTCGATTATCGCCCTCGAAACGCGTGGCACGCGGAGGGTTGTGTGTTTCGGTATGGAAAAAATTTTCGAGGGTGGGTCGATTCGAAATCAAGATAGCGCCGGAAGCGAACGATGTAGGCAGGAGTCTGGGATGATAATAAATCAGACCCTGGCTCGTACGCCGGAGGTGTTTCCGGGGTGATGCTGTCGAGTTAATAAAACTCGTGCCAGCCCTTGACTATCGTTGGGAACAACGATGCATTCAGAAATGCATGCACCTTGATACAGGCTTGCACTGGATTGCACTTTTGTCACCGATGCAACGATTTCATTCAGAAAGTAGGTACGCAGCTTGGTTCGTTGCGAGATCGTGGAAGAATCTATTAGACCCATAGCCTTTCTCGCTCCTCGGAGGCTTCGCCTCGATCGTCCTTGATTGACCGTTGACGAAGCGATAGGGTAACGAGCGTTAGTTTCGCCGACCTCGATCGGAGATTCCGTTGTCGCGTGGTTTCCGAAAATTCTATGGGCGCCGCGAGCGTTTCCTCTGGCGTCGCCGCGATGCGATACGACGACGGCCGAAAGTTTCGACGGTTCGCGGTCGATAGCGGCGCCGGTTTCTCATGAATATATTCAGATGCAGCGGGCAGTCGCGCGAGCACGAGACAAAGATGTTAACTGGTGATTGGGGAAACGCTTTCCTTCTTTAAAGATCGTCTTGTTAGCGGCGGGCCGCGGGTGCCCGGGGCGCTCGCCCGTCCAAATCTTCCGCGCCGTCCCTCGTGGACTTTAATGTCTTCAGTAACTGGCCGTAAAAGAAATTCGTGTGCAACTCGGCCGGCCATGGGTGGCTCCGTGTGCGCGCGAGCACGCACACGTGGCCGCGCGCGATCCAAACCGGGAGCCGGGCCGCGGTGTCGCCTCGATTTTATGCAAAACGAGAATCAGCTGTACCGTACTCACAATGTATACGCGATAAGGAGTGAACGCAGTCGTCGGGACTTTAAACAGCCCCGTCCACGAGTCCGCCTGGGGTCCGCGGTCTGTCCTTCTCTGCCCCTTCAACTGCGTTATTTCCTCCTGCGTGCAGCGTGCCAGCGTCCACCAGACGAGTAAATTCGCTGGTGTTGGATAGCATCGCGTTTCGATGCGTAGATGGTATTGCAGTGGCATCCGATGGGATAATTGAAGGGGGTAGTTTCTTGTCCCTACGTAAAATCCAGGAATAAAATATTGGAAATGAAAGTGAACTCAGAGCGGAAGGAATTGATCGCGCAGCAGAGTAAGCCGGAGAATACAGGAAGACAGCGACAGGGAATGTCGGATTCGAACGTGGGGGTTGCCGGAGCGGTGGCAGTAGCTGCAACGTCGGCGGGGAGGATTTTAATTAATATATACTTAATTAAGTTTCCGCGTCGACGGCATTGTAGCTCGGCTACGGGGGTCGTTATCTATGCCACGCAGTGCGCGGGTGATTTACTAATAGAAACTGCGCGGAATAGTTCGTCTAGTTAAGCCCCTTCGAATACACATTGGTTTATTGTGCGCTGCACCGATGCACCGTGCCGCTGTGTGTTGCGAAACATCCCATATCGCGGCTGTACGCCGGCTGGCTCTATTAAACCTCTCTTCTCCCCTTGTTCCGACGCGCACAGAGCACAGAGCACCTTCTAGCGTGTTTCCGCGAACCACCTCGGCTGCCCAGATCTATCGATAATATATACACATCCGCGATCCGCGATGAAAGCGATTCTCCGACGATTATTCCGCGAGAGTCCGCGGAACCGCCGCGCCGCGCCGTGTGCTAGGCGTACTCTCCGCGCCACGAGTGTTTTCGAGGGAGCACGTACATGCATGTATATAACTGACTCGTGGTACGCGATGAAAGTGATCACCTATGATTGCTCTTCCATCGACTCCGTGGCATAATCGAGCACGATACACGTCCCCCGGTCCGAGCTCCTCGATAATCGTTCCTGAGCACATTTCAGTCGTGCCTGGACAGAGCCAGAACTGGCTTCGAATCGGCGGGGTGGGGGAGATTGCGCGACAATGTTGTTATTGTTAATCGCAACGTCGGTGACTATTTGTTCATGAACAGCTTAGGCATGTATCAAAGTAAATATTATCGAATGGTTCAGGTTCAGGAGCAATATCGTACCCCGGCTGCACCGAATATTGTTTACGAACAATACTATTGGTCAACATTTGTTGAACTATATTAGTTCGCAAGCAAACCGGACGCGAATATTGTTTGCCAAGAATAACGCGACTATCAACGCTGACGTCGCGGTATCAGGCATCGACGAACGGCTCGGTGTCGCGGGGCTTTCCACGCAAACGTGTTTGTTCCAGGTGCTGTGTGGAACGCTGGCGGGGAAAGTTACAGCGGCCGCGAAGCGGTATAGAAAAGAAGGCGAAGGGCGAGAGAGAGAGAGAGGGTTGAATTAAAATTCGGCGGAGCTTCCGCTGGGGGCGCGTGCACGCAGATTCTTTTTAGACTAATTGAAAATTATTGAAACTCGGCATATGGCCTCGAACAGGTCACCGGATATCAAAGGCCCTCGTTGGGAAGCACGCGTCCACGTCGGAGAGACAGACGCGTGCACGACAGCGAACAGAAATGCCTTTGGCGATCTCGAATTTCCCGTCGATTATTCAACCGGAGCTTAATAAAAATGCACGATACGCCGCGCCGCGCGCACAAAGAGGGCTGATTCGACTCGCACGGATTCTGACGTCCTAGGAAACAGACGCAGCCCTCTACCCTCGTTAACATTTCCTTCGTCAAACCGCCTTTTGTCAGCGTGTCACCCCTTTCCTCTTCCCCCCCGGTAATCAAGGGTCGACGAGCTAGTTACCATTCACCGAACGGCTTCCGCCACGGGAAAGATCGACTTTCCGACTTTCACCGCGCCGCGAGACCAACGCGAATATTCGCGGCGCGCACGGCCTCGCGGCGGACTCGAAATCGACGCGGTATACCGCAAATATTTCGGATACCGTTGTAATAACAAACTCGTGTCTGGCTTCACGTGTTCCCACGTGAAACGCTGCGGGCATTGATCAGCCCGACAAAGAGAGGGAAAGCGTGTAGAGAGGGAAAGGGAGGGAGATAGAGAGATGTATCCACGGCAGCATGATGTTTCCAAGTAAGTGACATTTCATGTTTCGTCTCGCGGAAGATTTCACCGATGCACAGGACACGGTAAATAAAAATATGTTCGTTTGAAGGTACGCCGGGGGTAAGTTTCGCTCTTCGAAACGCCCGCCGACGTCTTTCCTCCCCGAGCGTATTGATCGTGACCGAAAGTCAAGCGGATCGATAAATTCTCGAGTAATCCCGCGATAAAACAGCAAGCCCGTTCAGGTGTTGCCGAGAAACTGGTTACTCTTTCCTTGGAATTAGCTCCACAGGAGGCAGATGCAAGAAGGCAATGGATTAATTAAAGAATTTCAAGTAGCACGATGTAGATAACGATTACGTTGCGCTCAGTGACCGCTGAAAATGCCAGCAGTTTCTTAACTTATTAGTTGACCAATTAACGGCTGCGCGCAGTGGTCAATGATCCGCGAGCGAAATGTACTTTGGTGCCAGTATCTAATCAAACCTCTGATGAAGCTAGGTGCTGACGAAATGTCAGATACCTTCTCTTTGCAACGACACGAACAGTTGCGAATAGAAAAACTGTATTGCTTAATACTTATTCATTATTATTGAACGCAGCGTGCCATTTACTATAGGTAAATACCTACCTATAGAGGCAGTAAGATAAAATCAATTACAGTCTCTTCAAAACACAATGAAGTATTTCGTGCAAACCGTAACGAGGCTTACCTATGATCGCACGATAATATCTCGATGCGAATAATAGACGGCCAACAGGGCAGAAGCATTCGACCTCCGTAATGACGTGGATAAAAGGAATTCGCCATTTGTGTAACGTCGTTTGTCCGGTAAGGTGGCGGCGATTTTACGACGGTAGCGCGTGATTTGTCAGATAAAAAAGCCTGTCCACGGGACGGATAATAATTTTCGTCGAATCAAGATTTATATCCCGTGAGGTGCCTCCGTGTACGCGCCGCGATCCTTGAATTAATACAGTCCCACGTATTATTTGCCCTGTCGGGATCCGTTTACGCCCGGCGAATGAGATGTCGACTCATTAGCGGGGAAGTTTATATGCCGGTGACGATTAACACGAACCCGCTAATAGGAACAAATCGTCCTTGGACCGGCCACTGGATATGAAAGTGCCGCGGGGACGGGTCCGGCACTCACCGTCTTGTCCGTCGCCCGTTTATATACTTCCTTGCCGAGTCGAAATCCCGTCGGCGTTCCATCGACGAAAGTCCGCCGCGCCGGTCTCGACCAGCCGAAAAACGAGGAACCCATGGAAAATATCAAGGATCTCTCGATTAATCAATTGTCGCGAGGACGTCGTGCCCAAACTTGTCTGCGGCGCGACATTTTTCCCGCGGAATTCGCGAAACCATTTTTCATCCCGCGTCACGGGCAAAAATCCTGAATGATACTCGCGATCGCGTACAATAGTCAGGCTGCAAGCAACACGCCCGGCGACGCGACGTTTCTGTCGTGCTGTCTCGCGGATCCTGTCAGCGACAAATAAAACCTCCTAACTCGTGTATCATTCGCAGTAACCGATATTACGTAAATTCGTTTGCCTTTCTCTGAACGTGGCATTTTTACCCACCTTGGTTCTCTTCGACAATAAAATTATCCACTGTCCTCTGTAGATGTTAACGCTATTCACGGTCTTGAAATTTTGATCCCGAAATCTCGGCATGAAACGGCTGAAATATGCAGGCAGAACCGCATCGAGCAGCCTGGCAACGGTGTCGTCAGTTGAACCACAAACAACGGGGACGTATTCATGCTCGAGCGGCACTTGATCGTTTTTAGCGTGAAACGTGACGGCATAATCGATACGTCGTCTGGCGGAATGTATCGCGGCGCGCTCCGAATGGATGCTCCTCTCCTGGATGCACCGTGCACAACCACTTACGCTAATAAATACCCTGCTTCGAAGATATTGCCGCGCAATAATTGCGCGTAATTGCACGTCGTATAGAATTATTAGTTAGAACGAGCTGGTCGGGACCGCTTGGAAATTTGTAATTGCAACTGCCGGCCTGATAATATTGAAATGGGTAAAGAGGAGTGTAACGTGAGATACGTTCAAGTGCCCGGGCCCCTTGAACGCTGAATAATGATTTACACAATTTCCAGCCACGTTGTGCAACGCATTAAAGCCATCAGAACTTTTTATTGGCCTGATTCGAAGGACATTAACGCAGGGGCCGCGAAAAAACAGCTACTAGAGGCATTTTAATACGGCGGGCACGACAAAAACCGCGAAAAAATTGCGCAAGAATACGTTTATCGTGTGATAAAGTGTCATCGAGGATTCCTCCGCCCCTAATTTCCCCTCGGGCCAGCCGCGAAGAAAACAACGGCGCTCGCCGAGGGAGCAAGGTTCCCGGTGCAGCGCGGCTGTGTCTGAAAAAAAAGACACGACATTAGGAGCTGGTAATTCCACGGCTCTCCGTGTCCCGGGCTACCATCGAAGACCCGTTATAAATGCGTTACATCGCGTTAGCCCGGGATCCATTTATGAAAAAAGCCCGGGCGTCGCGCGACCAACGATAATTACAGCGTGTCTTCGGGATTAAATATCTCGGGCGCGCGTGTAATTTGCGCATCGTTAATACGCGCCCGGATTAATTTACGGCCGCGAATTACGGAAAACGGTGTGTTCCGTCGTATTAATGAATGCCCGGTTTCGCATTGTACCTGCCGGCTCGGCCGCTCCATTAGCGTTTCGGTGGTCGGGCTGGTCTGTCTTGACAATACATTTTTACAAATAAATCCACGCGAGTGTTTCCGTGAACAAATAACAGGGCTGGTCACGGTCGCTTCGCGAGCATCGGATAACGCGGCGTGGCCAATCGATTCGGCGTTGGACTCGATCGAAATCCCGGTCGGCTGGAGAGGTAGAGAGCTATCTCAGGAGAGAGTGGCGTACGTAAGAAGAGGAGAAGGCTGGGAAAAGGGGCGAATCTTTATCCAACTATCGGCGCTCCTCGCGCCGATTCCGCCGCGTGTAATTTCACGCCTAAATCGCGGAAGTTATGGCAATAGCGCTCGCGATACAAGGCCATAAACGGGATCGGCGCGATTCCCTCGAATCGCGCCAGGGTATTTTCTTCGTGGCCCGAGATCTCGAAAAACAAACAGTTAGAGCTAGGTGGTCCCTCATTAAGTTGGCACCACTCCCGGCCCCGGCCTCGGCTTCGTTCCCTTTCGATTCGAGTCGATCTTGGGTGCCCCGTAGGGAGACGGTCTCCGAAAGGGCCGTTGGTCCCCCGGGTCCCTTATATCGGGGGTACACGTGTGTACGTGCATCGGCGTTCGCGTATGTGCGTGCCTCTCCCCTCGGCTCTTTGTATTGACCCGGTGTCGCGCGCGCGTGTTACGTTCTCGAGTGAGACGTTACCTACGCAAAATGAATGCATTCGATACGTGTCAGAATTGCTATGCCAGGGAACACGCCTGTTAGACGGGAGAGCCGGCAGTATTGCCACGTGGACGCTAGACTTGCCACGCACGTGTTCCTATCGTAGGTACGTGTGTGTGTGTGTGTGTGTGTGTGTGTGTGTGTGTGTGTGTGTGTGTGTGTGTGTGTGTTTGCGTGGTCAATGGAGCGGTTCGCAGCTCCGATTCCGCAGAATTAATTATTGATTTATGTAAAATGTTTTTCGGTCAGAGGCGAATAAATATATAAACGAGCATTCCGAAAGGTGCATCGGTACACTGTACGATTCTATCGATACCATTTGGGGAAACGGGCTATTAAAACTATGCAGTTTCCTTGAACGGGAAATTGGCGTGGCGATGCACTTTCTCCTTGCAGCCTATGTTGTGAGTATTGTTGCTTAAACACTGTCGAGATTGGTACCTTATCCTTCAACGGGGTGCATTAAATTGCAAAAGTACCCCCCCCCCCCCCCTCCCGGAGCGTGGTGACTCGAAAGCGGTCGCGTTACAGTAAGGAAAACGGCCGATAATGGGATTACACATAGAGAATGGATTACTGAAATCCCTCGAATGCAAAACCTTACGATAATCTGGTACAACGCGTTGCCGTATCTTGGACAGCGATGACCATAGAGCCGGGGAGGATGGCCGGGTATCGAGCTGCCGGTGCCCGGTTCTCAAACACGAAAATGTACTGGACATAAACAGCGACCGGTAGTTTTCATCCTTCCACCTGTTGTACGGCACCGTGGTCCGCTCGCGAGGGCGCCTATGTGCTCCGTCGAGGAATTATCCTTCCACGGTGCGCGGGTAATGTGAGCAGTTAACGCAAATGGGACGGTACACCACCGTCCGAGGCGGGATTATAATGAAATAAATACTACGATTAAGGGGAACGCGTTTAAATTAACCGTCGCTATTGCTCGTGTACCGAACGAGTTTTAAGATTCGATCTCGGTTGCCGGTCGCTCTTGCACACGCGCGCGTACACGTCGGATGCAAGTCGTATAAATAGTCGTCGTCGGCCCGATGCGGCGTTAATGACCAGGTCGTTTTCTGTTGCAGACACCCGTCAGCGACTCGGGACGAGCAGCTTGCGCCGTGGAAAAATTACGTGAGTACACAGTGTATATAGACATAGGCACCTACCTATATAGATATACCACGTCGGCGATCGAACCGATATTTAATCGATATCGCTGTCGTTAGATCGTATCCGTCGATTCTTCCCCGGTTTCCCGCCGTGTCATCGCGCGGCCCGTTTCTACGTTCGGATGAAGGAAGCACTCTCTCGGTGCTCGTGAAACGCACACTCCGCCGCTCCGATCGGGCGTCGCGCGTCGTGCGTGCAGCGAGACAAAGAAAATTCTTTCCCACGCGCAGGTGTCGATTTATGGCGTGTAGCTATGGATAGCGGGGGTGGTTACGAAACAGCGCCTGCTGATGAAGTTCTTTCACTGCGGTTTTAATAAAGCCTCGAGTCTGAGAGGTCCCACAAATTTCAAAATCACCCTGCTTACAAATCTTTGTAACTCCTCGCTCTAGGTGTCGGTCTGGTGACGCAAGAGCTTTCTCGCGAAACGCAAAATGTCCTCGCGTTCCTGCTCCACTCATCTATACGCGAAACTTGGAAAGTTTCCAGCTTTAAGTGGCGCTGTTTCTCCGTACCTAGCGACACCGTCAAATAAGGCTCGGCTCAACACGCCACGGCCATACCCGCCGTCATAATTCGCGGAATCGGTCTTGCCGTCGAAGACACGTTTCTCGCGATAAGCTTGGCTCGCGAGGCGATACGTGCTCGCGAGATTAGCCTCAATAAAATCGCGAGAGCGCCCGGCTACAGGCTCGTAAACCGAACTAATTGTGCGTACGCGAGCGCCAGGCAGAGGCTGGAGGGTGGGTACGATCGCTCTATTATCTCCATTCAAGCGGATCTCTTTGGAGCTTCTCGGTTTTTCGGTGTCGGGACGAACCGTGAAATAGTAAATGCCGAGGGGTGGGTTCACGCAGGTTAAGGAGAATACGAGCTCGCCGCGACAATGGGCCACCTACACTCCTCCTCCCCCCCCCCCCCCTCCCTCAGGGCCCGCTCCGAATATCCCCGAAATCTCGTTTCAGGCAGCTGCGCTAATGCCGCGGAGCAGACTGTAACGCGCTCGCCGATTGTCGTAGCTTCGTGAACTGTAAAACGTGAGCCGCGCGCAGAAACTTGTCTCGGCCGATCCCAGTTTACCCTGGACGCGCGAGCGTTGACGTTCCTGGTGTAAGCGACTCCATTCGAAGCCGACCAAGCGAATCACGTTTCACTAGGGACGACTTGAATTCGTAGTTTCGGTCGGTGGAACTCGAGACACGCTGACCGGTATCCCGGTGCGTGCAGAGATAACGCTCGCGTCTCGGATGAGCGCGATTACTCGGCTCCGTTCGATAACGAGGAGGCGATTTCATACAGGAGAGAGCGGAAAATCGCCGTCACGGCCCGAGCCCGTGGCAACGAAGCGGCGATTTGTCCTCAGATCAGCGGTAAAACGTGCCAAGGAGTCGTGCATTATTGGTATTCCTGGGTGCGCTTTGTAATCATTGGCGTGGATCATGTTTTACGTGCGCTTTACGTAAGCCCGTACATGACGGTATTTGCGTTACACAATTGTCTACAAGTCGTCCTGGGAAGGACTGGCTTTCTAACGCCTCCGTTCGATACGGCGCAGTTTTCTCTTAACGTTCAGCCGTCGAGCACCACGAGCGCGGGTGGACGTATTTAACTTTGGACGTTGATCCTGATTCGCGAGAAAGGGAACCGTTGGCAGATCGGAAGGTATCCGTTCGATCTTCGCTCCCAGCGAAGTCTAGTTGTTCCATCGCGGGGAATCCTGTTTGTCGAATACGGGGACACTCTCGGCCGCCCATAGCGGCGCTGATTAAAGCGTCATCACTGGTCCGTGTCAGTGTACGACTGTGATCCTGTAAACGACCCTTTGGAGAATAAACTCCCTTCTAGTATTTATGGACTTTTGGGATTAGCGGGCGAGAGATGGTGGAGAAGGGGCAGCAACCTTCGCTGTCGAGAGCGTCTCTTTTAGAAATTCGCTCTCTCAAAGCTGTTCCACAGAGAGAAAGAGAGAGAGAGAGAGAGAGGGATGCCAAGGTAGAGGAAACGGGGGGCGAGGGGGTCGTACATCCTCAAGGAAGATCGCGATCTCGGTTGTTTATGCGATACCTCGAGATAGGGGTGCTCTTTTGTCCAGGGGCGGTTTTCACCGTTCGCAAGGAGATACGGATGAATAAATTTCGGGGACGCGACATATTTCACGAACCGGGCGTGTATACACGCTCCGTTACGTGGTCGGCGTCGTTCTGCAAGCGCTTTACATGGCCCTGCTTCCTCCTGGTCGGTTTAAGAGACTTAACCTCGGATCAGCGTGCGGCGATAAGTGACAAAGAAACCGGGGGATTTAGGGTAATCGGGAGAGTTTATTGTTTAGCTGATTGTTTTCCCGTAGGGAGGTTCTCGAAACCGAGTCGTATCGTATGATCGAGGCACGTCAGCCGCTCCTATCCATCCGCGTTCAAATATCGCTTAAAGATTGCTTTTAAGCCGAAAATTAAGCCTTAAATTTCAGTCGAACGGTGTCTCGATATCGAAGACTGAAATGGGTTCGAAAGCCCGCGGATACGTGGCAGGTGAGGGGAGACAAATTTGAATTATTTCCCAGTTTCCTCTGTCACTTGCACCTCGCGAAACAATCTCTTGTAAATTAAAATGGAATTGGATTAAACGGCTCGCTCCGACGAGCCATCCGCCGGATGGACTAACAAAGAAACAGGTAAATCTTTCGACGAGCGCTCCTTAACGATCCTCTATAACGAATTGAATTTATACCGGGGCATCTAACTAACGATCGATGAGTGCTTTCTACCGGCTCGACGGTTCGTCGCGCGCTCAGCGCAATCAACCACCCGCGAGACGTAAGACCGATACGAAGCTATCCCTGACCTCCACGAAGATCCACCACGCTGCGTTCCATTTCCGTGGGATCTCGGTCTTGGCCGGGAAAAATTAGCTCGACCTCGCGTCAAACATCGTCCTCCGTCTCTTCGGAGTGATTAGAACACCCTCTCGGTTCGCCTCGCTGCCGCGCGCGTAGGTATACGTGCACGCACACGCAGACGCGAGCAGCAACACGGGAGAAATGCCGGCGAGCGAGAGGCAGAATGAGAAGAGATACCAAGAGTGCGCATCTCCTCCGCTCGCCGAGTGCCTCCACCTTGAGAGTTCAGCGGGCGAGGGCAGCCGGAGAGAGCAGGAGAAGGCGAAAGCGTCGGAAGAGCGGCGGGGGGGGGGGGTAGAACAGGATAGCCAGCGGGGTAGAAGGGTTGGTGGAAGGGCTGGGGGTGAAGGAAACGGTGGGGCGAGCGGTGGCTAGAAGCGAGCTGGTGCTGTGGATGGCGAAGCGCGGTGATGGGGTGGATGACTAGGCGGCAGAGGGGAAAGACCGGCCGAGCGAACGGTGGGGATGCGCGGTGCGCGTCGATGGTGGGGGGCGACGCTCTCTCGTTCCCCTGGCTCGGTTAGTTTCTCCGTCGACGCCGCTGGAAGCGGATCGAGTGTGTCGTTCTTCTTCGCGGACGATCTATTCGCGGCGACGACGACCTGTGCGCCTCTTGCCCGCTCCGCTCCGTTCTTCCCGGGAACCAGGTGACTCTGTACGATCGCGGTTCACGATCTCGGACGATCACCATGGAGACTCGCGGCGAACGTGATACGCGGTTTCGATAGTGTGCAAATCGCTGGCGATCGGACCACACACGGGATAAATAGCAACGGATGCCAGAGATTTTGGAGCAGACCGGCACCGATCTGGTGAAACGATTCTACTGTGCGCGATAGGGAATTCTCGTGGGAAAGGTGCCCGCTCGTTCCCTGTGTACTGGGCGGTGGAAATAGTGAGCAGCCCTGTTTCTTTTCGCGCTTTTCGCTGGATATCGTGCTATGCTGCTTGATCCCATCGGAGTGAGACTCGGCGCGAAAGTGAGCGACGTTTAAACCAGTGACGGATAATCGTGGATTCTCGGTCCCAGATCACTGTTCGCATCGGTGATCGGCGAGCACCGAGGGGGGTGTTTCGAAGGACCGCTTCCCCTCGAGCCGTCGGATCCTGCCGGAAGTGCGGATCGATTCGCCGCGGCGAGGGATCCTTCGCTTTCATCGCCTTGCCGTCGTTCTAACCATCTGCCTTGGTTCGACTGGATACCAACGGAACCGGAGTGTGTCTGATGTGTCAGTGACAGTTCTGTGTGTTCTGCTGAAAGTTCGTGCGATGTACTACCCCGATCACGCCGTCTTCGTCTTCCATCTTGTAAGTACACCATAAATACCCCCCTGGTTCCCGCGCATTCCGGCAAGGGGAAATGTGATGTCGATGGCAAAGAAATGTGTCGGGACATAGATAGGAGAGGCGAAAGGCTCGGTTTCCCAACCTGGGAGCAAAGGTCAGGAGAAGCGACGGAACCGGTGACTTTGACACGTCTCCCGCGGGAAGGCCTCGCATTAGGTCTCGTTTTACAAGCCAATGCTCAAAGCTTGCTGCCGAGAGAGCTTACTCGGTAACCACAAACGCGTTGTGTTGCACACGTGACCCGGCAATCTGTGCACGTACACAGCAGCCCCGGTCTCCGTGCACGTATTTCAGAGCACGGTCGAGCAAACTTGACCTCGAAAGGATACTTCCACGCTGCGACGAGTGCATCCTCGAAAGCGTTTCAAAGATTCACGGAGGGACGCGGTTGTTATATGGCTCCGTTTCAATTGTTCGCTCCGAGCACTGACCACCTTGGGAACAGGAATTAAAGTCCGCTCGTCAGCTTAATTCGGAGCGAAGTGCTACCCGTTGGTTATCCCGCATGGAACTCTGCTCGATTTCACACGCATACTCGGTGTGCAGTCGATTTCTCAATCGAACCCCCGTCCCCAGCGGTGAGTGGATCGTAGATCCTCAATTTCTCCACGAAACTCGTGAAATTTCGTGGCTCTTGGACTGCAGGGAACGCGCCCCCGTTACCAGCTCCTCGGGGAGAACAAGTTACGTCCAGCCTCGTAAGAAACTTCGGATAGAAGTTGCCAAAATTTAGGTGACGCCGGTGATCGAAGGCCTCTCGAGAGAAGGGGCGTCGTGTGATTCATTTATATCAATATTGGAGCGCGTAGCGATTAGGCCATCGTTCCTATGGCGCCGTCGGTTCTCCTTGTGTTCTTCTTGGCGACTCCACGGATATCAGTCGCCTGTTTAACCTGCGCAAACAGTGCTACGAAGTCTTGACAGTAGATAACGCGACGGGCTGGTGGATTCGCTCGCGGCGATAGTTGGATTTGTCGAACGTCTGGTGATTCGAGGTGGCCTTCGATGACATTTGCCGTCGGGAATTCCTCGGCTCTCGCGTCCTCGTTGCGAAAGCAGTCGGACGCCAGAGCCGTTTACCTTTTACATCCGCGGAAAAACTACTCGGTTAATCTCTTCTCACGGGAGAACAAGCCTTGCGTTTGACAGGCTGCGTAAACTTTTTGTCCCGTTAGTCACGGCGCTTCCTGCCGTTTTTTTCCATACTGCCTTGCGTGAAATGGATTATTGGAAAATTGCGTCGCCCCGGCTTTGAACTACTTTTAGGTACGTGCTCCCGGCGATGTCTCGTGTCTCCTTCGCTAGGCTCCTTTGATCTCTGCCCGCGGATGCGACGATTTTGTACGCGAGATATCGAAAGTGGCCGATGCGCCCCGAGGCCGGGCGTCTTCCTTAAGGATTTTCGTGTTTGCGCGATTCAATTAAGTCGAGCATGTTCCCGCTGGTTTACACGGGCGCTCGACGTCACGACGAGCTAATTAGACTTGCAAGTGCTGGTTTTTTGTCGAATGGATTCGCAACGTCTCGTGCCGTTCCGTCCAGTGCTACCCTTCTCCGCTCTCTGGGACGCTCGACTCCCATAGATATCCAAGTGGGATTGCATTTCCACGCGTGTTTCGCCAAACGGTCGTATATTCGCGGACGCACATACGTGACCGTGCATCTCAACGCGCCCGTAACGCCCAGGTTAAAAGACGCCGGGCTGCTGAATTATGCAGCGAACGGTGAAAATTATTTGCCGGGGCGTTTCTCGTTCCGCCGTGGACTCTCGATTTCCCTGGTCGCACGCGCTTTCAGTACCGCCCTGCAGGCTAGTCGACGTGTCAGCGACAGT
This sequence comes from Andrena camellia, assembly GCA_029448645.1. Classification (NCBI taxonomy): domain Eukaryota; kingdom Metazoa; phylum Arthropoda; class Insecta; order Hymenoptera; family Andrenidae; genus Andrena; species Andrena camellia. Next base: position 12,787,503 of record CM055679.1, on the reverse strand, counting down.
GGCTTACCGCTTAATTTATACCCCGATCCATTGTCGATGCTGGTTTTTACACATCCGCGCGGAATCCTTATGAAACATGCAGAAGACATCTCGATGAAAAACTTGAGAAACGGGTGCAGGTGGCGAAGATATACGAGGAAACAGGAAATACCTGAACCGTTTCGGGTGATCGTATTTCTCGAGGAACGAGTGGCCCGCCTTCGCTGTCGCTGCTTCTGCTGCTCCTGCTGCCTGCTTCGGCTACACCAGCTCGCTTCAGCCTGGCATATTTACCTTGCCGCTCGTAGAAACGGGTTCGCTTTAATATACCTCGTTCATTGGTTCGTAACGTTTCGCAATCTCCGTGTATGTACCTCTATTTTCCGTGTACGATGCGGTGAAAGAACCTGCCTCAAATCGAAATGTACCTACTCAAAAAAATGTATCAAAAGCAAACACGGGCTTCACGGAATTCAAGCGGGACAGCTGTCACTTAATTATCCACTCTCTGCGTCAAAGAATCTTCAGCGAGACACGTGGTGTCAAGATACTTCTGATTACCGATAACTGGGGCTACATATTACTCGTATCGATAGTAAAAGTAGAATGTAGTATCTTAAGGATGTGTTGGACCTATTTTCAAAATGGTACCAAGTTAATGAAAATTTGTGAGATTGTTCTTTCTAATCTTCCTGGTGTGTTCCAAAAATTTTAAACGAATTCACTAAACGGTTGCTGAGTTATAACGATTTTAATTTTCACTAATTTTACACGTACCTACTCTTATGGAATAAGACGATCTTGACAGATAAAACAGCTGAAAAAATGTTGAAGAAATGGTACCAATGTTTTCAATTTTTTTTTACATGATAGTATATGGGTAGATGCAAATATCTGCCGAGTTTCAATTGTTTTCACTATACCGTTTTAAAGAAATAAATTATAACTAGAGAAAATTGTGAATTCTGGGCAAAGTTTAGCAAATAATGCTTGAGAAAGCATTTGTAAAGCGAAAAATACCTTCCTAGGATTAGAAATAAGACTCCAACTGTCGTTCGAGTTCCTTACATCTAGATTTACAATGCGTAAGACGTAGATATTCAAGTATTTCAAATTTCATATACTTTTGTCTAGTATTGTACGTCCGATACATCCTTAAATCAGTGTATCGTTGCAAGCAGACTATTCTTCGCCAGGTCGACTCCTCTCTGTGCCGCGGCATGGTGCACCAGCGCGCGATCATAATGTAAAATCGCGGCGGTGCGGTGTGTATCGTGCCGAACGCAGCGCGGCGCGCCGCGCCGATAAACTTAGTAATGGCAGAAAAATTGCCGCGATTAAGGTTGAAAACACATCCAGCAACGGCCATTTTCTCACAACACCTGCGAATTACGCGTAATTGCCGTTCCTTCGCCCTTCTTCGCCCCGTTTCATCTACCGCGTGGCTCCGCGCCGTTCCTGGGAACCCGAGGCGGTTCATTGTCTAACGCCGCGCGGCCGTCCGCGCCGTTCGTGTCACGAGAACGCCAGGATAATCGTCATGTCGAATCGAAAATTAACGTTAAATCGCGGTCACGCTCCGTTGAAGAAATTCTTCCCGGCTGCGAAGAAAAACGGATCGTCCGTGTTGAACGTCGGAAGCCTTGAATTCCCGCGGGATTATAGGAGTCCATTGTTCGGGGATATCGGGATCGCGGAATATTACGGTTTTATTCTCGCGATTCAGACGGAAAATCGTCTTAAACTGTTGCGCCGGGGTGGAGCAGCAGTTAGAACGGTTATTGCGCCCGTATGTATCGAAGCTGCGATCGAACCGTTTGCCCGGGCGTTCAGGTTAAATCGTTTGGCAATGTAGCTACGCCCGGGACCCTGGCGATTTCTAACCATCGGTCGAGGAAATCGTTTCGCTCCAACGAAAACTGCTTTAACGAGGATCCAGCACCTGTAAATACTTAGCTTCAGCGTGGTGGGGGTAGCGCGCTTTGGTAACCGCTCTCTCCAAGTTATCGAGATTTTCTCGAAGCGTTGCTTGACGGGTGACAGGGATTATTAACGACGAGAGCGTTATCGTTCGGCTCGCTAACGCTGGCGCGGGTTTTGATAGGCAAAGAGGGAACAACCGAGGCAGGAATGTACGTAACGGTGTTTCACCCGTTGGCGGTTTCGCGATATCGATTGTTTTCACGGCACCGTGCCGTGCTTCGGAATAGTTGGCGAGCACGAGTGCGGAAAATGCGTAACATTATCCTTCTCGGGCATGCATGCTTCTAAGTGGTAGGTTCGAGTTGCGATCCTCATTCCCCTCGCGAGCTGATTCGAAGTGTGCGCGCACACGGCGCGCGATCTGCCCGCCCGGCGACGATGGAACGAGAGTTTCCTGCTGGAAAACTACTCTTTCTCTCTCTCGCATTGGACGTGTGTACGGGAATTACGTTGTTGGCGTCGATGCCAGAACTCCAGGGGGGGAACTTTTGATCATTGCGGTCTGAGGGGGCGTGCGGCGCGGACTTACGTAATCAAGTCGATTTCTTGGATTCCCGTGGAATTGCATCGACGTAGCGGCACGTTAACGCGAAACAACTTTTAACGAGAACGAACGTGGAAGGAAGGAAGGAAGAACGGAGGAATGAAGGGAAGGCGGTTTATAGAGGTCGGCTGTTCGATTCAACTAGCCGCGATTCGAAGCGTTACCCTGCACAATGCTTCACGCACGTACACGCTCATGGTCGCCCGTGGACGCGTCATAGGCAGCGCGTATACGAGTGGCCTCTTATCGGCTGGAAGAACGCGCGTACCCGCGTATGTAGGAGGCGTGTTTGCGAAGTTATGGTGTCCACGGGCTTTTATGGTCTGCGCCCGTACCTGTGTGCACCGGCGAACACTTTGCGGCGCGTGTAGCTTACACGCTGGAGCTTGCGCGTGAAATGTCTGCACGCGTGCGTACGCGGCCGATCGAACGTGTGTGCAGCAAATAACTACACGTGTCCAATTAGAAACGCGAATCTGTTTTCTCGTCGCTGGCGCGGTCACCCTCGTCCGGCACAAGATTTCGCCGCGGCTCTCGTAATTAGGTGGTGCGAATGAGTTCGCGATTACCACGCCCGCGTTAACCCACGCGTAATATTCACGTTTCGCGGGGATGAGACTTCTAGGAAACCGTTTCCTTTTCAGTTTACATTGTTGGTGGATCGGTAGAGCTCTCGAAATTAACACGTTGAATGCCACGCTATTTTTACATGGATTGCTTGCGGCTCCAACATAAATTTTGTATTGTGTGATGCATATTATGTTGAAATATTATCTACTACAGATAAGTTGAGTTGCATAATCGTGTTTAATGAATTTATCTTACTGAGGGTCACCGGTCACCCCCGTAATGGCGATAGTATTGAAAAATTCATAAGTATTGACATTTACTCTAATAATGTGTGTTTGCAAATCTTGGCGTCGCCGGTCACCGGTGGCCCCCACGGCGTCACCGCCAAATTGAGTGCCGGTCACCGGTGACCCCCATGGCATTCAACGTGTTAAATGCATGGTGCAACTCTCCTTCGTCGCAAACAATTTGATTACCCCACATTTTCTACAAGGTTCCTCTCCTCGCGGAGTGCAGGCTCGCTCGGAAGACGACGTATTATCACGCGAATCCGTGCGGCTTCGATTCCCCTTGGGAGCATGTGTCCTCGCGCCCCCAAGAATCGCGGGACCGAGTTTCATAAGCGTAATTTGCGCGTAATCATCGCGAATAGCGATACACCTAGACGCGACGAACCATTTATGTGATTAATAGAGGCCGGAAGTCGGCGAGCCTACGGCTCTGTTCTCTTCTCGTCCGACCAATGGTGGTGGCTCGTGTGTACCTGCTCGCGTACACGTACACTACACCTACGTACATGCATGTACGAGGCCTCTCGCTCGAGGTATGCTATTATCATAATTGCCGCCAATAACGGCCCGTGATTGGCGCACTTCACGCTTTTCCAGTGCTCTTTTTCGGAAGTTTTGCATCCTTTGGCCGCGTCGCTGGCCTTCTCTTTGCCCCACCCGATTCTCTGGCTGTTGCTGCTCCTCTCCCTTTCTTCTTGTCTACCTGTGCCCTCCCGTCGATCTTCCGACCCCTGCTCGTTACCTCGAACGACGCGCCCCGATCGCGTCTGCACGCGCGCGTCCCTCCGCTGCAATCTGCGATTTCGAATTCCCGTGGGTCGAGAGAGGGTGCAGCCGCGGCGAGAGGGGGGAGCGCAGCCAGCAGGGCGGGCGGGCGGGCCATCGCGAAAATGAATCGTGAGAAATTCAAGAGGACGACTCGACTGCGCGACGTCTTGGCCATCGGCGCGCCCTACGCCTCGTGCCTACCTCCACCCTTTAGCCGCGCGCCGTTCACCCTCGGACTCTGTCGCCTCTTTCGGGCTCACCTTCCACCCAGCCAGCCAGCTTGCACCGGCGAAAAATATTACTTTCGATGGAAGCGCCTCCTCAAGCGTGAACCCCGTTTCCACCCGTTACCCACTGCGAAACGACCCGTCGATTTGACTACCACCACTCTGCACGCCAGAACGACCGTCACAATTTCCATCCCCCGCTGTCTCCCATCTCCCCCCCGTCTCGTTATATCGCGCTCTATCTTCCCTCCGGGCGCGGAGGACGAGGCGGACAGGGAGACGAGGATCCCGAGTGCAGCGAGATCTCTCGTTCTCGAAAATGGCACGCTGTCCGTGGAAACACATCGGACCCTGCATTTCTCTCGCAGCTTCTTCCGGCCGCGCCGCCTTCACCGTCGCGAACTTTATTTAAATTTCACGACGCCCTAGCCGAGCGCCGCGAGTATAATCGACGAGTATAGTGGTTGGCTGTGGACCGCCCACGCCCGGGAAACTCTCCTTTACGGGCGTTCTCCTTTAAATTGCGCCGGTGCTCCGATTGACGCCGGCGCGGGCGCGTATAAAAATGCAAATTCCGAGCGGGCGCGGGCGCCTGGACACGAAACAGAGGGCGAATACCGCCGACAGATTGTTCCTTTTAATCGATGAACGCGACGGCGGTGAATCAGTAAGCTGGCTCGATGAAACGTTTCCGGCATTGCTCCTGTTTTTCCAGCCTCGGCTTCGACTGGTCCATTTTCTCTGCACGTTATAATCACAACTGACGCATCACCGCAGAAAACATAGCCGCGGCAAGGGTAGGATGGAGGATGGTATGGTGTCCAATGTGTCAGCCAGGCGTGCGTCAAAGGTTTTAATCCGGTTGTATCAGATCGTTGGCTTTTTGTAGCTGCACCGACGCGTCGCGCCGGCTCGCTCCAGCCGGCCCCGACCTCGCTCCGACATCGGCCCGGTCCCGGCGCGTGCAAGTGACATTTTGTAAAATCAGCCTCTCCCCCATTTGCGAAATCGCGTCAGCTCTCGTTGGAGAAAAATCAACGAGATTCACGGCCGATCCCTGGCGATGGAAATGCCGAGCGACGCCGACGGCTTTGCAGGGGCTGGCTGCTGGGCCCGCGACTCGCTTCACTGAATACCCACACGCGCGCGCGCGCGCGCGCCTCGCTCCGGACATAATTTATGCGTCATTAGGCTCCCCATTGAGTGATTTTTTTTATTGAAAACCGTTCTTTGCATCGCCGCCGGTGCGTTCTGTGCATTATTTATAATCGCGATTTGCATGTATACGACATAAATACGGCGTGGTCGTAAAGCTGGGACTTGCCGCGTGATGTATTTTCCCGTTTTGTGTCGAGCGGCGCGGATCGATTTGGAAAAACACACGACCTCGTGTACGTTACCTACCTCTTTTCCTGCTGTGCCGATGCACTCGCGACTCGTACAAAACGCGTGCCGCCTATTCCTACGAATAACGTCCCCGTTTGATGGCCACGGTGCCTAGACCCGCGAAAAGTTCGCCGGGAGTTTAGACGGTGCTCGGGGCAAAGAAATTCGCCGGTGCTGGTACACCTTAGAGGTGCAAGTCACGCATTGACAGTTTGGTAATGGAGGCCTCCTCTCCCCCCCCCCTCTCCCCTGCTCGCTACCAGATTCAACGGAGCCGCCTGGTATAGACGTGTCTCGTTGGTCGATATCACCTTTTGGCGACCTGAAAACGAACCGCTCTACACTGTGCTCGCTCGTTGCGTCAAAAGAGTGCGCGGCTACACGCGCACACGTAGCCCCGCGCCGTGCGGAATGTGTGTTGCAGCCGGGTAGGGAGGTGTTTGTGCTTGAAAACGCGGAGAGCTGCTCGATGCAGCCACCTACATTCGCGTTCAGACCCACTTTGCCACGCGGTGGCGACGGCGGCGGTAGACGCGCGATAAAGTGAGAAACGGCTAAATGCCTTGTCAGCAATGGTGTGTGATGGCGCCAATGGGCTCCGACGGGGTGGCTGCAATCAATATGTGCTGTGGCTATCGCGACCGCCCTGGCGTATCGTGATTAATTCTCTGAGATTTCTTTCATTTCATCCTACCAGTGCGCGTCGTTACGCCTCCGAGTACCTTTTCCGCGCCGACCGGCGCGAATGAACGTTCCCCAGGAAAAGAAACAGGTCGCGCGTTCTTCGCGAGGAATCCCTTTATTCATCGTTATTCGACGAGATTGGCGGAGCGAGATCGCAGCAGCCAAGTATCCAATTTATATTCCACGGCGTGACACGAAAGTTAGTTTGGCCGTGCGTTCCTTTCCCTTGGCCGCGTTCGACGAACGCCAGACGAGACAGTAGTATTCGTAGTAAACAGTTCTGTCTAATTTTTCGCTCAAACAAGCACGAGCAGCGCGCTCTCCTCGCCTTAACTTCCGATCTTATCTCTTCCGCACTTTTTCCGCCGTCCGTGACACGGCAAATTAATTACCTCGTTATCTCCGATATCGAGGAAACTGCCGGATACCTCTCCTCGCGATGATTTTCCACGAGACTCGGCTGTCACAATTACGGTCGCCTCCTTGCCGCTATCGTATCCGCTCGATGGCCTATCCTCGCGGAGGGAAAGTGAGAAAGAACTTTTTTTTCCTCCTTCGTCTCCTTTCTACCCGGGGTCGAGGTATTTTCAAGTGCCGGAAGAACGATGAAAATAACCCTGGAAGAGGTCTCTCGCGTGTCCCGGACACGGGAGAAAAAGTTTCCCTCGTCCGGTGGCGTTCGACCGGCATTTAAATTAGCCTTAGACGCTCCCGGCTACCGTTGATTTATCGCGCCGACTGCCGCTTTTTTCCTTCACGGATTTCTGGCGTATCCGCGGCCCCGTGGCTCTTAGATTTACTAAATTTGGAGCGACTGCGAGCGTGGAAAGTGGCGTGCGCGCGTGCACGCCAACGAAAAAGGAAATTCTTGTTATTATAGGTATGGCGAGCGCTTTAACTCGCGGCGCGGGTGTGTTGCGAAACCGAATTCGCTTGTGTCCGATTGCGACGACCCAATTGCGGTCCGCCGCCAAGCGACGTAATCCAACACCACCTGCGAAACGCGCTCGTTATTATCGTTCGATCTTTTTACGGCTGCGGGGATAGCTATCTGCGCGTAAATGCGATGAAAAATTCCTGCCGCGTCGGCGTGTCACCCTGGTCACGGGGACCGTGTGTGGGGGGGGGGGGGGGGGTTGTGTCGATGAACCCTGGAATTTTGTGTCGCTGAATATATCGCGAGGGTGCTGAGAGGAATAATCGGCGATCCTGTCGGCGTACTCCCCAATAACTCGGTTCGCGGCCGCGGATTCGCTTGAAAAGGTGAAGGGCACGGGTGGCAAGGAAGCAGGGAGAAAGAGGGCGAAGGGAAAAAGGAGAAATAGACAGGGTGAACGAGATTCAGAGACCCCGTCCCCTCCCAAGCGTTATTTATGGGGGTTGCGCGCGTTTCTGTCGGGCGCGCGTTTAATGTAAAGCCGGTCTTATCTTTTACGCGATTTAAGGGGGTTGTAACTGCGCGTAATCACGCAGCACGCGTACGTACCTTCCCTGGTTGTCCCTTTCACTTTGGAATCCCTTGAAATGCCCACGTTTTTCTACCCTAGATTTCAGGCTCTTTCCCGTCGCGAAGGAAACTCACGGTTCGCGCGCTCCTTTTATGCCCGCTTTTTACCGCTCTCCTCGTCGTATGAATTGTAAACCAAGTATCGTTTGTGACTTCTATTGCGTCAGGTTACAGTAGCTGTTAATTTGGTTGATCATAAAGTACCCAGCAACGAGCGCGTACGAATCTTTTCCCCTTTAGCTCTCTGCTGGTCCTGTGTCTCGCGCAGTAAAGAGCCAGCAGAGTATAATATTTAGTTCATTCTTCGTACACGAGATCCTCTAATTACTCTTTCATCTACGTCAAGGTGTATAATGAATGTTCATCAAATCTTCATTTTACCGGGCGCGCACACTTGGGCACAGAAAAGCCCGGAGCGTCACGTTAGCCGGATATCCTCGGTAAGATTTTCCCAACCGCGAGCGTAACCATTAAGTGAAAATAATCCTACAAAGTACACATAGGAGCTGCGCAATTGTCTTCCTCCCTATCGGCAAAGTACTCGAAATTGTAACACTCTGAATACTCGCCGCTGGTGAACGACACCGAGAGGGGGCGGACCGATGGGTTAGTGGTAGAAAAGGGCGGCGGATGCTTGAAGGTAATTTTATTTAGAAACGCCGCGTGCGCCACTGTACTCGTTACAGGAGGTAATAAAACGGGTCGCTGGAAGCCCGTAGGCATATGGGCCGCGCTGTGTTTTCGACTAATTAACGTTGCCCGCCGCCACGGTGCTTCGTGCCCGGTTTTAATATCGGCCGTGTACGCGCCGGATTCGAATATCCCGTGCGCCTCGCCTGTTTGGTATTCGGTTAACACGCCGCGGCTCGTAACGCCGCTAACTTTAACGGCGTTGTTACGTGGACAATTTCTTCCTGGCGCCCCCCGAACCATTTTTCCCTCTTTCGCTCGCCTCCGCTCGTAGGAAACGGCAGTGTTCGTAAAGGGCTGCTCGTCGGACATCTGGGTTAATTCTGTTGGCAGATGACAAACGATACTTTCCTCACCTTCTCGATTGGCAAACATCATCACTTGACTCACGTTCCGATTCAACAAGGATGCGAGCCACGGAAAAACGCCACCGCATCAAACTGATAATAATCGGTCTACCGTAATAATCATCCCGGACACTGCCATATTTTGCATATTTATCGGCGATCCGCGCGGCTGCGGTATTCAGCGCGAACGCAGCCCGCGGACAACAACAATGCTTGTTTATTTGTAATTATAATTAATTTATTTTCGTCCCTATTAGGACGCTACGTTCATTCGGGCACCGGTAAACAGCGCTCCGCGACCGTCGATAGGAGCCGTTCATTACAGTTAATCCGGCGATCGAATGGCCAACGGTCTGGAGAATAGCAATTAACGATTATTTTTCTGCGTCCTCGCGTTTCTCCCCGCCTTCGGTGGTGGCTGTTTTTCCGTGGCGTTGTTGACGGACTCGGCTGGACGAGTCCATTATACGGCGTGCCGCAACTGGCCGACAGTAAACGAGGATTTATCGCCATAAACAAATGCACCTGGGCTGTTTCTTCTCTCATTAGGCTTCTGTGCGCGTGGCAATTTCGGATCGAAATAAATTCTACCTGCGCCCTCGCGTCGATCGGAGCCGAAACGCGATTGTAAATATCCTTCAGCCCTCCCGCTGAACAACCAGATCGAGCTCGCCTTTTTGCTCCATCGGTCGCGATTTTTTTTTCCACGTTCGTGCGTCAGTCGTCGTTGCCTCCTCGTGGAAAGTTCGCGTCGCGAGGTCGTCATCCCGTCGACGATCGTCATCGCTGTCGATCGTTGTCTACAGAAATTATAACCTTCGTTGTCACAGATGCGGATAAGGATAGCGCCGGACACGCGGGACGCGAGAAAAACAAAGCGTATTGAAATGTACTCGGTGTGCTTGCGTTACGGGACTAATTGCTCCGTCACGATTCGTTTCCTACGCTCCACTAGGAAGTCACGGAACGCTGTTCCGAGTAGCAACTACCACTCTCTTGCTCGATCAATGATGAGGTGTTGGTCTGTAAATCCGAGTTGCCCGGTAGCGAAAATAAAGACGACGGGAAGTTTGTACGCTGCTCCTGAGAAATATCGCGGACGGAACATCTGTGTGCTCATTTCTTTACCTCCCTAAGGATCCTCTAGGAGCCGCGTAGACAGGCAATAAACCATAAGTCGTTGACGGCTCGGAGGAGCCTCCAAAAGGTTCTTTTCCCGCTCCCGCAGGCTTCTTTTTTTCTCGAAACCTTTAGCATCTGAATTCCCATTCCTCTTCTCCCCCACCTTTTCCTCCCCCTTTTCTTCCGTCCCCTTCCAGCTCGCCTCGGTGAAACTCCTAGGCGGAAACGGCGAGTTCGCTCAGGCCTGGGCCGTGTTCCCCTTGCAACCCGCTTTTAATCGTTATTGTCCTAATGTAAGTGTTATAAGGCCACCCCCGTTGTTGCGCTCCAAAGAGCGTTACGGTCCGTGGTACGCAACAGCGGCTTCTTCGGGGTCGGCAGCCCCTCCCATCGGTCGTAGGATAAGCCCGAATTTCGCATTATACCCGTAATTCGCACGTTTCGCCGCGTTTCGCTTTCAGGAACCCTCGCTTTATTTCTTTGTCCTCCCTCGTTCTTTCCCTCTCCCTCTCGGCCGCTCTGCCTGCCTTTCCCCGTCCCCTCTCCCCCGTCTACCCTTTAATACTTTTATAACGTCGTGTATGTACGCAGTCGGTACAAAAAGCTCTGACCCTCGGCGGGGGGATCCTCAGTTCCAGCTTCTGATTTCATGAAAAGCTCCGAATCTGACGCTCCTCCATCCTCGCTACTATATCCCCCAGGGGGGGGGGGGGGGTCAAAGGTTTCGGGGATGACGATCCGGAGATCCTCGAGTTAATCGTCGCTGTTCGGGTCTAATCGCGGGGGCAATGTTTCGCCGCAGAGAGAATAGTACCTACCTACATAGCTTTGTTACGTAGGTCGAAAGCGCGCCACGAACATGCCTCAGATTAGGAAACCCGTTCCCTCGGTTTTTCTCAGGTATTTATGCAAATGAAGGACGCATTCTGAAAGCAATCCTGTGTTTAGCGCCCCGCTGTATCCACGGGCCGAGAGTCAAGGTTTCCAGGCGCTCCTCCGAGTAAGAGCGGATTAGATAAACCGTACGGTCGATCATCGTCTCGCCCGTGGAAAGGAATTTTTGTTCATCGATCGTTAAGCGCCGACGACGAAGACACCGTTCCACGGGGATAGCGCGGTTCGATCGATTTATAATTGGATTACCGCGGTCGTAATTCGCGGCGAACGCTAGTCACAGCTATTACCGAACGCCATGAATAATGCATTAACGCTTATGGAATGCCCCCAGCCTGGCCGAACAATGATTGTCATTGACTCGATGATGAACCGAAGTATCAGATTCGTATCGGTAATGAATGCCGTGGCGGGCGAGGGCGGGGGCGCCCGGCGTTGGCCCCAGATCTCCTCATCCCCCCCCCCCCCCTTGTTGCAATTACAATCGGATCTCGTGACGTTCGTGCGGTTTGACGATTGTAATGCCGCATTCTAACATTGTATGCGCCTCGGCAGATGTCACGTGGCCCTGAAAGAACCCTCGTCCGCATCGGGATATATCCTTATCTTCGATCAGAGAGACGGCCACATACGATACGAGATCTCGTACACAGATATTCCGCCGCGACGCCGACGACCCAACGCTTTACCAAACCAACGAAAGGACGGAAGAACGAGAGAACGAGCGGCGTGCGCGTTGCTCCGCATCGATGCTTGATTTTTACGCTTCATAATTTACCGCGTGATATATAATGCAGTAAAAAGCTTGGCGGGGGGTGCGCGATACTCGGGGACCGTTATGAATATGGAATCCGTGAATAGAGAAACGATTTTATGAATACTCTGGGTGAATACAGTAAAACGGGCGAGGCATCTTCGCGATACCGGGGGAAATCTGCAATGCTAATAATTTCTCGTGATTTTATAATACAACTTGGTTCGCCGCGGGTTTACCTGGCTCGCGGGCGATATCGGTCGTAAGCGTTGCACGGAGACAAAAGTAAAGTTTCGCCGGGCGAAGCGCGCGGCGCTGCGCGGCGTTCGTTATGATCGATGGCGCGGTTTCAATCGAGCATCGTAATGCAGCCGTTCGGCTCGCGCTGTCGCGATGCGCCGCCGCCGGTGGATATTCGCGCGACCACCGTTTGATTAATGCATCGGCGGAGTCGCGGCCATTATTTTTCAATATCTCCGCGGAGGGTTTTAAACGCGGCTCGAGCGGCGCGGGATCCAAGGGAGGAGGAAGGTCGTGCACGCGCCATCTTCTATTTGTATCTGTCATCATCATGAGGTAGAAAAAGGCCGCGCACGCGGGCTCCCGTTGTGTCGTGCCCTCGGTGTGTCTCCTCGATCGCGAAACGATCGAGAAAGAGAAAACGACCTCGAGGAGGCTAGGAGATACTTACAATCCCGATTCGTTACAATAACTCTTGTTTCTTGTGCAACGCGCCTCTCGTGTACTCTGTCCGGAGGCATTCGAATTCGATCGACGAGTATCTAACCAGTCCTCGTCTTATTAGGCACGCGAGCACACACGCGAGGCCGCCGTGCACGCGCACACGGGCGCGCACGTTGGTCGTGGTACCAAGGGCAATAAAGCATGGCTCGCCGATATCCTTTTTTCGGCGATTGGAGTTTAATTGTGAGCTGAATTTGAATCCGATCGTCGACGTGGCCGGGATCATGTATCTCGTTCATCATCCACCTCCTCTCCGCCAATGCTAGGGCTGCTTTCCACTCTTTTTTTATCGCGACACTGAGCGACTCGCATACCATGTACGGTCCACGATTGCATGCGCCTCCCCGTTTCGATACAGACCTGTACCTACTGTGCTTCCTTGGGGGAGGGAATTAAATTCAGGGGCGAGCTGCAGCTTTGCTGCGGGACTTGGAATTCTTGACTCTTGACTCGGGGAAATCTTAATGCGCGTTTCGTACCAGTGCGCGCTTCTTTTCTGTAGCAGCACAGAGAACTGCGATCGATACGTTCCGTCCAGCTTACGATATCATTACCACACTATCGTTAACCCTAACTGAAATGTAACGTCCAATTAACTGCAGGTAGTTGAGACGCGTATCATGCTGCGATCGAACTTTCCATTCTCGTAAGCTTTCTAAGCCGGTTATTACGAAATTTTTTAAAGGCCCACGGCTGCGCCGAGATATACACGTTCGCCCGTATATACAATCCTGGAAGCTGTACGGCAACCCTACGGGGGTGAGCATAAAACCTGTTTCAAGTAGAAGGCCAAAATTACACGTCCCGTAGCTCAAGTTTAGTTCGTGATCGCGCAGGCTCTTGGGCATAAAACAGTATACTACCGTCTCTCCAAGGAGCTACTAAGATGAGTAGCGATCCTTGGCTGGACGGCCGTTCTCAGCCACCCCGTTCCACAGACTATTCCAGGGTGTTACCTGCTTTACGCGTTCGCGCCAGCGCAAATTAGAACGATTTAACTCCAAATTGGAGGAACGAAGAGGCATTCGGCTCGTGTTCTTCCGGTAGCTGCACCGATCCAATAACGAGTGCCTCTGCAACCCTATTTCACCGAGGCTCGCTCAGGTAGGGAACAGAGGGGCAGGAGAGTGACAAGCTGGATTACGAGACGCCGTGAAACTTGCAACATCCGCTGACTACTAATCACGGCAAAATAACATCAACAATAACAATAGTAATGGCCAAGTCTTTTTATTGCCGCGGTGTGAACAAAGCGGGAGGTTGCAGGGCAGCCGGCCACTTTACAACCGAGCCTAAAGAGGGTACGAAGAAAGGGGGGAAGGTCCGCAGAGAAAGGGGCATAGTAATAATGATAGCGCGGGTAGATCCCCAGTGAGAGATATCGCGGCGCGTAATTCAAGAAAGCTACGATACGTAAGTACGGGGAACCGTGGAGAATACCTGGCAATAGTAATAAAAATCGCGGGATTGCGTCATTCTGGAGCTGCATGCCGTTCCTCCCTCGCCCCCTGCCCCCATTTTCCAGCTTATTTTCCTTAGCCAGAGGAACTTTACGAGCGACGCGTCAATAAATCCCCCTCCCCCTGCAGACTGTAAGACGGCGATAAATTACTAATTTCCTCGCCGTCCTCTTAACGCCGATAAACTTCCAAACGCTATCCACGCTTCGAGGGGTTATTAATGATGCGCGAGTGGAGCGCGTCGGCCCCGAAACAAACATTCGAAAATATTTCTTTTGGCGGATTCTTGTTCCCCCCCGCGAGCGTCGGAGCTCACCTGGCTTTTTATCGCGGTCTTTTCCACCTTCTTGTACGCGAATGCTCGAGAAAAGCCGAAGCCATTACCTGGCACCCTCTCTCTCTCTCTCTCTCTCTCTCTCTCTCTCTCTCACTCTCTCACTCTTCCTCTCTTCGTAACCTCGTAGTCCTCGAGCGAACCTCGGCCCTCGAACCCTCCACGAGACGAGTACTAATGATAGACGCTGCGCAATAGAGGGTATCGCGGCTCGCCAAGTTTCCACGAACAAGTTCCGTGCACGCGCGAGCAAACGCTATAGCGAACTGATAGTGGGAGGGCGAGGGAGACGAAGTTTTCGACTGGCAACGTTACCGATGAATAGTTTGGGACGCGCGTGCACCGCACGATGAATCGAGAACACGTCGCGTGTATTCGTCTGCCCGAAGATCTCGGATTCGATCCCCCCCTCCCGAGCGTCGGATTTCTTTTTTGGAACATCGGTCCCTCTACTTCTGGCCCGTCGTTTTCTCTCCCCGCTATTATCTCGTTAGTACGACGCTGCGTCACGGGCCACAACATAGTTCGAGGCTTGCATAGAGAGCCTCGGGACCGAAGATCGACCCCTGGTACCGCGTTTATAATCGTCTTTCTCTCTTATCCCGTCCCGACTTTCCTCTCGACGTCTCGCTCTGCGGCCCCGGCTCTTTCTCCTCTTCGTTTTCCGCCGAACCTCTCCCTGCCGTGCCGCCGGTCTAACGAAAGCGTCTGGCTGTACACCGCGGAGCCACGAGGACGGAATTTTCAGTGTGTTTCCCTTGGTTATTCAGGTCCGCGCTCTCGCCCCAGATTTTCCCTGCAAAGGTACGCAAGCGAGCTCGGCGCGCTCGGCGATGTGCGCGCCCTTGCTGCTCCAGATATTTCGCCGCGATACACAGGCCCAGGCAGCGCGCCACCACGCTCCTAATTGCCAGCCCAGTTGCCCCGCATGCAGACGCGCGTATTCGTCAAATTTTTTATTTGCCGGGTGTCGGCGCCCACTTGTTAGCCCGCCGTCTAATAAGCGAAAGCGCGTCGAACGCGCCCGCACCCGCGCGAGACGGAATAAAAATGTTGCTCTTCCAGGGGGAGACGGAGGCGGAGGCCCCGTAATTATGCTGTAACGCGCGTTGCCAGCGGTTCCCCTCGCGATCGTTCCATTGTTAATGGCGGCGACGAGTGTGTTTTGCCCGTCGACCAACGAACAAAGGATCGATGCCTGGCCTATGCGCGATTGATCGGCTCCGCCGAGAAAAGGAAACGAGCCCCGTCGTCGTATTGGAAACGGGATATTTCACGGTTAATCGAATGTAGGTACGATTGGCCGTGGCGTTGGCGGCGCGTATCCACGCCGCGGGATCTGAAAAATATCGGCGCGGAATGTAACGCGTTCCTCGGCACCGACGAATTTCACCTTCAGCATCGGCGCAAAAGATCGTACGGGTCGATAGGGTATAACGGACAATTAGCCGTTTCTCGATATCGGGCGGGGGCGTAAGAGCGAATCTATGGAGCGTGGCCGATCGGTGCGTTCGATCTTGTGCGATCCTTGGCGCGGGGGTCCGAGAGAAAGGGAAAGAGAGAGGGCCAGAGGCAGAAAAGAGACGAGGACGGAGATGGAGACGGGGAGAAAGCGAAGAATGACGTGTTCGGTAATTAGCGTATTATGCATTCGGCCGCGTTTGATTTATCGGGAGCCTCGAAGGGGAACAGGATGTGCCCCCGGGGCGCACCCAGCTCCATCTCACGCAACTCTCTCTCCCTCTGCTCTCCTGCTTGCTCACTGGCTTGGCCCTCTTTTTCCCTTTCCCTCTCGTTCCTCTTCTAGCCTCTTCTTCCTCTGAACGGAGCTCGCTTCTCTTCTGCTTCGCCTCGTCCGCCCATCCTTCTCACCAACGCGCGCGCGGCATTCTGCCTTTCTTCTTCGCTTCTTCTTCCCTCCTCATCCTCCTCCTCCTCCTCCTCCTCTATTCAACGAGCCCTTACCTCCGCCTGCCCCTCAGCCCTTTTTTCCGTCTCTCGTTCTTGCTCGTACCTACTCGCCATTATCTCCTTTCATTGGCCTTCGCTGCCTCGCCGCGGCAATAGCCCGGAATCGCAGAGGGAAAGAGAAAGAAACTGCCCCCCCCCCCTCCCCGCCTTTCCCCTTCGAGACTCGGGATAAGTACGGGTCTTCTGTGCGCCAGAGATATCCCGAGCTTTCTGGCGACGCGGAATTTTCACAATCGATCCCCGATCGCGTATATCGAAGCCGATCCATCGCGAGCATTCCGTCGAGGAGGAGTTCGTAACCGTTTTCCGTTCTGGAAAATCGTTGTCCGCGCGGAACGCTGATTGAGACGGCAAACAACGGTTTCACGGAGGTAACAGCCCGTGAATGCCAGGCCAACTTGACCGAGGGCAAGTCCTTTCAGGCAGGAGACAGGGAGACGAATCGTCTACCTGAAATCGAGACCCTCGCCCCAGTCACTTTGGCTGGGTTACCGTTAAGGATCGGCAGTCCTGCTTCCACGAAGTATGGGTACCTACATAAGCGACTCCACCGTTTCGAAAATATTTTCCTTGGCAACGACTTTTCCTCTGGCCAGAAAAGACAGTTTCACTGGCTGCACGCCAATGGCTGCGGCATTTTTCCACTCACACGCGATTCAGAACGCTGCTGTAGTTGCTAGGGCAGGTATAGCAAGCGAAACCGTTAGTCTGTGGATTCGTGGGAGTGGATTCCGCGCACCCTTCCTCCTCCTGTTCCCGGAGCGAAGGGTCGGGCGAAAAGTTTCGAGGACTCGAAACTCGAACAGAGCACCGGCAACGAAGCGGGATGGGGAGAGCCAATGCTGATTGGTTTCACCGGATTGCCGTACGAGTGATCGTATGCGAACATTCTCCCTCAACTTCCCGAAGGAACTCCACTCCTCCCCTTCCCGAAGTCAATCGCAAAAAGGAAACCGGCACGTTCCTACGAAGAGACTTGCTTAACAATGGATATTTCGTAAACAGAGTCTCAAAGGCCTCGTCTCAAAGCGAGGTGAGGTGTTCGTTCCTTGTTCGTACTGGCACCGATATGCACGCATTTCGCAAAACCACGGCGATACTTTTACCAGACATTCATATTTCCCTTTCCCGAAATGGACTTATGCAGTTCTCCTTGGATTCCTTTATCGAGTTCGATCGGAAACTTCCTCCGGCCAACTTGGAGAACCAACTCTCGCCGAAGTTACCTGCGTCACTGATCTAGCATTCCCCTTGAAACCGTTCCATCTCCCTTCCTCGCGGCTCGAACCGTCGAAATTTCAAACTGCCCGCGTGGAACGGGTGACGCGATCAACGGGCCCCCGGATCCCTCGCGCGTCCTTTTCACGGAACAAAGATCTCAGCCCCGATAAGCAGGAGAGGCCCTTGTTGGGCGAGGGTGTAGGTGTATCGCGATAAGTATGGCGCGCGTAGAAATCACGGGGGATCCTCACCCCTTCCGGCCACGTGGACAGGGAGCCCTGTAAAGTTGACTATTATGTAAACGATCGACGGGGAACCGCGTCAGCGTTCCGAGACACGGCTTACGCGCGTTGCACTTTTCCTAGACGAGCTGGCTCGCGTAGGAGAGTATCTATGCCGAAGGCAAAGGTGAAGAAGGAGCACCGAAGAAGCGACGCGTGCCAGCTTCTCAAATGGCGACACGCTCGTGGAGAACATTGTAGGCGCGTGTCGATCATCGACAGCGGCTTTATCGATGCGTGGAGAGGTGTCGCTCAAAAGCAGACTACCGTGATAGCGGAATCGACACGCACGGAGCCGAGCGATTACATCGATAACGAAAGCCAAGGGAGATCGATTTTCCCTCGGCGTCCTCGTCGTCCTCGTCGCCGATTCGAGTCACTGTATCGCGATAAACGCGCTTTACGAGGCGATTTTACGAATTCTCGAGATGAGATCCATAAAGCCTGCCGCCGTCTGGGGCGGGTACCCTCTTGCCGGAGGAATCCTTTGTTTCAATTTTCCGAAGGGGATTCGACGCGCGATAGCGTAACGACCCGAGCTATGATAAAAAGCGGAGTCGAGCCCCCTTCTTGCCCCATCCCGGGGTCCAGCCACGCTCAGATGATTCCTGCGTTGAGAGCGCGACGCTGGACGATAATAGGGGTGGGCTAAGGTGGATGTCTGCCATCCCTGTAGCAGGGGTGACACGCACGGCTAGAGTGATTATATCAATAATAGCTCCCCGGAGGATCGATCTCAGCGACGTATGCAACGTCTGCTTCCCCTTACCTTCTCCCTCGGCTCCTCCCGTTAAGATACCGCTAGCCGATTTCGTCGGCTGTATAGTTTGCACCCCTGTAATGCTTCCTGTATCTGATCGTATGAGTTAATACCCCACCTTTTTATCGCGGCCTTAATAAATTTATCGCTATCTCGTGCGCGCGACCTTTTATTACGTCGCCCTCGTAACCGGCCAGATTAGCTTGTTTTAGGGAGCAATTAACTCCGTGCGCAGCGTTCGCGGCGACTGGAGCTCGGCCGAGCTTCTTCCTCAAACAGCCACGTCGAATCGTCCTCGGGACGTCACCCTCTGTCACCGTTCCCTGTCAGATTTATCGTTATTGCGAGCACCTGCGCCAACTCCTGATGCCTCGCCGGGGGTATCAGCGTTATATATACGTTTATGATGTCTCGAAACCGAGACGGGATGATGCACCCTAAATCAAGCCACGTTAATAAAGTCCCCGCGGCATCCGAGCCGCGCCGCGAATGGCGCTCTTCCGTGGCGGTGTTCAACGGCAATAAAGCGCATTTACGACGACGACGACCTCCGTGTAGCTGCAGCCGCGCCGCACCGCGCTTTTCTATTCTCGACTCACGATTTTCCGCGACCTTTCCCTCGCAATCTGCGCCCGTGTGGCCCACTTCTTCGAACCCTGAACTCGCGGACGCCTGCCGCGTCCCGCGGTATTTCCGGCGAAAGTTCGCGGAAAGGTCTCCCGACCGTCTCGACATTAATGCCACACGTGATTGCATAAATGCTGAGGATCCCGTTCGGAAGATTTACGAGCTAATTGTCGGTGGGCGACACATTGACACGCGTTTAATCAGAGAAGGCCGGTGGCCTGTTGGAAGTGGCGGGAAGGAAATTACGAAGGGGTAGGCTTGGGCAATTTATGAGAGGATCACACTTAACGTCGCTCCAAGTATCGATCTCCGCAATATGGTCCGGTCGCGCGAGGGAATTTGAGGAATCCTGTCGCCTATGGATATACAGTTCCTCGGGGGACAAAAACGGCAAGTTACTTGCTAAATAGTTACCCGAGACCGCCGTCTTATGACGCGCAAAGAATGTACTTAGCTGCCGCGTGACGGAACTGTAGACCGACACGGGAACACAGATCTTAAAAGACCAAGTTCGCGTCGTTCTAAGGAGGGCCAGGAGGAATTCGCGGCCCTCCTTTCGAGTTCGAACGGCAAACATTTGACCGGAGTGTGACGAATTCTCCTGGCAACCGTCGCCGACGAAGAAAAGCTCGCTGTCGCGAGTGCACGATGACAAATGCCGTGTTTCGAATTTACGCTCGCATCCTCGTAAAGCTCCGGATGCTCCTCTAAAGGGCGTTCCGTGCCCGGCGTTTGCCATTTCCTCGAGCGCCGCCCTCCGTTTTTATAAGGAACGCCGTTGAATCTGGAAACGCGGCGCTCGAGGCTGGCTCGGTTTTCGCGGCGCGCTATAAAATTATTCAGCCGGTACACGCGTCACGGATTTTGAACGAAACGGGTCGTCGTAAAAGAAACGCCCGGGAAAATGGCACACGGTATACATAGATATATACGCGTGCCTCCGCGAACGCTATTCCGCCCTCTGTTTCACTGGACGTTTCGCTGCCACCGAGCCATTCCGCTGGCTCGATCTTCCAGTCATCCGAATCGTTCATTATCCAACATTCTCGAAGTACGTATTATAGGGAAGAATTAAGCTCACGCTCTATCGAATCCAGAAGCCCGATTAGACGCAATGCTTGTGTCGAATTTCCTCCTGGCGGATAAAACGTTACCTTCGCAACGCTGGGTTTTCACGGAAGCATAAACTCAGAGTTCACTCCGAAATCGCGTATTCGCGTAAACAACGCGTAACTAAAATTCAAGCAACCATTCCGGAGTTGCATCGTAAAGGGACGGATTACCGTACGCCCCTTTACACGGCTGAACGTAGCCCCTGCTACTCGAAAATCCTCTTTACCCAGTCCTACCTTTCATCCAACTCGATGGGGTTGTCTGTTTCCGCGGGAGCACAATGGCCACCCGTTGCAATCTCGTCAAAGATAGATAAATAAAGAAATAAGAGAACGTTTACACGTATAATCGATTGTGCTGGGTGGCACGCTCTTCTACCAGGGTCGTTTTCTCTCGGATCGAACGTTAATTCAAGCGGCCACCCCGATCGTTGCCAGGAAGACACGCCATTCTCGCGTTAGCTCTTGCCCGCGAAAGGGGAGGAAAGGGAGAAGCCATGTGAAAAAATGAACGGCAGAGACGAGGAGGATAGAAAGCTCAGGGTGGGGCCGGCCCGGTGCGTTGTGTGTTCCGGTCAGTACCATCTTCTCCATCGTGGCCTCGGCGTGGCCCCTTCGTAATTTATGTTTGCTTTATGACCAGGAGAATAAGGAAGCGTCTTATTAAAGACAGCCGCGTAGCTGCTCACGAGGAGGGACTCGTCTTGAAGAGGGGACACGGCGAACGAGAGAAAGAGAGGAGAGGCGGCCGCGCGTCGACTCCGCGAAACCCGTGCCTCCTCGTCCGGCTCGCGAGCGCGCACAGCCGCGGTTTTACGTGCCGTTTCTCTCGTTGTCTCTCGTCGTTTTTGTTTTCAGCGCAACCAGCGCTTTGTTAGCGACGCATTTGTGTAAATGCGCCGTTAAAACGCCGTAAATTGCGTTCCTCCGTCTTGTTGTGTACCTTGCTAATACCTCCTCCACCCTGGTTACACGTGTCCACCTTTTTTTATTTCGCTACGCCAACGAATCGCGTCGTTTACCACGATTTCCATCGATATTTGGACGCGGATGTACTTAGTTTAGAGGTGGGCGTTAAGGATGTATTGGTCCTATTTTCAAAATGGTACCAAGGTAATGAAAATTTGTAAGATTCTTCTTTCTAATCTTCCTGATGTGCTCCAAAAATTTTAAACGAATTCACTAAACGGTTGCTGAGTTATAACGATTTTAATTTTCACTGATTTTACACGTACTCTTATGGAAAGAGACGATCTTGACAGATAAAACAGCTGAAAAAATGTTGAAGAAATGGTACCAATGTTTTCATTTTTTTTTACATGTAGTGTATGGGTAGATAAAAATATCTGCAGAGTTTCAATTGTTTTCACTACACCGTTTTAAAGAAATCAATTATAAGTTGAGAAAATTGAGAATTCAGTGCATTTTCACTGCCGAAAGTTTAGCAAATTAATGTTTCCGAAAGCATTTGCAAAGTGAAAGATACCTTCCTAGGAGTAAAAATAAGATTCCATCTGTCGTTCGAGTTTCTTACATCTAGATTTACTATGCGCAAGACGTAGATATTCAAGTATTTCAAATTTCATATACTCTTGTCTAAAATTGTACGTCCGATACGTCCTTAAATTAGCCTGTCTAGGAGTTGGAAGCGGAGGAAGGTGAACCGAGTGCCGCAGTTGGGATCATCCAGTCTCGGGTTTCCAGGCATACTTTGCTCTCCCTATACCTCGAGAGAAACGTGTCTTATTCCACCCCCGTTTCGAAAAGGGCCGTGTGCCTGCGTAAGCACGGGGATTACCTGAAATCTACCTGAGAATTCTCTGGACGGCACGTCAGTATGTAAAGTCCCACGGGAAATCCATAGCTTTGTTTGCCGGACGTCGACGCGGGGATAAGCGGATTTATGCTTGGCCGTTCCTGACCGTGCTACCTACTTCCCACTTTTGTTGCCAGCTATCACCTGCGCTTAATAAGGTGGAAACGCGCTCTCGTAATCGCTGTGTAACCGCGGCCGAGCACGAGCATTTCACGTAACAGGCGTCGGATCGTCAGAATTTAGCTCGATCCATCGGATGGAACGAGCAGAGGGGCGAACCGCTCGCGACGCAGATCTCCAACCACCTCTCTCTCTCTCTCTCTCTCTCTCTCTCTCTCTCTCTCTCATTCTCTCTATTTTCTCTCACTGGCCTTTTTATATGCCACTCGTGAAAGAATTGGACTATCGTCGATTACCTGGCATGGATCGCGGAGAGATGTTTATACGAGGAAAAATGACGAGCGCGGAGAGTCGAGAGCCAATAAAGTGTGGGCCAGCGGCGGAGATTGAAAAGTGACGCGCGTGTGTACGAGTCCATCGAGCGCTAGGAAACAGGGGGTTATCGCTTTAGAAGCCACCCCCGCACACCATATAAATTAGTTTTCCATAATAGATCGGGGATCGGCTGGCACGGCGAATCATTTTTCCATTAATCAGTTTCCGCGTTTGATGCATCCACGCTCGGGGATCGAACGCGAAATTGAGAATCGTCGAATTTAATTTCGCGCGAAATCAAATCTGCGCGCGTAGCTTTATTTATCGCGAGCCTATCTGAACGACTTTATTCGTTTTCAGCGAGCGGGGACGGTGCGCGCCTTCGAACTTGCATGGGAACGCGTGCAGAGATTTCCGATTTAATCGAACCGCGGGAATAAAGTAGAAACGGACGATAGGTAGTGCTAAAGGATTTCGGATAAAGATTGAAAGATTTTTATGCGGACACGGTACCTATGATTTTATTGGCGATATTTTCAACGCCTCGAGAGAGACAAAGGCTCGTTTTCTGTGAGAAAGGAAGAGTTGGGGGGGGGGGGGGCGCTTAGGCGAGGACTGCATTCTTCGTCCCGTGGTCGATCGCACATATATTCCGCTAGTGTCTACATTTTCGAGACCGTCTTATCCGCGGGGCCGGTAATGGAAAGCATTAAAAAAAGTCCCGGGCGATCGAAACGGGAAGCATAAAGATGGAGTCCCTCGGCGAGAGCGGAGCGCGCATCTTGCCGGATTTCGCGCGGCCAAGGAGAACGGCGCTTGGCCGTATACATATACGAGCCGTTTAGTCGAGAAATCGTCATTTAGATAGGTACTTGCTAAAAGCGCTTCGCCATAAAACTGAGGCCACGCGGACCCTCGCTCGCCCGATAGGAAGTGTAATGGGATCCGCTGCCTCGCTCTCCTGGCACTCGGGCCGAATAACTTTCGTGCGTTTATGTAAAATGCTCGGTGTGCGTCGGTCATAATCCTCGGCCGACGACTCTGTCCACTCACGCGGCTTTCACGCTTAAATCAGCCACGGGACCGGACGAATGGGAAGGGCTTTCGATGCTCGAAGGCCAGCGCGAGGTGGCCTGGAGGATGTGATGCGGTCGTATCTCTGGATTCGTCTCGTAACGGAAAATTGGCCGACGACGGTGTGTGCGGGTCCTCGCGGCACGCGAGCAACGAAAACGATTTCGAATTCCTCCTGTTGCGGCCCCGTCCGATTTATCCTCGCATAACTTCGCATTAGAGATAGCGTGTATCGCGACGCCGCGGGTCTGGCGCGAGAAAAGAAAGGAACAGACGGTTATCCGTCTCCGCGATCGCAATTATGATCTCACGTCCCGGCCGAGCGGTTGTTCCAAGCGAATCCATTACGCCTGCCGGTCGCCGCGCCGCGCCGGCTCGCTGCTCGCGGCTTCGTCGCGAATTACAACCGGCCTGGAAGGGGAGGAATCGCTTTGCCGATCGGCCTCTCCGCCGGTATCGTCGGCGGAGCTATTAAAGGGACGTTAATCGTCGCAGCCGACGAACAATGGCGACATCGAAATTACAGGTATACGCCCGACGCGCGGTGCGGCGTCGCATCCTCTCTCGATGCCCTCCGCGCTTCGGTACGCCTCGTAGCTATGTGCGGCAAAGGGGCCTCTTCGTGTGTACACTCGTAAAGCACGATGGAACAGGACGACGAGAGGATTTTACGCGTTGCTACGCGCGTACGTGCGTGCACGCGCTCGTGCCCGCCTCGTGCTCTCGCGTTCCAGGAATGTCGAAGGTCCCTCGAAGCGATACGTGTCCCAAGCGCGAGGACCAACGGGGCGATACTCTGGAGTGTCCTGGAAATTGTTTGAAAACGGCCCGGAATTTGCTGAATGGTTTGGCAATCGCGGACGACGGATTTTATTAGCTGCTATCCGCGGCGCAATCGACTCCATTTGGATAGAGTTGCAGGAACGATAGTCCGCGGGATTAATTGGCATTTGAGAAAGTCGATGTTACGAATTTCACGTTTCACTGGAAACATCGATTATTTAAATCCCTCTGCAGCCGCGTCCTACGAGATATTGAATGGAGCGCATTGAAACGCACCGCGCGCGGGGCCCATTCATTCGTTTTCGCGCGCGTATCGGATTCGAGGCGGAACAAGATTAACATGTCGTCCAATTTGCCAATGATTTACGATCGTTTCGTCTGTTGGGACGTCGGCGAGGGGTGCCCCCCGGTTATTACGCAGCTTTTAATAATAGAGACGCCCGTGTACGTACGCCTTCTGCGCATAAATCTTGCCGCGCCGCGCGATTTCGCGCCGGCGATTAGCCTTCAAGCGTACCTCTCCACGGAAATTACGTTTCCCTTTTTATTCCCCTCCCGTGGCTCTTTCGCCTTCTCCTCCGCCGACACTCGATCCCTTCGCGTCTTTGCCCGTTCCGTATCGCGAGGGAAACGGTCGCCCCTAATTAGGTTAGAAAATGAGCGTTGTCTCTGGGAATTGTGCGCTATCTGGGGCGAACTTTGTAGCGTGCAAACACACGCTCGCTACCTCTCGCATGGATTAGCAGTCCCGCCTAACCCTCCGCTCCTCTCGTCTTCCCGCTCCTCGTATCATATTGTTCCTAAAATTCTACTCGGCAAGTGCCTCGCCGTGTTATTGCTGCGGAGTTACTTAATTACCAGGTTAATACGGTTGAATAATTAAGCGTATTGAGTAACGGGGATGGGAGTTTGCGAATTGGGCCTCCTCCTTACCGAGGCACTTTTCAACCCGTACTCGCCTAGCATGCCAGCCAACTTTACGACGCGTCTTTAGTTTAACGATGTTGTTCCAGCGTAATGTGCTGTGTCGTAACGAACACGAGCAGTTCTTCAGGACGCGTTTATGGCGATCCGCAAGTCTACGCCGTGCGCGCAGTAGGTAGGTAATTCTTACCGCCATCAAGCTACATCACATGAATCAGTCATTTTTGCGTTAACGGGGGGAAAAAACTGGATACGTGCTCCGGTAGTGCTGGTTCTTTTGGTGAATCGTATAGGTACAGATTCGATACCGAGAGCAGCGTGGGTAATCTAGCCTGTCTCTCTGATCGCATGCTCGCCGAATTTTCCTTGATAGCTGCCATGGGAGGTTGTTGGACGTACCTATATTTACCGGGGCCTGGGCAAGTAACTGCTCGCGCACGCAGATGGGCGCGGAGGTTCTGTTTATACCGTCAACATTTGCTCGGACCCCCCGTGGTATTAATGACATTCGTATCGTTGCTCAAGTCGGGACCAGCCGATTCTCGAGCCGGGCTCTTTCTGCCCGTGTAACCCTTTCAATGACACTGACGCGCGGCCTCGCCCACCCCCGAACTCGCGTCATAAAATTGCGCCCCCCCCCCCTCCCCACGGGGAACCGTGTTTACCGAGGTCCTTTGGGTGGAATCGCTGGGAATTCCAGGCGAAACGCGTTGTTTTTTCGAGGTACCCGCGGCACACGCTTCACGAGGAATTAATCCACGGCCTCCGTGGCCGCGGGTAGGGCGCAGCGACGGTACAAAGGGAGGAGATTGAATTAAGGAATTAAAATTAAATTAGGATTAATTAAGTGCCCGGCGATCGTCGAACGCGGAATTAATTCGTCGGCTGGGCCACGTGAATCATCGGAGGGTGCAGCCCGCCCCGTGTTTTCCGCCTGTATTCGGGCCACCACCTCGAGGAAACAGAGAAACCAGCGACGAGAGGCTGAGAGAGAAGAGGATGGAGGGAGAAAGAGAGGGAGAGAAGGAGGGAATTATGTTCCTCCCACTGGCGGGTGTAATTCGAATGGCCGGCCGCGCGCATACATATATATGTCCGATCTGATTGCATGCCGCAACGATATTAATCATAGTAGGCTGACGTACCCTCGCCCCTTCGCCTCGCGTTATTTACCTCCTTCCAGCCCCCTGCCAACCCCTCCGGGGTCGACTAGAGAGCGTACCTACCGAGAGGCCCCCGCAACCCCCACGTCCAAGGGTCCTTCCTTCCTCGCACACGTGAATGCGCCCGTACATCTATGTAGGTATATATGAATTTTTCTGCTTAGGGTGTACAGGGGCACACGTACGCCGCGCGCGCGCGCCTGTGCCAGCCGAACGGATCCCCGACACGATCGCGGCGCGGAATTCTCATAAAAAATACTCGGGGATTAATTAAAAAATGCCACGTCGTGGTAGCTCCGGCAAAAAGGAAGAAGCGTCGAGGAGCGAAAGGCGCTAGCGTGTGTACGCGCGGAAGGCTCTCGTCCGTCGTCGCCGTCGGTGAAAGAAGGAAAGAACCGGTGGAGTGGAAGGGGGTCGGATTATGTGGGGGTCGGAAGATTATATTTAAGTTCTCCTTCCTGCAGCCACTAATCGATCCCCCCGTCCCTTTCCTTGTCTTTTCTTCGGTCAGCTTCGCCCGCCAGGGCCGGCTTCCTTCTCGTCAATTTCCGAGATCCAACTACTTACTATCTATCTCTCCCCCTTTCGTTTCGTCGGTTGCTCGCGGCACGGCCGCCTCGAGTTCCTCTCGGTTCATTTGCGGCTTAGGCTCTCTCGATTAAATCTGCCTCGTTCTCCCTTTATCTGCTGCTCCCTGCCCCCCGCCCCCTCGAAATGCCCCGACCGAACGGCTTCATTACGATTTCGTGTTTTTCGAACGAGGGAGGACAGGTCACGAGAGGCACGAACAACGGGCAGAGATGTGCCGCGTTCGACAATAAGAGGAATTGATTCGTTACTGGGGCTCCTCTCGTAGCCAGCGAAATTCCCGCCTCGGATAAGAACCGCCGCGAGAGAGGAGGGCGATTTCGTGCGTCGCTCGGGGGTCGGTAAATCACGTATCGGTCTGCTTCACGGAGAATCGGCCCTTAACAAAGTAGAAACGATATCTTGGATTAGTCTCGGTCGAGTAACCTCCATCGATGGAGGGAAATGTCCTTGGGTGGCACGCGGAGGGTCCGAGAGTCCTGGGGCGCCGCTTGAAAAATGCCTATTCGATGCCCCTGCCTTTCATCCCTCTCCACGGATAAATCAGTTTTCCACTCGGGTTTTTGGGTATTCAATATCCCTCGATTCTCGGTAGGTGGTAACCTTGAAATTCGTTAAGGAACAAGTGTGTTTAAGATCATTCTCTCCCGAGACTTCAAGAGACTTCGAGACTTGCCTTTAAACACGGAAGCACTTTGACGTCAAGACCACATTCCAGCTGCCCGTGCAGGTTGCTGAAGTCGGTGCTCGCGCAGCCGACTCGAATAAATAACTCGTAGAAAATCGATCGTAGAAGCCGCGGGAGCGAGCCGAATCAAGTGGATCGAGTCGATAAATCACGGATCGCTTCGCTCCACTGGAAATGGCCCTTAATGAAGTACGAACGATATCGTGGATTAGCCTCGGTTCGGTTGCCCCCAGAAGGAGAGGAAATGTCTTTCTGTCCTCGAAGGGTCGAGGGAGATCGTCGACGCGTCGCCTTCCACGGGAGAATCGTCCATTAAACGTCGAGGAACGACCGTCGTATGTGGGTGAACGATTTCTGGTAGGGGAGCAAGTTTTTACGCGTTGCACCGCGCTGGGTCGAAGTGAAACACACCAGCGGCGATGAAAATATGGGGAGTGGGAAAAGGGCAGGAGGGAAAATGGGAGAAAAAAAAATGGAAACAGTAGCCGGTAGGTAGGGTAAGAACAAAGGGCCGACTGTGAATGAATAGAAACGTTTTTGAGGCT
The DNA here is from genome assembly GCA_029448645.1 of Andrena camellia. NCBI lineage: Eukaryota > Metazoa > Arthropoda > Insecta > Hymenoptera > Andrenidae > Andrena > Andrena camellia. The sequence goes on along the minus strand of CM055679.1, from coordinate 12,759,232 downwards.
TTGAACGTACGAGCTCGTATATTAAAAACTTTATTCGAAAGCCCCCTCCCGGAGATCGCGCCAGCCAGAATTATTTCGACGTTTATTTTTGTTCCTTTGAGCTTCACACGTCGAAAACTTTGCCGGGCTTCGGCCTCTGTATACGGGAGTGGGGCTTTCAAACAAGTTCGAAGATTTACGGACGAAAGCGGAATATGGAATGGAGCGAGCGCGGAGAGCCGTGGGGGGGGGGGGGGGGATAAGTCGACCGTATCGGATCGAGTGATTACGATCAAATGGAGTAACGACAGCGTCGAAAAGGGGATCGAAACTTCGTTCTGATCGAAAGAAGTTAACGTTCCTCCATGGAGGACGGAAGAGTTACACTGTTCTCGATGGAACAAAATTGTTTCCCTCCGCTCGTTCGAGGATCGATGGACGGGACGAAGATCGAAGCCAAGCGCCGCGGAGCGGAGTCGAGAAGATGGAGGCTGCCGCGCCAAGTTTCCGGTTATTATTCAACGGGGACACTCTAAATTCGAGTGTCACGAATTAACCGACTGGCGAACTCTTGGAAGTTTAATGACTTCGTGCCTATATACGTTATCGAAATTCTCGCGGAACTTAATTACCCCCGACGTTGAAGAATTCTCGTCTCTAAGCACGTCGTTTTTTTTCAGCTCGTAAATCTTGCCGGTTGAGAGAGACAGGCGGCGAGGATGGGAGACGGTCGCAGTGTCGCGACACGAATTTTCAGCCGGGGGAAAAAAACACGGTTCACCACTCTTTCTGCTTCTATTCCCGCCTTCGCGCGCGCGCTCCCGCGCGATATTCGATCTTTGGGTGCTTCCTACAAATTCGTTTTTCGAGTCAGGCCAGGGACAGCACCCTTCCCCGTTTACACGAAAGGTTTTAATGGCCTTTAAATAACGGGCCTGCACTGGCCCCGTCCAGCCTTCTCCTCACTAACAACCGGCAATCTTTTGTTCGCAACGAAATGTCAGCCGACGGTTCGCCCGACGATGACGAGGAATGAAAAAGTCGGCCATTATTTACGCCACTTCTGCGCTTAACGCTGCGCCGACTTGGTGTTTTACTCGAAACTGTGTGGCACTGACACACATTCGTCGCCCTTGTCGCAAGACTTCCGTCGATTTCATTTTCTGCGTAATTATTTCGAACGCAGGCCGCATCGACGCGGAACCGCCTCCTAGAGAAACAATAACCTTCGGGTATCATTATCGTGGCCGTTATAATTGATAATTAAGCACAATACACTCGGTGCCAGCTTCATTGTCCCCGCTATACGCGGCTCCGAATATTGTCCCTAGTCCAATTAGTGTTATTCCATGGCTGTAAAATTAATTGGGAACGCCATCAAGGAACGTCAACCGTGGCAGCCTCGCGAACTTTTACCGCAATTTCCTTCGATTCTGGTACGATCGTGCGAACATTGGGATAAATTGGTGGTTGCCATGAAAGTGGCCGTGGCCCAGGATTCCCATGACGAGGAGGCGCTGCCCGCCGCGGGTCTTTAAAAGAGGGAATGAAACTAATTTGTCGCGAAGGCCGCCGACTGGTCTCGTGGCTCCGTCATTCGTCTGAATTCGTGGCGGTTACGAACACTGGCTCGCCGCGTCACACGTTCGAACGACCGAGCACTCTCGCGGGAGTTTTCCTTCATTTTTCAGCTGTCATCGAATCCATTCCGCCGAACGACCGCCGAGAAAGAGACAGCGTCGGCTGCTCCTCCGCGGAATGACTCGCAATTTCTCTTTGAACGATCTTTTGCGAGTATTCCGGGTAATTTCTTATTGCGAGCCCAAGGAACACTCTCTAGTAGGCACTCTTCATCGATCACTGATTAATAGTCGCGATTTATCTCGATCGGTTCTGCGTTGAAAGGCCTTCTGCACATAAATTAAATGGTAATTGAGGAATCCATCATATAGTGGATCGTTCTCGCTTTCCTCCTCGTTCCGGCAACCTTAGCTCTGTATCCGGCAAGACTCCGCGGGCTGCTCATGCGAGCCACATATCTCACTGCGTGGAACTCTGTCGGCGTGGGTCGGCTGCTCCTCCGACAAAGCTCGCAATAGTGATATCTCGCAGATAATAGAGCCTCTTTAAAGGCGATACGAATCGTGAGCTTTCGACAGAGATCGTTTGGTATCCACCGGAGGGATCGCCGGTGGCCCCGTAGGCGCAATAACTTAATTACCAGCGGTCGTGATCGCCGATTAATCCAGGGCAACTGGACGCATTAGCCAAGAACGGTTTCCCTAACGAAGCAATAAGCGCTGGAGAGGGCGGTAACTCGGGGCGATTCGTCACATCGATTAGTATGATTGCCCGTTGAGCGGCGATAAGTCGCCTTGCCCCTTTAGTTGATTTCAATTTTTGCGACGTTCGCCTTCCGCCAGCACGCGTTGCACGCACGGAAGAACGACGCGAAAGAGGACGGAGGAGGAGGGTGGCAGGAGGCGAGGTCGACGGGCAGTAGTCACCGCGGTTGGACTCCAGATGAAATGATTAAGAGTGATTCACAGCCCGCCTGGGACAGATGGCGGTTGCTCTCCTAATGAGTTGTAATTAATGGTTCGGGTATGCGTGTATACGCGGCGCGCGCGTTGCTCCGGGAGTTCTCGGCCAGCTAGCCGCTCTCTTGGAAAGCTCTCGAGCGGCCGCCGGGAGGCGTGTAAGCCACAGGATAAGGAGAACGAGTACCGATTGCACACGGTCACCTATTAATAATTGGAAGGATCGCGCGCTGCTCAGGACGGCCGTATCGCGACGCTTAACTACCGTGAAGCGCTACCTTCGTGGATTAATGGGTGCGCGCGCTGGTGTGCACGATCGCGGAAGTCAGTACCGAGGTGCGTTCTTAGATGGTCTTTTTGCGGGTGTTCGTCGAACGTCGTTAAGGACGCTCAGTTTTTTTTCCCCTCCCGACCGTGTGTTTCCTTGCATGGGCTGGACGCGGTTTATACATGGCGCGTCCCTTGACGCGTGGGAAGCACCGCGAGGATGAATTCGAAATCGGAAATCGACGAGAGAAAGGCTCAGGGGGGGTTGAGTTGTTTATTAAACACAGCCTCTTTCGCGTACTTTCGCCTGGACCTCTCTTCATCCGCCACGCAAAGGTGTTCCAGGCAATCACGACCAGCCTGGTATCTTTCGCGATCCTGAACGCACTTTGTCAAAGTAAATAGGTTTAGGAAATTCGGGCAAAAGCGATGGCCGAACGAGCGAAAAGCGAATGTATAATTAATTCGAAACGCGAGGCGCGGCGTTGCTTAATGAACCCGGAGGTCAGCGCAACCCGTTCGAAAATCAATTTTGACGCATCCTTGCTCGCGCTTGCCTGGGCACACGCCATGCACCGCGCCTGGGGTATGAACGACGACGGCCGGTTTTACATTTTCGCGTGCGAGCCACAAACGCGGTCCAGCCTCTCCCCGAAATATCTCCATCGCGCAAAAGTAACGGGAAGGCTCGGCCTGCAAAAACGCGCGAGGCTTTGATCTTTCCATTGCAAATCACTTGCTCCCGAATGCGAGGCATTTCCATCTTGGCTGGCGCCTCCGCCTCCAGCTTTCCTCATAACTTGCCGGAGTATATACGTAGGTGCGCAGGCAGCCCGTTATTGATAATCTCGATGGGGGATGTCTGATTATTTTCCACCACTCCAAACGCACGGTTGCACTAATTTGAAGCGCAACTCCTACTCGTCTCGTGGCTCCAACATCTCACCGATACGCACGGCAGCTCGAATTCACAGAATTCACGAGTGCCGCCGCGCACCCCTAGCCTGCAGTTGCATTTTGCGTACGATGCGGCCGCATCTACGAGAGTCGTCTGTTCCGCGTCTGCGTCGTTGTTTCGCTTCGTGAATCACGACCCCCTCCCCCCTGTGTCGACGGTCGTAAAATTCGCGAGCCGCCCCCTAACCGGCGTAATTGACGTACAAAGGCTCCCCGGTCGCGGGTAGTTTCCGTGAACGCGACGATGAGCGAGCGTTTCGCGTGCTCGAAACCGTATAAAGAGGAACGAAGTCGATGGGCACGTGGGGACGAAGCTGAAGGAACTGCGTCGAGAGGGAGGAGGGAGTAGCCCAGACTCTAACCATAATCTAGCATTATGTCGAGTGGTCTCTACGGTCGGAAGAAGCGGTTGGGAGAACGAGTTTGTTCGTTTCGGCGGATTATCCTGCCTCCGCGTCTCCCCGTGGCCCTGTACAAAAGAGCGCGAGCATATTTTCACGGTTGAAATTCACGTTCGAATCCGTGGAGGACGTTACGCCGGCTTACCGGCGTGTATTCGTTTAATCTATTCAACGAGCGAGGGCCGTGAACGGGCGACGATGCAAACCGATGGAACGCAGAGCGGGAGGCAGGAGGGAGGGCCCTATCAGCCGAGCAAAAGAGAATGCTAGAAAGCTGGTAAGAGGGCAAGAGGGCTCCGACGATCGAGGGCAATCCCTGCGCTTCGTTCCTCTCCACTTTTCCGCAGCTAGGACGATCACGCCGGCTAATGAATTCCCAAATGGGCATCGGTTCGTAAGGTTTCCCGGCCGAGTATGCGGATCCACAGCTGTCAGTCGCAAATAACTGCCGTTCCCCTCGGTGTGGCTTCATCAGGCCGCGGTCCGTCACGGCCATCTACCCGCCATTTCACGAATATCGAATTCCTTCGGGCAATTTTTCAATGATATTCGATAGCAGGGAATTCGTACGAGTGCTGGCGGGAGGGTGCCTCGCGTGCGGATGCACGGGGCCCGGCTCTCTCGCCCCGCACTCCCTCCTTTCGCCGAATAAGTTCATCGTTTCCATGGAATATTACGGATAAACCATCCCCGGCGAAAACAGTAAAAAAAATGCGATTGAGTTTCATACGGTAGCTGACGATCGAGATAGTGTTACTGGCTCTGACCCGGTCCTCTTGCCCGCTCGCGTTTCGAATGTATGTAAGTACTTAGGTACCTACGTGAACACGGATCCAATGTTTTGTGTCGTGGGCGCTGGACGATCGATCCCTTAGCGAATCGCTGTCTGGCTCGCGAAACGCGACTGGGAGGCAATTCTGTCGTAGAACTGGACTTTAATAACACAGAATGCACTTTGTTCTGCGCTGAGTAGGGACTCTACGTAGCTGGAAGCTTCTTCCCGACTTTGTATCCTTGTTCACTTGTCGGACAGTCAGGTTTCTCAGATAACGGGGATTCCACGGCGTAGGTATATGCATTCGTTTGAGGAAGACCCTCTAACCGAAGCTGCTTAAAGGTGGAATCAGACGGAACGTGGCTCGGCGAACTTGCGCGACTTGCCGAGCCTGGACGAGTCGAGCAAGCTCGCCGAGCCACGTTCCGTCTGGGTCAACCTTAACGCACTCCCAGAAGCAGAGAAGGCGCCCTTAAGGAGGTTCGATACCTCACTTGCGGGGCAAGCGGCGAGAGGGGTGAGCCTATGCTTATGTATGGGAGCTCTGTAGTGATACCAATCTTAGACAAAAAAAAATTATGTAGACAAAAATGTTACTTACATGTCTATTCTTAATAAAATTATTACTACATATTCTGTTTTGGAATTCAATTAAACATAAAGTATGTTTAATGCAGCTAGAAACACAATATTTTCATTAAAAGTAGCGTAAAATATGCGAGTGAAATGCGGCAACGTCGCTTTGCATTCATCTTTTTTTCTCTTTTAATCTCACACTTGTGGTGTTCTTTTGCGCGTTCGTACCGGTTCGCAACAAATTACTAAATACATGTTTACAGCTTGGTAGTGTTTTTACCAATTTTTACTGTATCCTTTGTACAAGTATACATTGTATAAATGACTACCCGGCGTACAGCGTTGCCACGTTTCAAACAGTTCCTTCAGGCAGTTCCAAAAATTTCTGTCTATTTATTCAATTATCTAATAAATCGGTACGGTTCATGTCCGATTTCCATTTTTAGAATTTCGCAGGAATATTTAAGCTTTTCATTGCAACATTTTTAGAACTTTCTCATCATTTTCAAGGACGCTGTGTAACATTTTATAGAAATTGTATCGCTTCTCCCATAATAGCCTGTGTATAAGAGCGCAACTTTGATTTCAATTTTTTCAAAAACCGTGCAGTCAATCGACTTGAAATTTTGACACAACGCGGACTACACTTTGAGCATTAGATTAAAACACTTTTCAAAGATTTCTCATCAGTTTTGCTCCGGTGTCGAACCTCCTTAAGGGTACGTGCCTCGGTCGAAGATAGTCGATTCGTCATGCCTCTATCGTAAACATGTGCGCACGATAAACCTGCCTCCCAGGAGTCAAGCAAAAGTGTCACTTCTCGCGAGTGTAAGCATTCACAGAGTTCGCGTTCAAACTTCCATCGTTGGAAAGTTCGTACAAACTTCATACAAATACCTACAATAAAATGTATTGGAACGGAGGAGAGACGAGTTGTGACGTCTTCCATCGAGGCGGTCGAGACCACTTTTTTTAAGAGGCTTGATATATCACGGGACCGTCAATGGTGTTAAAAAAAAATGAAAGAAAAATAGCTTTCCCCCCTCGGTTCGTCGCGGCGCGCACACGCTGACAATAACACGCACGCTACATTTGAAAATCACGAGAAAGGATGGAGGGAGCGACGAGTGGTCCTTCACCCCTTTTTTCGCGCGTGAATTTTAAACTAAGGCCGGACGCGTAAACGGGAAAGCCGCCTTTGAACGAGGGTGGCGGCGAGCGTTTTTCGCCGAGGAAAAACGAGCGGGGGAGAACGTTTCCCTGGCGGGATCCGTGTCCGGCCGTGCAACCGTTGCATAAATATGAGGGAAGTGCGCGCGAGGAGCGCAGCACACGGCCACATGAAAATGCGATGAAGGCTTCGCCGATGACAGAGAAGCGACGGCTGAGAGAGGATCCCCGGCTTCGGCGAGAAAAAGAGAATGCGGGAACGTGAGCTCGAATTTCTCACGGGCAGGACGAGCGGGACGACACCGCGACATTTCGGCCCCGCTGGAAATGGTGCGGGCGAAATTTCCTGTCGCGTCTGAAAAATTAAACCGCGCCCCACCCCGAATCCACCGCCGCTCTCATCGTCCATAAATTCTTCTCTCCGGCCGAGGAGACGACTGAAATTCCGGTTAATTCCGTTCGTCGAACGATAATCCCCCATAAACTTGGAGGAGAACGGCGGGGTAATAGAAAACGGGGGTAAGAATTTAAGGAATGTATCGTCGATGAGGGGGAGGAGCGCTCGAACCGCGGCACGCTACGCGTTCACGAACAATTACGGCGTATAAAATCTGGGACTGTGGTCCACGGCGACAGAGGATCGTTGCATAAATATGAGGGTGCCGGGCGTGAAGCGGAACACTCGAAGACATGAAAATGCAATGAAGAGTACAACGGGGACACGGCTGGAAGGCGAGCTGGAAAGAATGGAGAAAACGAGCGAACCGAGACGTAACCACGAATTTCCACAGAGGGAGCGTATCCTTGGGACAGCTGTGGTGCACGCGATAAAACAACGAAACACGGGGCAGAATTAAGGAGAGAAGAAAGAAAGTGATTATCGGTAGGCAAGTGGAAGATGAATGGACAAAGGTGACGGGCGCTAGGGCGCCAAGTCCACGGGCTAAATTATTTTAATTTTACGGGCTGCACCGTTCGGCACGTTCAATGACCGTTTCTTAGCGAGCCATTCTTCTCGTAATTGCAGTTTTAATTTGTCCAGCAGACCGGGAAACCCAATTTCCCCAGTCCCCTGGCCAGACATTCACGCTTCTTCTATCGACGCGCCTTTCTTCTCCGACAGATCACTACGCCGCGAAGAAACGCGGCGAGATTATGCACGTTTCTCGGCCAGCGTAATCAGCGATCATCGTCGGCCGGATAGGAAAATTCCTTCCGTTCCTGGGATCAATCGCGACCGTTGTTAGCGGGTTCTGGGATCTTGAAAGTCCTCGAGACGAAATTCCTTTCGCTGCTCCCGTCCCATTGCCAAATTGCTGCACCCTTTTTTTCCACGAAAGACTTCCGTTTGCGGGGAGGACGAAGAGAATCGTAGGTGAATCGCGAAACCCTCCTCCCCCGGCTGGTTTTCTCCATGCAAGACCGCGCGCCGAGGCCATCGTCGCGTGAAAGGGATCGCGAAAAGGGGCTTGGCCCTCGAGCCGGCCGACCAAAGGAAAAAATGTTTCCGGACCGCTCGAAAACGCTCCCCCGGACCGCTGAAATCGCTAAATGGGGAAATATCATTTTCTCGCTCAAATATTTGAGTATCCCCCGCGAAGCGAGCCCCACCCCGGCCCCTTTTTCGCTACACCGCATTTCGACCTTCCGGCTTTTTTCGGAGCGCTGCACGCATGCTGCATCAACGAAGATTGTGCGAGCCGCGGAGAAAAGGGGAAAAGCGCGGAGCAAAAGAGCGACAGAGAGAGAGAAAGAGAGACGGGCGGAGACGAGATGGAAAAGGGCGACGGAGAGTGGGAGAGAGTGGGCCTGCACTTTAGCCCGATTAAATAGTACGGTCCTGGCCGGGTAATTACGCAAAGTGGTCGGTGGTCCCTGGTTACTTCGCGTTTTCCGGCCTCTGCTTCCACTTTCCACCTCCTTCCCTCTCCTCCTCGCTCGCCGCTTTCCCGTCTTCCTCGCTCTTTCCCTCTTAGCGCGCCCTCGTGATTTCTCCGCGAGGAAAAACGAAATTTCCAAGTTTCGCCGTTGGCCCGCCGACCCTCGAACGTGCACTGTCGTCGAATCGTATTTCACCCCTTAAGATGTACGGTGTCTCGTGTGTTTCGTAATTAAACGCGATGCCGCCGCGCCGCCTCCACGAGCTTCCCGGCGCGACGGTGGATTGCGAGCTGGATTCTTGGGCAAACGCGCGTTCATCCGCACTGTCGGGGCAAAATCCTGGGCGTCCATCGCGAGGATCATTGTGACGATGTCCATTCTCGCGACCTCTCCCCGCTCGCAAGTTTATGACTCGGTACCGGGCATAAATTCTTCCAGTTTACGGTTTTCAGTACATCACTGAGCCTCCTTAATTACGACCAGCCTATTGGCGTATCGATGATTATTTATGTCGCGTACCTTGGACGTTTATTGCTCTCTGCTGCCCGAAGGGTTCAGCGACTTAACGGTGTCTCACGGTGAGAGGCGAAAAGGTATTTTATGATTTACATGTCAATCACGACACCATTACGGAGCAGCCGGTCGGAGGATAATCTAGAGATATCCATTGAATATTTATTAGGTTAAGAAACTTGTTTCGCTTCGACAGTAATTTATGAAAAATACGCTTTACACGGCGATGGTTGCTCGCCGTTGCGTCGCTCTCGGTAGTCGGTGGACGAGAGTGCAGGCTGCGGTTGTTCAGGGATCGTGTGACCGAATGCTTGCTCCCACCGTTCCCTTATCGTTCGTGTAACGTGATTTTAACGATAAACGCGGAACGAATTGGCCGCGATAAAGAAGGAAACGTTCCTTTGTTCGCTCGTTCCCGATAGCAGCTCTACCTGATTTCCTCTCCGACGGGAAACGGCATCGTTAAAAATGAAAAGGCACACGGGGTATCGATCGATCGATCGGGGCAAGAAAGCTCGTACCGCGCGAGATTGATTTGATTACGCGGCTTCCTGTTTCTTTTGGACGATTCGCGGGGACAGGACACAACGAAAGTCGATTCTCGCCGCGAAGGGCGACGGATCCGCGGCGTTTCCTCGGCCCTGGCCTCGATTACGGCCGCGAGACGCCACCGAAGATGCGTGATTCCATTTGCCCGGTTGCAAATCAAAACCGCAGCCTGCGGGACCACAGAGATGGGCACAAATTACCATCGATCGAATCGCGTGGAGTACGAATCGCATCTCCTCCCCTGTTATAATCGTCTCGGTGCCTTTCGGACGCGTACGTACTCTGCTTCACTTCGTCGAAAACAGTCCGCTCCCTGAATCTGAACCGACGGCCTGGGCTGTAGAGATGCCTACTATGTAGAAACATCCACGAAGCAAACCAGACTTCTCGTAAGTGCGAAATTCTTCTTTTGTTCGAGTAAACAGTCTGCGTGAACCTCCGCTTCTTTGGTCTCTCCTTTCCACACCCGAGCGTGTAATCGGCTCGAGCAAAAGCCCATTACACCAGACGGTTTTGTCACGCCAGTGGTACCGCCAGTGAATTAATAACCCTACTATGCTCAATGGACGGGCACCATACACACGCTCTCGCTCTCCCTTTCGCCCTCCACCTTCCCTCTCTCGCTTCATTCCTCGCTGGTCCACCCACCTTCATCCGGGCTCGCTCTCTTTGTAGCCGGCCGAAACAACATCGCCGAATTATTTGTTCGACACGATTCGATACGCGCGTTTCTGTCGTATCTTATCTCCGATCTAACGTCGCCCCCTCGACGAGGAACGAGGGTGTCCCGAAGGAGGAACGAACAGGACGAGGGTTAAGACCGTTTCATTAGAGGCGTGGTACGAAACGCTCTCTGCCCCGTGTGCCACTGCGTCCACCTGAAAATTCATTTCCTCCGCTGCAAGGCTGGGAGGAGATCTATAATCTCTATTGACTCTCCGAGTTCCTCGACTATAGTCACAATTTATTCCGCTCTCGTTCCGTCGTTGCCCCCCTCGGACGACTGTAACTCAAATCTGATACGATCTACGCTGACGAGGATCTTAAACGATCTCGGGAGTACGAATCAACCGAATTCCATCTCGGAGTTAAAGAAATTCTGCGTGCCAGAGTTAGCCCAACAAGAGGTGATACTCTTCTGGTGTGGGGGGGGGGGGGGAAGAAACCCTGTCGAATGAAATTGCTATACGAAGGCCAATGGACAGCCCATGGTATAAGTTGGCGCGATTTAACGGGGCGAAACGCGAAGCGAGGGACGCCGGAATGGAAAAACTCGAGAGGATTAGCGGATCGCGGGAGAAAAAAGGCGGCGGGCGGTAAAATCGGTCTCGGCGAGTGTTTGCGCGGGCCGTGCACGTGTGAGCGGAGTTAATGCAACTGCGATGCCCGCCCCGTTGCAGCCCGTAATGCAGTTCTGCTTTTCGGGAGCTTTCATACGCCCCCGCAACTCGTGTGTGTTCACGGGACCGTGCCGTGTACACATTACTGGTTTTCCCCGGTTACCGCGTATCGAGTGTATCGCGCTCTCCTGCACGTAACCGCAATACTGCGGATCATTGTTTCGGGTTAGATTCTCCGCGAAGAATCCAATCGAGAGTATCGGGCCGTACCGTAAACAGTAGCATTTCTCGAATTAATTTCGGGCGGAAAGAATCGATATCTCGCGGCACCTTCCAGCCCGTTCTATCTTTCATTTTCCAGTAACTTCGGCTCGGTCGGCGCCTCGAATCGACCTCGTCCGCCTCCGTTTCTCCATCCCTTTCACATTCTACATTCTAGATGGCCGCCGTAGACACGCACTTAGCATAAAGACCCAGACCCATGCTTCATTTTCCGGGGGGGTTAATCGCGAAGCCAGCGGCAATACAGGGATCATGTCCGCGGGAGGAGCATTTCGCTTCCCTTTGCAGAAAAGCCGTTTTTAATAAGGAGGCGGGGGAAAATATTTGACTAAGAACGATCCGTTTTGTAAGGAGATATAGGTATATCCCGGGCATGATGGAACGGCAGCGAGGGGGGGGGGGGGTGGCTATAATAAATTCGCCGCCCTCTCCGCGGGGAGAGGGGTGGATTAATCGTATCGAAGAGTCGGCAAGGTGGATTAAAAGCTTTCCGTATTCCTGGTAATACCGACTCTCCTTGAGTCAGCCGTCGCTGAGAGGCAGCATTTCCCTTCTGCCGAATTTAAGCGACGACCGGGGCCGATCCGGCGCCAATGCGCATTTAAATTGATGGCTTCACGGTCCCTTGCATTTCGCGCTGCGTGTACTCGATATCTCGCCCTATCGTCTCCCCGTGGCTTGCGCGGCCAACCCTCCTCCCCCTCCCTCTCTACAGCCGGTGATTCCCTCCTCGAGCCACGACTGGAGCTTTATCCTATTAATCAATGCGCATAAATTGTTTTAAGGGAATCGTTACTGCCATTCAGACACGCCATATAATGTCGTGGCGGGGTTAATGTCGCGCGGCGAACAAGAGGGAGCCGAGCCGGCGAGCCGGAATCATTAGATGTAACGCGAAATAGACGTTGCTCGCGAGGATTTATCGCGCGGAAACCGGGAATTCGGTGGCCCGTTTCGCCGTTCCTATTCATATCGGGCGCAACGAGGATCGACTTTGCGCCGGGGCTTAACCGAACGCGGTCTAACGCTTCACACGCGCCTCCCTCCAATCGAGAGTGACGCCGAACAGAGTGCTCCACCATCGCCGCCACCGCCCTCCCGCTGTCCACGTGAAATTTACGACGATTGTCGTCGGGGAAATCCTTAACGCCAATAGCTCCGCCAGGACGGCTTTGCAGAAAGCGCTGGTTCTCGCCGAAGTTAAGCCACGTTGGTTACGATTTATGTTTAGACAGGCGATTAGGCAGCGTGGCTGCTCACAGATGTCAAGGGAATAGTTGGAAGGTTATGAAGCTGCGCGATCGTTTTAATTGACAAATTAGTTAGCGTACATTCGCGATATTTCAAAGGCATTCCGCGGATGCATCGAGGCTTCAACCGGGATTCTGGTAGCGAGGGTAAAGGAACAGCGATCCGAGGGAAAATCACGCATAGCGGGCTAATAAGTAATTCGCTATGGTAGGGAATTGGGGCGGATTTTTCAAGCACTGAGAAGTGGTAGCTAGGCGACAGGGGAGGACGAGAAATAGGAGGTCGAAGGTGGCTTAACTCGCGTTATTCTCATCGTCGTCTAAGTAGTCGCGTCACTGAGATCGTTTCTTTTTCTCTTCAGTGGCCCACTGGGCCCCTCTTTTTTCCGCGTCACCACCGTCTTCTTCCGGTGGCTGCTATCCCGACGGAAATCTTATAGCTGGGGGATGAAGGGTGGGTGGCACGGGATGAACCGGCGATAGAAACGAGAGGAACGAGAGCAGGCGAAGGATCCTCTGGCATGAGAGCACGGAAACGGGGGAACAGATAGAGAGAGCGAGAGAGAGAGAGAGGAGAGAGAGTGAGAGAGAGAGGGGGGGGGGCGAGAGAGAGGAGAGGCTCGCTTTCGCGCTCGTTTATCCAGGCAGACTTTATCTGGTTGGTCTTCTGGCTCCCCGAGATTTATCGGCGATACCGTTTTGCCCTCCGCGCATCACGCACGCGGTAATAACGAATAATGCCGAGCAGTTAGAGACCCTACCCTTCTCCCGTTCTTAAGTGAAAAGTGAGCCCTCGTTCTGTGGAGGACCCCTAAGCCGGGATCGCGTACACGGAACACGGAGATCGGGGAGAATTTTCTAAAAGGGGTCGAATAATACAATCGTTACCTCGTCCTTTTCGTGCCATTTCTTTGCCTCTCCAGCGATATTTCTCGTAACCGCGTAATGCCCACGGTCTGCCCGCGTCGTTTGTATCAATTTATACGTCTTTCTTCCGCGTTTAACGTCCCCCCCCCCCTTCCTTTTCTTCCCTCACGGCGCCGCGCTTCATTTGCGCGCTTTCTTTTTTATAATTGTGTCCCATTTCCTCCACGATCGGTCTGCCTCCTAGAGACAGGTATCAAACGGCCGCGACGGGCTAAATAAGAGAGCCCGCAACGACAGGCACTCGCGAGACACCGGGTTTAATTATTTTATCTCGCGAGACGGAAGCGACGCCGCGCGGTCCTTTTAATTGTTTCTTTGTCCCGGCTCCATTCTTTCCGCATCGGGCCGCTCGATTCTATTTATTTTCCCCCGACGATGCTCCTCGCCGCCGCGACACGCTCGACCACTCTGGAACTTCAAGTATTCGCCCATCGACGCCGAGAACGATCTTTCGGTACGTTGCACGTTCTTTACGCCCCCTCTGCCACCATTTTTATTCCTCCTCTTTTTTCCTGCTCCTCCTTGGTGCTCCTTTCTACCCTGGCCCCCTTTGAAATTACCACCAGCGCTCTACGGCATTCGCCCGTAAGCATTTCTCGTCTCCTCTCCGCGTCTTCTCGCGATGCGAACAACCCCCCGCCGCGTATTTGCGCTGCGAGCAACGCGGATCGCCGGCAGACCTTCCCGTCCCTGTATTTTTCACCGCTTTCCGCCCGCGCGCAAACATGTTTTCGACATTGCCCCGTATAAATAGTGGCGAGATCGCCCAGGAAATCGATGGAACGGTTCTGTGCCGCGTCTGGTCGCAACTGGGAGCTGCTCCAAAATCGGCTGGCTCTATTTTCGGGTGGCACGATATCTACTCGATCCGAAAGACGATAAAAAAAAAAAACGCCAGAACGCGTTCTGTTCGGGCCAGAAACGCTCGACTTTTATAATCGAGAGCAGCACTTTGCAGTTTTCATCCGCGGCCGCCTGCAATAACATCCGATTTCTGATACGTACGAAGCTGGACCTGCTCGGAACCAGTCGCCGGCCGCATCCTTGTCGCCCCGTAAATTCTTTCCTTCTCTTGGATCTTGGCAACCGTATTTTCAAACTGTCGATTTCCGCTCGGGCTTATCGATGAAAGGACCGCGCGCTCGAGGAAATGCTCGTCGTGGGGGAGTGGCGGGCAATCAGGCAAGCGGGAACAGCTTCCAAAACTCGGATCGATTAACCCCTTACGCAGTCACGACACGTCGACTGGCGCGAGGAATATACCGCATGAAAGATGAAAGTACAGACAAAACGGGGGAACGATTAATATTCGGAGGCGTCTCATACATCCGTCCGAATTCACGCCACCCCTCAACATCCAGTTTCTGATTCGCGTCGGCACAATTTCGAGTTGCGCGCAATCGAGCAAACGCCCAAGACAGCCGCCACCCCCCGCGTGTAAACTGGGAAGCCGCGCGATCAAACTTTACGCTGCCCGCACGGGAGCGACGATTTTTCGTGGGTCGTCCCGCTGCAGCCGCTAGGTCGCGCGTCGATACTTATATCACAGCGTGGCTCGATCGCGTTACACCAGCGGGAGCGCGAAGGCTGTAACGAAAGCGCGGAGTGGCGGGGGGGGGGGGGGGGGAGGGGGGTGGCAGCGAGCCGGGTATATACCGATGCACGCGAAAATGTCAAGCGCAATTTCTGAAATTCCATCGTGTCGCTTCCCCCTGCCACTCAAATGCCGCGCTACACCCTCCCACCTCCTTGCGCCCTGCGCCCCCTGTCCGCCAATCTGTAAGAGAATTTCACTGCCCCTCCTCTTCCCCCGTTCCTTCAAAACCCCGTCGCCTCCGCCCGCTTCTGGTCTCCGTGAAAGCTTACCGGGAATAGACGTTGTTCGCAGCGCCCGGGGTCGCCGCGATGTCGAGTGACACGGCGCCCTGAAAATTTCACCAACCGATTCCCACGGACTCGAGGCGCGCACAGCCCCCGCGTTCCGCTCGGTTATCGCGATTCCGCGGAGCGTCTCGCCGGATCGAGTACACAGGCGAGACGCGCGCGTGACATCGATTCACGGTGCACGGAGCCGAGATTTCATCTGCGAAACGGCGAACGTTTAGCGCCCGCTGTTCGTGATCTTGGAGTAGGGGAGAGTGGGGTAAAACGGAACGCTTAAGTTTGGCGGGTGATAACATAAAATCGGAAGGAGAAAAAGACACGGGACTTCAACAGGAGTCTTCAGTGGACCTTAGACTATAAGAAAATCAAAGGCATTGTTAAGAAAAATTTTTGGGAACGACGGAAAATGAAATTTACCGGAGGTATTGAAATCTTCGCCTCGCTCAAACGGTGGGGTAAAACGGAACACCCACTTGAAGACCATGTAAACGTACAAAATCTTTATTTTTATCATTTAAAAAGTATTCATTTAAGTAAAAAAACTATAATTATATGTTTTAGGTATAACTATTACAAATAAAATATAACAAAAATATATATTATACACATAAGAAAAAATATTTTACCAGATAACATAAAAATTACTGAAAATAATCAAATACACATGGATTTTTACATGAATAATAAATATCAACACGTGCATGGAGAAATTTTTAGTTTTTAGTGCATTTTAAATAAAATTGTTTAACATAAACAATTATTTGTATATTTTTTTATTATTTACTTTTTAATGTCTAAGTTTTGATTTGTGGTTATATGCTGATTGCATATCGATTAAATTGATTTGATTTGTAGTTACAGGCTGATTTCAAGTCGTTTGGATTTGTGGTTATGGGTTATATTTATTGATGACTGCAATTTTTTCACCCTTCCCGATTTTTTTTCATAATTTTGTATTGTCATCATAACTACGCACGTCTGCAAAGTTTCAAGACAATTAGATTGGTGGAAGTGGGTTAAATAGGTGTTCCGTTTTACCCCACGAAAAGTGTTCCGTTTTGCCCCACATGCAGTAATTTAGTAAATATTTAATATTTACACTTCAGCGTGAGGTAAAGAACTTTTTAATACGTCAAAATGTAGCGTAAGGATTATCGAATCCAACGATGTGCTTACCGTTATTAATTTTCGAAATCGAAGTGCCGAAAAGTGGTCGTACGTACAACACAATATTGAAACGTCGATACCGGAAATTTTTCCAACTCTCTTAACGGAAAAATAACGTGTGCACGGGTCTATGGTCTGTCACCAAATGCTGTGAGGATCCTTTGATCCCATGTCACGCGATACCAACTCATTCGCAGCTCTTATCTAAGAGAAACATTGATGTTCCGTTTTACCCACCCGTTCCGTTTTACCCCACTCTCCCCTAGCAACGTTTCCCGGGTGAAAATCAAATTTAGACGGGATAAACCTCGGCGGGTAGGTTCTTTTTATTCCGCTCCATCTTGCTGCCTGACGTGACCCTGTTCCCGATTGTCCTCTCGCGGCTTCCCGCCGCGCTGCACGTGCCCGTCTTGCAGCTCGCGTACCGTGACGCGCATAGGTATGTACCTATACGGGGGACGTTGACGTAGGTTGACGGAAAGACACGCGGTTACGTTTCCGCGAACGGGGTCCCTCTGTCGTTACCGTTGCGACGTCGACGAGAAAGAGCAACGACTACATAACACTGTAATCCGCCCAACATGCATGCGACGAACAATGCTGCAGAGCCCTTGTATCGACGCACGCACCGCGTCCGCACGCACGTTGCAACCGTGTTCTTTACGGTTATCGAGACTGGCAACAATTCATTCGCAAGCCCCGAAGAAAATCGAGCATCTCGGCAAAGCATGCAATTTTGCGCCCTTTGTGCGTGCCACGGCCGGTAATTCTTATATTTGTTGGCTGATTACTGCTTCCATGGCCGCGTGACCCTCCTCGTTTGGCGTCAACGAATAGACAAAAGAGCGGAAGTAAGGGAAAAAGAGGAGGTACGGGGTGGCTGCGCGGTTTTTGAGTGATTGTCGTTAAACACGGAGCTGTCTGGAAGTCTGCTTGGTTCTCTTGCTCGTCAGACGGCAGATAACCCTCATCGGCATACAGAATTATAGACGAAGGGAATGCAGCGAAATGTACAGAATGTTGAGTCGCGTTGCAGGAAGAGCAGAGCAAACAGCAAGTTTCAAAGGGAAATTTTTGTAAAAGCGAAACAACCAACTGCACGATGTTGGAAAGTTTCGTTCGTTACACGGAACTCCATAAAAGCTTGAACACGGTCAACCGAGTCGCTGTCGCTGCGGTTTCTTCGCAACTATCGACTGTACTCGCCGCGCCATACCCAAAGGGTTAAAAATTCTACAAGTATAAATGTCAGCGGCAAGCAGGGCGACGGTTCCCACGAACGCGGGGAATATCGTCGAGCGTTCCCGTCGATGGGAGTCGTGGCGTCGTACAGGAAATTCCAAGCTAATCCAGCGGGACCGCCGACGAAACGAAATTGGCGTGGTTGGGGAGGTGGGACAACGGGGACGCCTCGAACGGGGCAGCAGCACGCGATTATGCAATTATTTTTAATTGCGAGAGGGCGAAGGGAGGAGCGGCAGTGATCGCGGCGTTGGGGGTTTTCGCGGCCGCATTAAAATGCGTCTGGGTGTAAAATTGAAACCTGGCAAATCCGCGTCGGGCCGCGTGCGAGTACCCCGGCCTCCCACCGATTCGATAATGTGATTTTCAACAAATAATTTCCCGTCGTTCGACCCGCGGACCGCGGTTTCCGCGTCTGGAACACGAGGCTTCCGTGCGCCTGACTCGCCCCGTGCCGAGGGTCCAGCGGCGATTAACGCGTTTCGTGCTCGAAATCATCGGGAAATCGCGGGCGGCGACAAAGGGGGCTAGTTGTCATCGCTTGTTCGGTATTCATGATGGAGGGTGGGGGGCAGGCGTCGAAACGATTTTAAGTGGCGGCGCGAATTATCCAGAATTGGGGTTCGGGTCAGCCGTCCGTTTCATCTACACGCGGCTTTCGAGAGTTCCCGTTTCGCGGTTGGCTTTTTCGCGACACCCTAATTCCGCGATCCCCCCTAATTATAAATCCCATCGACGAGGTCCGGTGGCACGTCCGACGCGCCCCGCGAAATTCTTCCGCAGATCGGGTCGCGAATCGAAGCGAAGCGAAGCGATGGCAGCGGGGCGATAAGCTCGCAGCAGATTCTTAGAATTTCTACGCCGTGGAAGCCGCGTCGCGGGGAATGCGTTCGGCGCCGGTCAGGCTAGAGGCTCGATTACCGATCTTCAAAAATACGTAAGCCAAGCGGCGGCGGTTGCCAAGCAGTCGTATTCACTAGGAGGAAAAATCGACCGGCTGAGATTGCGCCGGTTCTCTGCACGGCCGGCCATCCAATTGTATCGGACGCGCACGCTTAAAGTTGCGCCGCCGCGAGCTCCTTCGCAGAGAGAGGGCTGCCTTGGTTCGCCACGCGGTGAACTTCCGAGATGGGAATCGCGTTGTCATCAGGTTTATCGCAATTATCGTGGCGCTTCTGCAAATACGCGCCCGTGGGAATGTAATTAGCTTAGCTCGGTCGCGGCGGACAATAACGTTGTTCGGAGGTGAGCGTGGGTGCACGCGAATTCGAGATTTTTCTGAGCACCCTTGATAACGATGCGCCTACTGGACGTTCAGCCTCGTTCGTGGCCAAGGCTCGCCTCGTCAACGGTTCCATTACATTGGGTAATTCGTGTATAAGGTGGGCAATGCTACGCGAGCTTCTATTCAATTATCTCCAACGCGAGACGAACCTCCAGTTACGCCAAGGGTGACGCATCACCCATGACAGGCAGCCTTCAGATACATCCGAGCCCAACAATCAGCCGCGAATAACGCGGTGCGAGCAACCCAGTGACGCAGAGCCGTTCATTTTTAGCGGTGAACGAGCGAGCAACCGGTACTCTACAGAGGGACACGAGGATGAGAAGGGGAAGAGGGATGAAAAGAATGGCAAAGAGAAACAGCGAGAGGGTAGCCGTGCAACGTCGATGAAAGGAGAATCGTGCAAGGCCGATTCTATTCACGCGATGAACGCGCGCGGATGCAAGGTTAGGAGAGATAACCATCGTCGGATTAATTATGCGTAATGCGTCGGACGTGTGCACCGCGTGCGTGCGTGCGTGCCTGCATTTCGGTGTGCAACGGCCCAGCGAAGACTGCTTTCCTCTGCTACCGGCTAACGCATTCAATTATCATTGTTACTACGGGAGTTTACAGATGTTTCCCCGATAATCACGCCGCTACGCGATTGCGCGTTTATCCTGTCCGCTCGTATTAACCGCCATTCAATGGCAACGGTAACGAGAAAGAGAGGCCGAGAGAGAGAGAGAGGATCCTCGGTGCACGCCAACTCTGGATGATGCAACGGAGCAGCCGGGACAAAGGGGGAGAAGAGGGTAGCAGGGAGTCGGCCACGCGACTTAATTAGGCTCGTTGGAAAAATTCACGCGGTTCTGGTTACGATCGACGCGCAACGCGACGTTCGACCACTGGCATCGCTCCAGATATCTCGATCGTTAGTCACTTTGACCCCCCCAATGATCGCGCGCACCTCGGAAATCGCGCCGTAACACGGTGCGACCGTAAATCGCGGTGCATCCTGTGGTTTCTCTCAGATGGTCACCCTGGGTGACCCAGAATATCGTGCCGGGGGTACTCGGGGACTTTTCGTAAGGATTATTGCAATCAAAATCACTTGACAGTGGATACCTATAGTTTCTCCATAGACGGTGCGATGCACACTATTCGGAGGATATTGAGCAAGGGAGAATTATAACCTAAAACACAAGCCACAAATCGTTGAATGGGAATAAATGGCTGAGAATTTCTGCTAGGATCCAGTTGCAGGGCCGTGGTGAGCGCGCACACAACCGCTGAGAGAGGAGCACTCGGTATTGGCGTAGCCGCGCTCTATTTCCGTCCCTCTGTTTTTCGGAGCCCTTTTTCTCTTTGCTGGCGCTTCGTTTCGCTTTCTATATTCTTTCTTCGTTTCACTGGCTGCCGTCGGGCCGAATGTTTTCATTCCACGGCATCTCCCATTGTGCTGCGCACCCCCCGTAAATGCCGAAACGCTGATGCGAAAACTGTTTTCCTTTTTTGCCTTCGTTAACCCACATTCACGTGCGCGTTCCGCGCCCCCGTCGCGCACACCCCCGGCCAGCCCTGGCGCCGCGCCGCGCATTTTGTTCGGTTCCCCGAATTAAGCTGATTTACAGTGTTTACCAACAATAGCTGGAAATTCCCTTTTTTTTTCGCGGCCGCTGTCGTCGCTGCGTTTCGGGAGAATCGATGGGGGAAAAAAGCGATGGGATCGCGAAAAGCCGCTGAAATTCGATGGCAGAGTAATACGGGAAGGATGACGCGCGGCCTGGCGGGCGAAAAAAATCCACGACGAGACGTCGTCATCGGTGGAAATTTCAGCGGCGATGGCGGAGCAGGTGCGCGAGTTGGATTAGGCGCGAAATCGCGCGGATAACATGCTTTCCTTCGGTAATACCGCACGACAAAGGGATTTCGCGAGAACACCGACTGACATCTAGTTTAAATCTCGGGTAAAAAACAGCGCGCAGAATGTTGGACGCGCGTAAACACCCGTGCGGCGGGATGGGGGGGATGAACGGGCACGCGATGATCCGATGGATCCAGGGAATTTGGAAGGGGCTTTGTAAATTTATTCCGCTTTTCAATCCTAATATCGTATGCAGGGACCTGGGAATACGTGGTCGAGGATCGAGGGGCGTGTAGCAGCGAAAAGAGCAGAAAAGTGATTGGAGAGTTGTTGCCCTTTGACTCTGCACAATATTCTCGTACTTATAATATTCCGATGCAGTAGCTGCGTATGATTAGTTCCCTTTAATCAACCCTAACGAGATATACCACTGAGCTGGTCACCTGTAATTAGAAATCGGAATAAAAAAATTGGTATTTACTGTGTACCGTTCGCGGTAGTAACTACTCTGACCCCTAACGATGCGGTTGTTTTGTTTCCAGGCGTAGTCGGAGCTCGGAACTTCACGATGGAGTGCCGCAAGGGTCGACGGAAAGGTCTACTCAGTGGCCTGGTGTTTGCGTGGCTCCTAACCAGCGGTTGTAGCGTCGCGGCGCGAAATATAGGTAAGTGAGAAAGTATTTACGATACCAGCGCCGATTCCTGCGAGCAACCTGTCCACGAGCCTCGGCTCTGTCCTTGTGCCAATTAAGCCTCCCTGCGACACCGCGGCGAGGACTACGCGCGGATATTTACGCGCTGCACGACGCCTCCGTGTTCCGAGTCGACGAAAAATTATTCCCTTAGAGTGGAACGCGAACTCGGAGCCGAGTGTCGGGAAAGGTGCTTCGGAGAGAGCCCGAGGGTGCTCGTGTTCGGCGCTTTTCTGCTCTGTACATTTCCTTTCGGCATACCAGCTGGCTCGCAACAAACAGCGATAATATTTCACGGCGACAGGTGTCGAATGATGTAAATTCACCTGCAGTTGAGTCTGAAACTTTAAGCGTAGGTATCTGCTTGCAAATACACAGGCGGTTATCAAGAGAAAGCAAACAATTCGACAGAAACGAATCATATTCCTTTGTAATTTCTTGGGACAGACCATCGATACGAGAGTGCCAACGAAAATCTAACATTGAACTCACATACCTACGTGCACGTAGAAAAATATCAATTTTAACTCGTCTCTCGACTGCCACTGTACAATCTTCACCAACCCCGCATCTAAAGTTATTCAATTCACTGCGAGCTCTCGAGTTAAAAGTATTTGACAGACCGCGTGCAGCGCGAAGCGTCGCGTAATAGCGTGGAAGGGGTGGGTTTTCCAGCGGCGGTTTGGTCGGTAGCGAAGGGTGGACGACGCAGATCGACGCGCTGCATATCCGGCCGGGCGAAACCGCAGTTCGGCGGCCGCGCTTGCCGGTTCACCGTTGAAACATTTATCGGAAAGCAAACACGGTGTGTTTAATAACGAGGATGGAAGTAGCCGGGCCGTGTGTACACTACGCGGCCTGCTCGATTGTACCATCGCGGTGAAGATCGTCCCTTCGGCCCCTCGAGAGACCCTTGCGAAGCGGACGAGGAGGGTTGACCGGGTCCGAACTTAGGTGGCCGATTGTGTACGCAGGGCCAGACCGAGAATTAACTCATTCTCCACGCTAATTGATTTAGGAGAAGCCGCGCGTGAAGTGATATTGTTGCGGGAGGAATCGATGGCTGGCCCTTCGATTGATGGACAAACAGGCATTAGGGACACGGGGGGGTTGGTGGAATATTTAGAAAAATATTATTCAACAGATGCGGACTGTCGAACCACCTATCTTTTGCTGTACCTACCCCGAACTGCGTGGTGAAAAAAAACCTGGGGGGGGGGGGTGATATTTCACGTATGGGCTGGGGAAACAGTCTCGCAGAAAGGGTGGGGAATTCGGGTGGTTGCGCAACCAAGCCAAAGTTTCGAAACGCGCGAGTTGTTGCACATACACGGGCGGCAGAGGAAACGAGCATTAACGAGCGGCAGTCTCGAGAGCGATTTCGAGTTGTGAAGGGTCGAGAAAGGAGACCAGGGTAAAGGGGAGAGAAGAGTTTCTCTATTCCTTCGCGATTATCACACACTTCGGTGGGTCTAATCCGCGCCAGCCACCGTCCCTCCACGCCTCTCCTCCTCTTTCTCGTTCCCGCCCCGCGCCCTCGTTCCTTCGACTCGTATCGCATCTTTCCCTCCCGAGTAGGTACGTACACGTACTCGAGCAAGCCGGGTTTGTTCGCGTTCACCGACACAGAAGGGTGGAAACCGCGGGAAACTCGAACGATAGATAAATCAAAATCGCTGGGCATTGTGTGGCGTGCGATCGACGGCTCAGACGGCTTTGGCCGCGTCTTTGATTCCGCCTGGGGATCGGGAACTGTCGGAGAAAAATGGCAAGAGGTAGATAACAGACTGAGAACGATCGTGACGTGACCATTTGGAGCAGCGGGCAGCTTTATCTTTTATTTATTCTCCGCGATATTATTCGCCTCGATTGCACGTGATTCTGAAAAATTTCCTCCCGCCGTTCTCCCTCCGAAGGAGCTGCTGCGATAGCTTAAGAATACTGGTATGACAGTAGGAGTCTCTTACCTTAAAAAGTAATACCTATATTTAAAATTACAGTCTCTCTTTTCTACTGCATCTCTGCCGGCAAGCAACCGTAACCTTCTCATAACCACTTGATCTCTTAAACAGCTGATAAGTATCATTCACACTCGATGCGCGTCAAGTTCGCGTTCATCCCTCATTGTTCCACGCACCAGGATACCCAGGCGCTTGATATTTCCTTTCCCGCGTAGTCTGGTCTGTTCTGGTCGATTCTCCTCGTGGATCGTTCGATCAAGGCCTACAGACGAATTGGACCAGGGCGTGAATATCGCGCTGGGCAAGATATTCATTCTGGACAGGTCGAGGTGCACGTCTTATTCGGGCAGAAATACTCTTCGCAGCTGCGGACCACCTGGGACACACCGGTCACCGAGTCTCCGTTCCTCTCCGGGCTCCTTTGGGCCCATCGCTGTCTCTCTTCTTCCACTTGGATCGGTGAAGATTTATAAAGACGGGAAGGGAGAGGCGGCGGCGTGCAATTTACGGCCGCCACTTACGTCGCCGCGGCGCGTTCTGCGCAATTAATATTTATGTAGGATAGATCGGTAATCCTATTATACACTCGGCACAATATCGGGGATAATAAGCATCGTGGACAGTGCGTGATTATAGGGTGCGCGGCGTCCCCGAGGCGAGCGGTGTCCTTGGAGGGATAAAGATTGTCGGCTAAAAATTTCTCACGGTTGCTGCAGAATGAAAAATCCTCGCAGAACGCCGCGCCGGCTCGTACGGCTGCCCCGTTCCCTTATTTACTCGCGGCCGTAATCCGCCTTTAATTATTTCTCGAAGCGCGTCGAGGGGGGCTGGCTACCTCTTCGTCGTTAGATCCAGAGATAATGACAAATGAATTACGCAGTCGGCCGCGGCTGTAACGTCTCTCCTGGTTAAAAATCGTCGATGCCAGATGAGGAACACACTGCGCGGAGATAAGTCGGGCCCTAAATTCGTGCCAAACGCCCCTGCCGCGCGTTCACCGCGCCGTACGATGTTGCGAACGTCGCACCGATAAGGAACATAATTCCAGTGTCCGTCGACGTCGCTCTTGAGAAACGTTCTGCAGCTGAAAGCGGAGCTTGCGCTGGCTCAACGTCGTTCGCCAACGACCTGCCAAACAGCCTCGTCCCTCGAAAACCTATGACCCATCGCGTCTCCTCCTCCTCCTCGACTTCCAACTAACCCCAGCAACCGTAACTCGCCGCCTAACGATTTGTGGTACCTACATCGGGAACACACGGTGGCCCTAATTTATTGCGCATTATCGCCGATTTTCTCGCTTCTTCCTCCCCCATCGGTGCTTTTCTTCTCCGTGGGTTTAGACCCTTCCTTTTCTTTCATTCATTTTCGGTTACGTCTTCCTGAGCTTGTTCTTCAGTCGTTCTCTCATTGCCCCTGTCTAGAGCCTGCTCTCACAGGGCAGCGATATTTTTCTACTCGAAGATACCTTACCATTTTCCCGTGGATCATGTTTTAACCACATAACAAAGCGGTTACAGATACCCCGCACCGACAACAGCGATCCTTGTTCAAAACCGTCACGACGTAACTAATCTAATTTCCAATCATGCACGAACGATTGCCGCGAGCCCAGTTCCTTAACCGTGTGCCTCTTCTTTCCTCCTCCGTCTGCGACGTGTTTTCATCGAGTTCAATGAGTTCTGCGCGATTGGTTGTTCAGCGATGACGACCTGTCCGAGGACCGAATTTACCTGGTCACTGACACGGTCGATACGAATTAACGTTTACATCAGTGACGCGACTGAAAGAAAGCTTTACACGTGTACTCCGGTGTAGTTGGTCAGATCGAATCAAGTGCTAAGTGAGTCGAATTGATGTCTGTGTTTCCATTGGTCCTCGCAACGTGTTGGCCCAATAAATATCGCGTTCTGGCGAGGGTTAGACGCTAAGCTTCTCTAACGATGATAATTTATCCTCCATATCCGTGGAAAACCATCTTCCAACTTGATGGAAAACGACCGAACGAAATCCCGTGCCGAGCTACCCCGCTCTATCCTCCACGTTGCCCTCCTTCCACCGCTCCATTTCGCCCCGGTTCGCGTGGAACTTCGTTTCCTTGCCTCTCGCGTTTTCCAATTCGCGTCGAATGGATCGGTCGCGCGGAAAATAAGAGATTGCCGCGATCTCCGGCGCGTCCCGTGGTTGCACAGCCTCTCTCGGTCGTGGGTCGTAAGGCGAGCGAGAGCTGCTGTCAGGGGAAGGAAGGAATCGCTAGGGTGGCCACAAGAAGAAGCGAGTCTTTCAGCTGGAATTCCACGCCGCGCCTGTCCGACGCTCTACAGAAAAGAAGAGAACTTTTAATTCTCGTGACGTTTACTTCCGGCGTACGTGACCCAGTTCATCTCGCAGAGCTGCTTAAAGATTGGCTGGAACCTTGGCCGCGCCCTATTTCACCCTGCTTTCTATTCGCGCTGGATCACCCACGGTTTTCGAGCGTAATTGAAAATCTTCCCTTCCCCGTGTTCTCGTCCTCGTCTTTCTTCCTTCCTGCTCGCCCCGGCGCTGGCATTTGCATAGAGCAGTCGTTGAGCTCGACGGTGGATTATCGTTTCCTTTTTATCGGGGTCGTGGCATAGTTCGCGCCGCGTTAGACCAGTTCAGTTGGAGAGATAGTTCCCTGGCAGTGCGTTTGAAGCACCGACTCGCCGCGTCGGTACGTACGGGACGTCGGCGAATCTGTATAAAGGCACTCGAGCGTGTCAAGTGGGTCATTTCTCGTTTCTGAATTCGATGCAGCGAGTAAAGTAGATAGATTATATACACGTTATCTTCGTCCCCTTCCTTTTGTCAAAGTTTCGCTCTTCGAGGAATTGTTTCGCACCGCTTCCCTCCTTTTAATTTTATGGAATTCACCGAGTGCTTGTCGACGATCGGGTGGCTCCGCGCGCGGACAGAAGATTGATCTTGCCGCTTCGCGAAAGCGGAGCTACTACACAGTGTCTTTGGAGCGGAGCAGCCATCAGTTTCTCTCCTTACGACGGCCCCATCCTGGATTCCCTGACGTAATCGATTTCCGATTTCTTAGTGGCGGCAATTTTTCAACGCTCCGTGAAAAATAACTCCGGAATAAGCCGTGCTTTCCACCGCCCGCGAGAGACACCCCCCCCCCCCCTCATTCCCCGTCTCATCCCTCGATGCCCCGTTGGTCGTCGGTCGTGGTTCGGGCTTATGAAAAGCTACCAGCCGCAGCTTTCGTTTCCGTCTTCCGCGATCCTCTTTCGGTGGCTCGTCGTTTAACCTAACCACCGCCGCCACCTCCCCGGCTGCATCCCGCCTCGCTGCAGCAGCCGGTGAACAGGGACGGAGAGAACGAGACCCAGGGATAAGAAGGGTTGGCGTTATCTATTTAATAGATTACGTTCGGCTTTACTTTTCGGCCCGTGTTAACTGCTTCCGACGGCGAGTCGACGGGGCCACGATAAAAAGAGGATAATAGGCGGCTTACGGGGCGGGAGGGGGTAGAAGAAAAGGCACCGCGGAGGGAGGTAACCAAGCTGCTTTTCAGCAAAAAGCCGCGGCTAAAGAGGAGAAGACGGAGTGAGCAGGGGAGGATGGAAGAAACGGAGCTTTATTAAGACGCACGAAATGCGGGGGTGGAGCCGTTCACGATAATAAAACGATCTCTCTCGTGGAACTCGCGCGATCGCTCCATTGTTCCTTGCTAATGCACACTCGCCCCCTCCGTGCGTTCGATTCCCTCCTCCTCCCTTTATCTTCCTGTTCCCGCCTCCTCCTCTTCTCCTTCTTCTTCTTCTTCGGCAGCTCTCCCCCGGTCCACCCGCACTTGACCCGATTCCCGGCTCTCCTAGCCGGAAAACAGTCGACACACTCGAAATCGTTTCCCATTTCGTTCCGCCGGAGGCACAGCTCGCAACCCTCCTCGAGTTCAACCCCCGTTTCGCCTTCCGCAGCTTCTCTTCCTCCTTTTTCCCCGATCACGCTCTCGTTAACATTCATACGAGCGAGCCCGGGACCTTTTTGCTAAGTCGACTCGCCCCCTCAAAGAGAGAAAAGAGGCTCTTCGGTCTCTGGGGGTAACCGCCACCCCCCCCCCCCCCCTTTCTGGCCTTTTCCCTACAGTTTCGCCCGTGTACGCGCACAATCGCGCCTTCGTACACTGGCGTTTTTTTCGGGGGTTAAATTCGCGTGAAAGCCGCGCGAGGGTTCGGATTCCCTTTGAACGCGGGGATTGCTAATAATCGTACCTACGTGTGTCTCGGCCGTAGCGTCGGTAAGAAAATTCTAGCGACGGAACACTTGCCTCTATCGCGCCGATTGACGCGTATTGATGGTCTCCCCGTTGAGCAATGAAGCGGCGGCTTAAAGTCTGCGGCAGCTTGCGCGAAAGTAGTCGAGTAACGCGAGAGCTATTGCGATCCTGAGGCCGCGGTGCCTGAGTTAACTTGACGACTAGAATTTGGCCCAGATGCGCTCCATTCCCACGAGAAAAGTACAATAGTTGATTAACGAGACAGTTTTCAAAGCTACTGCCCGGCGTCGTGGGCTTTAAAAGGGAATTCGTAGCTGGAGGGTGAGAATCGTCACGTCGCGGAAGATTTGCTCTGGCAAGAATATCGATATCAGCTTCCGCGAAATTTCAGCGAGTATCACGCGATTTAAGGAAGATTGCCAGCGTTCTGCGCGTCTATTGATTTTTTAATAAGCGCGCCCTTTTTCCTGGACGATCGGCCAGCCGATGGGAAAGAAAGGAGAACCAAGGGACGGAGCGGAGAGAGTGGCTAGGTAACAGGAATGAACTTTCTGCCCAAGTTTCCCAGGCGCATTAATGCGCGCCAAATTAAACCGAAGTTTCTTCTTCGGCTGGAACTTCGTTAAACCACTTTGTAAATTCCTTTCTGACCCGCTGCACGCCCGCGGAAGTGTAAAATGACCCGGGAAAGTATTGCCCGGCCACCGTGTCGATGCATCGGAGCCCCAAGCTGATACCGATACCGCGGATCTTACGTAAAGTGCAGAAGGAAGACGCGCCCGTTGCCCATCGCGGTAGAAGGGAAGCGTTTCAAAACTGGCGCAGCTTTAAAAAGCCTCCTGCTTATCCTGCGCCGGTTAAGCGCGGCTTCTTTGTTCGCCGCGAAATTAACGTCGGCCCCGGTACCTAGCGCTTTGTTCAATTTCATGGAAAACAAACAGCGACATAGCGACATTATTGCCGCGTTTCCTACTTGAAACTTCGTTTCATTCTCTACCCGTGTACTGCTCTTAATAACGCCCACGGCCCTTTCTTTCTTCGGCGTTTCCTCTTGCCTGGCGCCGCGCGCTAGTTACTTTGACGAGTTCTTCCTCGTCTGTCACAGACGAGACGCGCAACGTGCACTCTTCTTGCGAATCCACCCAAGCCATACACTCGCGCCGAAGGAAGGCATCCTCCGAGTATTAGACACATCCTGGTTCAGGGAGCGGTAATTAAGCGGGAGCGCGCGGCATCTTCCGCAGGAAAATACGAGCCCCACTGTACGTGCCGCGCGACCCTGTACACCGCGCGGCGATTCAACAAATAATCCTTATCAGTCGTGGTTCGGGATACGGGTAAAAAAGATCCGCGACGCGGCTACTGGCACAGCCGGGGATCAGATTATGAGCCCGTCGCGCGCTGCATTAATTTAGCGCGCGAGCTACGAGTCTCGCATGGCAGCCCGTTTCTACACTCATACTCGCGAACCCGCTGGTATACGTGGATTACGAGAAGCTCGTTTACGCTAGCAGCTCGCACGCGCCTGTCTTTATAAACGAACGCCGCTTTTCCGCATTCTGAAAGCGTTTACCAGAACGGAACAAAGCTGGGTGGTGGAGATGTCATTCAGAATCCATCCTAACGAACACGGTTTTATTGTGCTCTATGATGTATGGCGCCTGTGGTATCTCCAACACTCGTGTTCGCGATGACGAAATTGATTCTCGAACGTGAAGTGCACTCGATCGATAATTATTATTATTATTATTATTATTATTTAATCAACGGGAGAACCCTTTAGAATACAAATTATCACAGATAAGTCAAAGATTTAGTGAAATACATAATAAAAATAAAATACAATATAACAGAAAACAGAAAAGTAGAAAGTAAACAAATAGTGTTTCCACGGGACAAAAACATGTAGAGCGACACGCTTTTCCTAGATATCGTAAAGCACTTGGAGCTAATGCATCCTCGGCGCGTTACTTAGAATCGCGAAGATCGAGGAGGATCGTTATCGAACGTAACAAATTGCTCCTTAGTTTCGAGAGGAAGCGTGAAATCATTCTTGAAACACCGATTTCTCATTCTTTTGGTCTCGCTCCTCTTGTCCCCTCCGAAAAAGATTGATCATCCCCTATTTCGTTGGAAATCACGGGTGGCAGCGAGGAAATTGTCTCGCGGGAGGAAGTGTCTACGAGGTAAAACTGTCGCGAAGGGCCCCGAGAATCGATTCCTTTAGCGCAGGAAAGTCCTCCTAAAAATGTAATGGCACGCGTTCCCGGGGAAACGACTCGATAAAATCGAAATCGTAAAACTGCGAAACTTCTTCTTCTGGCGAAATGAACGTTCGCAGCGCGACACGCCGCTGGGCCGAAATTATCTTTTAAACTGTGCTCCGCGCGGAACTCCACTTTGGCCGCGCGCGCGCGCCGGCCGTAACTCTCGTTTAAATCGCTTCGATTGCGCTCGCAGCGGCTGCCTTCTCGCGATCGCGGCGCGTCGTTACCTGGCCGCCCCTTCTCTGTAGCCAGGGTAATTTTTATTCGGGCCGGGCGAGCCGGTTATCGGGACCGTTATCGAAACGCGTTAAAAAGTTTGCTGTCGCTGGTATTGCTAATAAAACGCGGCGGAGTATGAGATTGAACGGTCGCGAAGGAAAAGAGCACGACACAATGAAGTCTAAGCCAGGCGACTCTATGGCCACGGACATCGTAACATCAAGATCGCACGTGAGTCCCCCGTGGAAACCCAACTTAGACGAGAATGATCGCGCGAGGGGTGCGGAATCACGCCTTAAGACATTCCTACGATCCACGAAAGCGGAGACTATCACGTAACAAGATTTCGCGGCGCTAAATTAAATTCAATCACGTCGCAACGACCTACGAATGCAACTCGTACCTAGGTACCGGCAGTCTAGCTCGTTATCTCGGCCGATTGGGGTTGGCGAAAAAAAAAAATAGAAGTGGAAACGCTCGGATGGAACCAATAACCACGATACCCGGTATCGATAGCTTCGGATCAACAATTAACGCGATAATTGAATTACAGTTAGGCAGTTATCGTTCCCGAGTAATTCCATCGTGAGATAGGAGCGCGCGATGCAAGCGGATGTTGGCTGAGCGCGGGTTCACGGCTCGCCCCGTGATCGAGGAGCCGCGAGGAAGAGGATCCCGCGCGGATTCCTGGGAGTCGGGATCGGTCGAAAGCCGGGCGCAATTAAAGCCCGCTACATTGTTCCTGGGAGAAGAGGAATAAGCCGCGCGGCGAACACGGCGTGGTATCGCGCGTCTCGCCACGGCACGGCATTTCTTCTCGCGGCGGAGGAAGATGGCGGAGGAGTAGGGTAGCCGCGCGTTCGATCGCCGCCTCCCTTTCTCCGGTCGTCGTAATAAATTGCAATTAAACGTTGCCGGTTTAGCTTTGGAGGATTTCGCGGACACGCGTCTCGGCCGCCTTCCCTGGCCGAGGACCACACAACGTGTCCGATTAAATTGCGCGGCTGGTCGCGCGACCGATCGCGAGAGACCTCTTCATTAGAACCATTCAAATTAGCTACATCGGCCGGCGGAGGCAATAACGGCGCGCGACCGTTGGCGATTTTAATTGGTCGGGATTTTTCGGAGCGTCGGGGCTCGATGACTCTGGTCCCCCCCTTCCTTGTCCCGCGATGTCTGTTATGTTAATTAAAACCGGTTGCGAGGTCTTTGAGGCGAACGACATGCAACAATGCTCGCTTAAAAGCGAACAAATTTAATGGGCCGCCGGTGCTCCGTGCGTCGCCCCTGCGTCCCCTCGGGGGTAGCAGAGTCGCCAGCAGCCTCCCTGGTACCAGTTGACATCGTCGTCTGTACCGATGCCGAGCAACCTGCAACGCAGTTATAGGCGAACGTGGCGGAAATATATCGGGCAGGCATTCCATTCGGAGGTAAGTTGGAATACCGGTAGCTGGTGCGCGGAATAGTCCTTTAAAGAGCCATAAAAGTTGTACGCGTGGATTTATAACTGGTCCATCGATCAGCGTCGGTAGCCCCGGGGGGTTAAGACAATTTCCTCAGGCCAGATGTCTCTGTTCCCTCCGCGCGCCATGCCCGCTTCCCGCAAAATCGAGTAACAAGGGGGGCCGCCCCGAGCGGCGGAACATCGTGAAACACACGGGGCATATTTCGCGCCAGGCTTAAAGTTTCAACGCTTTAATCTCGGCTGGTCGCGACACTCGGGCGTAAAACGAAATCGCGCGCGCACCTTCGATACCTTTTCGGGAGACCTCTTCATTATGCGATCTCGATGTTTCCGTGCAATTAAGTCGGCGCGCTGGCTGGTAGGCCCGTTAGTCGGCGCATGTTACGACCGCGTAATAAACGTCCCGCGGAAAAGTTATCGCGTCGCTTCGTTTGAATTTGTGATCTTTTGCGGGACGGACCCCCACACGCTTCCCCCCCCCCCTCCCCCGGTCCCTCGGCTGCTCCCTGTCCACGGTGATGTCAGATAATAAAAAAGCGGCCGAAATCGCGCGTCGGTTAACGACTCGGACCCGCAAGAAGCTCTCGCCGTAACAGCCACTAAAATCCCGGCCCGTCCCGTCCCGTATAAAGAGCGTACAAGCGCGGCTCGAATGTAACGAAGGGGATGTACGTACGTTGTCCCCTGAATTTTACTAGCTGTCCTCGTACCGGCGCCCAAAGTGTTCCGATAACGCGAATGGAATTATAACCGTCACGAGGAAATATTCCAAAGTGGCCGGGACGTTTCAGCTGACTGCGATGCTCTCTCGCGTTCTACGCCGTATTCTTTTTACATCCTCCAACTCGCGCGGGGGGGGGGGGGGGTTAATGGATCTGTACACACGAGGCGGAGCGTGGAAGCTTCTTTGAACACGAGAAACTGAGACAGCAGAATGCCTTGTGCAGATGGTAGCTATTTGGGGCAGCGAGCTTGGGAAGTGGGCAACCGTTGACGGGGCTGGATCTCTTTCTTTGTGTGTTTACTGGTAGTTCTCGTGTCGTTTCGAAGTTTCAACTATACGCGCGCGGTGGCTATTCAAAGTGTCGGGTCTAGGGAGGAGTCCGCTTGGTAAAGGGGGATCCGATGCGTAGCTGTTGCTCAGGTCCGAGAGGTTGCGCTTCCATGATCCCGTTGACAAGCTGAGCGACGGGGTATCTAAATCCATTTGCCTCGTAGCGAATAATACCATCATCGAGTGACTTGCCGCGGTACGTGGAAATATTTCTTCCCATCGTGGCTCGGTTGAAAGCGGTGTGGACGTGAACGCGGTCGGGGGGGCCCCGTGTGCGTGGCCACGGAACCGAGACAATCGCTGGAATGAGGGGAAGAGAAAAGACGAGCGACGAGTGCATTCCGAGACCCGCGAGAATGAGGCGCGAGCATCGAGCAGGTGGTAAAGGGGAGGCAAAGGACGAGCGTAAGACGGTGGACAGAAGCCTGGATGAGGAGGGAAGGTCGGCAACCCGGCGTTACCGCTTCACAAAGGACAACAGGGCCGAAGGAAGACGGATAAAAGAGGGAGGCAGAAGACTGTGGTGGAGGAATGCACGGCGGAGGCAGGCGGTACGCTCTCGGGCTCGCCGCGCGCAACGTCCGACGCCGACGCGGCGTGGCGCGGCGTCGCGCGTGTAGTGTTTTGCGCTTTTGAAGCCGGGGCCTCGCGTCAACCTGTTTCTCGTCCACTCGTCCGCCCTCTTCGCTCCTTCCCGTCGCGATTCTTTCCTCGGTTATCCGACCTGCCGGGCTTGAAAAAATTGCCGCTGCCAAAGAAAAACATTATTTCGACGGGAAGCAGAGAGAAGGGTCCCGGAGTTGGCGCGCGAGAACCCCATCCAGAGGAGGATAAAAGGGAGACTTGTTTTTTAACGTTTCACGCGGGATTTAAAAGGGCGCGTTACGTTCTTTGAGTGCGCGACGCGAGGACGCCCACCGCCTCTATTTCGGTGGAAGGGATGGAGAGGGGATCGGGAGGGCGATTCGTTCCCGTTGCAGAATCGGGAATCAGTGGATCGAAAAAATGTTTGCTCTTCTTCTGTGGTCGGGGTCCCGCGAGAAAAAGGTAAAAGAAGCAGCCCGTTCGGGATATTTTCGGTCGGCGGTGTAGAACAGGAAGTTCCCATTGGGCGCTCGTGTTTTTCTTTTGCCGTCGGCCCCCGCGTTGTTCGTTTTATCGTCCGTTCGACGGAACACGCGAAATCTCGTTTTAATCGAGTTCAAACAGCCTGGCCGCGGAGGAATCTCTCCCCTGTCGGTGCAACAGAATTTTAACGAGCGGACGCTTCCGATAGGCTCTCGCTGGTAATTTGAAAGCGTCGGAAGGAAGGCACGAACCTCGATCGATTGTCGCGGGTGGGGGAAAACTGTGTCAGTTCGGGGGCTCGTGTTCCACGGTGCCGAGCGGAAAATCCTAGCCGAGAGGAGCTTCCTGTACTACGCTGCTCCTCGTACGCAGACGTCCGAAACGGACAATTAATTAGCGACCGGAGTTCGCGCGAACTTAGGGCCACGATATTATTAACCCGCCTATTATGTCGGGGTCGTGTACCAGCAAACGTTCCTGTATTATACTGCACGATTTATATTATCAGCGGTGGTGTATAATTCAAGCGAAACAGAAATATTTAATCTCCCAATAAATGTTTATAATCTACGCCGTGTTTCGCGCTTTCGGAGCTATGTACTCTTCAACTGCAATCCACTGCGGAGTCCGCTCGATTGAGAATAAATTCGCGCGCAACGACGGGGCCAGCTCTTCACTCGCGACGAAAGCACAGTATTTTTACACCGCAGAAGAGGATTTATAGAGATTGCCGAAACCAAGGGATTGGCGAGGACGCGATAATGCGCCTCGAATTTTCGCCAATCAGCTTTGTGCGCTTTCGGTCGGCAAGCAGAGCGCAACAAACGAGGCGCGAACGGAGCCAGGCCGCGGTTGTACCCCTTTTTTTCCCACCCCTCCGGTCCCTCTCTCGCTCCACGCTTTTATTTGTCCTCCTTCTTTTTGTACTTCAAACGCAATTAGTGCAGTCAACGTTGGCTGTACGCCGACGGGGGATTATAATGGCACAGCGCGCGCACTCGCGCGGCTAATGAGATCCGGAAAAATCAGGGCTTCGGTTTGCGCTCGCGCCCGGGCGACGCTTGTTAAATGACGCTCGTTTGAAGCCGGTTTCCGTGTTTTCGGCCCGCGATCGCCACCCTCTTCCCCGATTACAAGCGCGCCGGTCAGCGCCCCTCCATTCCAGCTGTGATTTTTTGCCGCCTAGTCGCGCAGCCTCGCCCCTCGGCGAAAAGGGGTTGGAAACGTCCGAGGGTAACCGCGGCGATGATAATTCACTCGCTGACGAAGCAATTACTTAACTGCGCAAACGGATCGCCGATGTTTCTTCGTGTAAATGATCATCAGTTACGGGGGTGGAAATCATCTTCGACGTTGTATGATTTGATATACTAGATACCGCATCTGGCCTTCAAAGGCAGGCTTTTCATAAAACAATTCATCGAAAATCTAAATCTAATCTAAATTAAAATCGTGATACACGAGAATCGCCTGATCTAATCGTGTCAATCATATAGGACTGGCGTGGCAGTCAAGTGTCACGGTGGCACTCCCCAGTCGCACCAGCGATTCGTAGAACAGAATGTCGAGCACTGCACCCTGGCGGAGCACAGCCCCCCCCCCCCCCCCCTCGGAGCATCGTTCGCGTGCACGCACGGTGCATCGTTTCTTCCACCGTCCCCGCATTCGGGCAACCCTTTGGAACGCGTCATTTAGTCGCGCCCGCCTCGCTCGCAGCGTGAGCGCGCATCTGCATACGGTTCGGGGAGGGGGGGGGGGGGGGGCGTTCGTGCAGTTAAATGAGCAGGACCCGCCGCAGGCTGCGGCTTCCGTGTCGGCGAAGAGCGGCTGGGGCGACGGTGATCCCGCAACCGCGAAAAGTGCTCGCGCCGAAAAGTTGTTTGCCGAAACCCGAACGCGCGGGTAACCTATTTCGGCAAAGCGGCCGAGATCGCCGGGCCTGGTCAAAGGATAAATCCATGGGCCATGCCAGGGGTGAAAGCACCTTTGTCCTCGCGTATGTTTCCTCTTTGTCGCGTTCCACTGGCTCGTGAATCCCCGCGTTTCCACTGGCGCGTCGCGACGCTCCGTGCACATCGCACAACGGTCAACGCGCGCCATGTATTAATTGTACTGTCCTCTTACGAATTCCGCCGCGGCTAATTCGTTTAAAACTCCGCGGCGAAGCACGACTCGCTTTGTGTCCCTGCGGTGCGCCGTCGTTCGCGGCCCCTCGTTTGCTCACGGTGCCGTTTCCATGCCCGCGGAATCGTGCTTTTAAACGATTTTATTCAGCCCCGATCCTCTGTTTGTTTGTTTCTTCTGTGTATGTTTCTTCGGTTCAAATCTAGAAACTCAAGTTTAACCCACTTCTAACTATCCAACAGACTTGAAACTTTGCGCGCATACGTAGTTTGGATGACAATACAAGATTATGAAAAAATAACCCCGAGGGGTTTAAAAAATTACCCAGTCGTCAGTCAATATAACCCATAACCACAAATCCAAACGATTTGAAATCAGCCTATAACCACAAATCAAATCAATTCAATCGAAACGAAATCATCAAAACATAGACGCTGAAATGTAAATAATAAAAAAAAAATTTTAAGTTAAACGATTTTATTTAAAATGCACTAAAAACTAAAAAATAATTCTTTTCTTGTACTACAATTTCTATGGTGTATTTTCACATTAAATAAAATCGTGGAGCAGGATATGTCATAACAGAATATGAATCAATTTAATACAGAATCAAGCGTCGAAATGAATTGGTGAATTGGTACGGCCGCGGGGCGGAAAAATCTGTCGTCGCGATGGTCGACGGGGGAGGAATGTTTGAGCGATCGAGCGAGTCACGTGGTAGCTAGCGTTTCGCGTAGGATCTTCCTAAGCGCGGAAAGACTAAGAGCGGGACGAGCGTGAAACGATCGAGTGCCGAACGTCCAGTGGATAATTGAAGGGTGGGGGGGGGGGGCGAGCTGAGGGAGGTTTATGAACGAGGTGGCTTTTACTAACGAACGCCATTTGGTCCTCGGCGTGGCTCTCGAGCGAGCACTCGTCCAGTTCGGTTATTTGTTCGGTCGGTTCGAGGGAAAAGAGAAACGGAAAAACAATGGGCGGAGGCGGCTCGACTTGATCGGACCAGATCTACTCGCCCTCGGCGCGGAAAAAGCCTCGGAGAGGGATAAATAGTTTATTTGGCTGCGCGGACAATGAAACATAAATTCGTAATGCCGATGGGAGGGTAAAGGGAATGGCCAGACAGCTCGACGATTCATTGTGGTCTATCGTTTAAAAGAGATGAATGAAGATGCTGTTGGCGGGACAGAGGGGGGTGGGGGCGGGGAGGGTGCCTGGCAACAGGGTGAAAGAGGGAGGTGGGGGAGGGCGAAACCGAGACGTGAGAGGCATTAAGTAAATAGAACAAAGGTGTTTCGGGTCTAAGGGGCTGAGGGGAGGGAAGAATTAACATCGCGCTGGGATGTAAACGGCCGCGGCGCAGGGTAGCGTTAAATGGGATAAAGGTAAACTGGCGAAATAAAAATAAATTTCGCGGATTCAGAGGTGGGACCCGAAGCGAGGGATAGCCTGCTTTGAATAGGGACATGCGTATGAAAGGGCGTAGGAGGGGAAAGAAGAGCGTCTATTCAGGCAGGTGCGTATAGAGGAGTGCAGGGAAGATCCGTCGCCACTTCGCGCTCGCGCTTTCGTGATTTTTAGCGCTGAAGGGGGAGAAACGGGCGCAGGCTGCTCCCGCCGCGGTAACAATACTAATAATAACGATGAATTGAATTTTTTTTTAATTAGGGCGTCGGTCGCGGTCGCGCCACGGCTCACGCGCGTGCGCCCGCTTGTTTGCTAGGCGTCTTTCGTTACTACGCGGCGCGAGAGCTTTTTAATTAAAAGGCACGCCGCCGCGGTGGCAAATTAATTGTGCGCGCGTATTGTTTACTATTCGTTTCCCCGGGCAAGAGATGAATAATTCGCAGCGTGCGTGTGCGCGTGCACCACGGCCGTCTGCTGGAAATCGCGCGCTGAAACCAGCGCCGCAGAAATGGTACCGAATGCTCGGCGGAGCATTCTAATTTGTCGCGCCTTGATCTCCTTTGGTCCCGTTCCAAACCAGAAACGACTATTCGCTGTGAATAAATTGCGAGGGAGAAAGCTGCGAATCTGGTGATTAGGATTTATTGAAATATCCAAGATTGCAGCCCCCGGGGCCATCGATAATTCGTAATTAGAGCGCCGAGCGCAGGGAGGCGTGTACCTTTCACGGGACATTCGAACGTGGAGCGTGCAAAAACGCGCAGTGCTCGGGCCCCAGCTACTTTTCGAACAATTGACCTCGTTTAAGGGCGCTCGTCGCGCGACAAAGAGCGCTCGATGCTTAAGAAAGGGCGCGCAAAGCTCTCGCGGAGGGTTGCGCAGGTCAAATTGAAGTGGCGGCTGTTCCGTCGCGAAAAAAAAAGGCGTCGCATAGAGCGACGTTTTATTTTGTCCCGGCGTCGTTTCTCACCGCCTCTCCTCGCCCTGCAGCGAGAGGCGAAAGACGTCGGTGCTCTCTCACATCTCGTCTTCGAGCCCCCGCCAGCGGTGCGGATTTCTTCGTTCTTGCCGGCTGCCAGGTTAAGGTCTCTCGACCCGCGTCGCATTGTGCCAGAAAATGGCGGTCTTGTGGACCAAGGAATAAAGCTGAGGCGGCCGAACGCCGCTCGCTCGGGATGCAATTAACTCGGGACGAGACGGGGTTTAATCCGCGAAACTCCTCGAGCGTCACGCGCTCTTCGATTGCCGGGGAAAATCGTGGCTCGATGCAATCTCCTGCCGACGCGGGTTAGGAGGTTTCTCGCGAATTTCCCGTGTTCCGTCGGGACTCGAATTAGAAACGCACCGTCCCCCACTCGGCGAACCAATGATTTATGAAAGATCCCGCTCCAGATCACGCTGATTAATTTACCGACGGGGCCTGATCGATTTCCAATTCATCATAAACCATCGTTCCCTCTCGGGATTCCTCCGCGATGCTCCCGAAAGATGTTCCACGCCGCCGGTCGGACGCAAATTGAGTTTAATGGTTAATCAGGGCGGCGTGTCAGCCTGCCAAATTTTTTCGACGATAACGAAGGAAGCCCGACCGCGTCGATACCTCCATCGACCTTCGACCCGCGATGTATATATCAGCTGGAAGGGCATTCATCACTCCGGGAGCGGGTGCGCGGACCCGAGGGGTTGAAATATAACCGGGGCGACCGGGACGCATATTTTTTATTCCTATCGACGTTTAATTAAAAGTTGGCCGCGCCGTGCGTGAGAGAGAAATCGTGGGGGGTTTGCGGTCGAGGGAAAATGCCTGGGAGAAGAGCCGCGGATGCCCCATCGGTCGCACCTCGTCACGATTTTCATCTCCGCAACCCCTTTCTCGTTTCCTTCCTTCGTCCTCTGCTTTTTCGTTCTCGCAGGGCCACGGAAAGCTCCGTCAAGCGGAATATTTTTCTAGCGGGCAACGATCTATGGGGGTCCCGGCGGTGCGTGCGTCTAATGACGAGACGGGACTCTCCCTTATCGGTCCCTTCCGCCCAATTAAAAGCGAGTTCTTCCGGGAGGCGCGCAAACGATTTGGTCAATGGGCTGGAAAGCGATTTCGGACGAGATCCGGACGAGGACGTTTCGAACATCGTTTAATTCGAGAGTCTTGTCGACGTTCCCTACCTCTCGTCTTTTCCCTCCTCTCCTTTCGTTATCTCGAATCTTTTTCCAGCGTGCAGCGGGGATGACAGGTTGCGCGGCGTGTCGCCTACCCGAGGAATGGGAATGAAAAAGAAACCAGGGGGCGAAAAGGGAGAAAAGAAAGTCTCGCGACGAGACGATACGTGGCACGGAGAAGTTTTACCTTTCTCGTTCGCACCGGAGCGGTAGTGATGCTCGTCAAGAGGTACCAGGCAGCGGCGCGGTGTGTTATTTCATACCCGACGGGCAGAGCTTTAGGCAATTTTCGTTACAGCGTAGGTTTCATCGACAATCTTCGACGGCTTCTCCCGGGGTTCCCTTACCTCGATTATATCTGCCAGCAGCCAGGTAGAACGCGATGGAACGTAGACTATGCCCCGAACAATGGAATTCATTCTACCTTTTCCCTCTCGCGCGGAACTTGCTCGGCGGGCCGCGCCGGGGGGAATCAAAAGGATCTTTTCCGCGATTGTTTCGTAAAATTGGGCCGACCTTACGAAAAGATGCATCCCAGAAAAAGGGAGAATCAGGGGCCATCCAGTAACCCAATCCAGTGGGAGCCCCGGGATTGAGTCGAGGGCACGGAATCTTCTTTGTCCCCCTCCCCCAATGCTATAAATCCATCTTACGGTTTTATCAAGCCCCGCCGATCCCTGCGTTCGGAATGATTAACTCCCACCGCGGGTAAACCGTGACAAAGCGGGGCTACCGCTGATTATAATTCAGAGCAGACGTCGACGAAATTCATGAAAACAGAGGACCTAGGCGAGCGCGGGTAGCACGGCCGAGCAATTTCGGTTCTCCTCCGCTTGGAAACGGTCTCGCGAGGCCTCTCGACCTCCCATTCTCCTCCGCTTTCCGCGCTCTTATTCTCCGCGCACTTGATGGAGGGTGACAAAGGAAAGGAGCCGGCCTTCCACGGCAGGCTTTTATAGCGCCCCGTTGCTGGTGTCATCGTTGTCGTCGGCCCACCGAAAGTGGAAGCGGCGTCGATAGGGGACGGCGACGATGGACCCGGTCCCGGCCGATGGGAGTTTATTACGAGGATACAAGGGGGTTGCTTGGGATCTGCTGACTCGTGGCTGCGAGGAGATGAATAAGGGAGAAGACAGCAATGGAAGAACAGGAAGGGGCCGATCGAGTATCGCGTGTTGCGGTGCGGTGCGGCATCACGATCGGAGGCTGCTTCGTGGCGATAGCTGCCCCTGCTCTTATAATAACTTAATACTGCCAGAGATATGTATTTGAAAATCCGGGTGGATTGTATCGATGTCGTTGCACGTGAGATACTGCGCCTACATAGGTAGGGGAGAGTTGCCAATCTCGTACGGGTCACCTAAATCGTACCTCATCAATTTCTCAGTAATTAATGAATGTAAACGACATCTGATAATAAAAATATCAAGTAAATGCGAAATAAGAAATAGAAACAAAACCTTCTGAGCTTACACTCTATTTTGTGCGTGCTATAAACATTTAAAAAAAATCAGGTATAATTGATGTAACTTTTTACCAGTTTATTTTTGCTGATAATAATCAAACAATGCAATTTTGTCCTGTATTTTTGTATTTTTCTAAAAGTGGGTTTAATGTAGAATATTTTACATTCATTTTAAGTACATATTACATTCATTATAAAGTTTAAATTGATATTTATAAATAAATTGATCATGTTTCCTAAAGCAAACAAAACGAAAACTATATGAGAAATGAATTTGTTTATTATTTACAAACATACTGAAACTGTTCATCCTTAAAGTACTGTGACGAATTTTTGAAAAATTATAATAAAAATCAACTTTATAGTGAAAAAGCAGAACCCTTGGTGTTCGTGATTATTCGACTGCCGTGGGGTAATCACGAACAGAGTGCTAAATATCGCGGAAGTCGCACAGAAAGCGCGACTTCAATGGTCAACCCATAAAAAATGTTGCTACAACCTATACCTACGGTATTTTCCAAATTCATCTTCTTGTGCGTTAGAAAACAATTGCAATTGGTCGGAATATCGAAAAAAAAATAGTAAAGGTCGTTTTTTAAACTTTTTTTCTGAGCCTGTAATAAAAATTCAAAAATCCCTTTTGTAGATTTAAGTAAGTTTTATACATGCTGAAAATTTTATCAAAATTGGTTAACGTTGCTAATCTCGAAGATTTCGAGATTACCCCATCCGAGTTATTCGTCATACCCCACGACATCAAAAAATAAAAAAGAATTTATTTCAGAGGTTAGAAACACGATTCAAGCAACGCCTTGGTCACAAAATGTTGGTAAAAAAGGGCTTTATTTCAATTTAAAAAAAAAACAATTGTATCATTAATTCAAGAGTAATTACATGCAATTGAAAATGGACAAAATATTACTTGAAACATGATGAAAATAATAAATTGTGTTTATCGTGAATAGCACAAGCGTTCTGTATATATTACTTTCTACCCGGCATTGGATACGACCTAAACTATTAGCTAGTGGAGAGGGAACATCGTGTTTATTTATTAAAACGCCGTAACATCGTATTCGCGATTACCCCGCGTTCGTGTTTACCTCACTCTCCAATATCATATACATAGGTTATTGCGGCCTGTGTGTAATCCATATACATAT
This sequence comes from Andrena camellia, assembly GCA_029448645.1. Taxonomy (NCBI): domain Eukaryota; kingdom Metazoa; phylum Arthropoda; class Insecta; order Hymenoptera; family Andrenidae; genus Andrena; species Andrena camellia. Next base: position 12,717,113 of record CM055679.1, on the reverse strand, counting down.
GTATATATAACTATATAATAATCATTAATTTATGTTGAATATTTTCTTCTGTATTTGTTATTGATACTATTTTTAGTGGAGGTACGATTTTGGAAACCGAGGGGTACGATTTAAGAGACCGGTTGCCTAAATCGTACCTTTTACAGTATGTGACAAAAAGATTAATAACAAATTAATTTGTTCGGAACAAAAGGTTAAGCATATAATAGTAGGTGCCTAAAAGATCAAGCTACAATATCCAATAGTCATTTGCGTTCATTTTAGTACCAAATATGAAATATAACGTAAAATGTCTTAAGTGGTACGATATAGGCAACCCTCCCCTAAGTAGGTATTGCGCTGGGATTCTTGCACTGAGAAGCGATAGAAAGAATAGATTTCGGACATCGGATGTTTTCAATAGACGTTGCACACAGGAGCCACTTAGCAGGCTCACCTCGTAGCACGCCACTCTGGACCTTTTTTCCGCTCCTCTTCTTCTTACCGAGCGTCCACTCTTGCCCCTCTCCCTCTGCCTCGCCGTTTTCCGACCTCCACCCTCCACTTCGTGACTACAGCTCACCTGTACTCTCGTCTCGGAACTCCCTACGTCTATATAGATACCTATATACACAGGGGCACATATATACGCATCAGCTTCGCTGGCTGTGCCTTATAGAAAAGGGTAATCCCACCATCCACTTTTCGTCCCTCCGGGGATTTCGAGAACGCTTTTCCGCTCGGTCGACCACCACCGCCGACGCCACCGGCACACTCCCCAACCACCGTGGGTATGAATAAATATTAGAATTTTGCGGATAAGCCCCGTTTTACGAGGCGATACTTGTTTCCTCGACGGCGACGCCGGGCAGATCGATTGAACGATCGGTTTCTCCCTCTCTCCCTCTTATTCCCGCCGTCTCTCCTTCCGTCGCCCCGACGGCACGTTCCCCCTATCGACGCGTTATTATATTTCAGTTCACTGGCTGGAATCGTAGCCCCGGATAGTTTTATAAACGTCTTTTCCTCGTTAAATGAATGGAGAAGTATCAATCACCTCCGTGCCCCTCGTCGAAGTTTACTCGCGTTTCCTCTTTTTTTTTTTTCATTACGGGAGCCGTGTTCCCGTGGTTCGCGTTCCACTGTCGCGCTCGCAGTTCGCCTTTCCTGTTGTGTTATCGAGCGCGCCCGTCCAGATTCATCCGCTTTACAATATTTTCCATCGAGTTTCGCTGGCCGTACGACGATTTAACCCCTTCCCGCGGCCGTCGTGTTCACTTGGGAAACGCTGCCGCTCAGCTGCATACACGGCCGCGTTAAAGAGGCACGGGGAAGTGGACGCTGGGCAGAGAAGGATGAAAAGCCCCGGGAACGAGTGGACGGAGGAGGGCGGAGGCGGTGGTGGATAACCAACGGTTGGACAGGTACACGGGGTCAGCAGGAAAAAAGTGGGTGGATAGGAAAAAGGGAGAAAAAGGTGGGCACCGACAGTGCTGCACTTGACGTATGGTGCACGAGATAAGGGTACAGATTGCGCAAGACTAGGCTCCAGTTGCGGCCGCGGATCGAAGGCGGGGAAGGGGGAAAGAGGGTGAGGTCAAGACACACACCCCCGGGGCTCAGCCGCCGTGTCCAGAACTGTCAGGTAATAATATCGCTCTTTCCCTTATGCGCGTACATCCATTCCTGTAACCTATATCTGGAACAGACGAACCGTGGATAATCGATTCTTCGTGCGCAAGAATTATTGTCGCGTGGGTGTCTGACCGGTGACCCCGCGACGTTTGAATAGTCGACCGATTGTATTCGAACGCGCCCGAACGTGCCGGCAGAACGACCATTCGCGATTCGCGACAGGAATGGGTCCAACAGGAGTCGGATTAAATGGCACCGGCTAGAAAAACGGGGGTGTCCGAGGCCACTTAATCAGCCGAATCTTCGAGTCATCGGGGGTTCCTACGGGGGTAGAACGATCTGAAGGATGGCAGAGGCTAGTCCTCGGAGACAGGGAGGAACGGAGAGATATGGAGGCCGACGGCTGGAAAGAGACAACGAAAGGGAGAAAGTGTTGCAGAGGGCGGGAAAAGGGATGGAGGCTGGTGGCCGTGGGGGGGTGGAGATGCTTGGCATCGCAAAAGGGGATGCCGGAAAGACTAACACGCGCTTCTACACAGAGAAACCGACGCAGAAGTGCCGTGTACACGGCCCAGGGACGTAGCCTGCCCGCCAAGGGTCCCAGATGCGAGCAACGAGAATACATAATTACAATGTCCTCGCGCCTGCTTGGGGAGGTTCTCTCGGAGGTTAGCTAACTCCACTCGGTAATCTAGACAATGTTACCCCTGGGAACGGTACCGCGAGCAAACGTATCCGTGGAAAAGCTGAAAGGAGATTGCACGGTATATATACGGTGGCTGGGAGCTGGCTGGCTGCTGTGTTCAACTTCCACGGCGGGTAATAGCAGCGGATTTTACCGTGCAGGGATCGATCGGCTCGCCTCAGCGAGCCATAAACTTTACTCGCGTCGTTAGGAACGCGAATGGGTACGATAATCGTTCCCGAGGTTTATTTTTTGACGATTCGCACGCACGCCGGGGGCGTTACGGAGATAGAGGGGATTCATGTGTCAATGCCGCTGTAGAAAGGTATACCTAAGTAGTCAGAAGCACGTTGCGTTACGCAACGATCTTGGGCCGGCATTCTCCAGGAAGATAAGGGACGAAACGCCCGAGTTGATTTCGCTAATCTCCAGTAAATCGCGGGGAACGCGATAAAATATGGATGGGGAACGCGGTGTTCCGAGCTGATTCAGGGAATCGAGGAAAGAGTTACGTTCGACCCATTCCGAGATATCTCTTATCGGCGACTTTTTGCCGGTGAACAGTCGTTCGCGACGGGATGCGAAAGTGGAGGAATTCCAACTCGAATCTTTTTGCCGGTTCCAGTCGAAATCGAAGGCACTCTGGCCTCCCCCATCCTCCCTCTCTCGCCCCCTACCCAGAACGTAAACTCTTCGTTCCTCTGTCTGACGGGCGGAGGATTCCACTTGGACCGGGCAGAATTCACTAGACGACCATTAAGTTCAAATTGCGCGGATGAACGCGAAAAGAGAGAGAGAGAGAAAAGGAGAAAGACGGACCCGCTCCAGCCGCAATTGCACCGCAGAAAGCTCCCTGTCAGAGAGCGAAAGGGTGTGGTTTTATTCGGCGAGCGCGCCTGCTTCTTCCCTTTGTACATGTGCACGACCGAAATCGTTCCTATTCTTTCGCGGAGGACGCCAATGCCTGCAGGAACAGAGAGCGCGGAACGGTTTTCCCCCTCGCCGAGTATAAACGACTTACCGAACTCTAACGTACGACTCGTGACACCGCCCTCGTGAATAGGGCGCCCCCCGTCTGGACGAGGGCATCGAAAGTACCCCTGAAAAATTGCGTCCTCCGTCGAGTTTCCACGAGCATCCCACGGGGGGAACGAACGACCCTTGCGATTTATTTTATCGGGTCGACTCCCAGTGTATCTGTATTCCCTGGCGATGGCTCTGTACCAGGCGGGTATCATCGAGCAGACGTGTCTCTTTGCATGGGCGAAATAAAGATCTCGAATTCTACCGTGTAAATGCGATGCGTTAATGACACCGGTTACAAGAGAACGCAGTTTCCAGGTCACCCGGGCTTGTTTCACTTTCGAAAGTTCTTCTCCCTCATCTTTCCTCGCAGTATTTCGACCCCTCAGCTAACTCCAGGATTTCCAATCGCCGTGTACAACGAGCCGCAGCTCGAACACTCAGGCACACGTACGCACACTGCCGTGAAAACGAGCCCACAGTATTCCCGCAACTGTAACCAGTGGCGAGCGAAGTTCTCGGTCCTGACCGAGGAAATTCGAATTCCCGCCGGGACAATTAACAAGCTCAGTAACGCTCGCGGTAATCATATATTTGCCGTAAGCCCCCGCGTAACCGTGCTAACGTTGCTGCCGGTGCAACTGCGTTGCCCATTTGCAGAGGTGCCGTGTACGGGGCCTTCGAGAACGACCCCCGATGTACCTTCGGCAACCTGCCTCGTCCGTGTTCGGCCGTTCTGCATGTGTAATCGGCCGTTCGTGTGAGCGTTTCTTCCTATGTCCACGCGGTTCCGTGTTCCCCAGGTCCGCCCGTCTAGCTGGCACGGTGGTACGCACGCGTTTCTGACACGAGTAATGCGCCTTACTTCGTCAGACGAGGCTGGTGTGTTGTGTGTCATCCAGGTGGCCGCGACTCCCCCACTCACGTACACTTTCCCGCGTACAAAGCTCCTCTCTAAGCCCGTGCACCGCACCAGCGTGTGTCCTTGTGTCTACATCCTTAAGTCATGTTACGCGTCACTCAAGACCACGCTCCACCCTCCTGCTGACCACCATCGACCCTCGCACACTTCCTGTTCGCGTACATGCGGTTCCACGGCACCAGCTACGTGTGGGTGCGGGAACAGAAAGAGCAGAGCGAACCCGGGGGAGGAGGGGAAGCGTGGGTGAGGAACAGAGACAGACAGTACGTGCGGGTATTAAAGCTCGCCATCTGGCTTTCCCGTGACCCGGTTCTCGACTTACCGAGTTTTCGTCGTTAAGCCCCGGACTAAGCACGCGACAATCGATACCGCAGCGGTCGAGTTCACTCGGAAAAATCACCCGCCCCTCTGGATCCCTGTGATTGCCCTCCCGTGTGTGCGCCCGCGTGTGCGGAGGTGCGACTGACTCGCAGACCGATCCTTTTTCTTTCTTTCTCTCTCTCTCTCTCTCTCTCTCTCTCTCTCTCTCTCTCCGTGGAATCGCCGATGGGGTTAATACCTCGGACCAGGTAGTAATTAACTTTTTAGTCGGGCTCGCCTCGCAGGAAGCCAGGAAATTAATTGGAGAAGCCGTTGTTGTCAGACGCCGGTTTTTGCGTCAGCTTCAAAAAGTTTCGAGAAGTTTGGTTGTGCGACGGCCGGCGAAAATGCATCAGCGAATTCCGCCCGCGGGCATTAGGCGTTGTCAATGTTTCTCGATGGCTCGTCGATCGTGACTGTAGTAGCCTCGAACGGTTTTGACGCGGCTCGAACCCAGGATATCGATGTCACCGAGGAGAGCCAGCATTAACGAATCCTGTGGAATATAGCGCTATTATTCAATTTTAACTCGCCCCGCTGCACTTTGGTGTATCGACAAATCAGTCTGGGACGTAAAGGTCATCCTTGACCGTCTGAAGAAGTTACAGCCGCCAGTGGGAGTGAATTTCCTTTTCATATGGTAAAATGCTACGATCCTCAAAGCTCTCCAGATGATTCGAATGCACGGGAAACCGTTCCGTCCACTTATCGCAGCTACCGAAGAAAGTCTCTTTGTAAAATATTCATGCGACCTTGCGGGGGAAAAAATTATGCGATCCTATCGGGCCCGCGACATGTAAAAAAGATGAAGTTGGACATATCGCGTTCGGAGTCGTAGGAACCACACGTGTATCCAGATGATGTCAGTTGATAGCGTTGGCGGCTAGGTCTTCTTCAACTACACAAGGCTTTTATACTTGAAACTGGTGGAATTTGATTTTCGCACAATTTGTCGAGGAAGCTTTCAGACAGCAATCGTCACAATCCTCGTCGACTCTTCCTACTCCATAGTTTCGCAAATCAAGCGAACTTACTGCTACCCTGCTCAAGCTGGAATTTCAATATTACTAATTACCAGCAAGTGGGGCGCGAAGCCCAATCGGGCGAAACTGAACCAAAGCAGCAAAAGAAACGTCAATGGAGGGCAAAGACACACGGAGCGCGTGCACGAAGTGAAGCAAGCTCGCAGTTCGCAGCGCGGTGGTTGCACGGCGTGTATGCAAGCAAAGTGAGTTAGGGAGTAACGAGCGAGGCTGACGAGCCCAAGCCAGCCAGCAAGCCGGGGCTCGGAATACGCGAACGCGCGTTCCACATGCATGCCAGCGGCGCGCTAGCGAGCCGGCTTGCTCGCGGGATCGTGCTCTCTGCGCGTACACGTACGAGCCCCTACCGCCGGCTCCAGAACTTATCTGTGGAAGCGGGAAACGCAATAGAAGTAATAACATCCCTTATTACGACGTTACACGCGATACGGGATCGCGAGTTCGTGTTTCACGAGCGTACCGCGTCGACCGTGCACCCGTTCCCCCTGTACTTAGCTCACCTACCTTCATTCGCGCGCACACACATGCGCGGGCCAGCCCTGCATTTGCATGGCCGAATAACGTACGCGACCGCGCGGCTAGTTATCTATCCATAAATAAGCACGCGTGACAACGGCTAAGTAGCCGTGTGCGTTACGTATTTAATTCCCGCTGCTTCCTTGGCCCCTAGGATATCTTCCTAATGCGGCTTCATACGCGGATGCCGGGTAATTTGCCCCGCGAGTGTGTGCGCGCGCGATCCTGACGCGAGGTCCCCCGTAATGCTCGGCTCCCGCATACCTTTCTCGCCGCGGATGTGTGCGAATGCACTCGAGTGCACTCCGTGTTAGCCGAGCAACGCGCTGTATGTCGCTTGCTTCTCGCTTAGTCGCTGGCTCACCTGTCACGGCTGCAAACAGCATGGAGAACAGTTTCATAACGAACAATAAGTCGAACGAATTGTCGGCCAGCGCGGGGGGGGGGGGGGGGGCTCGATTCCGACGGACGATCCGGGAAATCTGCACCCGGATATGGGAAATTATCGTTCAACTACAGAAACGCAACGATTACCGCGGACACGGGGGATTTGTTAGCCAGATTCAGGCATAAACATTCGGGATGGAATTACTACAGACAGCGGAACAACGGCCGCGTGCGCGTTAACATTTCTCCAGATTATATTGTACATGGCTGCGTGCAGCTTTTACGTGTGTATTTCTAGCGGATGTAAGGAATATATGTGGCCGGGTGGCGAGGGCAGCGCGCCACACACTCGCGCCCGGGATTAATATAGTATAAAGCAAGCCGCAAATATGTATAAGTACACGGTGGAACGTTTACGTGAAATATTTGCTCGGCGCGCCGGTGCGTACGTACCGACCGCGACGCTCGCTGGCAATCGCCGCTGAAGAGGGTTGATGAATTTGTCGGGAAACGGAGGGGGGGGGGCGGGGGGAGCAAGGGCGTCGTGTTCGGGGGTGCGTTCTTCCACACCGGGAGGTCGAGATTTCGCTAGCGGGAAAACGAAGGACTACCGGCTGCTGCTGTGTGTATACACACAGCCCCGTGCAACGCGAGGAAAGGGGTGGCTTCGAACCCCCTTCAAAGGGCCCTCCGACGTTTCTGATAAAATCCACCCCGGTTCAGAGAGGGTGGCTCCTGGTGGCTTGCGCCCGTGGAAAATTCTTGCTCTCGCGCGCGGGTGCGGCTGAACAACTGTATCGACGCGTGTAATATCACCGGAGGGTACTAATTAGTTGCGCGCGCGTCGCGGCACCGAGGCTCGGAACAACAAGAGTATCGCGTCGGTGTCGGGTCGTGCGGGTGTGTTCGCCAGAGATGATTTTCCGTTTGTTTTTCCTCCCCTGGTTTTTCGTTAAGTGGTCTAGACATCTCGTTATTTCTTCGCGAATTCGTAATAATTTCCTCTCTTTCTCGGCTGCCGGCTGCTTTCGCCCAGCGTGCCCCCTGCCCCTCGGAAAAATTGTTTCAGCCCGATTGAATCTCGGTGGGACGACGAAGCTGGTCGATTTTCAGTCCATTCCCTGCAACTACGCTGAAACGGTTCCTTTTATTCGTGCCTCGTAAAAACAGCAGTTTCACGATTCTTACAAGCGCCAAGCACCCACCGCGCCGCTTCGCCCTTCGAGCCGTGGAAATTGTAAGGGCCTAGTAGAGGGATAATAAATCAGTGGACGGACGGTTATCCCCTTAGCCTTCGTAATATCGCGATATTTAGGGAGCTCTGAGCATGACAGTTTTATTGTCTATCGGGCGAGAGGTCGGGGAAGAATATTCATTCCGCGCGTATATCAGAGTCGAGGGTTCTCTTTTAACCTCTGCGCGACGTATAATAAATACCCCTCAACGTCTTCGTAGCGCGTGAGATTTACCTTGATCGGGCCAAAACGAAAATTCTCTCTGCCAGGCTATCATAAGCTTCGATTCGTTTTGGACTTAAGAAAAAGAATACGCTGGGAGCGTCGCGATCACGGAGCCCCTCGGAATACGAGAATAAGGAGGCATCGAACGAAGGGGAATAGGGGGTGTGGGAGAGAGAGAGAGAGGAAGCCAGCGGATAAATCAGTCGGAAAGCGCTTCGTTTAGCCGTGATATCGTGGTATCCTCGAGGATCTTGTTGGCGGAAGGGATTCTATTGCGTTCCAACGGCATCGAGCCGAGTAGCGTCAGCAAAGGCGCGCCTCGAATCTCGATCTACTTATTCCATTGAGGGGTGGAGGACACCCCCCCCCCTCCCCCCATCTCCTCGGCGTACTTCCCTGCGTCGCCCTGGAATTTAGAGGCAAATTTCTTTTCCGCCTTCTTCCATTACCTTCCCTCTTGCTCCCTCGAGTTCTCGCATACCCGTTTCCCTCTCTCGGATGTCTGCGATGGTCTCGCTCTATCTTAGCCGCGTTTCCCGTCGCGTTTTATTGCATCGCCGCCTCCCTCACGATCATCGATATCCGACGCAAACAGCTGTAAACTTCCATCAAGCTTCCTCGCCCCGTGCCGAGCTGCATCCGCGTTCCTCCATCCTCCGGGCCAGCCGCTTCCCTTTTTGCACACGCGTCTGAACTTGATCCACGCCGCGTCTTCTCGCGACGAATCCGCCCCGGCGCGGCGCTATCGCGTCGCGCGGAATTATTTCGAGCACGCCAGATTAGAGTTATTCGGCTGGAAGCGATTGGGTGTCGAGCGGTGATCGATGGAAATGGGACGCCTGATTGCTCCCGAAATATTCTTCCCGACGAGTCTAGCCGGAGCCGAAACGAGAATTTGGCCCTTCCTTCGACGAGCTCTGCCGCTGCTGCAACGAAATCTTGGAAAAATAATTTCCACTTTCACCTGCCAACGGTAATGGTTCCCCGAGTATTAGAATCTCGTACCTACGTTTCGTCCACGACCAAAGTACCTTAATTGGCCGGAGCTCTCTTGCCCAGCAGATTCAGGGTAATCAATTCTTTCTCTTCCTAAACGGAGTCTCTCGTGGCGGGGAATGGTAATAGCCGTTGAAGAGGATCGGTAATCTCGCTGATGAAAGAACGGCTCGCGACGCCTTGGCTATTCAAAAGCTTTAAGGAAACCTATCAATTATATTAAGTAGCTATAGAGGGACTCCCGATGCCTTGCGAGATTAGAGCAATGCACGTTATTATTTGAATAATTCGAGGGTATCCGCGGCGCGGTAATGAGGGGTCTGCATCTCGAAGGTCGAGGCGCGTCTCGGTTTCCCGGGAAGTGGATTTACTACGCTGGCCGGACGAGTTGGACAAGTCGAACGGAAGCGGAGTACGACGTCGTCCTTCGGAATGCCGGCGTTTCCAGCCACTTCGCAACACGCCGGTCTCGATTGTCGTTTTCTTGAAGCGCTCCCCCTGCAGAATTTCGCGAGGATATGTATTAATAACGCCGCAGCCCGGATTCGTAACCGCGACAGGGGAATAAAGTCGTATAAGGCTGGAGATTGTTTTATGCCAAGGAGGAGGCGTCTAATTAATTGGGCTAGTTGCGAGCGGGTAACAAAGGAAGGGAAGCGTCATCGCGCTGACGCGGTCGACGACACCCGCGCCTTTCATTATTATTGGTGTCGATGAACTTTCTAGACGCGCAATTCTTCGACCGTGGTCCAAATGAAAATTGGAAGGCGAACCGACGCTGCCTTTTCACAGCCGCCTCTCTCACTCCCGCCCCTCCCGGTCGCTCGTCTTTTGACACCGCGATGCTCGCTAGCTCCGCGGCGCCGCGACAACCGTGACAAGGAAAACGGTGTATTTTTAACGAGCAAGTCACCCGTACCAGATGCTCCTCGGATATTCTTCCTCTCGTTGGCGTCTCGACTTTGCGCGTTTCCCTTAGCCAGTTAAGAAACCTCGCGTCATGGAAAATCCGCTGTCTTGGACCTCACCTCAAGAATTTCCCCTCGTAATTTGTCATTGGACCAGTCTTCGCGTCTCGATCTCCTAGTTTGTGCGTTGTAACTTCTGCCTTGACGCTTCTACACCCTGTCGCGGTAAATTAGAAGGACCGACTGAGAAAATCAGAAACGAGAATAGGGAGAGACGGTTAGCTGTATTGGGTATGGCGCAGGAACAGTTGGGAATTCGCAATGTGTGGCTGAAAGGCGTATAAGCCGCGATATATTAGAATTTCCTGGCTTAGAACATGGTTGGTTCGCAAGCTAGACTCTCCGGAGACCGAGTCCGCGGCAACGAAAGGTGAGAGATCCCTTAACGACCTTTCTGCGGCGAGAGTGCTTCGCTGGATCGGGAAATCTTTAAATAAAACACTTTTAGCGGGTCGCTGGTTTGGCATCGATGGCCCTTCGGTGTACTTTAAGCGCTGTTCCTCGGCCTCGAAGAGAAATGAGCCCCATAAAGAAGCCCCTCGACCGTTTTCACGCGAGAAAGAGAGACTGTCCTCCCTTTTCCCCGGCACACCTTAAATCCCCGTCTTCGATACAGCTGCTGTCGGCCATGGAAATCGATTTGAATCGGAACCGGCTCCTCCACGACTCGGTTGCTTCTTCTTAATTAATTCGGGGGGGGGGGGGTGGCAGTGGCCGAATCAGTCGCACCTAGCCGCCGTTCCGCACCCTCGTCTCCACGGAGTTTTCCTACCCTTGGAGATTTACGGAAGGATTAACCGGAAAGGTAATCTATTAATTCAGCTCGTGAAGGTCTGAGCGGTTGGGTGAGAAATTGAACGTTACTCCATGGCCGCCCAGAGTGGTCGATGCTTTTTGTCACGCGAATGTCCGTGCGTGGAGGTTTGCTTCGCATCCCATTCTGCTTCCTCAGATTACTGGCGCGCGTGGGTGAGGGGGAAAAGGATCGATCTGTTTGTTATGAAACCTTGAGCAAAGGTACCCCGCCATGATCATTGGCGTTTCATGGAACCAGGGGACGTAGAATTCCTGCCACGCGTTAGATGAAAATCGCCCTAGGATCTGCATATCGCGCGCGCGCCATCCCTTCGATCAAATCTCGCGAATCAGCCTTCGAAACGATTCCCCCTTCGCGACCCCGTTCACCATCGCAATTTCGAGTGCCTCCTCTCGAGATGATTCCGCTCTCTCGGCTTCGGCGCTCATCGAGCCGACATCTAATCCATAAGCAACCGTGCGTAACGGAGTTGTGGGACGCGATAATAACCTGTGACGCGGCAATTAAATTCCGTGCAATCGTTTAGTGGCCCCATAAATCTTTCTTCCGGCGTTATAGAAGGGAAAAGAAGAGGCTGGAAAGGGGTGCGAGCGGGGCAGCCTTAAATCCGTTAATGGGTTTACAAACGTGTGAAGCCCGCGGAGACGGCCGCCAGACCGTCGAAACATATTTTCTTGGGCGTCGAATGATTTGTGGCGGCGAAAATAGGCGGGCATGGAAAAGCGACGGCGGCCTCATCGGTCCAAACACGTTTCTCGCCCCCTCGTCCCGTGTATCGTCGGTGATTTGTCACACGATATAAATCCCGGGGAATTTGGAAGCACTTCGGGAAGCTCCAGTATGTGGACAGTGGAATTAATGATTCGAGTCTCATCGGGAGATACGGGTAGCTGGATGCTTAACGTTTGCCGCTTCAATGTTATCTAGCGGGACGCTTGCTCGTTACATTAACCCCTCCCTTTTTAACTTCATACTTCATACAAGTGGAATATTGGATACTGATGGCTACTAGAGAACAAAGCTGCGCGCACTCCTTTGTTTCGAGTATTGTAAGCTGTAAACGGGTCGGGACGAGGGAATATTGCTGTGATATAAAAAAGGATCGTTATCCCGGAGGGTTCATCAGTCTAGAAGTAGCTTTCTGGAATATCGGCGTTAAAGTTTACAACTCTTGTTCGCCGGCTCTCCCAGCGAGCACCACTTCCAACAAATCGTTCGTCGACAGGTTATACACACGTCAATTACCTGGTTGAGGGGAAAGGGGCCGTCGTGACGGTGGCATCGATCGTGGAAAGAAAAAGGAAGCACGATTCTGCGATTGTCTGAAAATGGAGGGAAATTACAGTCGTGGCGGATGGGGTGGGGTCGTTGGGGAACGAGAACGGGAGACACTTTATCTGCATTTTGCATCGGCGAGCCCGGCATCGACTTCGTACGCGGCCGGCCAATTGACCATTGCTCGCGAGGCGAATCGCAAATGAAAGAGGGTAGGCAAAGGAGACCCGACAATTTCGTTGTTGCCTTTTTCTTCGTTCCACGGAAAACCCATTATCCGCGGCGCCAGTCTACATGCTCGCCCCGGTGCGAAGAAAGCGGCGAGGATGGCTCGCGGTAACGGTGACCGTTCGGTAACTGGGAACGAATCAAAACGGGGCACTCTCTCGCGGTCGATACCCGATTGCAGCCGGAAATTGCGCCCTCAGCCCCTGTCTTGCTGCATCGTATCCGATTCTTCTAATCCCGTTAATCCAGGGATGCTCGTGGATCACCGCGATCCGCGATTAAAGCGGCTCTCGAATGGCCCCCCGCCCCCTGGCTGGGTCTTTATCGTTCCTCGCATCGTTCGCGAACGATCGCGTGTCGGCGAGTCCTTTTCGCGAATCACCCGAACGAAATTCCCCGCTGGCGGTGCCGCGCGCAAGCGGGCGGCTGATATCGACGCAAAGCGCGAAGAAAACGAGGGGGTTGGTCGGAGAAAAAGCGCTGAGTAAACGCGGCGTGTACGCGGGCTGGGAATGAAAGACGCGTGCACAGTGCTCACACGGCCATGGCGGAAAATAGCGGGCACGCGTGCGCCCGTCACTTATCAACGCTCGATAAAACGGCGGGCGGGGGTGGGGGGGGGGGGGGGGGGGGGCAAATAAAAAAAGGAGGGTCGGAGAGAGGAGAGAAGTGGCGATAACACGGTGTGCAATTCCTTCTCGGCCGCGTGCACAGATTCTCCGTGCACAGGTCGGGCTCTCTTTCTCTCGCGGCCCTCTCTGGCGCGGGACCGCCGTCCCGCGCATTGTTGATGTTTCAAGATAAATACCAGATACAGACTACAATGCGACCCCCGTCTGTACTTTGTAGGTAATTAATTACCAGCCATTGTCCGTCACCGGCAGTAACGTATACGTTATATCAGCGAGCCGTCAACGGTCGTCGCCGGCGCTATCGCGCCACGAGATTCCATTGTCCTTAACTATTATTCCCGCCGGTGGCAATACCGTACATGGGCCCGATGATAATGCTCGCGACCGGATCGAAATCACCGGGAGCAACATTCCTGCGCCGTTCCGTCCTCCTCTACTTTCTTCGTGCCCCCCCTGTCGACGTCGGTGGAATCGCGGAGCCGCAACGCGACGCGGCGCGACGCCTCCCGTTGCCCCGCGGTCGCCTTCGATAAAATAACTAACGCTATTGCGCCAGGCACGCCGATGGATTTCCCATTGTATCCGCGTTAGAAGGGGAAATACGAGAAGAAAGGCACCGGGGTCCCGTTGGTATTTCACCCGGCCAGGAATTCTTCGGCAAATTTACGAACGATCTCGATAGAGAGACAATGGGCGCCTTCCGATTATCTGTTGGCGCAGTGGGGGTGCGATTGGCGGGGTTGTTGCGGGAAAGGAGGCGGCTCTTTCCTTTATTATTACAGAAGTTAACGATTGAATAGTGTAACGAAGATGTTCTCGTCTGCTCTCTTGGGATTTTTACGAGAGTACCGACGCCGAGGATCTCACCGTCGGTGAATAAATCGCAGAAGCGCAATTTCTAGGGGCAATCGCTGGCCCTCGATAAGAAAGGGCCGGAAGCATTAGGGGGGAACGTATTCACGGCACTGTCCCGGAAGTGTTCGGTAAGAGGAACATCTGTAACCGCGGCCGAAGGTCGGAAATTCCCTGTGCATTGCCGGCCAATCGTCTGTGCAGCGTGGAAACTCGTCGCCTGCTCGCCTAATGCATCGATGCACGGCCGTAATGCAGCCGTGTTTCGTGCGAGGCGAGTGTGCGGCTGGCACCTTTTCCGCCTCCTTCGTCTCCTACGACTTCCTCGCCCTTTCCTGCCGCCGCCGTTACACCGTTACCGCAACCTCGATGCACGAATGGTCGGATTGAAATCAGACTCCCTGTGAAAAACGCCTTGGCAGAAGGTGGATGGCGAGAATGCGCGGTTCCCTCGTTCCATCTGTCTCGGATAAGTCTACGTGGGATTTTGGGTGTCGAGTTCCTCCGTTATCTTCGCACGCCGACGATGAGAATAAATTTCTATGATCAGATTTATATTATTTATATCGAATATACTTATATTCGGATTTCCTCTAAGAAACCACCTCCGAAAGAAGCGCGAAATGGAAAGGGCAACGTTCGATCAGCTCCTCTTTCCGTCTCCGTGGCGAGTTCGTGACCGCGTCGGCCGTTGGTGCAACGTTCCGCGAGAACACCACCGAACGGGCAGCAAAGGAGAGGAGAGAGGAGACGTACGTTACCGGCAGCCCTGTTTTACATGGCCGATTGCATCTCCTTTCCATGCGCCACGGCGACACGCGTTCCCGTTCCCCTCGGCTAGCCGCGGCTGCACGGGCGCACGAACGGGGGACGATTTTCTAGCGGCCGCGCGCGCGATCTTGAAGGGCCCGCCGATCGCATCCCCCGATCTAGCGCGGCACAATTAGGATGCCCTTAAAGGGAGCCCCGCGGAACAGCTACGCGGCGTTATGTACCTACCGGTTTCCGGCACCGTGCGCGGATTACGAATGGAATGCGATTCTGTCGGTCGGCTTGCCCTCCGTACGGCTACCGAGCCCGATTCCGCCGGTCCCCGCGCCGTAATATTGGTATCTTGACGAGCAATTTCTCCGAGGTTAACGCGAGGAGAAGTTCATCGACTAAGCGCAAATTAATAGACGCTTCCGAACGGTGCTTGGTTAGCGTGTTGTATGATATTGCAGCTGACAATTAAATCTCTAGCTAATTGTAGCACAGCCGGGATAACTTTGAAAATGATTACTTTGAATGAGAAATAGTAGCATGCCGTCGAGTGCAGGTCGTATTATAACAATTAATTTGATGAAACGCAGCTAGAACAGTCGTCGAACAATTTCGACAGCTCGAAGAAGCCGCATGTAACGAGTGACCCTCGAATGTACACGGGGTGGCTTTTAACGAGTTTAATCGAGTAGCGCGGGCTCGCTGTACCGTAATTGAATCCGCAGAAGATAGCATGTGATTGCAGTAAAATTAATTAATAAATTGCCAACTGCTCTGAGAAGGTAGGAAAATTTCGGCACGCTGTATCGACCGGGCGAATCCTGAATGCGTACTTGCTAAACTCCGTTCGCACGAGTAACGTGCACACGACACAAGGGTGAACGTAATCGCGCAGTCGCGCTCAATGCGATCGTTTCGGCCGGCCGAAGAGCACGACAATTCCCAAATTGATTCGTCCCTTTCGAGTATTCCGACATCGTCCTCCGTCGAAGCTCTCGCCGGTTAAAGGGTATCGACCTGGGTGGCGCGAACGAGTCCCGACGGAGATTCATTAACGCTTCGCCCGTGTCCCGCTTAAGTACTCCAATCGCGAAGCCACTCAGGAACGATTCCACGTACGAAGGGCGAGGGACAGAGTGGAAGACGGAAGGGCGAACCACTTGGAGGTCTGTGGATCGAGTAGTCCAAGTCTGGCTGGAAACTCCAGCTCTCGGGACGAGAGTATCCCCGAACTACCCCGACGGGGATGAGAGCCGGAGAAGAAGAGCGAGTGGATAGGGACGCTGGCCCGAGAGTCCTGATAATTGTGACACTCGCGTCGCGTCGTCTCGATGCGCCCCCGCGTCTTATTAAGTAGTCCTGGGGTCGGAGGAGCGTAGCCTAGCATCGATTTCGTGGCAAGCTTGCCTCCGAGCCCCGCCGGGAATCGGAACGAGCCCACCCGCTACCTCTTACCACAAATCATTTCCTCGCGACACCGCCACCCTCCCCACCCCTCACCCCCCCCCCATCCTCCACTCGACGCCGACGTCGACATCAACGGGGATTGTGTACAAAGAGCCCCGACGACGCCTTATTCCCCATTCTTCCCCCGTCCCCCAGACATCCGTGGGCACCGTTGACAACGTCGAAGAAAAAGTAGCTTCCAGTGAAATGTTTTGCTCGTGAATCATAATTCCGCGGCACGTCGCGCGGCCTCCTTCCATCGAACACGTTAAAGGCGGGGGTGGTGGTCCGTGACAGCTGGGGTGGCGGGATCGGTTTCCGAGCCGTTCGTCTGGAAGCTTCGGTTACCCAAGCGACTGTCACTCCGTCGAATAACGTTTAACTCGGTTAAAGACGGGGGATCAAGGGAAAGGAAGGTGGAGTACTTTTCCCGTGGAAATCGGGAAACGAGGACTCTCTCCTCCTCGAGGATTCGCCGCCTGTCAAAGAAGTTTTCGGGTTCGTCGCTGGAATCGAATGTAATATTCAAATATTTAAATGGACGTGTTCCGCTCGAATTGAGCAGACGGCTCCTTTGGAGATGGTGTCTGCGTTACGACGCATAGAGCATGCATCCCCGCATGCTTCGAAATTTCGCAAACGTGATCGATGTCGGTGTTACGGTGCCACGGCCCGCCCGTACCTCGGGCAACGCCGCAGCTCTTCATTCGTGGCAATACACGGCCCCAGAAGGATCGCCTTGTTCTGAAAATAAGACTGCCCTCCCCTTATTTATTCGCGGAAAAGGGAGCCGTTGACGTGCACCGACAACTTTCATCCCTCGCAACGAGCCATAAATATATACTCTCGTCTCGTAAATTGACCGTCAGCCAGAGAGGAACAAGGACTATTATAGAGGACGGGGGATAGAGTGAGACTGGTACATTTCTATATTACATTTGCCTGGTCCCTCATCCTTCTTCTCTCCGCAGGTTCCTCTTCCTTCGGCTAGAGCACTCCGGCTCTCGTTTTACAATCGGTACCCGCTGCAGGCCGATACTGCATTTTATTCCAGGAGGGTGGCCCGGCGGCCCGAGGGGTGAGCAGGCAATTTTATTGGATGTGACACTAACGCTCTCTTCCCTCCGTGCGAGCCCCTCGATCCTTCGTTTGGCCACCTCTTTCTCTCCCTTCCCCTCGCCCTCTCCCCCCTCCCCAACCCCGCACTTGCTACCCCCTTGATTTCCACTCGGCCCCTCTTTCTCGTTTGCTCTCATTCGGACAGAAAGGGGCTTCAAATGGCTGCAATATCCGCGTGTATTGACTCCTGGAATTGGGAAGACCTTCTCGTGTCCGGGAACTGTCCCGACCTCGTCTCCTCCTGTCCCGTCTGTCGGTAACCAAACGCTACCCTCTTTATTCGCCTCCTCTCCCAGCGCCTACGCTTTTTTTCCCCCTTTCTTCCTCCTCCATCGTTCCGGCTGGCTTCTCACGGCCCCGTTCGCCCGACTGTCCGTGGGTAGCTCGTGCGTCATTAGCTCGCGTTTTGCGAGGGATCGGGAGAGGGCGATTACCACCCCTCTACCAGCCTGCCTGAGATTTCGCGCGCGCCCACGGGCCCTGTCAACCCCCGTTGAAAAAGCGATCTCCTTGACACGCCCCTTCTCCTTGGCCAAGGCCCTCCACCGGACGCAACCTGAACGCGAGAAGAAATTACGATTCCTCCCCTTGTTTGCCTTTCCTTCGAGGGGCTTCTTCTCCGGAATAACGTCGCTCCCTCGTCCACGGTGTACCCCGGCGCGAAATGGATGTCGAAATCCATCCAAGTACCGCGTCACGATCGCGGCGATCGAATAGGAATCAAGGGTCTAGTAGGAATCCCCCAAGGGTTGTTCGTGGCTGAGTTTCTCTATCGGAGAGGATGATTTTTTCACGGTAAATACAAGATTTTTGTGTGATCATCAGTGCTTCCTTCTGTTACACAACATCCCTTCTGTCAGCTTTACGGTCGCCATATCTTAGGAAAAAAGGCTTTCGCGGGAGTTTCGCGCGGTTGGACCAGCGCCAGACGACCCAGTGCCGCGCTGCAGGCGAACCGTGATAAATCAATTTGAAGATGCGTCGACGTCGGTACAGAAATAATTGGATGGATCGCCACTCGACCCGCTGGTCGCTATAAATCATGAATTTTTAACCCGTTCGACGATTTCCGTGGGGCTGGAAAATTTTCTCGACCTAGCCACTGCTAAACTGCCTCCGTTCGTGCTAAACGAACGTTAATATTAAAAAGTTTGACGGAACGTCGTATACTTGACATTGCCATCGACAAACTTCGTCCGCAAGCTCTGCTGTTGATCCCAGTCGCGCACCGAAACTGGTCCCAAAAAATCGCGCGGCAACTAGAGCAACAAGAGGGGGCGGGTAGTCGCGACGAACGGATAATGCGCCCCGGATTCTATCGATAGGGGGCGACATTAAGCCGAAGATCTTAAGCGTGGGCTGTCATGCAGCGCACGGAAGCGTACGTCCGTGTCCCAGCGTGATCGGTTATCAGCGTGGCGTGATTTACAGGGTCCCTTTACGCGGCCCGGTCGAAGAACCGTCGCGGTTCCCCCGTTGCTCCGGACGAAAGTCAAAGGAGCACTTAGCCGTCATTGCCGGACGATAAATCAAAGACGAAAGCGACGCACGTTGCCTCCGACGTCGCGCGTTCACGGTCTCGCCCGTGTACGCGGCCGCGGGACGGAATGGAATTATCGTTCCCGTGTGGCCAGGACGCACACGTATTACAGACACCGGGGTGGATACAGGCGGGCGGGACACGGGGACCACGGGGACAAAGTGGCGCGGAGGGGTTTGGGGGGGAATGTCTTCTTGACTGACTGCACGGTGCTCTTGGCAAAAATACGAACAAGAACGGGGCCTCGGCAGTCATCGTTTAAAGTATTGCCTGCGATTTATCATTGGTCACATTAATGGCCCCGGAATTCCGTGTATTCCATTTGTATCTGTCCCCCTTCCGCCCTCTCGGCCGGCGAGGTGGAACTCTAACCTCGTGCCAAAAGAAACGGACCTCTTCGATCACCCTGCCTCGTGGCAAAGGCGACCAGACGCTGGAGAAGAGAGTCGCGAGGGGTTATTAATTCGGGGAAGCGACGAGGCCGCTCGATGTCCTCTTTCGACGTTTCCCCGTTCCTCCACCCTCGACAAGGAGGCAGAGGGTTCCCTTTGTCGAAATTTGATTTATACTCATTCGCGGGACGGGGAGAAGAATCATGGTGACGAGCGAGGAAACACCGTTATATCGACTAATTCGGTTTTAGCAAAGGAAAGACGACGACGATGAAAGGGGGATCGATGCTGAAAGCGGAGCATCGAGTCCCAGTGACCCCCCGACACGGCGAGCCATCAAATTTTCCTGTGGCAACATGATTAATTTACTCCGGCCGCGCCGGGAACCGAAATTCCTCGGGACAGCCTGCAACCTCCCCCGCGTCTAAATTGCATTTGGCACCCAACAGGAGCCGCTATCAGATCGAAGCGAACGTACGCCGGCCTTGCCCGGATTTTCTATCGGCCGATTCGCCGGCGAACTCGGACACGAGCCGGGAAACGAACGTGCGGGAATATACACAACGGGATTCTGATTCTGCTCGAGGTGAAATCGAGCAGCTTCCAGACCATCTGTCCATTTCCTCGGAGAGTGCTCCCGTTCGCCTCGGGGAGCCAGGCCACTGTGCGCCGTACCGGCTGCTGCTCCGAATCGAAGCCAGGTCAAACCTCTGCTCTCTCTCTCTATATATATATATATATATCTCTTTCTCCCCCGTCTATCCTCCTTCCATTTTCTTCGTTTTCCTCGTTTTTCCTCTCCCTCCCTTCCTCTCTCCTTTTCTGGCCTCCCTATGCACCATCGACAGGAGACCAGCCATCCAGGCGAAAGATCGGGGGAAAAATTCGGCGATCATTTCGCTCACGGACCACTTTGCCCCTCTGTTTCTGCACCGCTATTTTTCCTGCTCTTCCACGAACAGGTACCTTTGCCTCTGGCCTCGTATTTCCTCTATTTTCCTGCCCCGCCAGCAGCTCGCATCTTTGGCAGCGTTCGAAACGTCGAAACTGCAGCCTTGCGGCGAATTTTCGCCGTCCTCGCAATCCCATCAGAGTCGCCGTTCCCTGGTGACGTTGCGCGCTCTGCTCGTCCGTCCCGTGCACCGTGGAATCGTCGGTATATCGCAAAACGGCTGGAGAACGGCCGACGGGGAACGGCGTGAAACGAGAACGGAGCGTAATCGGCGTGTTCGAGACGAGATTATCGTAAGCTTTCCCGTCCGATCGTTCCGATCGCCTGTTCCAACCCCCGTCTATGGATGGACTGCTCATTTCACGCGATGAAAGCGGCATTCACCTGAAGGGAATCCGGGCTTGGTCGGGCTTCAAAGAGAGAGGAGCGCCCCGGGGATCGGACGAATTTAACCAGCGGTCGAGGCCGTTGATTCAAATGGGAATCGAAATTGAGTCCTCTGAAAGAAAATTAACGATTCAGAGGCTTCGCCCGTTAAACGGAACGGCGCGCGTGCGGAATCGACGCTTGAAGCCCTTTGCCTCGGATCGTTAAGTAACTAATCTCTGTTAACCGAGAGTAGGTACGCCAAAGGAATCTCCTTTGCGCATTTATTTCCTCCGGGAAGGGTTCGGCTGCAGGTGGCACTAGTTAAAATGCACGGAATTAAGTCGAGAAAACCGAAAAGAATCGGCAACACGAAACCTTAACGCGAAGGAGCCACGTGCTCGCAAGGGCGCCGTCAAGGAGGAATGAGGAAGTTGTAAAGGAGCGCCGCGAGGTGGTCGAACTCTCGCGGCCGAATAATTGCAAAACGCTGCGGTGCATTTCGATCTTTTAACGGTTAATTCGAACGGCAAAAGCTCGCAGGGGAACTGCCTGTCCTCCAATCGGAGGACACGCTCGGCCCTTGGTCCCCTTGTGGCGCGCGCTTTATCTGGCCGCTGCTGCTTTACGGGCAAATAAAGTAGAAAGCCGCAAAAAATGGCGTTGCCTCGCCTCTTTTACGGTACACTCGCGTTCCTGATCCACTCCGAGGCTATACGCGACGCTTCTGATGCTCCTCTGCAGGACATGGGATGGGTGCGTGTGCACCCATACAGGCGTCTTCAAGGGGGGAGACACGTCAGCGACAATCGACTTCGCCGTGCGGTTTTTCGAGGCGCGCGTGACCGGGGCGGCTACGTGGCGAGCTTAATTTATGCCCCTTAAAAATGCAAATACCGACGATCTGTCTTCGAGAGTCGTTCCCGGTTCGACGTAGCCCGCCGATCATCCTTGACGGAGAGCTGGCCGGCCTGGAAAAGGTTCGACCTCGGGGAAAGCATCGACAAAGGACCAGGGAATTTCTTTAATTAATCCCCGCCGCCTTGTCGACTTCTTGCCGGGCGAGCAGGTCGATCCCTTTCTCCGAGTGAGTCGCCACCATCTCTCGGTACCCCTTTGAGCTCCATCTGCCCACCTAGGTGGTCCAGACGCGTGCGGCAAGAGCAGAGGGTCATTTTTTAAAGGAGTTTTCGATTCACGGGGCAGCGATCCGCGCGAGCTTTTATCCTTCATTACGCCCGGTTATTCGTCCTCGAGCGTGCCACCGCTGTTCGCAGGAGTCGAGCTTCCCCGGAGCAGGGGGCCAACCACTTGAACGGCGCACGAGTAGGATCCTCTGCATCGCGTGGAATTTTATTGTCGCGAACAGCGAAACGCCTGGCGTTCAGAGAAACGAATGGATCGTGATAAGGGGAAACGTGCTTCAATTCGCGGACAAAGCTGGAGGGCGGCCACGCGGACGGGCGACGCTGGCGTCGCGACGTCTGTCTTAATCTGTGGTCGCGGTTGGATAATTAATAGCCCGCTTGGCACCTCTTGTGTCAACAGACGACTTCGATTCAATGTATTTTTAATACGTGCGGTCGTTGCCGCGAAGTTCGAGTCACTCGAAATAAAGAATTAAAGGTGGAAGAGGACAAATGGCGGGGAAGCGCACACACGGGGTTAAAGTCAGATTAAATATTAATCCTTTAAGTGGAGTGCGACTCTTCGAGAGGTAACTGTGAATTTTTCTAATTGCTCACAGAGAAACGGCTCTTCCCTTTCGCGCCAAGTAACGCGCACCGAACTTTTCATTATCTCTTCCTTCTGTACGGGAAATATTAATCGAAATTGAACTGTGACTCGTAAATTTATGTAACACGAAAGTTACGGCGAGGGAGGGATATTGGACGTCGGGGAACAAGTGGAATGAAGGCGGGTTGCCGGAAGATATTGGTAGAAACATAATTTTGAGTCCTCCGTCGCGACGGTAACTGTTTAATTATGTAATCGCGAATTTACATAATTGGCCGCGTCGCGCGCTTCTTCCATCCCCCGCCGACGGGAACTAACCGCCCGCAGAAGAAATACTAAAACAGAATTTTCATTCGAACCTGCGTCAACCGCCATCGTTCCGCCGCAGTTTTTGGCGTCCCATAGGAAACGTGGCGTCGCACTTTGATCCTGCCGAGGGTTCCCTGCTTTTTACCAACGACGCCATAAATTAGCGTGCACGAGGCAATCCGCGGCGACCAGCGCTGGGCATCTTGTTAGTCATTGAAACAGCAGCGCCGCGAAGTAAGCGAAATTACGGACAATTTATAATTGCACGGCGTGCAGCGCGTAAAGGGCTCGAGTGCGGGCGAGGGAAAGCTGGAGGGAAAAAGGGAACGAGGAGCGGGCGCCAGTTGTTTCCCAACGAGAACGAAATTACAAGTGTTACCCTCGCGATGTGAACTCAACGGGCATCGAAATTATTCCTCGCTCTCGTAGACGCTCCCCTCGTCTTTTCATTAATTCTCACAGCTCCCTGATCCCCTCTACTGCTGCCTGCGATGCCACTAATTATTTAAAAAAAAAAAAAGGAGAGGAAAAGGGGAAGAATTTTCATTACTGGATACTTACAGAGTTGCGTAGAATCGTGCTGTATTTAGGACACCTATTAGGCTACGAATTCTAGGTCCACGGTTTCTTCTACCCTGCCATCAGACCGCTTATAAATCCTGAACTCCGGCCGCGTCAGGTATAGAGCAGGATTCGCCGATCCCCCGAAGCAATAACCAAAAGTGTGAACACGGCAATCGTAGGCAGTACCCCTGAGCGAGCCTGAAAAGCCGCTACGCCCGAGTCGAGTGAAGTTTAAAGAGACCCCCGAATCCCTTCAGATATTCGACCAATAACGTGCCACGGCTACCGTGTCCGGCCTCGTATTCCGGCAGGCAAAGAAATTGAGGGAGGAATCTTTATCGATGGCCCCAAGTTGCGCTGTGTGCAGCTCGTGTGTACCTCGAGTCCGGTCCTCCCGTTCGTTTGAAAAGCAATACAAACGCCTCGGGCTGGCTAGGACGACGCTTCTCCTCTTAGGAAGGAGGACCTCGATTCGGCCGTGCCTGGGCGGAGAGACGCGAAAAGGGAAATCGAAAGAAACAGATAGAAGGCAGATCGTGCTCCGACCGCCTCATAAAATGCCGCAATTTCCGGCGGCTATTGCAAACCGAGGGAACGGTCTCCAGTCAACTTAGCCTGCCGCGTATTTTAAATCGCGACACTGTTCCACGCTACCTCCCGTCTACCTCGCGACTACTTTCAGAATGTTTGAAACCGACTTCCCATCGCCGATTTATCCCCCCTTTCTCCCGCGCTCGCTGTTGCTCCATGTTTTCCCCCGTAAACGGTTTCCGTCGAAATTTCCTCCGCCTAGAAGATGAACTGCGCCGTGTTTGGAGAACCTAGCCGAGAGCAACGCGACCAGCGAACAGGCTTCCCTTTGGTCACGTACTCTCAAGTGGCTACTCATCTTTGGACAGAGTTTTCTTTCCTGCCCGCCGAGACAGTGCGCCCCGGAAATACAAAGCGAAGCTTTCAGCCGGTGTGTTTTTCTTCGTTATTAAGTTGGAGGCGGTGATCTCGAGTTTCCATCCGTGACAGTCAGGAGACCTACACTTATATACCTACGCTCTTCGAGTTCGCGCGATTTAAACTTCCGTCTCAAGCCCCAGATATCTGACGTTAATGAAGAAGGGGGTGGGGGGAGCTTCTCTTCTGCTAGTTCTTCCACCCTCGCGTCGGGGCCACCCTCCGTCTTCCGTGATTCCGAGTGTTCCTCGATCAACTGTCGGGCGGGCTCAGCGTTTTCGGTACTCCAATTAATCGAGGGGGTCACGGATCAGCCCGTCGTTATCTCTCGTTCGATTCCTTACCCATCCGCGTCTCGCCATTTTCCTCCCGCTGGTATCCGACGCGAGCCGTCTTCCCCCTTTCACGGAGCGACCGCTGCCGCTCGAAGCGAGCACGGGACTTAATGTCGTAATTAAAATGCACATGGTAAGCTGCCGCCACGCCGTTGTCCCGCGGCAACGAGTAAACGACGCGAGCGTTCCCGCGAGGAGAGCGCAACGGAGGAGAGGACCGACCAGAGCGCCTGCCGGTTCGAGGGAAAAGCCGAGAGAACCCAGAGGCGACCATCTAATACCCTCCGCTCGTGGGCCGCCCCTCGAGAAATATTATAATGCTCGGGCGTATTTGTCCCCGCGCAACGTCAGCCCGCCAAATGAAAGGGATCAAACACGCGCAGGACGAGCGAGTCCCTGAAAGCCCTGTCAAAGGAGGCCTGTCAAAGGCGCGGGCTGCCCGTCGCGCCGCGCATTCTCCCGCCGCTGGAATCGTAACGTGTAATTAAACGATTTCTCCGTGACGATTAAACTAGTCGTCGCTGACGGAACGGCGAGGGAATTCAGCGTGCACTGGAACGGTCTCGGGGTAACGAGGAGCTCGCGTGAAATATCGTAATGCCCCCTGACCATTTGTTCGCGGGCTGCGCGACTGTTTCGCGGCGAGGGAAATTCCTGGAGGACTCGCGTCGCGGCCGTCCAACAATGTAAGACCGTTCCCCATCGCGGGCGACTATTAGAGAGCCGGGAGGCTGTTTTTAATTTCGCGAAAAGTCACCGAGTCGCTCGAAGGTCTGCCAGTTCCTCGAAGCGCTTCCGCTTGGAGCTTGTCGAGGAGGCGACGCCACGGTAGGAGACTGTTGTTTGCCCGAATGTAACAGCCCTGGATTTCCGTGATGGGGGAGTTCTCGCCCCGGGTTGGCTCGCGTGACACACTTTTCCACGCTCCTTTGACACGGGCCTGCGTTTCTGTAGATCGCTGCGCGGATAACGACACTCTCTCGCCGCGCCCGTTCCACGGCTTTCTACGGCCTACGCTTTTAGGAACTCATTTCGCGCAGCTCGTGATACTCGTTCCATTAATAACCGAGCTTTATTCCCGCGAAACACAACGTGTCACCTGAATAGTTGATAAATCGAATCCAGGATCTGTCTTTCGACCACAGTTCCTCTGCTAATATAATCACATCTACTGCCTTTCGTGTTTGACCCATTTTCGGTCTACATTCGCCCTGGCAAACTCAACCGCGAGTTTGTGAATGCTAAAAATGGGTGGCATAGCTGTGGCGACGATCAAGCGACTTAGGTATTTCTAACTTCACCGCGGTAAATGACATTTCCTCCTTATATCTCATACGTACTTCTCTGAATTCCCCTTATAAAATCGACGTCGTTATTTTCACACTATATTTATCAATTTGACCGTTTAAGCTTGGACAGATATTTTGTTCATTACCAACATGCTCGAGATGGTATCACTGTGACTCGAATGGTAGAAATAGAGACAGGCAAGATGAGGCTGGTTCGGAACGTCTTTTGATAGCTCGGGCGAATTCACCATTGCTTCGCTCCGCGTCCCTTCGCCCTTCGTATTTCCCGTGCGTCGGAGCGCGCGCACGAACGCGCACCGGCTGGCTAGTTGGTGAAAATTGATACTCAATTTAAACTCCTTATATAACAGGATGCACGTACTCGTAGCCCGACTACCCGGTAGGTACGAGTCACGTACGGATATGAAGGTGAAAGGAGACCATGATAGACGAACAGGAAGAGAGCCGAACAAAGACCCCGTGGCGGCTGTGCGAGCCAGACAGAGACAGGCCCCGTGGATGTGTTGACTCGGGGAGAGGATGAAAACGCAATCGATCTCTCATCTATTGTATTACCCGATCACGTTTTACGCGCGCTCATCTCCATCGATCCTTTATCTCTCTCCCATAGCCATCCGAACCTTCTCCCCCTGCTTCTATCCCCGACCACTGCATCGATAACCATACGCGGAAGGAGCGAGCAAGAGAGAGAGAGAGAGAGAGAGAGAGAGAGAGAGAGAGAGTGAGCGAGGGCCAGGGGGTGACAAGACCGTCCATGGTTCGTGAGACAGCGTGGCGGGTTCTAATGGTCTTTCGCTACGTGACTGGAAATCTTGTCCAATTTACGATTACACATTACGTGACAACAACGGCTACAAATCTAACCGCAGCGGGCGGCCACGGGTGTGTGGGGTTTGACGGGAACGCGAGGATGATTATAACGTCCCCGTGAACGGCGCACGTTCGCGCGCTGGAATCGCGAGCAGCGGCCTCGCGATCAAAGCGATTCGCCTTCGGTATCGGCAACTCCCGCGCCTCCAGCGATCCCGAACCTGAGCATTCCTCCTCGATCTTTTCCCGATACCGTTCGTCCCCGCGAAGGCGACGGGCAGCAGGCATGCCTCCCGATGGTTCTTCAACCTGGATGCTCCTCGCGTTTTCGTGGTTCGTCGAAACCGCTCGCGACGTAAGGATGACAGAGAGGTGGGATGGGGGAGCGCAGCTCGTGCTCGAACCGCCCGGTGCTTCGAACGGACTTCCCGTACGTGACTGGAAATCTTGGCCAGTTTACGATTACCCATTACCCCGAGAGGGGACCACAAGCTACGAGCGTGAAATGCAACACGTCCCAAGCTCTCGACTCGTGCCCGCGACGAAGACCAAGGGAAGCCCACGTTGTTACGAGACGAAACACCATCGACGAAGAGGAGACGGTCGCCCAGAACTCTCCAGCCGGCGATTTCGATGCCGGAAGTTCCTCCGTGCCCTTCCGTCGCGCGCGCTCTTCCTCCGCGCTCACTCTGAATGCCTGAGTTTCGCCTGAATTGTGGGAACGCCGTGAGGCGCATTAAACGACGACCAGCGTATTTATCGTACCCACGACGACAGTTCCACGGAATTTGATAGTTGGACGGTTTTTACTCTGGTCCCCTGGGGATTCCCTCCCCCCCCCCCGCCCCTTGGCCTTTTTAGCGTGACGTTCCACGCTCGCATCTTCCGCGGCATTGGGAATCGCGGCTCCGTTGCCCGTGAAATTGAATAACCTACCCGCAGGTAATGCTTCCTTTCATTTCTTTTTCATCCTCTTTACGTCAGCGAGCAAGGAGTTGCCAAGCTCCTCGTACATTCGCTTTATTATACAATTTAATTTTTCCCTTACTGTTCAATTAAGTTGCTCTTTTGACGCAAGGGCGTTGATCGACGGGGCCGTTTCGCGATTCGTGTCCGAGGTGTGACGATATTGCGTCAGGAGTTTTCGCGGCCTCGCGCGAAGTGCAACAAAATCCGATACGCCGTGAAAAGAGGGACAAGGAGGAGGAAAAAGCATCCGTCCACTTTGACGATGATGTCGAGTTACAGCGGGGGCTGGAATATTTCACAATTCCGCGCTCGGTTTCGGTGGCTGCCAATAAATTCGCCGGCGCGGGTCACTTTTTTTCGTCCCCATTTTCGACTCCCCCGTTCTCTTTTTTTCGCGAAATTTCACAATCCGCTGGCGGCTGATACGCCGCCGGCCGGGCAATAACTTTTGAGCGAATCAGTCGAAAGGGTGGACACCGCGCGGATCGCGCGCGTCTTCTGCAACGTGAAAATCGAGGGCCGATTTTTCCGCTGTATTTCCCCCTTCACTTTTGCGCCGGCCCGGGTAGAACGCGCTGCTTCGTTCTGAAATTTCATTCCTTTCCATGTGACAAGATTAACGCGGAATGCTTTGCGCGTGGCTCGCACCGAGTTTATTAGGTTCGCAATCGAGACATGAAACGTTGGTCCTCCTTCAAATGCACCCCCTATTGTCCGCGAATTTTCTGGAAATTCAGTTGCGTTCCATTAAAAAAGCAGCCCTCCAACCTTCATATACAGGACGCGGGGATTGCAGATAGCCCCTTCTACATGGACAATTATCAAAAAGTCCAAACACCATCGTCCAAAGAACTTACCCTACCCCTGCGCGATATTCTCCCCTCGAATCTATCCTGCAACGCAACGCGTCAATTCGACCCTTTCATCAGCCACAATACGGTATCACGGCTTACAAAAGGGCCCAAATATTTTCCCCCGATCGAACAACCCGTGCCTTTCACAGGGGCTGGCGCAAATTACCCCAGGTGTCCGACCATCCACCCGTATCCCGATCCAAGACATGTGAATGTGTCGGACTCGTTCCCGTTTGTCGTCGGGGAGAACGTCTCTGCGAGGGGCTCTAATGCCTCGAAACGCTCTGGCGGATCCCGCAGCGGGAAGTTAAGCCTGCGGAGCACGTGGTGTGCTGTCTTGCGCGCGGGCTGACTCGAAAAGTTAGGGCCAGGCTCGTGTACAAAAGGGCGAGGCAGGGGAAGAGGAGAGGAAATCCACCCCTCGGATCGGTTCAATCGCCGAGAAGGAATCTACCTGCGCGTGTCGGCCCGGTGCAGCCTGGAAAAATGCGTTTCCCAACGGTTAGGAGATTTATGGCTGCGATACAATGGCGACGTCCGACGCGCTCGTTCCCCGACAAAGCTGCTACGCGTTCCGCTCTTCTTCTTCCCTTTCAGTCCGCTGCCCTACCTTGCGCCGCGCTACTTCCCATCGTCCCTTTCACAGCGCCACCCGTCGTTCCAATAATTTCCGCCGTGTGTTTGCGTAAGCACGTTGCACAATGCGGGACAGCCGTGCGTCTCAATTTTCCGATCGTCCTCTCGTCACCGGGAACAGAGACCGCAGTATCGCGAGAGTGCCTTTCACCAAGACGATGTTCCTCGAATTATCAAGTCAGCTCCCAGTACAATTAACCTCCTCAGAAACGCGGCCGTAAAAGTTACTCCGAGTCTCCGTTGCCGTCTAAAATAGCGCGTGCAATTCTTATTCGATAACGGAAGGGGGAAACGGTGAAAAGGAGCGGGCGCGGGTAAATTAAATAGAAGACGCTCGGTCTGATATTCAAATGGCACCACCGTACCGGGAACAGGAGCTCGATTCGATATTTAATTTCCGATCTAGCGCGAAAGAGTTGGAATCCCAGTCCCTTCTGGCTATTCCTTTCGTCATTTGTACCTCCTCTTTCGCCTCTTAACGCGTCTCCACTCCTCCCCCCTTCTCGCTTCACGGTGCGCCCTACGGCCGCCTAGCGTCGTAAAGGATCATCGAGCGGCCGATTAAGCGTCGTGTAATCGCGATACCGTTGCCGTTATTGCATCGAGAATTCTAAATTACCGGGCAGATCCTTACGACTCTGTCGAGGACAGCCGAGGTTCTCTCTCACGAGGGGGGTCGAGCGTGTGCGTGGAGGCCCCGAAAAAACCAGTTCGATTTGGTAGCATCGAACGAACGGATTACCGATGCCCGGCTCCTTAAGCCAGCGGCGCGATTTAAAAGCCTCCCTATACGTTCCCTCAAAAATAAAACCAAAGCCCCCCCCTCCCGTTTGATCGCTCGCTCGGCTGCCTTTCTCTCTGAAAAGATCGTCCACCGCCGGTCGGATTTTATTCCGGATCCCGAATGATCGTAAAATCGGCCGGAGTAATACCGAAGTAAATTTTACTGCACTTTAAAGGATCGGGTTCCATCGGACGATGCGGCGGTATCAAGCGTCCTTCTACTCGCCGTTTTGCACGTACGACTCCTTGTCCCTCCCCCTCCTCCTTCCCCCCTCATCTTTCGTCACGGAATCGTGTTGCTAAAAATTCTCCCGAAAACTTGCCGAAAACACCTCCAACTCCGAAGATCTCGGGTGGTTCACGTTGAAAGGGCGAGTCGTTGGCTTGAACTCTGTAGGATTTCAATTCCACGGAAGCACGTGCAAGAGTGTAATTAGAATGTAATTAAGGCTAATTAAGATTTTGCGCTTGTTCCTGTTTGTAAGCAGCGTATCGGCCACCGATCAGGCCAGCGCGTTTCGCGGCGCTAATTTTTCTCGACGTCCAAGGAGATCGCTGCCTCCGTGCCCTCGGGTTTGCCGGTGCATTTTTGCGAGTTAATCGTCGATCGCCGGGCAACTTCTAATCTCTTTTTAATTGTACCGCGCGCCTGGTACACGTTCCTATCGCTGATAAGGAGCGCCTGATACCGCCCGGGACCTCGTGCGCCGCTGTAATTTATTCCCAGCGATTACTGTCACCGGGATTACAGGAATTTCTCACGATAAACGACTACCTCCGGGTCCACTTTCTTCTGTCTCCCCCGTGCCCATTGATCGCGATACATCCAGTCATTTTAAAACGCCGTTTGTTCCAGGATACTTATATCGGCCAGTCTGCGGGCGCAGATGGAAATTGAAGCAGTAATTTCGCGGGGAATTGGGTCACAAAGTTGCGCCACGATCGGGTTTTAAATACTAAAATGGGGAACGATTATAGAAGTGCTCAACTGTTTCACCGTTCGGTTAACTGGTTGCAATTAACTCGAATTCGTTTAGAAGGTGCCAGCGGAATTGCAGATTGGTTACCCAGGCTGTTAGCAATTCGCAATAATGACACATTACCGGATGAATCTCATTTAACATCTGCAATTGCATTAGGAAGCAATAGAATGTCGCTATAGCAAGCTAAGTGACAACCACATTATTCTTTCAAGAACTATGATTACAATCGAATTTGTTCGCTTCCATTAGAACAAGCTACCAACTTCCCTCCACTTGGACTGTCCCTCATAAATTTCTCGTACCACTTTCCTGCATCGTCGCTTCAGAACACCCTCGTCTAGCGAATGTAGCACAGTCTGGACGAGTGTCCAAGTGTCTTTGGACACTCGACCCATCTCGATTTGGTTGCCAAGTAACAATTAGAGTTTCGCGGTCGTAGAGCGCAGTTATTGCACTTAACGAAGCGGCGGGACAAGGGTCTCACCGCCGCGAAGCCATGTCCTGACCCTTTCTTGCAGGAATACGGAGAACGAGCAAGGGAACCGCGACGAGAAGAGGGGCGGGGAGGAGAGGTGGTCGTAAAGTTCCTTCCCGAAGAGCACCCTCGAGTAAATGGAACAAACACGCCGCGCACTCGTCCGCGGTTGGTTAGGGATTATGATTCGGATCCAGCTGAGTAAACAGCGGTCATTATATTATCCAAGAGACCGTGCGATTTTCGTGTGCACGTGCACCTACATGTGTGCGGACGGGTAGGTATCGTGCTGGAATTAATACCGGCAACAGTCCCGACACTCGCAACACCAGCCATAAGGATCCTGGTGACGCGTGACAGTTAGCGTTCGGAGGGTAACTCTCGTGGGGAAGAATCAGGTGATAAGTTTGCTGGTATCTATGTATTTAGTGGGATTTGAGGTATTTAGCCCGCAGGACGGCTATCCGAAACAATTGAGCTATTCAGATACTAATAGACAGGTTCTGTTTCCCTAAGCTCGATGCCCCAGATAACTACCCCTAACGCAATTAATTCGGGGTACAGGAGGCTCGTAAGGGTGGCTAGATATTACTGATAGTTCTCCAATTCGCCCGCAGAACTCGCTCCACGCTGACCCTCCTTCCAAACATATCATACTCTCGCCCATCCCCCGCAGGCGCACTCAAACACACGTTTCCATGAAACTAAACAGCGCCTCTCAAAGCCGAGCGAGTCTGCGGCCACTTTGGGCCGAAAGAAATTCCAAGATAAACTTTCTCCCGCGGAGAACGCACTCGAGGATCTTCTCCCTCGGACCACCCAGCACGAAATTTCACGACACCGGGCAATTGACGAGCGTAGTAGCTGCTGTGCATGTGTCGGTGCAGGTTCCTGGAGAAGCGGGTCGGAGAATTCGCGACGTCGGCGACAGTAGCTTCCCGTCAGGACGTCGACGGGCATGCTTCTTCCCTGCTTCGCCCGGTGTCTTCGCATTTTTCCTTCGTCCTCGCTGCATCCTCACTCCCCACCCCCCGCAGCCCTTTACAGTTGTTAAGCTGGTAGCAGCCAAGTCTGGGATTATTGTAGACCCGATCTCGGAAGTAGTTAAAACTTGGAGCTCGATCCTGTCACCAGTGTAGCGTCTGCCGACGACGTTACCTTAATATTCTATACCCGGTGATGTCCGCGAGGTAATTGACTTGCGACAGAAAAATGGGAAAATAGAAAGAAAAAGGTGGAAGAGGGATGAACGACCGATCTCGAGGCATCTCGTCTTTGTTTCATCGATCAAAGGCAGGTCACGAGCTCTTCCCTGTGCATTACCGTGAATTGTACGTCGCTATACAAGGGAATGCTCGCGGA
This sequence comes from Andrena camellia, assembly GCA_029448645.1. Classification (NCBI taxonomy): domain Eukaryota; kingdom Metazoa; phylum Arthropoda; class Insecta; order Hymenoptera; family Andrenidae; genus Andrena; species Andrena camellia. The sequence continues at coordinate 12,684,683 of CM055679.1, read as the reverse complement.
ATGAAAATTCTTGAATCAAACGCGCGGCTCCGCCTATGTGTTAACGAGAACAGATATGAGGGCAATCCTCCTCCACCTTAACGACCAGTTAACGATGACAATGAGGCACTCGGGAGGAAGGCTGAAAAGTCAAGCTTCCTTGAGACAGAGGACTACGTCGCAGGGAATATCTGCCGCTGGGAGATCGCGGGAATTATAACGGGATTAAAAAGGAGCTGTTCGAGTGGCCTGATTGAATTGCAACCGACACAGGATGGGCTTGATAACGCTTGATGAATAAGTTATTCATATTTCAAAGGGTGGGGCGAGGTGGCGGGCGAAGGAAGAAGGGGGGGGGGGGTTGGACGCATAAAATTATAATAAATTTCCCACTTTATGTAAAATTTAATCTCGTCTGATCGCCGGTTGTATTATCGTTTTATGAATAGCCGCGGCGTTGTATTTAGAAGGGCGCCGCGGCGGATAATGCCTGGACACGGTGCACGCGTAACTATGAATAATCAGTGGGATTACTGGGCCAGCTTTTTCCGCGGCGTAATAAAAAGTTTCTCAATTTCGCGTCATTAAAGCTTTCTAATGAAATGAGAGGGAGCATGTCTGCGCGCGAGGACAAAAAGCGATGGTGCCATCTGAAATTCAACTGCGAGCTACCTGCCACGGGATTCGATGTTTGCGACCAGCGACGGCATAAAACAAATGCAGCGAGCTTTCCACGTCGAGAAGCGGGGGATAAAAGTGGCGCGTCGCGAGGGAGGAGGAAGAATTTTCTATTTCTTCGACGAAATGGGCGAACTGGCGACGGATTTGTCAATCGATTGAAAAGGTCGAATGGAAAACACGAGCACGTCGGACAAATTGGTGAACTTGTCCCGCGACAATTACAGGGGAGCTGTCAGGGACGATTGCTTCGTTACTAACATCATTAGGGAGTCGTGGAGCAGCTGGAAGCACGGTTAAAGGTCGCCCATCGTTCATCGACGAATTGTGACGAGTTTTCACAATTCGCAACGGGCTTCCGTCAACGTTACTCGCGTCGTTTCTTGCGGCAACGATTGGACGGCGAACGAATTATCACGCCCGACGTCTGGGACAAGCTGTAATGGGCTTCGACGATTGCTGACGTCTCGTGGTCCCATGAAACGATGTTCCCTCGACAAGAAGGGGGGGACAGACGAAATTAATTAAACGCTGACGAGGTTCTGTCGCGTTGAAACGTTTTAAATCTTCCCGCGCCTGATAATGGTGGCTCCTATTTTGCACTTTCCATTCGTAAAGCTTCGAAAGGATGTTCCTCTGTTAAAAAGTCAAACCGCGCACCTGCGAACTCCGTAAGCTGCCCAACCCGAAGGCACGAAAGAAGCGGAAAAATATGCGGCGCGGGGAGGTATGACAGAGTCAGCGAGCAAATCGTAACGGAATTCCTTTGAGCGCTGAAAGGAACGCGGTGTTACACCAGGCGGAGCCGCCTCTTGACCTTCCCCACGGGTTCGTTGCAACGACAGTCGGCCACCGCTGCGGAAATGAAGTTTTTATCGCGAGGTATCTCTGCGAGTCTCTGCAGTCAGCAGACGTGTTCCAAGGAAAGAGGAGATGGCCGACCACTCGCGTCACCTCTCGTGTCGCGATCGTTCCGCCCGTGTCCACGGCGTTAACAAAGTGAAGGCGCGCGTATCCATATGCAACGGCGTGCAACAGTGCAGCCCCGTGCACGGGGGTATTAAACGGCACACCGGCGAATACTGCATTTATAGCAGGAGGTGGAGTAGCGCGCCTTCGAGTCGTTTGACAGGAGGCGGACGGTGGATAACACGTCGCGCAAATCCTTTAACCAGATCGCGTTGAAAAGAACTCGGGGATCGAAAGAATTCGACGGCGACACGTGTCTCGTCGCGTATCGTTATCGAATAAACGGCGACGAGGTGATGGAAGGTGGAGACGCGACGTTGCAGTTTTTTGTACTGTTGCATCGAGAGGGAGGAATTTTAATAGAGCTAAGTTGCCGTTCAAGTGGACACGATTTTGGTGACAAACATAAGGGCCTGAGATTAAATGGTAACAGAAATTTTGATTGAAGTGGAGGAACGGGTGGGTTGGGTTTTGTAGGCAAACATGTGGCAGATACAGGCCGCAGGGTACGCGAGACATTACATATTAGAGGATTCTCGGCATCTCTGTGTGCAATGGTCCGTGACCGTGGGGTCGCCGCTTCGTGGCTCGGCAACACAGAGCCCTCTCTCTTCGTCCACCCCGTTACTTTTTCCCCGGCTGGTTTCTGGAAGCAGCGCCTCGACCCTTTGGCTCCGTTGGCTACGAGTCTTCGCCGGGAAAGAAGAGCGAGCGAGCTCTCGAGAGCTAGGAGAGAAAGGGGCTGAAAGATAAAAGAGAGAGGATCCTTTCGTGGTGCCGCGTTGCGCAAAACGTGCACGCGACCCAGCCGCCCCCCGTGTGCCGCCGTGCCCTCCTCCTTCTTTCCGAAGGGGTTGACGAGGCTTTGACGATCGGCCAGCGACGCGGCGCGCCCCCTTTGACAATGCTGTCGGCTCTGTCGTGTTGCGTTTAGCCGGCCGCCTTTTGTCGGTTTTTAGACGCGATGCTTACATAATTTTCTGCCACACAGCGCGGCCAGAACGGGGGACGGGATCGTGCCCCCTCTGTGTGTAGGACTGATCAGGGGATAAATGAAGCGTCACTGCCGCGCCACGTTGGAGAGGGTTATAAAAGAGTTTATAAATGGACGGACGGGGCAGGTCGACGAACTTCCACTCTTATTATTTATATTTTCCATCGGACTTTGGGAGTCGTCGCTTGACCAGCCTACGGGGAAGGAGAATCCTCCCGTAAGAATATTAATAATACCACCGCGGAGGGGAGAACGGTCGGCGTGGTATTCGGTGGCGTTGGGGTTACTCGGTGAAGCGATTTCACGGGGACAGGAGATGCGCCGCCGATCAGGATGCAAACGAAGCGTTCTAAACGGCAGAGGAGCTTGTAAAATGTTCCGGCGAAGTAAAGGAGGAAGAAAGGAAGGTCGGTGAACTCGGTGGATTCTTCGTACTTTCCACGGACCCCGTTAATCTCGACGTAGCAAGTTCACCGTGCGTGATGGAATTACAGGCTTGAGTGACACTTCGCACCAACACAATGATTCACCGTGTATCCTATATCTTCGTGGTCTTCTTTTAGGACCCTTTTGCCTTCTTTTCCCCGAATGGTACACGAGCACATATCTCCCAGATCGCAGAGTTCTGAAGGAAAGGGGTAACGGAGCAAAGTTGCCCTGTTCGCGCGTGGGTTCAATTAAAGGGACGACAATAGGTCCGCGACCCGGTGAAACCTGGCTGCAGGTTGCGTGGAAAAGGGAGCACACAGCGGGGTGGATACGGGGCAGAATTTCCACGGAAAACGGAAGGAAATTCAGTGGTGGAGGTTGGCGGCGGTAGCGGCGCGAAATGTATGGGCGTAGCCCTCCGTAATATCGTGCGCGGTCCGCGCCGAGCGAACTCTCTCGCCCTGGCTATTTGTCATCGGCGTGTATATCATGGACGGCCCTTTCTATCTGCACCGGCTAACTCCCCCGAACCCGCCTCTCCACCCCGTTCGACCTCCGCGAAGATTTGCATTACAAATATGCGCCGACCGGAATGCATGTACGTCAATATGATGGCTCTCCGTCTCCCTCCTGCTCGCCAGCCAGCTCCTACTCTGGGCTCTCTCGATCGTTCTTCGTTATACAGGCAACGGTATATATCGATATATACCGGAAACCGGGCAGACAATCGTCTGCGCGCGAGAGGGTGCATAAAGGGTGCGTGCGTGGCTCAGCGAACGGAGGGACGTTGATAATTTCTTTACTTTTTGTTTTTGGAGATGGATGGAATCGTGCTCCCCCTGTCGGGGGAGTGCTCTTTTGTTTTGGAGCGAAGCTTCTCGAATGAATGTAACTGGGTCGACGGACGTAAAGCTCCGCGGAAGCTCCTCAGATTTATTGCATATCAATTTGGTAGATCGAGCTGCTCGATGCTGGGCGACTGTGAAACTGATGGCGCAACTGCTCGGCCGATCTGCTCGAAAACATCGTCGTTTACGCTGTTAATCGGCCGGAATCTGTTATCGGTTACGGTGGAATCTGGAATGGCAATAAATTCTTCTATCTGCCCGTTCATCTTGCTTTTCTTTTCGCCACGGAGATCCAGGCGATGGGCTGGGCGCTCTTCCACCTCTCCCGGGTCCGCTGGATCCTTATCGAATTTGGAAGCGTGCCACACGACCGCTGTGCCCCGTTTCCCCGACCCGTGAAGAGTACACACTAGGGTGGCTCTTATTTACTCTTGGTAAAAATTTTTTTCTGGATTTTCTTCGGGGCACCCTACAGAATAGTTCCAAATAATTAAAAAAAATCTGTGTAATGTTTGAGCCCGATCGGATGACGGGAAAAGGTGCCCCTGGGCCCTTGAACATTTAAATAATTATTTAACAGCTCAAAAAGTCGATTTTATATAATATCCTCCAAGTTATTGATTGCATAAAAAAATATGTCAAACAAAAGTTGTAGATCCGGCCAAGGAGCATAATTTATGTTTTATTACTTTTTCTCGTGCGACAAACGGTTTTCGAAAAAGGTCCGAAAAACTGAGAAAAAAATTCTCAAATTTTGAAATTTTAAATGCTTCTCGAACAGTTTTTGGCTAACAAAAAATATAATTTTTTGTTTCGAGGGCTATTATTTAAACATATACCGAAATATGCTAAAAAGATAAAAAAAAATCCTTATTTTCAGTGTTTGATATGTCATGAATGTTTCCTGAAAATTTGGGACCAAAATTCGCAAAAATATCGAAGATACAGACATTCGAAGTGAAGTATATTCATTGGTGACAGAGACGTAACAGCATTAACCTTTAGCGTTGAAAATAAAAAATACAAATTTCTTATACCTTTCATAAATAAGAAATGTTCGAGATACATTTAAATTATCAAAATTTAAAAAAAAATCGGACATGAAATCTTGCACTTTTTAGGCAATAAAAAAGAAACTATGAATCAAATAAAAAATCCGCGCTGTCAAAAACCCGAGTAATAGTGTATAATTATTTGGAACTATTCTGGAGGGTGCCCCGAAAAGAAATCAAAAGTCGAAAATAAGAGCCACCTTAGTAAGTACACACCTCTGCAAATCGCTTTACCGAAAAGTTCGTCGACGTCTAAATGTCTATAAAACGAAATACGCTGACTACGTTCATCTGCAGAGTCGCCCGGGATCCCCGTGAGACGTCTCCAAGATTTGTGTTCGGTCCCACGGGAGCGCGGCTCTCGCAGACGAGCTTCGTTCGAGCTCGCCCTATTCCTCCGCCTTGAGAGTCTGTACGGAAGTCGCAGCCCCACGATGCGCGACGCTTGGATCGAGCTCGATTGGAAAACGGGATATCGCGGTGTGGATCGAGCAACGTTCGACCGCGATTAAAAATCAATCACCGTTAAACGTCGAATTAATTATAGGCGTAATTGACGTTCCTGGGTTCCGGCGAAATTATCCGTTGTTTATTTGGTTCGCTTATCGATCGAAGGGAAACGAGTCGCCTGCTTCTAAACTCTAACGGATTACGCGGGGCGATCGAGAGGCCGGGGTAAATGTAGAGGTAAAGACTCTGCTACCACGATCTGCTCTATAGATCGGTATCCACGGGCATACAAACGTTCCCGGTAACTCTCTCATCTGCCTCTCGATAAAGTCCGCTCCTTACCTTGGCACACGCGAGGAGAGGACAGAATGCATTCCATTACCGTTATCGAGAGAGGCTCTCCTCGGCTCGCTTCGTGGCATTACTGAGCCGCGTGCTCGCGGAGCTTTGAACTTGTGCGATTCGACCGGCATCTCTCCCAGCTCGCACGAAAATATATTGCCCGGTGGTACGACACCGCGCGATAAGTTATTTTATTCGTGACCACGCGAATAAGTCGTAAACTCCTTTTGTATTGGCGCCGGATGCATCGGCGCGGAATCAAATCCAACTCCCGATACGGCTGTCTGAATTTCAAAAGTGTCCTGTGCCTTGGCCTCGAGGTGGACATCTAATTCAACGTTTTGATTCGCGAGGTATGGATTCGTGGGAGTAAATTGAGAAAACGAAGTCCTGCGGTGGAGAAGTTCCGAGCTCTATACCTCGTGCGCTACACATTTTATCAATCGCACTTTAGAGGTAATTTCCGTCTTCAGCGTGTCCATCAATCCCGGTCGACAGTGGAAGCGAAATTACACGGAGGGGGCGCCAGCGAGTCTGCCGGCTCGCGTATCTAGGCCTCGTAACCGGCGCAGATAACCATCTGAATGACAATTGCTGGCGGCGCGGCATTAATTGCTGTCCGCGTAACAAGCCCGCGTAACCGTGGCAGCATCAATTCTTGTCACGCGACCGGGCGATCGTCGCTCCGCGGGCCACTCTCACGGGGACTCCGCTCGTTCCTCCGGCAGGGATCTCCTTCCGCGTCGTCCGCGAACCAGCGAGTCAACCGTTAACGCGGGCACGCCGCGTTCACGCAGAGAGACGGGACTATCGATCGCGCGCACGCGAAACGGGGGAATTAGCGAGCGATGCTAATACCGAATCGAAACGAAACCGCCGCGGTTCCTTTGATCAGCCGGAGTAGGAAGTGGCTTGCGCTCCCCTTTATCAGCTCCGTGGCCGGGGCATCGATCAAAGACAGAAACGGAACGTTGACGGAACGTTTCAGCGGACAGATTCGAGCGCGCACAGTGCACACGTACACAGAGAGAGGCGCAGACGTTCCGGGGCTGCCTCCGCAACAAGGCAGAGTCGCAATATCCGGCGAACGTAGGAAGGATCCCCCGTGCTTTCTCTTACCGGCGGGGGTTATTATCGTGCACACCGTGGAGACGTGCCAGCAACAACGCTATCCATGACAAGCCTCGAGACAAAAGGAACCTTTCATCGTCGAAAGAGAGGAGCTTGTACCTTCCTGGACCCCTCTGTCTCGTCGCCTCCCCCGTCTTCCTGTGTAATCGTTCCGCCGGCAAGGATGATCGCGTGTCTCGCGTTTTGGGGGGGGGGGGGGGCGGGGGGGGGGCAGGAACGATCAAACGACGCTCGTTGTTCGCGTTAGTGGAATTGCTTCTTTTCGTAATTACGGGGTTTGGGGGTCTGGTGTACCCGATAGTTTGAAACACTTGCGATGGAGGTAGGTCTGCTACGTTGGTGAAAGTTGCTCGACTGTAAATCGATTCGATCCATCGATCCACCGTTCGATGGAAAACTGCAACACTAGGTATTCTCCGCAGCAATCTGCCCTGTTGAACAAGCCAGCCCGCAAAAATCTCAAGTACAGCGTACAGCCTCGGCAACCGTTCAGACCGAGGTTAAAATTATTCCTCGACCAACCACGAATCACTTGCTGCGGCAGTTATTCTCCCAAAGTGGCGTGTCCCAGCCCCGCGGACTCTGTCTCGTTCCAGAACTGTTCGCGGTCCCGTTGGACTTTTCATCCATTAGTCTCGGCCCGTCTGGGCACGCGTGCACTCGAAACCGTTGATTCAGGAAGAGCAGGACCAAAGAGGCAGGTGGCTCGAACGTATTTATACGGCTTGGTCGCGTGAAACACCCGTGAACGACGCTGCGCGCACGCCTGCCGCCGCCGCTCTTGCGTGCCGCTGCGAGCGCGCCTCTAGGGAATTCGCAGCCAGTGCCAAACAGCGTGTTTCTGGCGTCTAGCGCGTTCATTCATTCCGCTGGCCGGGCCCACCTATGAATAGACGCTATTTAAAGGACGCACCCGGGAGTGCAATGGCTCGCGCTTCGAACGACACGGAATTCCCGCCGTCCGAGACGGGAAACGCGGCCGCGAACGGCTTTTTCTCGAATTCGCGGCTAGCCCGCCTCGCCTCGCGGCAATGCCCATGAGAAATCGTTCCTCCGCTCGTTCTCGTTCCCTTCGCCCGCCGCCGACATTGTCGTCGTGGCGGATTTCGTGTATTATTTGGATCGAGATGATTTACGAGGCTCGGCTTGGCTTTTCAGCCGCTCGGGCCCGGCTAACGGAGCTTTCGTTGACGCTTTAACGCGTGTAATGGAGGAAGCAGACGCCGCAAATATTTCGTGCATTTTAATTGAGCTTACCAGAAATTGGGATTCCCAGGTGCTGCCACGAAAAATCTATGTGTCTGCGGTACGTCCTGCGTTTCTTGTTTTACGTTTGGAAAATAGGACGTGGGGAATGTGGTTCGCTTACGACGCTGTCCTGCTTTTTGCACGGACATGAATCTTGTACGCAAGTACGTAAAATTGTTGCTCCGCACTCGTCCTACCTACTTAGCTACTTGCCCCCATACGCTTTGTATATTTCGTAGTTCGATATGCCCACTAGCGATAGGCGATTCCGTTAAAAAGAATCGATACTGAAGAATGGGTTTTAATGAAACATGGATACATGGAACTCGATTATTTTCAAATAGAATCCGGAAAAGAGGAATCGACGAGAAGAATTGTCAAAAATAGAATCCATTAAATGTGAGATAAGAAGAATTTTTATTGAATTATTATATTGGAAAATATAATACCTATATAATATATAGGTATTCTTTAATCTAAGTATATATTATAAATTGTTTAATTTGGGACATCTGAGTTCCATTTTCATTTGTAGAGACTGTAAAATAAAAGATTATAATGAGAAAATTTTTAAAAATATAAAACGTCCATTTTTTCACGATTATTTGTTAGAAAATCATCGAGTTATCGAGAATCGATTCTTAGAATAATCGATAAAATAATCGGTTCTTCAGAAAAAGAATCGAGTAGAATCGCCCAATCTTAACGCACACCCGTTTCTCATTGAACTCGGTCGCCTCGGCCGTTTACGACGACGCGTCGTTTCATTCATAAATATTGCGTTGAAATCCATGCTCTTTAACATTCTTTTATTAAGGATCGGGAATTCGTGAATGAATAATTAAATACGTAATCGTGATTCCATTCTAGCGTGTGTTTATGTCTCTTGGGAGTAAAATAAATATTTTTATCATTAGTAGGATTGTAACGTACAAACGTTACATTTTTCTAATTTGCCTTCGGGAGTGTTTTGTCCGAACCCGAGATTACGTAAAGCTAAAATCATGATGGCAGGACATTACCTGGATAAGGGAGTCTAACTCCCATATTACTCCACCTGCCCACATTCTGAGAAGAAAGCCTCAGATTCCATCAAGGTAAGAGGCTATCTCCTGTTTTTTTTTTATACGAGAAATTTATATATATCCACGTGTTCTATAATTATAAGATGAATTAAATCTACTCGACCACCTTTGGTCCACATACTCACAGATGCTGCGATTATAAGTTCTCTGTTTCCAGAAATTGAATTTAACAATGTCCCCCACGAGCTATCCCTTTGAGCACTCAGGCCTATCTCGTTAATCAATGTACCCAAACGACTGCATACACATCTTTTTGCTCCAACTGTTCTCCTTTTCGTCACTCCGCGTCTGCTGGTTGTCCCCATCTTCCTTTTGCCCTTCTATTCTTGAATGGCGAGTCTTCGCGCGAGTTTTCGACCCTCCTCTTTAGCATCGCGACGCGACATGGCTCCCAGCTACCCGCTGGAGGGGCCTGCGGTCGAACCGAGCTCGATTCCGCGTCTCAGAACTTTCACCAACAAAGCCTATTGTGCCGGGAAACGAGATAATACATCGCGTCGACGTACGCGAGGTCCGGGTCCTCCTCGTTCTCTCTTCAACCGCTAAATTATACCTTTCGCGGATGGGCACTCGCACGCGGACGTACGAGTGGCCTCTCGCGTACTTTTCGACGCGTGTCCCGGGCCAGTGCAATTAGGGGACGGCTCTCGATGCCAGGCGCTAGCCCGCCCGGCGATCTCGAAAGAATCCTCGCCGGACGTTCTCTATTCACTCATGAGGGCCAAGTTAATTAAAGCCCGGCCCGCGACGTGTAATTACTCCGATCATCTCCAACTTCTTCTCCATGAAAGCCATAGACATCATCCGAACTGTTCCCCGTGTCTCTAGAATCATAGAATCACAGCTGATCCCGAAAACCGAGTTAAACGTCCTTCTACCTAAAAATTAACGGGTGCACCTGCGCCGTTAGCGCTTCTCACTATCGTAAATAATTTCTCTCTTTTCCTCAATGGAGTCCGTTGTACAGGATACTTTGTCACGAGGGTGGGATGGGGGGGTGGGGGCATCGTGTAAAGACTAAACAGTAGAGTAATTAGCAGCGTTCATTCGAATATGGGAATTTCGCAAGGAAATAAGGGACCGTTGCACACGTAGCGCGTGCTTGACTATGAGGATAGCATCGTAGTCCAAGTCCTTGGACAGAAGGTTGCACGAAGGTAGCGGTTCTTCCGAATGGGGAACGGTTCGCGGGGTGGCCAGGGAATACGGTAGCCCCGAGTGCCACGGAAGGAACGTCACGCTGCACTCGGCGTGCATTATCGTGTGCCGTTCGGCGTATAAAATATGGCAGCAGGTCGGGCACGTTTCATTGAGCGGCACGAGAACCGTTCCATTTCTCCGCGCGCCTGCTGACTTTCCCGTACGACTCGGAACACGTTGGCGGATCCTCGTCCCGCTACATTAACTCTCGTTATCAATGCGTTACGTGCGACCGGGCCGAATCTGCGCGTCGGTGCTTCTGCGTTTCTGTATGCGCGGCTACGTGTGGATCCAGGAGTGTGCGCGTGCTACCGGTGTAAGCCAGCTTCCGTGGGATCGTCCCCGTCCCCGTCGCCGTCGTTGCCGTCGTCGTCGTCGTCGTCGTCGTCGGCGTGCATCGATAAATCGAACGCCCGTAAATCTTTCGGTTTCCGTCGTCGTGGCCCCCCGACCACGTACGATCGATCGCGAGGAGTCACTCGGCTGTACCCTCTATCGACAGACCTATCGAGGATTAAAGGCCTGACGACAGCTACAACCGACGCTAGTTACCTTCTATTTAACGTGATTTAAGGCGCTACCTGGCTTTACGTGCGGCTACGTGTCTCTCTCGCGAAGATACGCGGTGGACGACGCCGGAACCGGCGACACGAAGGTTTGCTCTCCGCGCGGCGCTGACCCCGACCCTCCAGCGAAATTGTATCGTTTTCCTGGATGGCCGTTTATCGGGGCTGTATCTGGCCACGGCTAGGACCCATCGCGTCGATCCTGCCGATTCGGGGGCTCCGAGTTTCCTCGGCATCGAAAGCCTCGTTGATTCTTACCTCGGAGATCCCGGTGGTTGCTCACGTTTGTTCCCTCGAAATCGTCGGATCTCGGTAACTCTATTACCCTCTACGTTCATCTACGGTAAACAGGTAGCTCTATTATGAAAACAATGCACCCGCGTATTGCACCTGGATCGTTCACATTTGCCTCGTCACGGCGAACGATTTTCATAGAAAATTTATGCCCGCGCTCGTCCGTTCTATAGCCGCGATGGAAACCGCATGCTACAATCAATGATGTAATTGTACTTCGGAGCGGTTACACCTGGATTATCGTTAAACGTGCGTCCCTTCACGTGCCGTTAAGCGTCATACTTAAGGCGGTCCTTCCTTTCCTTAATTACGCGGTAATTAACCGATGACCATTTACGGGGGCCGCTTGGATACGCGAGGGAATGCCGGGAAGAAGGCTGTAGAAAGAGGGCAGGGGACTCACGGCTGATAAATACGTGGTCGGCTGAAGGCAGATACGAGGAAGGGGCGTGGGGCGGAGAGTGGAGGTCCGCAATCATCGTTTTAAAAGACGAGAGCCATTGACTCGGTCCATGCATTGTCTCACTGGAACGTACTTACGTACACGGTCTCGCGGCTGCGTACCTATCGGCTCGATGACGCACGCCGCGCAACTTACCTATGCACGCACACGCGTCCACGCGTCACCCACACGTCTTGACGGCCACGATGAAGATCGCTAATTAACAGTGACTGTGCCCCGTCGCGGTATTGTCTTCCGCCGACCTACCTGCCTGCGCTCCGCAGACGCGTGCTGCAGCTGCGCGCATCCTGGCGGTATCCCTGTAATCCGCGAACAACAGGGCGCTAATAAGTTATACATAGGCCGGTGATTGACAGCGATTATCGAGAGCAGCGGAACTATTTTGACACTGAACCGGAAACTCGCTATTTCACCGACACGTCATTTCCTTCTCGTAATTTTATCTTGCATTGGATCGATAAATAGGTACTGTAGCTGGTGCTAAATGAAATTAAATGAATCTGGATACATATAGCAGCATTGAACAGATTTATATTAAACAGTGAAAACTGCTGGAATGGAGTTGCAGGTATTTTTGGGCGACGTTCATGAAACCGGAATTAATTAAATGCTTGACATAAATACCGACCAGATAATTTATATCCATTAACGTCACTGCGAATGAATTCCTGACTCTTCGATTGCTAACGCGAAATGTTTCCTTTCTGTTCCAGGTATGTTACCTCAGTCTGCATTATCTATTGCGACGTCTACTTTCTAAGCACCCAAGGATCTGGTACGTTGAAAGCTTTAGTTGTCTCTGTTTAGCAAATACATAGGCACATATCGTAGCTAAAAGTCAAACGTCTGCTGGGCGTCACGTTCCGTAGTATACGTGTACATGCGAGTACACATCAGTCGCTTTGAACCGCGTCGTTCAATATAGTGACTATTGTGAACCAATTCTGATTAAATTTGTTTCGCAGCGATCTCCAGCCCTGTGGCTCTAGTATGGCTAGCGTACGACGAGCTTTGGGACGATAGCATAGAGTTGCGAGAAAATATTTCAGATTTGCTGAAAAGAGATTTAGTTTAATTGTGCGCGTAGCCTTCCGATTTCAAGACTTCAATAACGAGACTCTTCAGTCTTCCTACGTCAGTTCCGAATTTCATATTCTCTGATCCTGCACCTTGAAGCCAAGGTAACCCATTATTTCGTCGCCCTGGATATCTCCCAAACCGGCCACAGTTCGCAGAGAAGAATCAGGCCGATGTTAATGAACCAGATAGCCGGCCGATGGAAGGTCCGGTCGCAAATAACAGAGGAATGCTACGATAATAACGCATACAGATTCTCAGAATAATAAAGCATCTATCCAACACGGAGAATCCGCCGCCACTCCCTCTGCGGATTCAGGTATATTCGTCGAGCGAACCTTTCACCTGGCTGGGGAGATAGAGACGTGTCGGCGCGATCTTCGGAATTAAAGGTCTCCGCGCCGCCGACGATCGTTAAATCCTAGCGCGATTAAGCTTAGACTCACGATACGATACAACATAACCTTCCTCCATGCTCACACATACACTCAACTAGAATGTTTGTCGTCGCCGTTTGGACACGTGCACATGCCAGGATGGAAGCCGTCCGTTCTGGCACTGTATCATCCTCGACGACGCCGAGGACGCGTAGAAACGAGGAACTAGGGCCTCTGGCTGGGGCGAGAGGGACGGAGTTTTGGAAGCGTTTCATGGCTGGCGTGAAACGCAGGTGTCAGCTGAAATTGGAGCGTCTTGTACGTGTCTTATTTGGAAGCCACCGGGCACGTAGGCGTTTCGGGTGGGGTAATACAAACGGTACATAGTATATCGCTGTCGGGGGAAACAAGGATGGCTAGGGAAAAGGTGGACGAGGATAGGTAAGAAGCGGTTGCAGCAACAACGATGGACGTAGCTCCTACGGCGTTGCTTCATCCGTTCCGCGGCGTAGCCAATCAACGAATCCGCCTGTGCGCTCGCCTCTCGATGGCTGTCCGCCTGTCCGCCTGAAACGGAAGCCATCCGTTTCTACCCGCTTCATTCTGCTCCGGTCTGCTCCTCCTTAGCCGAGCACAGGATGGTTAATGCCGTGATTTTGTCTTCTGTACGGACACGTTCAGTCTAAAGCTTCCCTGGTTATCTCCTGCTCCCTGGCGAAAAGGGCTTGTTGTTTTGGATCCACGCTCCTTTCACGGCGGACAGAAAGCAGAAAGATCGCTCTCTGATAACTTTTACAAAGGAAATTCTGAATTTCGCCCCTGTGAAAAGTTAGCCCAAAGGGGTGGCGAGATTGCTTGTCGAAGCTCGTGTTTTCGCGTGTAAGTGCATGTAACTGGGTGCGAGGAAATTAAGCAAAGGAGTCGAGAATCGAGGCTATCTGGCTTCGATGAAATAGACCTCATTTATTTTATCGATGTAGATTAGAAAATTAGCGGCGTCACGCATATGCCACGTACAGTGGGGACCGTGTTAAATATTACTAAATTTTCCTCTTCGTGTTCCATGCTCTATGTGTTTAAACGTTAAATGTAAAAAATTGCAAGTGCTTTCACCATCTCGGATATCAAAGTTTACGCGTCAGCCAGCCGTCTTGGTTAACCTTCCGTCTGACCACAAACCCCCAATTCTACTGCGCTTTCCTCCGACGATTAAAACCTCCTACATACATAGTTTTTCTTCCCCCGCGTTCCTGGCGTCGCTAATTATATTTCCGTACAGTTACAAGGAATGTTCTTCCTTTGATGAAAGATTACCTCGAGGAGAAATCAGTCTGCAACACTCGTGTGAACACACACGTCCCTCAAATCCTACTACATCTTCTTTTTACTGTGCCACGTCCAAGTATACTTCTTTAAAATAAATTCTCGTGGAAGATACAAGCTAAAATCTTCCAGCAAAAGTCGCACGTTCCGCCCGTACTCTCCGTCTGACCACTGGCGGTCCAATCTACTGCGCTTGGATTTTCGCAACAACTTGCTCTTCTCACGTAGCCCGGCGCCGCTAATTATATTCCCGCACGGATAGGTGGAATGTTCCCCCCCTGGAGCTGGAACGAATCCCAGGCATCCGATCGCAGAAAACTCGTGATTCATTCGTTCGAAAACGCAGTCCCCGTTAGATACGCGAGCCCAGGCCATTCGTTTCCCTGCGCGCACAGGTCGAATTCTTCGGGGAAGCTACAGCAGGTTCACGGATTCCCTGCCGCCGCGACAGCAGAAATGCCGAGAAAGAGAAGAAGAAGGCGGCAAAAAGCCGCGCGGAACCGCTTCCGCGTTCGTAGCCCGATCCCGTCCAGCCGTATAACCCTGGTAAGGTCTTGCCGGCAGCATGGAAACGGCCGATTACACCTGCTCCCTCTCGACTTAATCCCGAAGGATCGCGGATCGTATTCGAGGAAATTGTCCAAGTGTCTTCGCCGCCACGGGGAATGTACGAGGCTGCAGCGCGGAATATGCCGGTCACGCGCGGCCCGCTCGAATTAGCACGATTCGATTCGTGCGACACCCGGTCGCCCGGTGGCTTTGCTGAATCCGCGCCTCGTCTTCGGCGAGCAGATTTTTTGGCCGGCCCCGCTATCCACGGCTTTTTGGATCGCGTCGATGCTGCTGACGCTGCACCGAATTGTAGTTCGACGGGAGTCTAGCCGCGACGCCAAATCTTGCCACAGAATCACCGTGGCGCAGTAAAATCTGCATTCTACGGGCGGAGAACCCACTCGAAGTTGGGTCTTCCGCACAAGTTGCCAACTTTCTGGAGCAGCGTTTTTGTTCCCGGGGAAATGTGCGCGAATTGTATTTCAGAGGAAGCTTATGATGTTGCTAAGCTTCTTGTTTCTCGTAACAATTGCTGCTAGCACATGGCCTCTGTTTTCTATTGTGTTCGTAGAAGTTTCGAAAATCTCGACTTCCGAGCGGGCGGACGCCGCCGGGCCGTGCGAGAACGGAATTCAAATGGGCGGAATGTATCGTGGCCAGGGCGGTGGAAAAAGGACGGAGGAAAAGGCCAGGCTCTTAACCAGAATTCCCGGGGCCGTAGGACGAGGGAATCGCGTTAGGTGGAAATACGATCGTGAATCGAGGCGGAAACGCGCTGGTCGGAAGCCGGCGGGGTACGGGAGAGATCGCGGAGGTCGCAGACATTGTAGGGGTTTCTCCTGGTGTCGCCGGGAAATGTCGTCTTTAATCGAATCCCATTAAGATTTAAGGGCAAGCCGTGCAATAAATTACGTTACCTCCCAGCGCGGAGAGAAGGCTATCGCCTCGATAGGCAAAGGACCATTCGAATGGCTTACGAGTCGTGGGGAGGCAGAATTATTCGACCGGCTCGATTACGGGATTGTCGTAGGTCGTTGTTACATCTCACGAGTCGCCGCAGCCGCCGCGCCGCTCCGGAAAACGGAAATACCCCCGTAATCCCGAAGAAAATCGATGCGTCCGATCGCAGACCGAATCGCATACCTTCCACGTCGCTTTCCCGCGGCGATATTCAAACCTCGCAGAGCCCCCGGCATTCTCTCGGTTCCTCCGTGGCAATAATTTCGCTTTAAATCGAAACAACGATTTACTTTAATAACTCTGTCCGCATCGAGCGTAAATATGCCCCCTGAAAGACAAAGTGGAGCTTTCTTATCTACGTAGATTGTAGCTGGTGTCCCGTGCGCCGTTTCCTTTCCAATGGGATCGCGTCCGGTTGTATCGAATGCGGGAAATCCGCTGGCTCTACGTATTGAGACGCATCGATCGCCGGGTCGCGCGACGCGAAAGAGACACGGGGGGGATTTTTCGAGGATCTCCTCCGTCACCGTGAATCGTCGAATGCCTTATCCATCGCGAGCTTTCCGAGTAAGGGCAACCAAGGCCTCGGAATTGGTTATCGATGCGAGACGCGGCCTCCTCAGCGCCAAAGAGAAAAACTCGATTGATCGCGGGGCCCGACGGTGTCGCGCGTGCACCGGAAATCCCGCGCGATCCAGGTGACACGACGCCGTCATTCGCTAAAGGATCAGCCAGCATATAAAAGACTTGGCTCGGACGGAGTTGAGACGTCGATCGTGTTACCCGGATCATTTGTCCTTCGTTTCTTGCATCGATCCTCTTCCTCTATGAAACGTTTGATTCTCTTATGGACATTTATGGTTGTTATTACCGTTCAATATTTTTATACTCCTGCCTGGCACCGTAGACAAGGACGAGAAGCACTCGCGTTGACAGACCGCGGCGCATAAATATTTATTTCCGCTATGATCACGTGTAGTCAGTGGGTGGAGAAGAGAGCCACGAGGATGAGAAAAACGGCAAATCGAGTTACGATCGCCATTATCGCGAAACACGAAGGGAACGGCAGCGAACTATCGGAAACTGAAATTTCGCAGTCGCCTCGCACCTGCCGTGCGGCCGCCGCGCGAAATTATGCGCGTTGCAAATCGTAGCCTCGCGTGCATCCCGTAGAAACGCGCGGGGCCGATCGATAGTCGATCTCTCGCGGTGTACCGTGTTGCATACCAACGAACCAGAAGAAAATGAGCTTGCCCTCTCTCTCTCTCTCTCTCTCTCTCTCTCTCCCACGCCCGCGCCGATACCCGGCTGCCTCGGAGACAAACTTCTAACGACGCGTCGTTACATCGCGGGAAATCGCCTTCCACTTAAACTCGCCTTCCCGGTTGACCAGGCGA
The DNA here is from genome assembly GCA_029448645.1 of Andrena camellia. Classification (NCBI taxonomy): domain Eukaryota; kingdom Metazoa; phylum Arthropoda; class Insecta; order Hymenoptera; family Andrenidae; genus Andrena; species Andrena camellia. Next base: position 12,667,269 of record CM055679.1, on the reverse strand, counting down.
GCGCGCGCGGATCCTGGTAATTGATAGTTGATCGGCGGAACGGATCGGTGAACACGGGAAATGGAAGGAAGCCGTGGCGTGGCGCTGGGAATTATTGGAAAAACTCGTGCTCGTAAACTCGGACAGCCAGGGCTAGGGCGACGCTACCCGTCGCGGGTGAAACGGCCGTGAGGAAATTTGCATTAAAAAAGTTTATTGCCCGGTGGCTTCCCTCGAGCAGGAAATTGTTTACTCGAGATTGTGGTTAGACGGTCGAACGATGGAATGACGAGAAAGTGCGATCGTAGATCTTGAGGGATTTAAGGGGAGATATAATATACGTCTTAGAATCACTCCTTTAAAGAATATCCGAGGTCCCCAGATTTTTCCCATGCAAATACAGAGCGAGAGAGTTTCAATTAAAGTGTGTAGGTACATACCGCATAAGTGGAAGATAATTATGTTCTTTCCACTCTATACCGACGCGCTATGCTCCTCTTCGTCGAAGAATACCGCGTCGCCAATACCGTTGCGTCGTTCCACGCGCAATATTGAAAGCAAATTGTCCGAGATAATATCGATTAAGGAGGTGTTCCGTCCGCCGCATCTATCACGCAGCGTTATGGAAGAAAGGATGGAAGTTGGTGGAGGGATCGGCCATAACTTTTACCAAATTCAATAATGTCTTCCCGGAAACTTGGATAGCGATGAAATAACGTCCCGAGCATTACCGTAAAATACTCATCGGGGCACAAATCCTCATCGGCCTGTCATACTCGGCCAACTTCCGCCCTCGTAATGATGTCAGGAATTAGAATTCATACACCGAGCGAAGTTCAACGAAGAATCTCCCCGGAATATAGTAGCCTTTAGCTTCCAAAGAACCTCCCTCCCTTCGATCTGTAATATCGCCTGGATCCCCTTCAAGCTGCCCCGTAATTCGTCCGCCGAATTCGCGGGACGACATTCCACTTGGCAAGTCGTTTCTATCGTGCTCCACCTCGTGGCTTCGACCCCCATGAATCGCGGCCACTCGAACTCCGGGCACGATAAGCCGGGACAAATGTCGAGCGGTCGGGACACGAGATTCCCTTGGTCGCGATTTGCGGTCGACAGGAATCGTCGCGGGCTCTGGAAGGTGCATTCCGAGCAGGTCGTGCTCGCAGCCTCGGCCGCGGCCGGTGCACCGACCCGGGTAATTGATAGTTGATCGGTGCAACGTGTCGGTGAACGGAAAAGGGGGGAAAAAACGAGCGCCCGTCGGAGGGTGTGTGGAAGAGGAGGGAGAGAAAATGGAAGGAAAAAAAAAGGCGAAGGGAAAGAAGCAGTTCCGCGGCTGTAGTTAGCAATAAGGCAGATCGCGGTAGCGATACAAGCTGCGTGGTAGCCAACCTGGCGTGTTTTCCCTCTACCTCGTTCTCGCGCCCTTCACCAGCCCTGTCCTTCCTTTTTCTCCCCTCTCTTTCTTTCTCTCTCGTCCCGTCGTCGGCGCGTCGCGGGAACGCGAGATTGCCGCACGTGAATGATAGCGAACGAAGAGTGGCGCTTCCCGTTAAATATGCATCGTTCGAGAGATAAATTGCGCCTTAACCAAGAGCCAGTCGGCCGGGTATTATAATAACCTAATAAAAGTGATTAATACCAGACTGCCGCGATATATTACCCTGCGGCTCCATGGGTAGCCGTCGCGGGGGTGGGCAGGGGGAAGCAGGGAAGCTCAGACGATGGTGTCTTTTACGAGCAGGTTCGACCAAGAAGGCGCTCATCTCGGTCAAGGAAAAGCGGGCAGCTTTTGGCGTTGGTGAAATTTAGTAGAGCGACCTTTCGGGATCCTTTGCGGTTCCGCGCTCGATCCTTAGCTCTCCACTTCGATCACTTGCTTCATTAATTATAAAATCGTCTTCCTACAAATTCGCATGATTAACAGCAGCGTATCCTCCTCTGTTGTGCGCATTATCAGCTTGAAATTCAGAATCGAGATACTAAGGGCGAAAGAATAGCGCAGCTTCCAACAGCGGCCGTGCGCCCCGGCGCGGCGCGCGACGATCGGCCATTCGCCTGGAAAATACTTGAAGCGCGGCTAAATGGAATCAAGAAGCGGCTCGAATGGGAGTTTAAATATTCAACGATAGATTCGCGTGGCGCAGCCCGCGCAATAATCTGCCGCGCGATTCCTATGTTAAAATATGTATACCTTCCGGGCGGCCGCATTGAAATTCCCTTTAAACTCTGACATTGTTCCGCGACGCTCGCTTCCTCGCGGCCAGGGGGCTCGTTCGCCGCTTTAATGTTATTCATAGCCGTACGAAGCGTCCGGCAACGCGTGTGTGGATTCCCCACCCGTTCCCGGAAGACGCGGCCCGCGACCGGCCCGAGCTGACCCCGTTTCCGGCTGCAGATACGCGCGGGGCCCCCTGAAACGTTCGACTGGACGTGGCGTAATTGAGCCATTGATTGCGAGAGTGGCTCAGAGAGAGAGAGAGAGAGAGAGAGAGAGAGAGCACGGGGGCGCTGCGCCGTTTTACGAGCGCCTTTTCGGCGCCTTTCGCGCGCCAATAACGCCGCTGCAGCCTCTACTTTTCTCGGTGGCATGGCGGCGTCGGCGGCGGTTGTTCGCGAAACGAACGATGCACGGGAAAAGTAATTCGCTGAAAAGGCGGATTCTTATTGCGCCGCGTTGGATCGCTGTAATTTCAGTTAAACGGCCGGCTTTACGGCACCCCTTCCCACCAAGCCGGGCCGTGCTGTAAATCCCGGTAATTCTTATAGTCGCGTAGAGAGCTCGGTGGCGAGCCCAACTACCGGCCGAGCTCGGTTCCTCGAACGGGAATCATGGATGCAAACGCTTTCGGCACGATTCGCCGATTTCCCTCGTTACTCCTGCCCGTTCAATCGCCCGCTGGTAATTGCTGTTTGTTGCAGCAGCTAGGCTGCTCTCGCCGTGTGCACACAGTTAGAGTGTAAACTGTGCTAAGAGCCCCCCCCCCCCCCCCCCCCCGATGCAACGTACGCCATCGGCGAGCTTCGCTTCTTTATGGAGTTCGATGATATTCTGTCTCGGGCATCGCAGATATTCCACGTTACAGTTTTAATAAAACTACGTAGCAAAAATCGTCGGCCCTTCGCAGTCTGCGCTCTGGGAATCTGTCTTCGCCCCCGTGTATTCCGTAGATCGCGCAAACGGTACAGGTTCCGCGAGATGGTACGAGACGCAATATCGCCGTCCCCGCCCCTATCCTTTGTTTCTTGGAGAAAAGTTTGGCGGAGAACACTTGTACGCCTGTTGTAACGAAGCGGGCCGCCTCGTCTGCGAAAGCAATAACAATACCACCTACTTGGCCCGCACGATGCTCCCCGTATGTAAACTACGGCGGAGCGCCGCGGAGTAAAAGAACGATAAGAGGAGCTGGTGCAACCCCCAGGGTGCAGCCGAGGACAGCGCGGAGAGACGCCACAGAGGGAGAGGGTTGCTGGAACTTTCAGAGCCGGCACTCGAGAATATTTCTAGGTCGGCGTCGTCTACCTATGCGGATATTCGTATTCCACTTGTCCCCCAACCCTTCGTTCCCTCTTCTTTTTATTCCCGCCGCTTTTTTCTTCTCCCCCATCTCTCTCTCTCTCTCTCTCTCTCTCTCTCTCTCTCTCTCTCTCTCTCTCTTAACGCGCGTGGCCTCCTCTCTCGTTTATCCGTCTCTCTGTTCTCTATCTTCGGCCTTCCACCCCCACGGACGAGCCGACGCTGCGCTCACGACCGCGTAACCTTTGTGCCTGATTTATAGTTTTTAATTTGAGTCTCATTCCGACCCTGCCCGGCCAGTCGGCCGTCGCAGGGGGAGGGGGCGATTACACGGAGGTTCACGGAAAAATTCTGGCCAATCTTTTCGACCTTAAGTGGCGTCGTCCTTCTCTTTCCGTCCCGGCACACGCCAGGGGGGGGGGGGAGAGAGAGGCGATCGTGGAAATTCACTTTGGAAGGATCGAGCCATTTCTACGGTCGATTAAGCGCCCTCCACCTCCGCCCCCTCCCCCTCATCGCGTTTTAATTCCTTCCGGCCGTGGATGGACCGTCTTAAGGATGTCCTAGCCCGGGGGGGAGGCTCGGATGTAGATCGATTGGGCGAGTGTACCGGGGAGCGCTTAGGGAATTAATGCGTCCGGGGGCGGTGGTGATTGATAACGTCGACGCGGCAACTTTTGATGTTAAGTAATGGGAAAACAGTTGTCAGGGATGGGATGCTGCCCGGATACTCCGATACGCTCCACCAATACGCAGAGTGTTTTATCAAAACGCAAGCGTAATATTCTCGCAGTAGCTACGAAGATGATAGCGTTCGATTAACGATGCACGCATCCTGGTTATTGCAAGGAGAAACGTCAACGCACAGCGATAGGCATCGATCGCAGCCAGACAGCAAAAACCTGAACGCATCGTCGTAAATAGGTGGTCGAAGAGTTTCCCTGGCGTAAAATCGATTCTTCCATCGCTGCTCTTGCGTTACGCAAGAACTAAGTCCTCTGAGAAATGGCGCGGACGAAGCACGACCAGACATTTCCACATTTCCGGCAAGGCTTTCGTGAACCGTGACCTGGGAACTCTGCTCGGGGGGGTCCTCCCCGTCACGTCCACGTGATGCCGATTTCCTAGAAGCGAAGGATCGAGCGTGTCAGCAATCGTCGTTCCTCGATGATTGCCGCGATCATCCGTTCGAGGTGGTGCAGGTGTCGCTCGGGTTTCGCACGTTCCAACCGGATATGGGTTGGCATTATCCCCGCCGGTGAGGAACGAGGGTCGGTATCGTCGCCCCGGCCGCCGTCTGTCGCTCGTTTTTCCGACCATTCCGACTGGTGCTGGCCGCGCGAAGACGCTGGGAAATGAGCCCGGTAATTCGCGCCCGTTCCTCCTCGAAAAAAGAAAAAGCACCTTATTAGCGTCTACCTTTTCGCGGAACGGGGGCGATCACCGTGCTCGATTCTCAACCGAGCAACGGAAAAACGTTTTAATTAACAGGCGGTAGGTGCGACTTACGGCTGGGACAGCGGTATTTTCGCGTTCGTTAATCCGCCGCGCAGTTTTTGCCCCGCGCCAGGGTGAAGTGGAACGACTTGAACCGCGTCGCGTTTACGCCGGTGTAACGGGAAGTTTTTGGTAGAGTTTCAGGAGAATTCCGACGCGGATTGCTCAATTACTTTCTACGCGTAGAATTCGTCGTGGGTGAGCGAAAATTTAGGTCGATTTAAATGAGGATAATTATACTGTTAAGGAGAGTAAATTAGTAATAAGGTGTGGTAGATCTGAAGCGAATGTAACGTCGAAGGCGCGACAGACGCGCATCCATCAAGGGGATTACCGATCGCTGCAGTGCCATCGTCGCTCCTGGTCCATCTCGCGTAATGGAACGAGTTCCGGTTTCAGAAGGAATATCCTCCAGCTGTTCGTCCATCAGGGGGCGCGGGAGGTCGCTTTAAACCGTTATTCTCGAATAAATTGGCCGATATCAGGGGCCGCGGTCGCCTCCTCGATATTCCGCTGTCTCCCGACCCCGCGAGCATCGGGAAACCGTCCCGGGGATAATACTTTAAACGCTTCTCTCCGGTTCGAACGTTCGAGATGTCAGAAACTTCCGACAGAGAATTAATCCCCCGTTTCCGCGGGATATTCCGGGGGAATGAAGCCCGGGCAAAGTTCCGCCGTTAGACTGACGTTCGCCGCGTCTCTCTGTATATACACGCCTCTCTTTCCATCTTCGCATAGCCTCCAGCCGCCTTTCCATTCTTCCTCGTTTCTTTCGTTTCTCCCGTTTCTTTCGCTGCGCTCGGGCCAACCGGGGGGACCGTTTTTATCGATGGAAAAACCGCGTACCGCCGCGTCTCTGTGAGTTCTTTCAACCACGGATTCGAATCTGGAACGCTACGCCGCGATGCTGCCGCGGGAACGAAGAAGATTGATGGGAAAAGCGTCGAGGCTAAGTGCAAAGAATATCGCTTCTGTTTCGTGAGTTTTTCCTCGCGTAACTTTGCCGCGCTCCGCGGAGAGAAAGTAGGTATAGGTAAGCCGGAGCATCGGAGAGCCGCTGAAAGCGTTAGCGATCTAATTTCATATGCGATCCCTTCGAAAGGGGCATTGAGGTTGGCGTGCACCGGAGGGATTGTTACACCTACGGGTCGTTCCTTTCATTATTTGCCGGGATATTCCGCCGCCGAGTTGGAAATGAAACGACCCCCGTGCGCTGCACATTTTCTCGTATTCACTATCTGCCTTTCCGCTTCCTGGCTAGTAGATACAATCTTTCCCCGCCGTAATAAGAAAATTAATAATTTTAAGCCCTTGAAGCTTTCATGGGGTGGATTCGCGCGGCTATTACCGTTTGAGGCATCCGCCTGCGGGCCCTCAGCTGCTGCAACATGTATCCACCCTTTCGCTAATATCGCGCTTAGCCACGCTCAGAGATCTCAGCCTCGAACAGTCGCGGAGAGAGGAGAGCTGAGTTGCTCGTGACGGTCCTTAAAATTCATCGATCTGGAAACGTCTCACCAAAGTGGCTTTCCAAGTAAGAGCACGAAGAAGGCCACGGAGCCCGTGCAACCTCTGTCGCGGGGAAATTTTTCGCCAACGGTCGCGTTCCGCCTAATCGAACCCGAAATCGGCGAGCCAACGAGTCTGGCGTTGAATAAGGCAAACCGAAAGCATCCCCTTAGAATGCCTCGCTCGTGTGGCTGCGCTGTCGATTCGAAGAAAAGAGACTCGGTGAATTTCGTCGTCGCGGCCGCATTTGCGATTCCGCTCCCGCTCCCTTCCGCCGGAGAAAAAAAAAACCAACGCCGGGAGGAGCGAGAGAGAATGGAGCGGCGGAGAGGGAATCGATAAAGAGGCTAAACCGAAGTGGAGGCGGCCCTTACGAATTCCATCGGCGAGTGTCTCTTTTACGGCTACTTAAGACGCTGGAGGGGGATGCTGGGTCCGGTCGGAGAGGAAGCGTCGAGGTGGTCGAAGGGACGATCACGGAGAGAGAGAGAGAGAGAGAGAGAGAGAGAGAGAGAAAAAAGAGGAACGGCCGTGAGAGTGAAGGGTGAAGAGGGTGCAGAGGATCGAGGAAGCAATCTTCGGCCGGGGCACGCGCGTAAAATATCGGCGCACGGGGAAATTACTCCCCGACGTGGAATTTCACCCCCTGACTGCGGAAATATGTTACGTACGGCGTGATTAGTATATTAAAAGTAACGACGGAAGGTTATAACACCGGCATGATTTATTTCGCCCGGGTTATATCGCTCGATGGGTCGAGCTGGCTGGCACCTACGGTTCGATTAATCTTTCGCTGACTTTTCTCCGCGCGCAGACCACGGGCGCTTCTAACTTCCGGTGACAATGTAGATTGTAGAGTGACAAGCACGAATTCGACGGGAAATCGGGGTCGTCGGGGGCGAGATGTCTGACGTGGGCGCGCATGCTCGACGAAACTCCTTCACAGCACGAAGACAATTTCGCGCGGTATCGCGAGCCTTCCGAGCGAGAACGCACGGCGAGGCTGTTCGTCATCCCGAGGCTCCTCCGGCGGGGCAACTGTCTTTTTCCTCGGGAAGGGCGTGCGAGGGAGAGTGTGTCAGCTAAGATAGTCAACGGGGAGAAGTCGGGACGAGCCGACGCACGTCCCACGCGATAATACCGAGAAAAATTTGGCTCGTGGATCGCGAGGGTCCTGGCGAAAAATGAATACAAGCAGGAGCAATTTGTCGCGTCGCGTGATCGCGTTTCGTGGCCACGGTTTCTCAACACCACCCCCAATTTTCTGTATAGCGGGTACTTCAACTGGAGAATACATACCTACTGGCTTTTTAATATGCTTACGAGCGGATACAAAGTACCAGCGCGTTAAGCAAGACGGTTTTAATTGTCAATGAGGAAAAGGGAGAAGTTCGGCGCGTCGAGGGCACACGAGAGGCATAGAATGTAAATATCAACTCGTTTGATCTCGGGGGCCCCATGAAAATGACTTGTAATGGCGGGGCCCCGCGTACTTTACAAGCCGCATTCGGAATAAATATTTCGACTTTACGGTCCCGCGAAGGGACGCGCCGCAGTCCCGGTGTTTCACGAGCGGACCACGCTGGAGGCAGATAGACGCCGGACATTAAAACAGAGAGCTCTCCGCGAAAGCCGTCGGTATAACAAGGGTCCGCCGCGTTCCTTTCCTCTCGAATATGTCACGTGCCATTAAACTAATTTTTTTACCGAAACGTTTATTACGAAGAGCTCCGAGTATACGCGTGGCTACGCTCCAATGTGGCCCCCCCCCCCCCCTGCAAGCGTGTGGGCGAGGCCTGAGTATCGTCGATGGGACTCGTGCGTTCATTCTTTCTGCATATAACGACATTATACAGCTTATCAGGGGGAGAGTCCATTCGACAAGATTCTACCACTTGTCCATACTTTGCCATTGAAGGGTTCCATCAGCCCTTCGAATAGATCACTGATCCTATTGCTGTGTCGCCACATTCGAGACGTAGGACAACTAACTAGCGTCACTGATGAGGTACCCATCTCTAATAGGTACCACCCTAGTTCTCTTCTTTTGAGCTTGCTTAGCACTCATAGTAGGACTCCCTCGTGTGCCCCTGCCTCGCACCACCGTGACCCCGTTTCTTCACCCACTTCTAAGCATCCCCTTCGCCATCCACTACCATCTACCGAGGAATCAGAGCACGGGGGTGGCTGGAAGAAGTTTATTCGACACCCCGCGTCAGATCCCCGCGAACGGTCGTCATAGCTGTCAGGGTCGTGGCGCTGGGCTTATCGAGGACTCGATTATGTACTGCTCTTCTCCGCCTCGTGTCGCCCTTGTGCACGAGTTGGCAACCCCCGGCGAAGGGACTCTCACTCTCCTCGTAAGACCCTTATCGGCTCGGTCCATGCCTTCGACCAGGCGGCGTTAATAATAATCTTTTTCGACCGGCTCCTATCCCCGCGCGTGCCGCGCGGCTTAAGATGCATATAAATATTGCTGAGAGCGAGGCAGCGAGCGTGAAACGCCGGGGATTACCAGCCTCGGCTCGAGCGGAATAAAAGAGCTCCGCGCCATCGGTCTTGGCCGCCGCTTATAAGGCGCCCCTTTGTCGAGTCGTTTATTCCGCGACACGGGGTCCCGCGTAGCCACGGCCAACGCACCATCGCTTATTGCGCGTAAGTAATAAGGTGAGAACTGTTGGCCCGTGGCTGGACCAGCAATCACGGCATTTTATTGCGCGGAGTGTGTCTTTGGCATCGCAAGGTTCTCAGGGTCTCGAATCCGCGGCGATTACACTAGTTTACAGCCATTTTGTACAGCAGATGCCACTATTTTTTCTTCATATGTAAAATGGCCCGCTGCTTCCGAAAATATGATCTAAAATTTTTTCTATGGATGCGTTTTCGAAATATCGACAGGTGAACTTTTTACCTGTCTGTCAAAAAGGTGGTCCCACTTAATTGCGAATATCTCGTGTTGCGAATGACCGATATGGTCGAACATTATATCAAATTAAAGATAATTGAATCGCCAACAAATGTGCCTTACGTAATTTTCAAATCTGTTCAGTAGTTTGGGTGAAATCGATGGAAATATGTGAAAAAAGTCATTTTTTTTTCACCGAAATTGATATCGACAATTCATTTAATCATCTGGGAAAAATCGAAATCGCAACAATGGGCCCAGTTTCTCATTTCTTACGTTGAGTCTGCACTTTTGCGGAGAAAACAAGGTGCTACTGAAGAAAGTCTACTTATGGATAAATACCTAAGCTCCGAGACAATTGTGTGAAAACACTAAAATTTCATTTTTCTCGGGTTTTGTGATTTTTTTTTTTCATTTTATTGTGTTATTTCAATTTTAATTAATTCTGTACAGTTTCTCAAGTATTTTGTGATTATATGTGTGTTTTAGAAATAGTTCTGGCTCTTTTTTAAGCAAAATAATTCTTTTCTTCTACTACAATTTCGATGGCGTGTTTCACTTCAAATAAAATCGTGGAGCAGGATATTTCATAACAGAATATGAATCAATTTAATACACCATCAAGCGTCGAAATGAATTTGCTGTGAGATATCCTGCAACACGATTTTATTTAATGTGAAAAAGCACCATCGAACTTGTAGTACAAGAAAAGAATTATTTTTTAGTTTTTAGCCCAAAACGAACAAAAATTAAAAAAATAGCCAGAACTATTTCTAAAACACACACATATTAACAAAATACTTGAAAAAATGTACCGAATGAATTAAAATTGAAATAACACAAAAACCGAGAAAAAATGAAATTTTAGTGTTTTCACACAATTGTCTCGGAGCTTAGGTATTTATCCATAGACTTTCTTCAGTAGCACCTTGTTTTCTCCGCAAAAGTGCAGACTCAACGTAAGAAATGAGAAACTGGACCCATTGTTGCGATTTAGATTTTTCCCAGATGATTAAATGAATTGTCGATATCAATTTCGGTGAAAAAAAAATGACTTTTTTCACATATTTCCATCGATTTCACCCAAACTACTGAACAGATTTGAAAATTACGTAAGGCACATTTGTTGGCGATTCAGTTATCTTTAATTTGATATTGGCGCGCGTTACTAAGAGTAGCACGTTTTATTTTTTTCTTACGGACAACTACATGTAGAAAAAATGAAACGTGCTACTTTTCGTAACGCGCGTCGATATAATGTTCGACCATATCGGTCATTCGCGACACGAGATATTCGCAATTAAGGAGGACCACCTTTTTGACAGACAGATAAAAAGTTCACCTGTCGATATTTCGAAAACGCATCCATAGAAAAATTTTTAGACCATATTTTCGGAATCAGCGTGTCATTTTACATAAGAAACAAATAGTGGCATCTGCTGCACAAAATTTTTCTTTATTTTGTAAACTAGTGTAATTAGTCCCTTTAAACTTTACGTCCAGATCCTTTGGAGGGATGGGGAACGAAGTATAATGGACGCCGAAAATCAAGTGACTGTGCAAGATCGTGTAACGAAACGCTTATTGAAATAATTACAAGAGGTACAAAGAGGTTTATTAGTGGATAAACTTGAAAGTTTCGCAAGTCGGCGTCGCCTAAATCGTTGACCAAACCCCTAGATGCGTTCGCCATAATTTGTGCAGTTCAGGAAGATGAAATTCAAAGTAGATGCAAAGTACTCGGCAGTGTTCGCTGACCTTTGCCGGGACTGCACACACTGCTATTCTAACAGAAGTTTAAAAAACCGAGGGAACTTGAATTCGAAGATCCTCGCCGGTATTAGCGATAAATAATTGGATTCTAAACGGGCGATGTAGCGATTAGCATTTAAAGGTGTTACCTTTAGAGACAGCAGATGGGATGAACGTTGAAAAAGCAGGCGTAACGATGTCTAGGGTTCGACGAACAACGCTCCGGACGCGAGACAGAAAACCGGCGCTGTCTCTGGGCGCGCACAGTTGCTCGCTCGCTCGCCTCTTTGTCAACTCGTTTATTCCGCAACGCGCCGTTTGCATCGCGTTACTTATGCGCGTGCACCTTATTGTGTGTAAGTAACAAGGTGAGAACGAGCATAGCGCAGCGGAGCTCAAGGCAGAGGGCTGGCGGAGGGGATGGCTGCCGCGATCGCTAGAGAAGCATCACGCGAACATTTATTATCGACTAAGTAACGTAACGGCGCGCCGACGCGCGCGCGCGCTCACGGGGATAAATCTGAACTTTATTCCATTTGTAACGTAACTTTCGCATTTGCAAATCCCTCGCTCGCAATCTCGCGTCCCGAGCATCGTTAGCCCGCGCGACTCGTCATTTACAACGCTCCGGTCGCGCAGCGCGCAACGTAATCGCGGGATATTTATGAGCCGCGGTGCCTCTGCCAGCGCGGGAAACTGAAAGAAATATAATCGAAATCGGTGGGCGCGCGGGCATCGCGCCACTCTGCGCGATACCTACCGCAAAAGTTTAGACGCTCCGTTAATCCTTTCGCGCAGAATTTCTCATCCGCCTCCTCCTCGATATAGGAGCAGAAAAAGATTCGAAATAATCCATTACTTTCCTTCTCGTCCGTTTCCCTCTTCCCTCCCGTTAATTATCCCCCTCCGCGACGCTGTGTCCGGCCACGCCGGCCGCGGTGTTCCCGGTATATATAAATGTACATTTTTACGAGGACATTAAATATGATTATGCCGGTTTTTCTTCGTGGCCACAAACACGTCCTCTGCTCGCTCTCTCCTTTTTTCGCCGCGCCTCTCCTTTCTCTCCCACGGCTCTTTGACTTTTAAAGTCTTTCCTTTGCTGACATCGCCGTGCCTCCAGGTGGGGTCCAGGGGCAGAGATTCAAAGCGAAAAGGCCGTCGCGATACCGCGACACGATATCTGCCAACGTTAGACGCGCCTTCGAGTTCCGCGGTCCTCCACTGTCGAATCGGATGTCCCGGCTACGGGAGTTTCGAAATCTTCCGCTGAATCGCCGTCAGAAACGTCGCGCAAACGATCAGTCTCCGTGCACCTGCTCATTCTCGTCTCCGTCCCACTGTATGTAGCTTCGCGAACGGCGACCATAATGCCGTGCATCGGCGTGTCCTCCTCGTCCGGTTCCCTCCGTTGTTTCTCCGGTTCGTCCGGATTCCTAGCAGAGTGCTCGCCTGTGCGCGGGGCGACGGCGTTGCACGGTATACTTAAGGCCCGCCCTATCGAGACGAGTGTTTCTCGGATTAACGTAGACTTTTGTCGTCTTAATTAGCTTACGGGATACGCGGCGGATAGTGGTGGCGCTCATACCGGGCCCGCTGCTGTAAAAGAGCACCACGACTCACGCCGTCTCGAGGTCATCTTCTCGGTAATCTGCGTGCACTCCTAATGAGCCCGGCTATAGGAAAACAGCGCTTATGTTAAACTCGGCTCTGGCACGCCGCATACCCTCCCTTTTCTTCGTCTTCTTCTTCTTCTCCTCCTCCTTCTCGTTCCTCTTTTTCTTCTGGACCCAATGCTGCCTCTCCTCTTCGACTCCTCGACCTGCTTCTCTCTTTCCTTTTTCACGGACGCGTCCATGCGCGGCACAGGTAATCGATTTAAATCGAAGGAACGCGGTTATATATAAAAATCGGGGGGACTGGGGGGATTAATTCATACCGTAACGTTTCGTGGTACGCGATAAATCCGGTGGACTCATCGTGGGACATGGGGATAACCTTGGCATCCCTGGAGCTGAGGGAAAGTATCGCACGCGGGGCTTCTAAATGGATAGATAATCGTCGGTCGTTTAATTAATATCGCCGCGCGTTCCGGAATTCGGTGTGGCTAGAAAACTCGCGGCTCCAACCCGTTTGATGTCGCGCAATACTTTGGCGAGCCTCGCGAGCCACGTTTCACCGCGAGATAACACTTTAATCGGTCGGTGCTTCTTAGCTGGATTTTCTTCGAATAACTCTACTCGATCTCCGGGGAAAAGAAAGTACAGGAACGGTGGCACGACAGGTGTATTCCGGAGCATACATTGAGAGCTCATCCTACCCCATCTTAACCTAATAACAATATGTATACCGTACACTACTATACAAAGGAACGAACGGTAACAGCACTTGGATGTATCATCCTGTCAGCCAATCTCCCGAAGCTCCACCGGATATAAAAACTGATTATAACTCCGAGAACTGCCTCCCAGGCATACGATCGTACGATCTCTTTTCATCCCCTGGCTGACTAGAATAAGCTTCCGAAGTTTAACCACTTATTCCAACGTCACTCTGTATATCCTCCACTAAAGCAGCCTTTTATTCGGTCTTGTCGTTGCGAGCAATAATGGTATAACACCGCCGCGCGGGGCTCATTTCGCGCGTCGCCGTGACACCCCCGCCGCGCCTCTGGAAACCGAAGTTAGACCCCCGAACACAGCCGAAACTGCGAAAGGGTCGAAGGGCGGCCGCGACGCGGCGTGTGCAACCGACGGAGGCGACGAGGAGAGGCTATATCGTCGGTCATAAATAACGAAAGTAGCAACGGCAGCCCTCTCCCTCTGGCTGCTCGCTCTCCACGCCAACTGCTTTCCAACCCCTCGTCCGCCGGTGCCGTGGAAACGGGTGAAAAACGGCCTAAGCCCGTCGGGGTTGGACGCCGTTTGCCGGAAATGCCCGCGGCCGAAACATCGTAAGCAGACCGGCGGCGTCCCTGCGAGTGCCACCAGCGGCGTTACTTCCGGCGCTGGCGCTCGCGTGACCGATTTCCTCCGTTTCTTTCGTCCCCTCCGCGACGGGAATCACCGCGACCCGGAAAGTTTAGGCTGGATCGCGAATCGCGAGACGCCGGCGGGGGGAGGGGGGGGGGGTGTTGAGAAGTGATAGACCGCGCGATTTAGCCCCCCCGTCGCCGAATCGCGAGGAATCCGATGCTATCGCGTACAAGTTACAAGAATGTTGGCGAGCATTTTGAAGGCGGCCGAGTGTCTCGGCTCCTTCGCGCGGTCATCCTTCTATCCTCACTTCGTTGCTCCACCCCAGGCCGACTCGTCGTTTAAACCTTCTTCCCCCGGTGTTCCCGGCGAACTTTAACGTAATTAATTATAACCACCCGAAACCCGGGGGCTGGAAATATAAATTGCGCAACTTATAGCGCGGGCTGGTGAATTTACCGAGCGGGTGCTTCTTCTACGGCTAGAGGAGGATCTCGAGGCCACCCTTGCCTGCGCGTTTTCGCTTCTCCTGCGACTTCCCTGAACGGGGCAAACGTCGATATTATTGAAAACATCTAATTGAAAACTTCTTTCATGCACCACTTAGGCTTGCCAAAAATCTATTCTAGAAAAATTCATACCTTGACAATTATACTTAATTCATTTAATTTTTACAAAATGAAGTCCCTAAGTGCCGAGCCCCCCTAAGCGCGGGGCCCGTGGCAAGCGCTCCGCCTGCCCGGTGCTAGGGCGGCTCTATCCCTGAAATTCCGCAGGAGTCGAGCACAAATGGCACGCTCGTACGTTGCTCCTGTTTTTGTACCTTTGTAAGTGTACCGATCAGTTGTCGGTTGGTCGTGAATACTTCCACGGTTCTGGTAGATCAATTGGGATTAATTGTTCCCCGTCACGGCCGGCCGAACGAAATCGAGTTTCACAATTAGTCCCACTTAGGAATCGAAACAAGGCGATCTGTCGCAGGGAAGGGGGAACGACAGGGCTTCTAGAGCGCGGCTAACACCGCGCACGGGAGTTAATTAGCCGTGGTGGAGGGAGGAGGGATGCATACCAATCGCACCTTCTTACGAGCGAATTTATCCGGCGGCCCGTTTCCGCGTCCAGCTCAAGGAGTCATCCTTTTTCCCCCGGTTAAAAAGCCCCCACCGATCGTATAGCAGGTTAATTTCGCGTGGACCCTTCCCGCGTGACGTTTCGCGCTAATGGATTTTCACCTCTTCACCCCTGCCACTCGCGCTCGAGCGTGAGCACGCGGGGCCGACTCATCTGGCGTTAATTACACGGAGAATGGCTACGAAACGCTTGGAATGCTCGGATACGCGATAGAATTTATGACGCCTATAGCGTCCCGATACCGACTCTCCGGAGAGAGTCCCTCTCGATCCTTCCTGCCGCGCGGATCACGCCGCGGTGATTTCTGAAAAATCGACGCAATTAAACGGGGGACTGGTCGGTGATCGGGGCTCGCACGACAATTAGCGAGCCAAACTCCTCTCGGCGTCGTTTTATTCTTGCGGATCGCCGTGTGCGCCCGTGGTAAATTCACGCTTCTTACGATGAGCGCCAGATCGGTCCGTACTTATCAAACTAATGTCCACCCGTTTTCGGTTGTTTGGATGCGAAGGGGTTTTTCGGAGGATACAATGTATTGGACGAGATATCGGGAGCCAGAGGTGAACTACTCTATAGACTCCTCCGCCTGAGGTGCAATCGATCAAGATACATGTCCGGGAACACTGAGAAACAGACGTTAAAACCAAATGTGGTACACGCCACCTGGATCGATCTTGGACACCCGAAAAGTGGGGGTGGGGGGCACGTTGGTCACGAGCAAGAGGACCAGTCCAGTCGACTCGCGATACTTGGACGATTATATACGCGGCGGTCGCATCGTCCACGGGATCGCGGTTCCCTGTGCCGTACAAAGCACACGATGTCGGTTATATTACATGTCGGTATAACGTGCGCGTGATTTATGTCGCATGGCGGCGCGCGGCATTAAATGGATCATCCGACGTCCGACTACGGTATACGTGCCGGCCAGCAGTCACCTACGTAGAAATCCGCGATTTATAACGCAACGGAGCGAAGGGCAACGCGTATATTCGCGTCTCCCCGTTTCTATCCCACTTTCCCTTTCCCCCCCCTTTCGCTTTCTCGCTTTCACGCGTCCAGCAGTTCCGCGGCGCCGCGCTCCTCGCGTCGCTCCGTTCCCTCTTTTAGACGTACACCGAGGATGGGGTGTTCGTTGCTCGAGCAGGAGAAATAAAATTGTCGGCAGAGGCTGTAGGTTCCCTCGAAGCTATTTCATCGAAAGGGACATCTGTTCACAGGTGTTTCGAGTGTATTACCTAAGTAGTTTGATAGAGGGAAGGATCGTCCCTCTTCTACCTTAACCATCGTTCGTCGATAGCGACAGCGTTGGCTCGCTAAAACGTCACTGCAATAAATTGGACCCCGCGGCAAACAGGCGAACTTCCTAGTTACTTCGATCGCATGGTCATCGCTATTCGATTGTATATCAGGATTATCGAGGCTCCAACCGCAGAATCACTTGTATTGTTTTTCCTTTTGGACGCATCGCGTCGGCTGTACACGGCGCCAATATCACAGTATACCGTGTTCGGATCAATGATTCAACGGTGGAAGTGTGCTCAGCCGGAAATTCTCGATCGTGTCGATAAGATGTTTGTCTGTGACGACGACGGTGTGAACGCGATTGGCTGCGATTTCACGTCGAGGAAGCTGCAGGCCAGCGTTAAAGATTCACGACGTCGCGGGTAGCGGACCGGTTGCACCGGGGACGACCTTAACCCTTAAACGCGCGTACTGTTACCGCTCGGGGAAAACTTGAAACGCACTGGAACAGGTTTCCCGGCAAAGAGACAGAGAGGAGGTGGTTGCAACAGTGTCACGGTACCGAGCAAAGGCGCGGCTAGAAGTTTCATAGACCGCGGACGATTATATTTAGTCGCCTGTGTGACTGACTTCTGGAACGAGAGCTTGGATTTCACCAGGAGGCCAACGTAACGGTACGATATTAGGTTTCTAAAAGACGCTGCTTGCCGATCAATCCTGCGATCGAGGCAATATGGTGCACGCATCAGCGTACACCCTCTAGCAACTTATGTGACCTCACGTAGCGTCTAAGAATCGGACGGTAGATCGCGTGAAATTTTCTTTTCACAATGCCTTTTCATCAGCTACCAGGGACGTAATATCTTCTTCTGAATAGAATCATCCCCCCAACGATGGAATTCACCTCAGAGATCTAGGGTATTGAGAACTACTACTGGAACTCGACTCCGAGAGCGATAAACGTTGGAACATCCAGACCTAATAGACCCATCATCGAGACACAAGCATCCGCGGCTAATTAAACGGACGCTAGTGGTCCCTTAAGTATCCATTTCAATTACATTCCGTTTGAATTTGATGAAGCGTCGCTGCCACGGAACCGAGGCCAATACAGGATTACCGGAGGATTCTCGGCTGAAAAGCAACCAGTTCCACGGGGAGCTGGACGCGTGCAGAAGCTGGTATCATAGAGGCTGGTTGACGCGGAGCGATTTAAAGCCAAGTGCAAGGTTCGAGATCGCTGAAAGTCCCGCGGATCTCGAACAGCCCGGAGTCCCCGGATGACTCTAAGTGCCATGTCTCGGTGGTAAAGCAAAAGAGGGGCAGCCGGCAGTCGTAGCAGGCTACAGAGAGAGGAGAGAACCGGTTCCTCGGTTAAGAAGGCTCAGTTTCTCTCTCTCTCTCTCTCTCCCCCTCTCTCTCTCTCTCTCTCTCTCTCTCTCTCTCTCTCTCTCTCTCTCTCTCTCTCTCTCTCTGCACGGCTGCTCTCAGCTCTCTGCCTGTTTCTGAGCTACCTCGTCCTCCCAGCATCTCCTTTCCTCCCGTCTCGAGCCGCGCTCGATCCGACTCTCTTCTCAACCGGTGAGGTTACTACAGGCCATCGCCTAAACCAAAGTGAACACCCTCTCCGTCTCTCCTTCCATCCTCCTTCCACCGTCTTCCTTCCACCCTCTTCCTCGTCTTCTTCCCGCTTACCAACGCACCCTGTTGCAAGTATACGTATACGTCGCTGCTGGCTGATCTCTCTCGATCTACGTATCGTCCCCGCTCCCTCCCGTACGCGTTTTCCCACATTTTCTCCAGAGTATTCTGCTGTTATCAATCTCCCGCACACTGTGTCGCCGCTTTCAGCCACTGTTCTAGCTGGTAGGGACGTTTATCCTCTCGTTTATGCCGCTTCTCCCACCTGGCTGCAAGTTTCCGTCTTTATTCCCCGTACTGGACACAGCTCCCCCCCTCGGCTGGCCACCGAGCAAGATTACGGATCGATCGCGCGTCAACCTGCGTTCCATCGACTGGCAGCCGATGCACGGCAGCGGCGTCGGATGACTGGATGGATTTCAGCGTCCACGGTACATTGTACGGAGGGATTTTGACCGCTGGGAGCTTCTGGATTCACGTGGATCGTTATTGAATCTTAAGATCGTCGAACCGTTTCGAAGCGGATGTTTGGGGCACGTCCGAAATCCAGAGCGTTACGAGACGTTTAACCGAAAAACGAGGGGGCTGGTTAAGAATTAATGGAAACTCGGATCATTTTGGGGGATTGGCCCCACTCGTCGCAAAATTTCGCCTGGAAATGGACGAGGAACGGCACGCTATATGTACTTTTCTCCGAAGTAGGCTCTATCGTTGCCGAAGATATAGCTGAGCGGGGCCGCGTTCCAATACGTCTAAAGAAGCGGTAAATCGTCGTCGGCGGTCCTTGTTCAGATGGTCGTCAGGACCCTTTACTCCGTCACCCTTCTCCTCCCAGTTTTTCTTCTTCGCCGCTCACGGTCTTTCTTTTCCTCCTAAAAAGGCCGAAGGTACGAAACGAGCCAGCCGTCCTCCCCTCTCTCCGTCTCACCTTCTCGCTCTCTTTCTCTCTCTCTCTCACTCTCTCTCTCTTTCTGTCGTTATTCTCCGTTCACGTTTCCCCGCTCCGTTCCACCCTGTGTTTCTCACCCCCTTGGGCACGCGGGACAAGACCTGGCCAGCCCAGCCCTTCCCTTGGAAAGCCCGAAGAAAAACGGATCGCAGGCGAAAGTACCGGAGAATCTCGGCGGAATCTTAAGCGGCCCGTAAAATTCATCTCGAATCGCTTAATTCTCTTTTGGACGGTGCCCGACGTCGAACTTTTCCCTGCCTCTCCGCGAGCTTTCGTCGGGTCACAATTAACGCCGTATCGTTCCGTTCGCAGGGGCGGCGACTTGTTCCCCAACCGTACCGCCACTCCGCGGCAATTTTTCTCCTCTCCCACATCCCCACCCTCTGCTCGTCGGCGAAAGCCCCGCGTTAAGAGGTGGCGCGTTACAAAAGCTCTCTCTGGACTCCGCGGCTCGTATTGTCTCGATACGTACGACTACCTTCTCTCTCCCCCCTCGGTTTCCGTCGTGCTTCTCGTCTCTCGTGGCCGAGTAAGATGCCAGAGGTACGCTCTCTAAGCGCCCCTTTACGCGAGGATATAAATCGTCGAATCCTTAACCGGTTCGAGAAGGGATCCCGCCGTAAGAAACGTCGAAATCCTTCGCTTTCTTTCTTCTTTTCGTTCTCTCGCCCTCGGGATGCGCCAGGGTCCAGGGAGGAAGGACCGGAAGGAGAAGGCCGTTCGTTCGATGGCCCTCGAAAGTGTCGCGCGATTGGTGCTCTCGCGATGCGTTTAAAAACCTCAAATTTCAAGCCCCCCCCCCCTGCATTAGAGTAGAAATTCAACAGTACCTGCGAGTCGACGAGCTTCCGATCCGCAGAGTAATTAGTAGGATCAATTCTATGCCTCGTAAAGTAATTAATTACGAGGAGGGGGCGGGACACGCGACGGCCAGATGAAGCAACACAGCATTTCAAGATTCACCTACTTCGACGCGATCTCCGTGTCGCCGAACCACACATTTCCCCGCTAACGGTGCACGCTCCGGTCGCGGCGCTTTCTCACGTCGCAGAATTTCCATACTAGATACACAATACGCCCATAAATCTCGCCCGGATCGCGCGCGACGCGCAGATAGAGCGTCGAGGAAAGAGTTCGCGACCAGCCTCCCGCTCACGCCTCCCCTCCCCGGAATTTCGTCGCTCCCATCGATTTTTAGCGTCGCGCGAGAATTTTCTCGGATAGGTGGGACGTGGGCACTAAGCCGCGATAGAGCACGCCAACGCCTATGGTGCAGCTACGCGTCCCGGCGTAATATCGATCACCGGTTGGACAATTCCTCGCTTCCTTTATCGTGCCAGCTATATTCCCCATCGTTCTCTTAGCACGTGGCACGTGCGCCTGCAAGATCGAGCGGCGCTTTTCTTTTCCGCCATCCCCCCTCGGTGCCGAAATCCCGGCGCGTTCTTGACGGCCTTCGAAAACACCGATCCCGCCGCGTCGTAACAGCCCCCGCGAAGGGCAAGAAACGTCGACGACGCCTCGGCGCAAGCCGTACGCCGCTGGAACGGTCGACCATTCAATATTTTCAAAAACCAATTTCGCGTTAGACTGTTTGCCGTGGCGTGCCGTCGCCTGGAACTAGGAGAGAGAAAGGGCGCGCGGTATCGAACGTGGGGATAGGGTCGCCGGCATATCGCGAGCACGTGTGCTTAACCACGTAGAACATATACGGCCGTGTACAAGGGGTGAGTCTGAGTAAACGCCCTGCCAGCGGGGGTTAGCTCCGATATCGATGTCAGACGCGCGAGACAATTTTCAAGCAGATTGTGATAGCAGCGCGAGTGACTGACAATGAGGCAGATTGGGAAACGCGCATCTTTTCGGGCGTGTTTCCTCGCGCATCGAGGCGATACCATTGACAGGATCGTTTCGCGGACGAACCGCGCGTCCCCCGTGCAATTTAAAATCATATCACGCTTCGCGATGAACCGACCCGTCCTCGACAAGAGCGACGATTCAGCCGGTTCCCCCTGACGGTTCTACCTGAGTAAGCGGGTGAAAGGAGAAAGAAACGTTGGCGGAGAGGTGGGAAAGCAGAGTGGCCGAATAAAAGATAATTCAGTGTGCGCGATGACTCGTTATTTCGCCGCTGGTAGCGTCGGAAGCGTCACGATCCGCGTCAACCCTCGGCCATTTAAAGCGCCGGGGACCCCGGTGCAAATGCGAGTGCGCGCGTGCACGCGGGGTCGTTGTTCGTCGTAAGGGCCGTCGCTGGCGTCAGCGTGCCTGGGGACCGTTGTGGGTGCCCTTCCCCCTCGCACCCCGCGCCCGTCGAATATTCAATCGGATGCATTACCGAGGCCACGGGGGTGGGTTTCGATGTAATCCTCCGGCGCCAGCGGGTTTCGCCTCTGTGCGTGCCATAGATGCAGCATCTCGTGGGCGAGACCGTGGGGGTGTTCGTCCGTGTGCCTGCGCGTCGCTGTGTGCCCGTTGCTGGCTGAATAGAGAGCCCGGTGTCGGTGCATTCATCGAGCGCCTGGCTGCTTTTAGCGCGACACCACGGGCGAGGCAGCGCGAGAAGCCACCGCGAGGCACACTTACGTAATTATTGTCGGCGGTTATAGGTACAGCGCGAAGAAGCTCGCGGAGACGCGGGGCGGATGTAATTTCCGCGGAGCAAACGACCGCGATCGATCCCCCGGCCAGATACCTACGGCTCCAACGACGCTTGGCGAACGATGAAAAGGGCACTTCTTTGCAACTTGGCTGCCCCCGCGAACAGCGACATTCGGCGGGATCATCGAGCCACCCCCGCAGCTGAATGAGACCTCGAGTAGTCGCGACGCGCGGGGGGAGACCTGGGGATACTGTTCGACGCTGCCCGGAACTGTGTCAACGATGTTGACCCGCTACTTTACCCGGGATAGACGGCAAAGTTTCTTTTCAGGATTAATTCGAACGGGCTTGTCTTCGGCACGGATCGGTTGGCTCTCGAGCGAAGGGGATGCTGATAATGGCTTCTTCGGGCGACTTTTCAGGCAGCTTATCGGGTAACGATCACCCGGTTGCTATTAATTTCGCCGGCCGGGCCAAGTAGTCACTCAGCCATTTTATTGGACAATTAGAATAGCTATAATATAGGAACCCTGACGTAATTCCGCGCAGCATGCTTCCCCGTGGTACTTAGGGGCGCTTCCGAGGTGCATTTTGTAGACTATATACGAGAACGAGAGTGCATCCTGCATCCATCGAACGGCTGCTTTTAGTATAGCGTGCAACTAAACCGCCGGGCCATGAATAGTTACGAAACTATTGTCGGTAATTACGATAAGAAGCAGCTATCTTTCCACGGTAATTCCCGAGACGTTGTCGGGGGAATGCGATAGACCGTCCAGCGTTTCAACAATTATTTCGCGTATATGGAAGCTCCTTCCGGGGCCTTGCTCTAATTCTTACCTCGCGGGTAGCATAGCGGCGGCAGGGGGTCAGCGGGGAGGCGCAGGAAACGTGGAAACAGGAAACGAAAATAAACTGGAGGTCGGATCTCTGGAAAAATGGCCGCGCAGAGTGCATGTAAACTCTCGGTATCAGTCGCTTTTCAGCCTGCATAATTCTCCCGCCGTGAAATGCGCATTATTCAAGCATCCCCACGAACACAATCCTCGCGTGTACGTAAAGAGCGAGGGAATTACTTCTCCTCGGATATCCTAGCCAGCGAAGTGCAACGTTAAGGGAGATATCTTCTCCGCCAGCAATCTTCTTTTACCGTTCGTTCGATAGGACGGCCGAGTTGCCTCTCGCGCCTTATTAAAAAATTAAAGGAGCCGTAATGCGATAGTTACGGGCGCGATTCGACGCTTGTTCCTGGTCGGATCCGCCGCGCCGTAACTCGCGTCCCGCCCTCTTCCTACGCTATGCACGGCGATGCGAGCGCATCCTGCGCGCTTCGAACGACCGCTTTTAGTGTCTGATCCGACGACTGCGAGTCCCCGGGTAGGAAACGGGTCCTGCCACCTCAAATTATCCCTCGTAATTGCGATAAGACGGCATAGTACGGGCTTTCCGTTATCTTCGTCCAGTGCAAATACCACCGAGCAGCTCTGTCCGTTCGTATTCAACGTTTAAGAGGCAATCGTCGTTCGCGCTATGTACATATAACGCGTTGGCTCGGACTGGAGAAGGATCGAGGCGCATTCGTCTCGTCCCACGGAACTCGGAACGTCTTGCGATCCACGCGAACACTGTTTTCAATCCCTCAGAGGGTACACGGGACTTAGGGGTGTCAGGTCGTTGCCGGCGAACTAGGTCGAAATAAGTTTAACCGCGGCGGCGCGCAGTAGATTTCCAGAAGAAAAGGGATCTCCCGGCCGTCATAATTCTCGTGGCAACGGGCAACCCAGCCACGGGGAACAGAACGGAAGAAAAAAGATATCGTAAACCGTATCACTTACAGTCTCGACGGAGGACGCAGTTGCGGGGATTAGGAAACGTTTTTCTCTCAGCAGGCAGCAAGCACTCAGAGGCTGTCCTCCGTTTTCCACGCTGGTGTTTTACGGCTTGGTGGTTCAAACATGTGGAGGAGAAGGTGGGGGAGGGGATGGAGTAAAACATCCTTTGCTGCTGTATACGTGTATCTTAACGCGAGGCGCGCAGGCGGGGTAGGGGGGTGAATAGAGGAAAGAAGAAAGGAGGAGGATAGCCCTGGGATGGGAAGAACGGACCTAAGCCTCCGAGATACATGTACTTCAGGTATCTCCGGTTCTGAAGAGGAATCCGAAGGCATTAGCCGCTTCGTAAGTAGCCGTTCGCGCGCGTACACCTACCGTGCTCGCCTAGAAATTCCTCGGAATACATGGATCGACCTGGTTCCGTCTACATCGGAGCTGTTAGACATTGTTCCGCGAAGCAGCTGCCGAACAGCTCGGTGTTTGATCGTCGCGGGCGCACCCTTGCTCCCAGGGAACCGCGAAGCATGTTCGCTGGATCCGGTAGCCCGGAAATATCGAGTCTACTCCAGCCTGACTCGCACCCCTGGAAAAATAACGGCCCTCTCCTAGAAAAAGCAGGCGACGTGACGGGAATGGGCGGGCGGGATCGTTAACGCGGCCGTCTATGGGGAAATTTAATATACACGACAGCGTTGGAGTATCGTCGATCCGGCAGGAGAGTGTGTCTCGCACGCGGACACTCGTCGGCATCGGCCCCCGCGTACGTACGCTCGCATCGCCGTATGAAAAGGGGATTCCTATAAAATTAGACTTTCAAACGACGATCGACGCCTGGAGAGAGACAACTCCTACGGCGATCCCCTTTCCGTCCTCCCGACTGTCCACGGCGAAACGAACCACTCCCCGCTCCCGTTTCTCCCGCAACTTTCGCCACGGACCGCGAAATTAACGACGCGACCTTTAGAAAATCCGAGCCCCGCCAATCAACCACTTTGCATGGAGGAGCGGAGTGATTACCATAATCGTTATCCCGCATACTCCGCCGCGCACTGGCCGCGATAAATTAGACAAATTCCAGCTTCGAGGCACCGTCCACGAGCCGCGTTAAAACCCTGCACAAGCAAGGGAGGAGAGAAGCTCGGGAACGGAGGATATCGGGGGCCCGTGTGTTCGTGCCGCGCCATATTGCTCCACGCCTGCCGAAGATTTATGTTTTAATAATTATTGTGACATTGCCGCTCGCGTGCGTAAGGCCAATCAATGCAGGTGTGTACGAGGGCTGCATGCGGACGCGGACGGACGGACGGTTGAGGCCGACAGATCGATGGACAGGGAGCCACGGGATACGTGAGGAGTGGTGGTTGGGGCCCGAGGAGAGTGAGAGAGAGAGAGAGGAGAAGGGGACTGAGTGGACGCGAGAAGGGGCACCACCGGGCCCCCTTAGAAAGGGGGATGCCCCCCTCAGCCAAGATGGCCTCCTCGCATTCCTCCACCATCGACCTGAGCCGCGGCTCTGCTCTCGCCTCTCTCTGTCTCCTGGCCATTCCACCTCGTGGTGCTCCTCGGCTCGTTCGCTAATACCGATCGACCGCTCTCGCTCGCGAGGATTCACTATACTTTCGACCAAAGTTTAGGGATAGATACGCCGCTGTTTAGGGCTTTACCGAAGACTTGTAATGCGGTCTAGCGATCAAACTGCGGGATGCTCGCGCGTACGATGGTACGATGTTGCCCTCGGCTATTAAGCTTGATCACTTTTTTCAGGCTTCAAGGATCTCGATTTCTGCAGAGCTTGCGCGCGCACTCGCGTCGTTAGTTGCTAGAGATATCAAACGATTCTACAATGTCCGTAGCCTCCGTGCCTGCGTGCCGTGCATCCAATTAATTCAAGCCCGATAGAAGTTTAGTGTCAGATCCGTACCTCCGACAGTAATGGCCAGCCACATCAAGGTTCTGGCTGAAATGTGCGCGCCCAGCGAATCACCTGCGGTATGAAATTTCTATCACAGAACTCCCGGCGATAATTTCAGTCCCAACTATCCTCCCCCCGCGGTACCACTCAAGCCCTCGAACGTTCGTCCGCTCGAGACGTAACCCAGAGTCGGGGAGGAAGGGAGGGCGCCTCTAACAAGATCCCGGTAACCTTTCACGCGCCTCTCCCATCCTCCCGACGGTACAATAATTGAATCCCGCGAGGGAGGGGGGATCCAGTTTGAAAAAATTCTATCGCTCGCGTCCGCGGCGCGCGAACCGTCGGGAGGCCGGCCGCTCCTCCGCGCCCAACAGCTTCCAGCCGGCCTGAAATTATCGGTTATCCGTACAGCATCGCCGATTACGTGCCCCGTCGATCATCGAACTTTCCACGCGGAAGTGAAACGGACACCGGCGCGGGCTAGCGTCTTCCCGCGCGGATCTCGCGCCAGGCCCCGAGACGTTAGGTCTAATAAAAATCTGCATTAACGTCACGACGCGACTTGAGTTACCTGCGGCTAGCCGCAGGCGACCAGGGGACCGGGGAAGCAGGGCGAGGCGCAGCTTCGTTTCTATTGTAACTCACACGGGGCCCGCTCGGGCCAGGCGCGCGCAGACACGCCTCTTAATTAGCGAGAAGCGCGTCGCGCCAGGGGGGGCGATTCCCGATGACTTACGTGAAACTGCTGGAAAAGCAACGCCAGCCGCGAACGGGAGGTTTTTTTTTTATCGTCCAGTAGAAATGCGGCGTGCGTGCCGCCGTCAGTCGCTGTAACTTGTCTATTATCTGCCGTTCGCATCGGGCGGGCGTCGGGCAAAATTGAGATGCCCAGCGTCCAGCGATCCCTCAGCGCCGTACGGTTAATATTTCCATTCGTTCCTCGAATGCTCCTCGAAGCGCGGCGGTTCGGTGCGCCTTCCCTTCCGCGCCTCGTTTTCTGGGAGAAACAATAACGGCGGGAGATCGTTTCACCTGGGGGATTTATGAACGACAACGCTCCGGAATGCCGTCACGTGGCTCCCGTAAGCATTCGCGCGACGACGAATGAATCGCCCGGAGGAATTTCGAGTTATGAATCCGTTTAATAGACACTGCCGCCGGTCAGATGAATTTGAGCGATAGGGGGCACAGATTCGGCCCTCAGATAGAATACGTGGGTTATGAAACGTGCGCAAGCGACAAGTCGAAGATGGCCGCGCGAGCATCGTGGAATTTAAAGGACACCGCGGCAGCCCCTGGTTAAAGAATACCATCGATTTGTCGCTAGCCGTTTCGATGCGTTACGCGTCGCGCGATATTAATTGGAACGCGCCCCACCCGTCGAGGAGTTCAATTACGTTTGGAGAATCTAGGTCACTGGCGGAGTTTTCCAGAAGCAGGAAGAGAGGGACCGGAGGAAGTTTTATCCCGTGTGATTGGGCTTAACCGATCAGTCGGCGAGAAGAAGAGAGAGAGAGAGAGAGAGAGGACGAGGCGTAGCAGGCCGCGTCCGCGGCAGCTGCATCGAATCCGTGGCTTCTGAAAACTTCGCTGTACCTGCCGATAAAAAAGTTGGCCCCCATAAAGTGGCGTCGATGGAGCGCAGTAAAATTTTCTATAAAATTTGATTCCTCCGGGGCTGTCTCGGCTATTACCGCAAATTCGCCCGAACGAAAAGGAGCGCCGGCCGCTATCCAGCCGTGTACCTATTACTTTTAACGACTCCTTCGCCTCCTCGCTACATCGCCCCGCGTACACCATACATCCGAGGTCATAAATGGCTAATATTACAACTTTTATTACTGTCAAAGTAAATTACATCGAGGGCCACTGCCTCCTCGACCTTCGGTCCGCGGGAATTCGGGCCGCGTCCACTCCATCGGCCGCTGCTCTAACGAGAATTCTTGCACTCGCAGATTTTTCATCTGTCAGCTTGTTCGGGACCAATTTCTGCCACAGGTTCGCCGAGTTTTGTCTCCTTGGGAGGCAATTTGGCGAGGTCCGGGTAACGGGGTTTACAGCTGGGCTTCCAGATCCAATGTACCTACTCGCTGTCGATTCAAAGTGTAATCAGTTCGTCAATTTCAACGGCATTCAGTGTCCTCGAGAAATAGGAATCAAGGAAGTGAACGAGCCATTGGTTGGAAGTGTAGCTGGTTGAACGACCATTGCCAGATGGTGGCTAGATAAATGAAGACACCTAGGCTCTCCCCCTGAGCCTGGGCTAGGCTTGCCTGGGGTCCGCGAGGGCATCTCCCCGGGATCATCGCGACGCGATCCCGGTGCGTTTCACGCATTCTAGCGTGCGGCCTTCCTCGCCGCTGGCTGCCGTTTCACGTTCGCGTATTTCCCCTTGCTTTGTACACCGTCGACGAAGGCGCTAATGGCGATCGTCTCGCTTTCTTGCCGGTTGGCCGGTTTCTGCCGTACTGACGTTCTCCTCCCTGCTTCTCTCCCCCTTGTCCTCTTTACCACCAGAGCGTGCCTCCTCGCCCCCGCATCGAGAGCGTGGAAGGGTGTTCCTTTCGAAGTACTCTCCGGTCATTATCTCGAGGAAAGCTCCCTTTTCCTCGCCCGGGACCAGAGAAATTCTGCCGTATACCCCGATTGCCGGAGAAAGAAGAAACACAGAGGAACCTGGGCGTGAGAGCTGGGAGCGGGGAACGGGGGAGGTTGAAGGGTAGGCGGAAGGAGGCAGTGGAACGCAGCCGGGAGAGTTCCAGCAACGTGGCTGGAAGAGAAATTGCTTCGTTTCCGAATCCGCTGTGTGTGTTCTGGCTTGATTGGCCTCCGCCGCTGCCACCCGCTCCTCCGGCTACATCAGCCACCCCCGTGTGCTCACCTTTGCCACTTTGGCCCGACCGTGCCGCGGGGCGGGGGCGGAGGAGGGGAGAGAGAAGAAAGTAATGCGATACCATTTTCAGCAACGCGTCGTCTCTTTCCCGATTAGCCCGACCGTGTGCATGGGTCAGGGCGGAGCATCGCAAGTCCCGTTCCAGGGAGGAAAAACCCCGGGCGCGGGAGTGTTAAGAGGGTGAGAACGAAGGAAACCACAGCCACTGGGCGAATTACGAGCGTGTCTCGTTGCGCGAGGGCTCTCGGTAGCTCGTGCCTAACTTAGATCGTCGAGGGTTCGAAGCAAGAATTCTACCAGGGATTTATTCTATTCGTCTATTACTCAGAATTGCACCGGCTACAAAAATCCGAGAAGATTCCGATCCGACTTACGCTCCTTCTCCGCTGTCGCGATTATCAACTCGCGGTCTTTCTTTCTCCCGCCGCTTCCTTTCATTGTTATCGCGGGGCCAGGTGTAATTACACGAGCAATCTCGGACGACGATAAACGCGGCAACATCAATTACGACACTTTATCTACGCAATTACCAGCCGGACGATGAAACGTTTCGCGTACACGCCGGCCCTCTCTGCAGTTAATTGCGCCGGTTAAACAGCCCGGGCGATTCTTCGGATTTGAACCGGCTCGCGAAAATACTTTCCCGTCTGCGCGGCCGACCGTTCAGTTAATTTCGAGCGAAACGGCTAATTAGATCGATTGATCGTTCCTCCCTCTGTTTCTAGAAGCGTCGCGCGCTATCTAATAACACGCCGCCGGCCCGCGTCTCTCCACCCCCTCCCGTTCCTGGTCCCTTCCGCCCGTTCAGCCCTTTGACCGTTGATACTCGCGGGATAATTAGAGATAAACTGAATTTATTCCCCGCGACCTAATTACCCGCGGGCTCGTTTAATTAATGGTCAAGCCCCGCGAGTCATGACCGGCATTGTTACGCGCCACCTGACAGACTCTGTCCGTAAATGTCCGTCACGCTGTTATTGATACCCGTCTAAATCGCCCGAGCGGGAAACTCTTAACCCGTGACAGGTCGATGGCGATTAGCTGGCCTGCTCGATTACGGCCTGCTCCCTTGTCCGTAAATATTGGCAGAGTTGGGCGTAATTGGAATTTCACAGCGCACGATAATCGGACGGGCGAGCTAGCTGGCTTTCTCCCTCGCGCCCACGTTAGATTTATCGTAATCGACCGCGAAAGGTGTTTCACAGTGTTTATCTTAACCGGCGCTGGCCCTTTTTCGTGCGCAGTAACGGACCGAAAATGGTGAGGCTTAATCCCGATGAATGGTGGCACTATTTTCAATGTACATACACGTGCTTTTTGTTTTCATTCCGTTGGATAGAGCCAAAACGAGCGGCCACCGCAGTCGAGCGACGGCTCGAACGCGCGTAAACACCGCCGTATCTTATGAAAATACGGGCGCGCGCGGGTGTTTTTCGACGTGTCCTCGTGCATTATTCATCCGCCGATGCTGGATCAACGATCGAGGCTCATAGCGACAAATTGATTGCTTCCGGAACGTCCGCTGTGACAGTTGAAAGCGGCTCCATCTAGCCCTGACGCGATACCAGTAATTGCAGCGGCTAGTGTCAGCCGCACACAGATATGATTTGTTAGGCGGCACGTAACAATGCGGTTGCAATTCGTGGAATTACCCCCTCTGATTTATTCGACCGGCTCTCTCTCTCCCCGCACGATAATCATACGGGGTGGGCTGGAAGAAAACGCGCTCCACTTGGCGCGCGTGCAACGATTTCTGACACTGCGAGCTACGGCTTTGGTAAACGGAGCAAAAAGGCGCTCGCCTTTGAACGTGCGCCCATTTCCCACCTGTAAAAACAATATTTCCAACCTCGCAGGTCCTTTCGAGTTCCCAAGAATCACGGGGCGAAGGTCAGTGCGTAGCGATCCCACGGCGACCGGGCGTAGAAGAAGATGAGAGGACAGATTAACCGGTGGCGTAGGGAAAAAGCAGGTTCGGCCGTGAAACGTACGGACAAATGCGAGAGGAAACACGGGGAAACGGCTGGCGCGATAGCGTAAAAAGGTGGCGCGATAAAAGGCCCTGGCAACGGCGAAGAAGCGGCTGGAGGAAAGAAAAGACGTTAGGGTGTCTGAGGAAAGCTCAGGAGAGAGAGAGCCCCGACACTCGACAGACGGTCGACAGTCGTGAATGTTTCAGCGCGTGGAAAAAACAAATTCCCCGTCCACTTTCCCTCTCTTTCTCTGCCGCGTTTCCCCGCCCCGCTCCGGCTGAAATACCGCAGGGACCATTACGGGTTCACGCATTAAACCATCCTCCCTTTGGGTCATTAGACCGGCCGCGTGCCAGTTTTCTGGCGAACCGAGGGCGGAAGGGAGCCCTTTGATCGGTTAGAGCTTCCGAGAGGCGTCGAAGGGAGACGTTAATGCCGTCGTGTTTCATCTAACCCTCGATCTCATCCGGATCCCGTGATTTGCTGGACACGCGCTTCCGGGTAAGAGCTTCACTCCCCCTCCCCCCCCCCGCCCCCGTCCAGAGCGCGTATCACCCTCGTTGATAGAGAGGGTTATCGATTTCGCATGTTTCACGGGGATTTATCGTTTCTGGCTATCGCGGATGATCAGCCGGCTGACTAAATCTTATCTAATGACTAACGTCGCGCAAATCCTGCCCCGTGCGCGTAGCGAGACGCTGGAATTTAATTGTCGAAGCGAGACGGTAGGTAGATCGCTGATTAGCCAGGCAGGACGATTTCGGCGGAGGAACCGGGAGACAAGGGATAAAGGATCGAGAATGAATGTGCGGCGGGGGAACGCATGGAAGACACTCGATGCTCTTCAACTACACAGGAACCCCTGGTCCAACAACCGGGGGCCTGTTGTAATGCTTCATGGGGGCGAGGCTCCATGTCCGAGCGGGAACATCGATATA
The DNA here is from genome assembly GCA_029448645.1 of Andrena camellia. Taxonomy (NCBI): domain Eukaryota; kingdom Metazoa; phylum Arthropoda; class Insecta; order Hymenoptera; family Andrenidae; genus Andrena; species Andrena camellia. The sequence continues at coordinate 12,636,020 of CM055679.1, read as the reverse complement.
TCAATCCGATGGCCCGTGGATTGTGAATCTCCGGTCTCGCCGCTCCTCCCTTTCGTTTGGGAAATCGAGCACCGTCATAAACTACCTTCGGACCGGTTCGAGGTCAACGCGTTCGAGTCCGCGTTTCGGGACTCGCGAGGACACTGCCCCCAACGAGGAAAGCCCTTCCTCGATATTTCTGCCCGAGAAAGAATTCGCGCGTATCCTCCCGAGAGCTGTGTCCCGCACTCTTCTCGTCGCCTCCTATCGCCGTCGCTGGTGTTTTTCATTCACGCTCGCGCGATGAAATTCCGCCCCCGATCTATTATGCAACGCGCAGCGCTGCGAGTAATCCACAGCGACGCGGCTGCATGCATTTTAGGCATTTTACACGAGTGCACTCGACCGGCAACGACTCTTCACGCTGGCAGCTCGCGCGATCAGCCCGCCGCTGTTTATTTACCGCCGACACCGGCCAACGGAGAGGTTATTAATTATCGTTCGATGCGCGTCAGCACGAAAGAGGCGAACGGCTGCACGCGTGCAATTAGTCCCGCGATGCATCCTGGCGGGCGAGTCGACGCGCACAAAAGGCAGCGCCCTTGCCTCGCGCCGGCGGACACGGTTTTGGAGCGCGCACCAATCTGTCGTCGGGATGCATTGACGTGCGCCAATGTCGCTTGTCAAACTCGCCCCTTCGCGTCGTAAAAATTCAACAGGTGATGCACACTTGAGAGTAACAGGGCTGGAGATGTTGGGGGGTGATGTGAAAGCGAACGGGGTGAGTTAGCGTTCGATCGCAGAGATCGATCCATTCAGTAGATCAGCGCAGATCAACGATAAAGGTGGTTTCGCGGAAAATTCCAGGGGCTACAAAATTTATAGGGGAGATCAGAAAGGTGGTTCCGGCGATCAGCCACGACGGAGCGACTAAGTAGGTCACGCCGCGAATCGAGCGTGCTGTCCGCGGCTTTCAAACCGAATCGCAAATTACAAAGTCCATTTTCAAGTTTTTCGGCCAGCGTTCAGCCGGAAAATTCGATTTCCCCGTCCTGTAACTTCGTGCTCCTCGAACGTCCAAGCCCCGCGCTCTTTCTTTTTTGTTTTCCATTGGCTGTCGACAGTTTGAGGACTCGTTCGCCGGTGGCCATGGACTTTGACTTTCACGCGAAATAAACCCTCCCTCGATACTCGCTCCCCACGGTGCCCAGGCCGGTATTCAATTTCCTGCGCCATCGCTCGAACAGTTAACACACCGTGCGATTCTCCCTTTGCCTCCGCCTTCCGAACGCTACAGCGAAATTTCTGCGTTTACGCTTGCGAGGGTCTTCCCCGCGCATGAGTGGGGCGCTGCGAGTGATATAATTTTCTGTGCCGAAGGAGAAGGAAGCTATCGATAGGTCAGGCGCGTCTCCATTACCCCGATACAGTGAAGATTCTGCCAACAAGGGAGCACTTTACGGTACCGGGGAAGAAGCTCCGACAGACAGCCCCTTCTCCCGCGTAATCAAGTGTTCCCCGACGTTGGACTGCTTTCCGTCACTCGTTCGACGGGCACTCGAGCACATCTCCTCTCTTCTTCGAGTGCCCGAGTCCTTGCCACTCGAGAAGGCCCCGCGTGGTCCTTCGGACCGGAAAGCTCCGGGGTCTGGACCACTCGTCCGTCGTTGGAGAATGATTTTAACCAGTGCTCCTTTGTGCTCCTCTCTCGCGGCCGAAAAGCGAGGGGGGGCTCGATCAGAGGGGGGCCGCTTAGTAGACAAAAGGGGCAGGATTTTCCCGCCACCTTTTCGGCCGCGACGCGCCAAAAAGTGGTCCGAGACACTGCCGCGGAAGAATCGAACGCGGGGAGAAGGAACGAGGCTCGAGGAGAGCGTGGCGAAAGTGAAAGGAAATGGGAAACGAGGTGAAGGGGTTGGGAGAAAGGCGGAAGGGCTTAAATCAATAAATTTCAAAAGCCAAAGCCCGCCGCCTTACCGTTATAACTCTCGAAGCGGGTACCTTTGCCTCGCGTATATGCCATCAGAGGAGACAAAGAGACTTGCACTCGAGCAGTCAATACTGCAGGGGCCGCCCTGCTGCAAAGGTTTCAGAGACGAGGAGTTACGAAAAGGGTCCCGAGGTGCACGGAACCGCGACAAAAGAGATTGATGTTATTCGATTTTCGGATTCGAGGTAAGTTAAGGAAGAGAGCCCGTGGTGCCCGCCGGGTCGTATAGATCGTGAAATCGGTTTCGTCTCGACGCCTCCCTCGTCCAGCCGGCTTCTCCCCCGTTTCCGTTCTCCTCGAGCCGCCTGTACGCTGCGGGGCCTTCTTCGGCTCCGTTTTTCCTAATAAACCTAACCCAGACCACTTTTCTCGGGGCGGAAACACTGTTGGAAACACTGCACGAGCTGAGACTGTAATTTCTGATTAATGAGCAGCAGTACATTGCAGCACTTTGAAAGTCATCTGGGTACTCGTTCATCAGCCTCGAAGGTGGACCTCCCCGCAAGACCACCTCCATTGTACCTCCAAGGGCACCAAAGACATTAAACAATATCCCCGAGAGCGTATCGCATGGTGCGCCTACATCAAGCTCCGAAGCTCGCGATTCCACGCACACAGCATCGTAAGTTCGGGGTATAAATTCAAAATTATTAGCTGGTCGCGGGGGGAACGGGTGAATCTACGCGTTCTTTCCTCCCCTCCGTTCCCTCTTGTCCTGCCGCGACCGGCCTCTGGTACCTACGCGCGCGTGTTTCACTCGTACCGAGCTATTCGTAATTAGAAAGCCATTCAGAGAACTACGCCAGAATCCACTCTACGCTGATGGATACGAACCATATCTCACACAGATCGACGCTGGTGGTGCTGCGCGCCTTTCATCTCTCCAAGTGCGTTCGGAGAGCGTTGAAAGTGAAGCCTCTCGTTGATTTCTCATTGTGACCGAGTGGCCGAGCCTAGGCGAAGTCTCTGGAGGCTTTGATTAACCTATCGCGTCCATTGGTGAGGGGAGTAGGATTTCTCTATTTAATAAAAGAGAAAATATTCCCAGCCGGCCGAAAGCATCGTAGCTCGAATTTTGACGAGGTCCACCCCACGACCGGGACACGGCCGATCGATCGATACCCACTCGGGCTCGATCGCGCAGGCCGCTCACGGACATTCATAATTACGGTTAGACAATAAAAGAGGGTGAGCCGGAGAGAATCGTGGAATGCGTTTAATAAACGTTGATCGGAGGAAATTGGCGAGGGGCCCAAAGTCGAAACGGCCTCCCGCGAGCCACGCGCGCGCGCTACATGAGTCACTTTCACGGCTTCCCCCGTCCAGGGAATTACCGCTCCCAATTAATTCGCTAGTCGAAGGAATGTTTCATTAAGGCGTTTATTAATCCCGCCTTATTTCTATTAACACCGCGGACCTTTGGCGCGGGAACGCCGTCTCGTGATCACTGAGAAAGCCCACGACGTGAGAAGATAGCGCTGCTCGCTGAAAAATTACGAAACACCCTGGGGACCAGTTGAGTCGCGTCGTTTCAAACATATCGCTTCACATAATCAATTTTACCGCGAGTGTAATAATCGCGGACGCGAGAAAATGAAGGAATTTGGGAAACACTGTGCTTTTCATTCATCCCAGAGTCGTGGAGTTGCTCGTAGAGGGGTCGTGGGGCTGGTCAAACGGCGCCAGCAATTGAAACAAGTACTTAGGGCTGTCCATCGCGATCCTATTTTCGAGTCTCGTGCATTCTGCGACGGGAATAGGTAACAGGAACGGAATCGCCGAGTCGACACACTTTGGACAGCCGTGTTCCGCGAGCCTCGGCTCGCCACCTTATAGCCCCCTATTTTTTTTTTTTTTTCAAGCTTATCGCAGCTCCCGAGGCGTGTTGACTTTAACGTCTGGCCAACACCGATTCACTATTGCGGTGCCAGCGTCCGCGCGCACACACCTATCTCCGTTGGACGACGAAAAAAGGGGTCGTAGGGTTATCTTGGCGCGTAAAGTAAACACGTTTCGAGCGTCGAGACAAGCGAAAAAAAGGTGTGAGAAATTCGATACCCCGGTGGGGTCGTAAAACGCGCGTCTAGCTCGCTCCAGTTTTCATTCACGTCGGTGAAGGATGCATGGAATGCTAGAAAAGGACGGCAAACACAGCCCCAGGCGTTCCTGGTTCAATCGGCGCCGCCGCGCTACCGAATACGCGGCTGAAACCGAACGGCCGCGCGCTGCGGGACTCATTCTTTTTCATACCTGCCCCGCTACTGGCTGCACTTTTCACTGATTTCACGGTATCGGTGGCTGTCCACCCACCACACGTACGATGTAATCGCTTACCAAGGATATCTGGGAGCATCCAGGGTACATCGAATTCGAGGTAGCCTTGGTTCATGAAATATCTTGCATTTACTATGCTCGTTCTGCGATCTGAAATTTCATTAGCTCCTGTCAGGTTCGTGCCTGCAAATTTACAAGTGCACCCGACGGAGAGACGCGTCGTATTTCACAAGGCCCTTCCCAGCCGTCGGGACAGCCATTCTTCCGAAAGTGAAATAGAAACGGCAAGCGAGGAAACTCGGAACAGCGACGTGTCGTGACTTTCACGCGCGCGCCACAGCTTCGTTATTCATGCTCGTACCCCGTCCCACATTCTTCCATTCACGGATCATATATTTTTCATCCGGCGTTTCCTTCGTTGCGCCTCGCAACGCCCTCGGATATCGTCGTTAAATAATCAAGCGAACGATCTGTACGCGCTCTCCTCGTTTGCCTTCGTCTTCTTGCTGTAGGTACCTACGTTGTTTGCTTCCGTTTCTCCTTTTGCCCCGGCTAGTCCGCTTCCCCCCCCCCCTGCTCTTCTTCCATTTCTGCTTTCCGATTAATCTTCTTCCTCTTACCCCGCGATTTGTCTTCATCTTATCCGCAGGTTTGTCTTCTCCTTTCTCTGATTCCTTCCTCTTGGCTCCTCCAATTTCTCACTCCTCTCGATCTACGATCTTCTTCTTCGTCTTCTTCAACAACTCGCTGCCCTACGATCCGTCTACATTCCGTTCCTTTTCTCGGCCTGGCTTCGTCTACTTGCTTCATCATCCCCAGTCCCCTTGCTCTGCTCGCTCCCCTCCTTCCTCCTCGCCTATCTCGGCCCCCCTACTTCTGACCACCCCACGCGGAATCGACGACACCAGCGGTCCGAGGATTTAACGACCACCGTAAACTCCGCATGATAATTCTTTCTGTCCGCGGGGAGACGCGTATTGCACGGAACACGATGCGTGCACGCGTGCCCGAGGAGCGTGTACACGGTGTCAACATGCTCGACCCGTCCAACAAATCGGCAGGTGGGTGGATAAGTTGGTGCGTTACGTGGCTCGCAGACCAACTTGGTCATTTACAAGTGCGCCGCAGATCTACGGGGTGGTCATCGCAATCCTGACTCTTTCGCCTCGAAGTGCACGGTGCAAAAGATCGGTAACCGTAATTACTCTGGGTACAGCAGACGTGTGTTCTGGCCTCGGTCTAATTGTAAGAAGCACTGCTTTCTTCCGTCTGTTGGAGTTTTTGACCCGGCAGATTCTCGCCGCGAAATTTACAACTTTACCGTTCCCGCGTGGACGGAATGCATATGGAGCATTGGAGCAAGCGGCTAAAATTCACCAACGACGATGGCTCACGGGAAGTTTCATCCCCTAACGCTTGGAGTGTGATAAAAATCAGAGCTGCAAAAGGTCACGTGTATGCGACGTTCGATTAACGTCAGTTGGCGCGTGCAATGCCCGCTTCGAGTGGGGAAAATATTTATCGTGCAATTAATTATCGTTAACATTTTTCAAGTCCGATCGGCAACGAGCGCCGATGCTAACGAACGATTCCGGTCACATTTACGTACGTTACACATCATTATCCGTCCGCGGTGTATTTCTACCTAATGCATTAATCATTATCGGGATAGGCACGAGCACGGCGAGGTATCGATTCCGCCTCTCTTTGACAGCCGTAGGAATATTTGGGGCGTGTAAATGTTAGTTATGCACGCAACATTGCTCACAATTTGATCGCGGCGTGTTCGATCAACAGGCCACGGCATCTTCCGTTTGTGCACGTGCCCGTAATACCGCTCCGAATGGAAGGATAGGTACCACGCGGCTTCATTAAACGGGAGAATTAATATTCGCACGGTAGAGCAGCTACGTGTGATGACGAAGATAAACGAAAACCATAAACTTCTATCCTTCCCGACAAAGAAATTCAACGAGTAGGTATCAAGTCGAGTAATTCGTGACTCTCCAACACCTGCTCGAAAGTAACAAGCAAATGTGACCGAAAGTCAAGTTCCCACGAGCCGGTGAGCTATGGAACGGAGCCCTTTTCTGGTGCAGGAATGACAGATCCACCCCCCACCCACCGTCGCATCGGGAATCCCATCAGTGATAGCTATCGATCCGTGCCCTAAGCATAATTCCCCGATTGCATTATCATACGACGGACCACGATAATCTCGCGGCCCACCAATTTCGCTATTTCGCGCCCTCCCCCGCCCCGCCTTTGCCCCCTTTCCTGGAAGGCTTATCTCTGACGTGGGCCGTACCGCAATGAGAACGGGACTGATTACGCCACTCGAGAGCACATTGCGCCAGGCGATTCGCCGATTCCGCCTGGAAGGGCGACAATTCCGTCGCTGTTTACCGGCCACCCTGTACACAGAGACCGACCGGCCCGATAGTTGCACTGGTATGCACTTAGGCTACAATACGCCAGGGTACATTGTGTCTCCTGCGTAAGCGTTAATACCGGGCACAAGAGCGTCGTAGGAGGCGGTGTGGCCAGAGAGGCGGAGGAGGAGGCAGGGGAGGCAGTGGCTGCAGGGAGCAGCGCCACAAAGAGGAAGATCGGGGGACACAGAGGGAGAGGGGAAACAGAGGAGACAGAAGGATCGAGGAGCATGCCAGGACCAAAGAGAAGGCAATACCTAGCGGGTGAGAAGGAGAGACGCGTGGATAGAGGGAGATGCCTAATCCGATACATCTCGGTTGCTTGCCAGAGGATCGCAATGCCCGCGACATTGTTCCCGTTCGCGGTGGCTACGTCGAACGTGTTGTGGGCACCCAGAGCTCCCGCTTCCGTGTGTCCCGCCAAAATCCCGTATCATCTGCACCGACATCACCGTGCCTACGAATATCGCGGGATTTTAACGTAGAGATTTCCCCATGGCCAGCACCAAGAGGAGCGCGCACCCCTCCGATGACGAGTGCGCGCGGGGAGGGGACTTCGGTACCGTTTGATTTCGAAAAGCTCGCGGCTCTTAACACTCGGCGATGGCTCCCGTGCGCCTCGTCCGCCGTCTCGAGTATCGCGAGACGCCGCCCCGCAACGCGTAGGCACTGCATTAGCCCCCGCAGCGTGCAACGGAGGAGGACCCCACCCCTCCGTCGGCGGACGCTTTTGCGTCAGCTTTCGTCAGCTCCTCTTTTGAAGTATCCGAAGCTTGGCACGAGATACAGAAAGTCGGGAATAAAAATCGACGTGTCTGCGCGCGAAGGGGGTTGGGCGCCGTTGGGAAGTGGTTACGGCGAAGAGGGTTGAAGGGGCGGCCGCGCGAGCACGGGACGGACGGCGGCGGGCGCTCTGGATTTGCGGCGGAGAGCTTCGACGAGGCTCTTTCTATCCATTACGATCAGGTGCGGGAGAGCCGGCCGCGGCGCGAGGCGCGCGCGGTGAGAAAAGTGTTTTAAAGGGAAACGTCGATGCGGCGTGAGATCGCCGCGCGCTCCTCGCGTGTATGCTTTTTATGCCCATGAGATTTTTATGGTTTTAATGACGCTCTCTCGCGGCCGGCAGGATTTAAACTGCTTTTAAATTCCGTGCGTGCCGGCTTAAGCGGGAAATCTTCTCCCTTCTCCTTCCCTTTCTTCTCGCCACCTCGCCGCGTAATCTCCTCCTCCTTTTTTTTCGGGGGTAATGGTAACCGCCGAAGCCAGAAACAGATAGAATTGTTTATGGCTTTTAACCGAAGTATGCGGAGGGGTGGGGGGGGGGGGGGGAGGGGACCAGTGAGGATCGAGGTGCAAAGCCTCGGTGTTTACGACGCTAGGTGCTTTTTATAAACCCATCGAAGGTATTAACGCGCGACGACTTGGATTTAAGCTTCCTGCTCCTTTGGTCTCTTATTAATCCGCTGAAAGAGGATTCCCTTGGGAAGTTGCTGCGCGTCGGTGGTGTTTAAGGTGTTAAGGTGGCCACAGGTAGATCCAATTTTAATTAAACTGTAGGCAGAGCGTGGAAAAGACGCTCGATATAGGTATCGTTCCATTTTGTTTCGGAATATGCAACCCTCTGTGTATGATGCTCCTCAATCCACCAGCCGGGCTCGCGTTCTTTCTTGAGAGAGTTACATTATTCAAGGGCCAGTTTGTTACGGTGCTAGGTGATTTTGTGGGATAAGGGCCGCATAGTGTAGTAAAGGAAACGATGAACGATTATGGAGAAGCCTCGAACGGGCGAGGGTCGATCGAATACAATGTACTGCGCTATCATTGCGCGGTCCTAAGGCTCTGGTATTCAATTATGCAACGAACATCATCCTCGTTCTGTGGTTGGCCGCGCTCCATTTCACATTCGAGGGGGTTTAGACGGGTCCCTCTTGCTCGATACAAGGGTGGAATCACGCACAGATGCCACGCGTTTCTGTTTCCCCGGATCCACGGGCTCAGGGTGCCCAGGCCCACCGCGTTCCATCTTATTGTTCAGGATCCATGTATAAAGTTACGCGTACATTTCTTGAAAGACCTCTCCGACACTACGGAATTCGAATTGTAATCATTAATGATACAGATTATACGATGTACTTGGTCGGGAGGTCAGGTAGTCTCCTTTGTAAAACGTATTTAGGGTTCCTTCTCCTTTTTTCGCGTGTTTAAGGCGCGAGGTTTGACACGCCACTGGTCCATCTGCCTGAAATATACGCCTTCGCCACTATACATAATGCATTCGGCATATAAGAACGTTTCGCGTGCTCCTATCGAGTAACAGGATTTAGAGCGGTAAAGAGATGAGGGCAGGAGGATACGGAGAAAGAGGACGAGAACCGATATATCCAACTGCAAGTTATTCATGCTGCCCCACGAATCATCGTGGGCCCATTTCTTTACACTGAAAACGGGACCAAAGATGTCCTGGCTGCTGGCGAATTCGATTAACCCTATTTCGCTAGCGAGCCCAAGAAACCGTCCACCGTCATGCTATCTGGCTGTCTATCTACTGCGCCAGTTATACCTACCCGTGGCTTTTCCTGCTCGTTCGGAACTGTTTAACAAGGATCAAAGTCCTCCATCAGATCTGCTACACAATCTTGTCATTGAAAAGGTAGGTACTCGAGCTCGGAGCAGAACTTGCTTTCCTTTACTTTCCCTTATCATTTGTCAGTGACATAGTAATATCTCCGAACACTGACTCCTCGAACGCCCCTCAGCTTTCAATTCCAGCACCCACCCTCGCCGTTAATTGCAAAAATCGACTGACTCCGCCGTCGAGCCGTTCTCGTCCCTCTCGAGCTGGCTTTCAGGCTTGATTAAACGGCCCCATAGAAATTCAAAATTCCTCTCGAAGGGATCGCGCGAGGATTTAAGGGTTTCGATCGAGGGCGAGTGCTAGAATCGGTCGGGGGCGGTGGTCGGGAGGCGATGCCGGTGTATGCGCCGGTCTTTAACCCAAAAACGTCCGGCGCATTACACGGCGATAATCGAAAATCAATAAGGTTGATAAAAAGCGTAAGGAAACCGGAGCCAGTGCACACGGGACTTCTTGCATAATAAATCTCCCCCCCCCCCCCCCACCACCACCACCACCGGGAGATCGCGCAACCAGACATCGGCCCCGTTACGCTCGAAAAGTCGACTGGGAAAACGTATTGATTCGATCGCCAAGCTTGGTTGCCCGAATAACAGCGACGGCACATTGTCGCGCGATGATCGAGTCAGGTTTTCCAGGGACCTGCGCGCTATAATCTTCGACGTTGTAAAACATGTCTCGAAACTCGCGACTGATCAGGCCAGAAAGGTGTCAGCTAGAATTACGCGAGGAGCTTGGACGGTAACCGAGAAGCTGACCAAACTGTGGATGAACAAACACGGAAATCCCAACATCTGGTGATACGTCCGCTATTCCGGCTGCACCGGGCGGAAGATCGAATTGTCGTATCGCGTAGAAGGGTATCCCAAGGCACCTGATGACCACGGGATTATTCCAAGCGAAGTGTAGTACCTCATAATCCCAGATGGAACAAGTTCCAAGGCACACCTGTCCTGCTGGACAGGGGCGCGTGCTGGCGAACGGCGACTCGTTATCGACCGAATCCCGTCGATTTGGTTACCGGCGTCGTCTTCGATAGACTCTCGATTGAGTAACCGTGGACGAGGGAGCGACGGTGAACAGAGGGCGGATAAGTCTTAACCCATCTTGGATCAGTTCCCTGGAGCCGAGCGGACTTAACACAGAGCCAGCTAATTGTTAATTCTCCACCTGATGCTCGGTTAATCGAACGACTTGCAGCACAATAGGCAGGCTTATCCAAATGCCGATCGAAGAGCGGCTTCACTGTACTCATCAGCGGATTACGGGAGATATGCCTTTGAGGATCAGAAGGGCAGCTCGTGGCCCTCGGGAGGATCCTCGAAACGCACGTGCGCACATGCCATCGAGTGTACCAGCGTGTACGCGCGCGTTCGGTCACTTTCGCCGCGAATATGTCGCAATCTCGGTGGCACAGGACAGGTGCATTTGGTACGCAAACGTGGCCGGGCCAATAATCCGTTTCATCTTGCGGTCAAACGATCGGTCGCCCCTGCTGCGATACGAAAGCTGCATGATCTTGGGCGTGCACGTGTGCACCGTATACTTCCCTTTCCTCGTGCACCTACGCTTTGCTTGCACGCGAATACACCAGCAGCTAGATGTTGCGAGTAGATCGATCCTCGCTCCGGTTGCCAGTTGGCGCGGACACTCTTCCATGGCGCTATTCTATTTCCCAATCAGTGCGACCCGTGGATCTCTACTCGTTCGATCGAATCAGGGTTAAAATAGCCGCGAACCCGGTTGATACTCTTCTCTATCTAAAGTGGCCGCGCGGTGTTCGTGATAAATTATAAAGAGCCGAGCCCTTTCCGGGAACAGCCGGGATTGCTATTTATAACGCGAAACGCGGAGCCAGTGTTCCACGATGCTCGGAAGCAATCAATTCTTCCTCCCCCGGCATCGATGCAAAGGGGGAAGCCATTGGAACGTTGAAGAAGCGAGAGCAAAGGGTACGTCGCCCCCGATATCGGGCCGCGAGATAATGAAAAGAATACAGGGCCTGGTGGCCTGTGACTTAATGTGCCCGAAGGAATAAACGTGGCCCGCGGTATATATCAAGTCGCGGACAGGCGCGGCGTTGCCTGTAAATGATATAAATAAAATCAAGCCCGGGTATACCGTTGGCTATTTATCATCCAGCTAAAATGCCTTAGCCCTCTACTTGGCCCCGGTTGGCCCCATTAATAACGCGGGGAAAACTCATTTTCGTTTGGCTGAGCGCTGCGTGCTCGGCTTACGTCTTCGACCATCGGCTGCGAATGGGTGCTCGCCCGTGGGAACAGACCCGGTTGCGGAAGGAATCTCAAGATTCCGCGCGATTTTGTTCGCATTGAATTATAGCGGATATCCCGCGCCGGGCGAAATAGCTCTCGATGGAATGCAGCGACGTTTCTTGACGCTAGAAAATTAGATTCACGTCTCGATGCTGCGGCTGCTCCCTTTGGTTTCGTTGACGACTACGATGCAGACGTTGCCTTTCTAATTAATTATCCGAGACGATCGCAGCGCTGAAGAAAGGGCGATCTTCTATCTGGGAATAGAATAGGAGGGAGGCGCGGACAATGCGTAAAGCCACCTAACCGGGTGTCAATGGAACGCCGTTGCCCGCGCAGCCGTTAATATTCGAGCGGCGGGGTAGAAATCTAGTTTTGAAGCGGCTCTTGAATAAATCATGGGACGATCAATCCCTTCTTCTGCTCGCTCGGTGCACCGCAAACTGCATCAATAATGGACAGCGTATAAACAGGCACGGTAGGCGGATAAACGGAGGGAAAAGAAAACCGGTGGCCCTTTTTACGTGGCTGGTACGTAAACATATGTATGTACACTCTCGAAAATTCGGCGCGCCCCGCGGCTGGCCGCTCAGGCCCGACGCGTTTAAACAAATATTTTCGCTGGTAGAGGTACGGCTGCTGGGAGCCGGCGACGATCTTCTTTAAATATTACTACCAGATAAATATATCCGACAGAGCTGGAACAGGGCTCGACTGGGGGGGGGGAGTCAACGTTTCCCGCCTATGCCTACGATCGATCTTCGTCGATTTCGCCGACCGACGTTCCGTTGAGAACCGCTGCGGCATCTCGTATGCCCGTGTGCTATCGAGACGAAAGATCCGAGCGTGATTGAAGACCGATGGGTCCCGGTCATAGGTGCCGGATGAACCTGAGGAAAGATCAGGACGATGTAAATGTATGGTTCTTGGAGATCCGAGTATCCCATGCCTCATGCTGGCTCTCTGGGAACTATTGAAATTTAACGGGATCTATTTGAATAGTTGCACCGGGTATTCCTTGGAGCGGTACAGATTTAAAATGGTAATGTCAGTTACTTGATAACTACACCATCGATTCGTTCCACTATTCCCACTCGGCCATACCTCGCGATAAGTCACTCCCCTAACAATGATTTACAGGACACGCTGCATATTATCATCGCTCCGTAATTCCTGGACGGATTTTTATCGTCGGCCGCGCGAAATTCGATTCGCCGTGGCTGCTCCACGTCCCCAGGCCGTCTTTATTAAAATTCATGCCCAGCGTCGCGTTTCGCGCCCGTCATTAATTACTTCGCCGCGTTAAATCAGACTTCCCATTGCCCGTGGTTAATAAATAACCGAGGAACAACGGCGAGCAACGCGCGCCCCCCCCCCCCCCCCGCAAGAAGTCGCTCGCCGTGAACACGTAGATTTATCGCCGCGAGCAACATTCGAAAACCTGGCTGGACCACAGGGACGTTCCCCTGCCGCGAACATGATTATTCGAACAACAAACGAACGTTGCCCGCGTTGGTCCCGTCCAATATACTGTTCCGTGTTCGATGAACCATTGACTTCTTCCACTGATTCCCCTGGCTGATAGCCCACGCGTTCGGGGCACATCGCTGTTCGCACGAAGCATCAGGCTGGAAAACCGAGGTCTCCAGTTTTTCGAACTCTTCGATTGCCAAAGTCGATTCTTCTGGACCGTGTAACGCGGTCACACGAGAAATATTCGGTTTATTATTAGCTTTGAGCCACTCGATCGCGATTGCTCCGTTCACCAGGGGGAAAGAAAAAGAGGAAGGAGTTAGTTACATGTGGGTCTACGTACTCTTATGCTCGCGCTATCGAGACGAAGGATCCGAGCGTGATTGAAGACCGATGGCCAGGGCATAGGTGCGCTGCGCGGCTGCCGGCGGGGGCGGTGGGGGGGGGGGGTGGAGGGGGGAGGCAGAGCACGTAAGAGGCAAAAGAGGAGGCGAGGGAAGGGTGGAACGGATGAGAATGCGACCGGTAAATCGTATCGTGATACGACGAATCCTCGCCACGGAACGTGGGCGACTCTCCGCTTCATTTGCGTGCACGCGCTTGTGCGTGTGCGCTCGGCCGGCCGCGTGACCGGCGTCAAATCGCGTGAAGGAAAATCTCGTGTTCCCTCGGACCTGACAACGTTCCAGGATCCCAGCAGCCAAGGTGCAAGCTCAGGGATGTAAATTTTAAAGCGATTCTCGCGCTCGCAACAGCCCCCGGGAAGAATCGGGGATAATAGGGGGCAAGGGTATTAGCGAAATTCACGTAGACTCGCAGTCTAAAGCCTCTTATCACTGTTGCCATAAGAGATGGTAACATAGACGCCAAGTGGACTTGCGCTACTTGGCGCTCGGCTCCTTCAATTATTGATAGTTTCGAGCAGCTAATTTCACCCCCGAGTTTCGGCTGCTCTCGACATCATTCAGGATATTACGCGTGTGTATCCGATAAGATGATGAAGATGTTGTGCCAAGTGCAAGGGGATAAATATATTAGCAGGGCTGCTCGAGTATGGGGTCTGGTAGAATCAAGTTAGAGTAGAAATATTCGCTTTAGAAATACTTCTCAACTGCGCCAGGTCACTCCTCCCGCGTTGCCAACCCCTTTCTCATTAATAATTGCCTCGCTATTCGAAAACACTGATGCACCTATGAATACAGTCGGCTCGTGAATATGCAACCCCGCGTGCTTTCCCTTACTTCACCAACGTAAACGCCCCCGCGGTTCGAACGAGCCCTCAGGAAACCAACGAGAGAGTCATCTGGCCAAATATTTAGGCGGCGCAGTGAAACGCGCTCCCGCCGCGTAACCTCGGCCCAGTTTTTCCACGCCGCTCCTCTTCCATGAGTTTCGACGTGACACGCAGTTTCGAAATTTGTTTTCTTTGATAGGGGCAGTTGATAGGCGGGCTTGTTTATTTGAACGGATTGCGCGCGCGGACTGTCGCCCCCGGTTTGTATGTTTGAAGAGGATCCAGGGATCCGAGGACGATGAAAAGTGGGGCCAGTTATTTCTCCGTTTTATTTATACCCTGTCATCTTTGTGTGTATACATTTTCCAACCGGCAACTTTCGTTGCGAAGTGCACGAACCAGCCGTTTGTTATATTTCACTTGGCATTCCGACATTCGTTACACGGATGACAAGCAATATTTCAGCGCGCATTGTGCCCCTTGAATGTTGATTAATTAACAGGATTTCTCGTTTCTTTTCAGGTAAGTGGCCACAGTATCTACGCCCGATTGCAAGGAACTGGGAGATTAGAGGAGCACGTGCCACGGTAATGTAACGAATGGCGGAAACAATTTAGATAGGTGTAAAGGGACGATTATGTTTCAGCAATCAGAAAGGTACGTGGCATTTGAGACGCCGTTTTCGGTTAACATTTAATCGTTCGTCTTAGTTCATCATATCGTACCGTTTCGGTAATAACTTTCTCATTGAATTTCATCGAATTCTTCTTTGTGCCATGTTTCAAAGTGTGCGATAATTATACCGCGACAGTAAGAGCACAGTAAGAACACGAAGGTTGGAAGAAACTGGTGGCCACGTCTTGTTTCTCGTCGACGGCGGCGGGCGTAAAACGCGAAACTATGGGACCACGACGCGCCACAGAAATTTCGTTCGTGCCGTTGTTTCATATCGGCCAGCTCCCGTGATTTATACTTTTAGTTTCTGTTTTATGGTCGTCCAAGTTTGTTGCTCGTGAAAAATAAAATCCGTGATTTATTGCTTAATATGGCCGCTCGTGCTGAAATAATGCTATCGACGTATCGGACGTCCGGAATGTAACTCCCGCTCGGTTTCGTTTAAATGATTCGAAAGTGTTCGAGCCACGGTTAAGCCCGAGAGTTATCGACTTTATCGATCCCTTCGCGGATATGTCTTCGGTGAGCCTTGAAGCAATGGTACACCACTGACAGTTTCTTAGAACTTTGGTGAAACGAGCGTATTACTTCGGTCGAAACCCTTTATCTATAGCTTTAAGATATCGTGACCTTTCGACATTCTATTTTTATATCTACAACTTGACAAGTGCATACTCGCCTTACAAATCCTAAGAACGTTCTCCACATTTTAAGTGCTATTTAAAGAATTCCGACATGCGGGGATCATTTGCAGCTATCATTCGTGCCACCGGTGCAAACTTATTTGAAGAGTAGGTGCCTAAGTGAAAAAACTGGGAGTGTCCATTTTTCGTGACTTCGCGATTTATAGCATATTTTATTCGTGGCAAATGGGACTACAGAAGTGTCGAATCACAAGTGGTTACAAAGTTCAATTACCTCCGTAAGATAAGGTTAAAGATTTGGCATAGGCTGGTTAAGCGACTTGTAGACAGTCAATATTATTGTGCAATTATCAATATTGCACAATATTATTGACCGTATGTGGATCATATTGGAGAGTTGCACAATAATATTGAAAGGTTGTACAATATATTGTGTGAATGAAGAAGAAAATCGGCCCCTAGACGCTCAATATATTGTTCAATATTCATATTGCACAATAATATTGACCGTCTGTGGATCATATTGCAAGATTGTACAATATATTGTGTGAATCAAAACGGTTTTGATATTTATTGTCCAATATTGAATATTGCACAATAATATTGACTGTCTGTGGGACACCCAGCAAAATATTGTGCAATATATAGCACAATAATATTGACCGTAAGCAGCCCCTAGACAGGCAATATATTGCGCAATATATTGCACAATAATATTGACCGTGTAGGATACCCAACATAAATATTGCGCCAGATATTGCACAGTAATATTGACCGTGTGGGACACGTAGCATAAATATTGTGCAATAGATAGCACAATAATATTGACAGTAAGCAGCCCCTAAACGGTCAATATATTGTGCAATATTCAATGTTGCACAATATTATTGAGCGTGTGAGGCATCCAGCATAAATATTGTGTAATATATTGCAGAAGGATATTGACCGTCTACAGGCCGCTTTAGAAACAGGAAATGTCCACTCTGCACTGGATCAAAATACGGAATATTTTGTTCCTAAGACCCTTTTCCTAAGCACAAGCTTCTATTGTCAAGGTAAAACAAGAAATTATTTAAGAAAAAAATTAAATTCGTTGAACCTTGTTTCTTCATTACCGGTGGACTAAAATATTAAAATTCAATCTTCTGGATAAAGCTGTTTTGTGACATTCCCTGTTTCTCCCCCTTACCTTTTATTTCTAAAAAATTTAACGAAACTGAAAAGGTGAGCGTAATAAATGACTCCGATCTCGACCCACCATCCAGGGACTTGTTTCGTCATCGAAATACCCTGAACTGTTGCTCGCCTGTTTTGCACGTGCACGTAGAAGTATAAGTGCACGAGTGGCGCGCCTCGGACGTGTTATCGACCAGTTATACTGCCTAATGCACGTATCAAGTTCTTCATCCGGCGTGCATCAACCTCGAAGCAGACGGAGGAACGGTCACGTAGATCGTTTCGCGTTTCTTGTCGCCGTTTACCTTGTTATGCCTGGTACCAGTTGCGCTCACGGCGCGGCTTATCGTCATCGCGAAATTGTTGCGCCCGAGACGACGAACATTAATACTCCGATGATAAGCCGAACAAACGATGCCAATTAATCGCGAGACCGCTGACCCCCGATTCAGGGATTCTCGGGTAACTTATCATGTTGGTCTAATTGAATCGCGTATATTCGGAGCGGAAATCAAACGATATTCTCGCAACGTGATCTGCCATGAAAACCATATTCGTAAGCGGACCAGCAACTCGACAATGTCATTTCCACACTTTTTCACGCTCGCCGAAGGAAGTTTCCTCGATTTCCAGTTAAAGAGAATCGCGTCTTAATTGCCCCGGCCACGCGAATACCCTATCGCCAGAGGACCGAGTAAGGAGAAATTGAAAATTGACCGCAAACCGGCTCGTTAGCGCCGCCAAACGAATAAATCCCGTCTGGGCGTTCGATCGGGGCATGATTAGCTCGTAACATCGATGATTACGGATCGGCCCCGCTCATTGTCCGGCATTATCGCGCGGCCACGGTTTATTACAGATACGTTTCTCCGTATTACAGTCCCGACAAATTTAGCAGGGCCTCGTTTCGTATAAACGCGCCGCCGTTGCGGCCTGGGGCCATAGTTGCCACTATAATGCACGAGGATAGCGCGGGGGAAATAGTAGCGGCGTAATAGTGGACGCGGTGCCAGATTGCCGGGAAAATTAATTACGTGGCGAGCGTTTAGCCGTGGCCCCAACGAGAGGAGCATCCCGGCCGTAAATGCATATTGCACTGGCGCGCGTACGTGCCTAAGAAGTTATTTAATTCATTAGCTCGGCGAAAGATCGCGACGACTAGTCGGTGAACCAATGGCTCTGCTTTCCAACCAATAGACGACGGGAACTGGGTCAGCGCACACCACGACACGTTGGTATCATAAAACCCAATCTCGCTTATAAACGTATCGACTTGATCGAAACTGTTGGCGTCACGGCGCAGCGCGAATTTGACGCGCGTCCATGCATCGCGCATATTCGTCTTCGATACTGAATAAAGTCGAAGCTCGGTGCACCGTGTCGTCGAGCTTTAACCTGCTGTTACCAAGCGACAGGAATCTTGATTGCAACCGTATCCGCGGCACAACAAAGCCATCACCAGCCCTTTATTATTACCACCGTTTCGTCCGTCCACTTAACGAGTCCCACTTCTTTCGACCAACAGCTTCCGCCGAACAAATTACGCGCGCGTAAAGTACGAGAAGCGACGGCGCGGCTAGCTCGCCCCGGCTCGATGAAAAACTAAGTAGCTCCCTATCTCGCCGTCTTATCGGGACTCTATTTGTTTTTCGGGACGGGCTAATTCGCGGCGCGAAATACGCCACGCACGCTCGTAAACGGCCGCCTTAATTGCACGTTCGTATAATCCTATCGATCGGCAATTTACAGCGCTGCATCACCGTAAATGGGAAGTTTAAGAGGCTGGATCGTTAAGGCGGCCGGTCGTACGACAGGCCGCGGGGGTACGTTCTACGCGCTTACGCAGCGCGTGAGAAACGAGCCAATAAAACTCCCGCTGAATGTCAGACGAATATGGTACGCGTGCGATAATGACGTCACTAATTAATGTCGGTTAAGCAGAGCCGCGGATATAACGAGAACTTAACGGGTCAGCAATGTGAGTCCCAGAGATCGTTTTAATAAAGTCATTAATGCGAGCTTCAAAGCTTTTCCACCGCCATTTCGTAAAACTGCTCGCATATATACGCCGCGCGTTAAGAGTATCAAGGGTCATCGAAAACGCTAGCGATCCGGCTGAAATCGACGTATGCTTCTGTGGGGATTGAAGTTGAAAATCATGGTTATAAATTCGTGATATCGTTGGTATTAGCTCGATGACTGGATGACCACTGCAGGGCAGTAAGCTTCTAGTTAAATTTTAAAATACGATTGGTCGTTCTCGGTAGCCTTTCATTTTGCCACATTTTCTTCACCGTCATCTTCTCGCCGACCGCACGCTGACCACTACCAGCTTTGTCTTCCCTTCAACCTTCATTTTCTTACATCAACTCCATTCGTTCACCCCGCCTCGGCATCTTTCTTCCTCCCTCTTTTTATCAGACTTCTGTTTCCATCGCAGCCAAGAATAATTGCGTTGCCCCCACCCCCCAGCAGTCGTCCATTCGTTCTGCCGGCTTTTCTCTGCCCTTCTTTCACCATTGCTCCCTTACACTCCCGGTTATCCGTGAACCCCCCCCCCCCCCCTGCGATCCGTTGAGAATTTGTAACGATGCAACGTTTCGTTCGGCGATTCAAGGTGAAGTTAGCTGGTGAAAAGGTAGCGCGGGAGGGCGTGGAATCGTGTTAACGCGGAAAAAGCAGAGCCTCGGGCGCGGGTGGCTTTCGCGCGTGCGAGGCGTGCACACGCGGAGCCATTCGCCGCTGTCGGTTTTCGTGCTTTATCGGCCACTTAAGGCGCGCGGCTTTACGTTACGCCGCTTTCTTGTATGCGAAACGGGGCCGAGGGCCGCGATTGTCGCGGCAACCGCTGCGGTATTAGTTTCCCGCGTCAGGAAAACCCGAAGGATATTGCGCCGCAGTCGCCTGCTTTACGCCCGGCGCGAGAAATTAGCCGCTACGTGCCGCGAAATAATCGCGCGCCGGATAAATCGCTCGGGAAATATTCGATGGCATGGCTCAACGAGCAGAGCAATCTCCCGCGGAACGGGAGATTAGACGCCGGGTATTGGCCCAGCTCAATTACGTGCTCCATTCCTCTTTAAACGCCGATCGTTCTTTTCCAGTAGGTACGCGTGGCGCTCGGCTTAGAATTTGATCGAGGATAACCCCCGGAGAAATCGGTAAATTTAGAAACGAGGATCTTTCGTGCTGCTTGATAATTAAGAAGAGTTACGGCGCGAGGGAGAAGGCGAGGCTGCAATTTGCACGCACCGCGACGTTTCGACCGGAAGCCAAAAACTCGCGCCACCCCCGCCCGCCCCTCTTCCGTTCTTTTCCACGCTGCTCTGTCGTGGCGAGCCCGGATGCACCTCCTGCCCGTCGGAATTCACCGGAATTCCGCGGAGGCTGCGTCGGACGAGATAAATTTTATTTAACTCCGCCGGCTGATGGGCGCCCCGCAGGAAAAGAACGAGGAGCGCGGGCCGAGGCTTGGTTGGGGAAGGGAAGAAAGGCGCGGGAGGGAGGAGATCGCCATGTTTTCCACTCTCCTTCGCGGAGATTCGCCGCCGCTGTCGATACGAATCGCGGAAAAGAGGAAGCACGGCCCTCGACTTCGCCGTTCTCTGACAACCCCCGACACCGCCAACTAAGGGAGTTTACAGTCCCTTCGTCCCCTGGTATTAGAGAATTAATGTGGCGTCACCGCTTCCTTCTCGATACTCGCCCGTGCAGATGCTCCCCATTGTCGGTCCGCGAACATCGAGCGCCATTCGAGTCATTTCCTGGGCTTCCTCGGGGGTCGAGTGGTGGCAATTCGTGACGATTTCTTCGTGCGCTCTGGAAATTGTGACGATCTTTTTAGGGGATGTTTAGCCAGGAGCGTTGAGTTCCTCGAAGACTGGGGCGACGGTACCACTCGTCCCTGACTCCTCTGGTAATTCGACGGTGTCTTGGTTCGCGGCTGGGAGCGGCAGATGTTATTAAACACTCCTGCACCGCCGCTCCCATTGTGGCCCTAGAAACTGGCGGGAATTTACGGTTTTCATATCACACCTGCGGCAACTGGAGCCTCCTCGTTCGCGGACTCTATTGGAATATTAATTGCGCGAAACGGAATGGGAACGAACCCTCGTTGAAGAATATCTCGATTGCTTTAACCCTCTGAGCACCGGGAATGAATCACGGGCTTGCGTAAAGAGGCCATTAGCAGCTCCTATAATTCTTCCATATTCCGCGATTTAAAGGAAGGAAGATGTCAGCCGATTTCGGAACACAATTCGTCTGCAAACACTCCACTTCATTGTTAGTAGCCTACCCTGTAAAGGAAGCAGTATTTCGTTCCTTTCCGAGCGACATTCGCCAGCGCAGTCGAGGCAGCCGCGCCAAAACAGGTCCGAGAAAGCGAACGGACGCTCGTAGTATCTAAGCGAGAGTTCCTCTATCTCCTCGTGCACGCCTGGCCGCTTGAGCGGAAGGTGGAACGATGCCTCCGAAGCGCGATCCCGAGGACGATAATCGGCTCCGGAGATATGCATAAACGTTTTCCGCTCCGTTTCACTCGCCCATCCACCCTCTCCCCAGTTTGTTCTCAGCTCGAACGAAACTTTGCTCGTCCCCCCGCCCACGCGTATCTCTTAATAATCTTTCTCTCGAATCGAAGCGGAGGAAGAGGGGCGAGGCTCGTAATCGGGGCTGCGCATTCGTCCCAGCGACACGCACGACACCGTCCTTTAATTTCGGTGCAAGGGAAGGGTAACGGTCGCCGTTAACGGCGATAGAATCGAAAGTTTCAGCCTAGAATATTAAATACCTACCCCGGTATCAATTGGAATAGAAGTTCGATCGCGAATGAACGTAGTACATACTTTGCTTCTCTCCGCCAATTTCCCGTCGATTCACCCTCGACCGTTCCTCCTCTTTTTTTTTTTCATTCGCCAATTTGAGCACACCTTATTCCCGAAATAATTCGATATTTCGCCATCGAGCCACACTCCGCGCTCAGCTTTGCCCGCGCGCTCGTCCAATATTTGGAAATTAAATTAATCGCGGTTATTAAATTATTAGAGACGTATTGATCCTCCGCCTGCGCCACTCATTAATCATCCGTCCGTCCAATTAGTGGGCGCCGTGCGTCACGGATTCTTCGTCAGTGGGGGTGGAGAAAGCGTCGATACCACCGTACAACGGAATGAAACCGTGTAAAGCTGTCGCGCGTCAAACGATCGGCTATCGATACCTCAAACTTCCGCGGTGTAAAAACCTCCGCGGCCTTTGTTCGAGCAGTAAATATTCTTAAACCACACTTGAACAAGGTATCGAAGCTGGAAACATTTCAGTAGCTTTTTAACCATAACGATCTTACCACTGCCCCTACTTAATTCCTCCACCCGTACGAATGCCACCGCGAAAACCGCGTGGATTCGCCGAAAGTGTCCGTCTTCCGCGAAACAAGATAGCAGAAATTCTGGTTCTCAAGCCCCGCAAGTCAAGGTGAGCTAAGAAAAGCTCGGTTCTCGTTATTCTCGGAGGTACAAGCTTCAACTCCTGACGACTTACAGGGACCGTAGGATGGGACGGCGTTCTCTCTCGAGGACGAGGTTATTCGCCGTGTTAAATGCTCGGCTAAAATTGAGTGGCTCTTCGTCGAGGGCCAGCGAGGAAAGAGGAGACCGAAATACGGGGCGAAGGCACGAGGTAAAGGTTAGGTACTAAAACGAAGGTTCATCTTTGTTAGCGGCTTGCTAGCGGGCTAGATCATAAGGGCGAGCTTTAAAGCGCGGTCATTTCTTAAACTGCGCTCATCGCGAGGAAACTTTCGACCGAGCCATCCAACCTCCTCACCCTCCCTTCACTCCCACGGTCTTGGGGACAGGAATAACGGCGAGACGGAGAAGAAGAACGAGACACGGTGCACCTGAGGGGCGAAGAGTTAACTCGGGACTATAAAACTTGGTAGACGTTGTTAATGTTTCATTTACATAAATGACAGGCCTGAATCGCGACTTAACGTGATTTTCGCGCGTTCGCGCAAACACCGCGCCGCTCGGGGGGGGGGGGGGGGGGCGCGGAAGAAAGTTGCCCCTCCTGTGGCATCGACGGTGTCTCGTTCGATCCTACGTAACCCTTCGTACGATTTACATCCGAGAGACGCGAATCCCGACATCCCCCTCCCCCCCCCCCCCCCGGTAATCACGGGCCACGTGAATTATCGTCGAATTCCGCGAGTCCCGGTTGCACCCGGAGAAAGAAATGAAAAACGTCGGCCGAATCTTTTGCGCTGGTTTCTGCGCGCTTCTTCGAATCGTCTTCTGCTCGAATTTAATCCGTCTGGCTTAATCGCGCGATCTTTTAATTTATGAATATCCCCGATAAGAACTGGCGAGCAGGGAGGATTCGCGCGTGATTTACGACCGAATTCGTGTACGGTGATTTGTAAGAAATCGATAATATATGGAAGATACAGAGGAGGGAAGTGGCCGATTCTTATGGGAGGCGAGCTGGGCCACTGCTCCGGCTCCATTCGCCGCGGTGCGTCCTTACCGAAAGGATCGGAGACCCGAACCTGTCTGGAACACCGGCGGCCACCTGCCACCTGCACGTCCTTGCCCGGCCCAGGGCCTGCCGCTTGGGAAAATACTTCAAAACTTCCAGGGACACGCTCGCCCCGCGTATAATTCTCCTCGAGCTTCCTCGAGCTCATTAATTCGTCTTCGTATTTCGCGCGTCCCTCCTTCTCGCTGCGAACCTCCCCTCGAGTTTCCCTGGCCGTTGGAGATGGAGTTCTATGTATCCAGGGTGAACAAAATTATTTCAAACAGTTCAAGATTTTCCTTCGCTACAGCAAGAAGCACTAATGTCCTACAATTTCAAGGAGATGGCGAAGCGTTTGCCACCCCGATCAGAGTTTCCCTGGAACGTTCTTACTCGAGCGTCTTGGAGAATGGTATCGGTATAACTTCGATGCTTCTGGCAATGGTGCATCCCAGGTAACGAGCACGCTGGGCCCCCGATTCGGGGATCGTTCACCTCCTTTTCCCGTGGCGATAATCGGCCTTATCTCGCTCGCCGGAATTAAGGAGAGACGGACCGACCAGGCCAGACGAGCAGCGGCATTCTTGGATACCGGGTGGCGCCTAGTCATCCCGCCGGACGAGTTATTATCTCGAGCCGAAATGCCAGCCAGCCTTTCCGGGGGGCTCTCGGTGCTTAACCTGCGTCTCGTCGCGGCGTCCTCGAGCAGAAACG
Organism: Andrena camellia; assembly: GCA_029448645.1. Classification (NCBI taxonomy): domain Eukaryota; kingdom Metazoa; phylum Arthropoda; class Insecta; order Hymenoptera; family Andrenidae; genus Andrena; species Andrena camellia. Next base: position 12,612,005 of record CM055679.1, on the reverse strand, counting down.
TCCTGTCCCGTAATACCTGTGCACGGTCGCGCTCGCGCGCGCCCCGGCACGACAAGTGGAAGTCGCGGTGACGGTGAATAATTGTCCCCGCCGAATATCCGGTATCCAGAGAATGCTCGACTCACCGAGGGCCGCAGGAGCACCGACTAATCGTCCGGATGAATATGTTAAGTTGCGCGAATTTTTCATGCTTATCGGGCCCCCTGATCGGATGGCGGGCCTGCCCAGGAGCAGTCGCGGCCCTCGAATGTGAACGATGATTGGGACGAATTCTGGGAGCCAGTGAATCCTGTAGATGCGCTGTAACTTCTTCCCGGTAGTTGTAACGTAACACCGAGTTCCTGACATTCCCACCGATAAACACGCGCGGCAAAATCAGTGTCGTATTCGAAAGCGAACCACGGCGCTCCTGAATGTTACCAGACGATTCCCGCCACCCTGTACGTCGGGACGTGGAAATAAAACAATCAAGGGTACAGGGAATGATCGCAGGTTCGCCGGACAATTATAAGGCGATCGTCCTCGGTTACGACTTTGAAGCTGTTGGGAACCACTCCTCCTCTCTTTCCGTCGCTCCCGCGCCTGCCCGCCTCTGTCCCCCTTGCTCTCTGTCCTCTGGAGGCCACGGAGGCAGGGCCGCGAGGTCTATATTGCAGTTAATCTATGTTCCGATTGTATCTGTTCATTGGGTTACGAAGTACCCAGGCACGGGGCCTCGGACATTAACTGCCGTTGTTACTGCCTGCAACGATCGCAGATACCAGCAGTTTCACCGCATTCGCCCCCGTGTCGTGTGTGTTTGCATGGGAGCAAGACTGCGGAGAGCGGCCTGATCGATAGAACGGAATAGAATACCGGGGAAGATCACGACACCGGTGTAAGAAGACGAAAGAATAAGGGGTAGCTCGGCTCGATAACGATGGATTTAACGCCGCCCGCCTATCCCGCCGTTCTTTTATCAGCCACCCTTGTACCCAGGCCGTTCCTCCTTTTCTCCCCGCCTCCTCCTCCGCTGTTGCTTTTAATCGCGAACGGAGATTAGCGGCGTTTTACTCGGTTAATTAAAACCGCATCGATATGCAAACTGGCAATCCGTGTGCCGTTCCAGCGGACCGTGTGACACGACTCGAGCAATCTAGATTTTTACTGGATTCCTCTTTTGCGACTCTAGAGTTGCTAGCAAGGAGATCGCTCCCAAATTGCTACACGTGGGAAGGTATGCCTGGTATGTATGGTGCAGGTTTCAAAATTGAATGGAGATATGTTGGATACAGGAATCTTAATTCATATCGCGATTAGGTATCTATTTCAATCTATTTAATTTCATTGCCTATAATGCTTATGATCTATCGCGGTGGAGGTATTGAATGATCGTGTTAGGATCGCAGTCAGAGGCACGCTGAAGGGGACGGCGGGGTGTACGTCTTTCAGAATCCGTGGGTTGAGTCTCCGTAGCCGTAATTCCTTGGACGTCTGGGATTCCCCTTGAACTCGAGCTCGACAGGCTGAAGCAAGACGTACGATTAATTACTGCGCGGCTCGTCCAAATGCGGCGACGGTAACGGTAATAGAAGCGCCGTGGCACTCTGGCATCGGGTCACAGGTACGACTTGTACACCAGTTCCCGAACTTCCAACTAGTCCCGACTCTCGCCCTGAAACCGCGTAGTACCTATCGTAGAACGTACGTGCACCAGCAACTCCTGGGATCAGATTAGACGTTATCAGTTCTAGGAATTAACCGTCGCCTCTCTCCACAATTTCTTCCATATTTCGCCCTGGCGACGGAGTGTCCTTAAAAATAGAAACCCCCTGGTGTGCTCCTAGCTATCAACAAATTCTAGCGTCATTTCTTTTCAACGTACCTATAGGCCAATTAAAAAAAGTTTTGCTACGGGAGTAGCTCATCAGATTCACCTGCATCCCCCGGCCTGCCACGGAGCGAAAGACACCGATCTTCGCCCAAACACATCGCGCACCTCTGTAATCACGCGGAGATGATCCGTTGGACTCCTCGATCGCCAACTCTGCGTTAGGTCTGCTCGAATATGAGAGTTGCCAAAGTTGGGGAACGTGGTAACGGCGGCCGTAGCACGGCGGGAGGGAGACGGAGACGTGGAAATTATCGGTGAACGCGAAGTGGTGCTTGCCGGCAGTCGTACGGGGAGCCTCATACGGCCGGGTAAGGAGCCGAACGGTTAATTAGAAATTCTCGGTGGTAATCGGCGGCTCTCGGGGTGGACCGCCGATCGATGGTGGTCAACTGGGCTCATTGTCGGGTCTACCAGACCCTCCCCCGCTTTCTGTACGCCGTTGCAACTGCGTTCCGCGCACACACGGCCGCGTTTCGCCGCTCTCGCGAACTTTCCAACCCCCACGGGTGCCACGTGTGGTGTCCGTTGCCGCTTTATCGAAAATCGACCTGATACCCTCTGCGCTCTCTACCCCCCTCCTCGCTCCCCACAATCTTTCCGCCGGGTTAATGAATACGCCCGATAAAATCACAGCCACCGACCGTTGTTATCAGAGAACTCGCCAGGAGCTTGACGGAGAAACGGCAGAGTGGACCAGAGGTGTTATCGAAGGCGAGCGGAAGGGGGTGGGGAAAAAAGGTCTGCAGGCAAAAGTTTGCAGGCTATTTTATCCAGGTACGATATCGGGTATCAGAGGACGCTGCTGTGGAATCGCGAGGCTACTGCTGACACACATTCCTCTTGGACAGGCTAATAATTCAGTGGATCTCGCGCGGACGTGGTGTACTGTCGGGGTAAATGGTCTTTGAAATTTTAAGATCATAGACGATTTTGAAGATACCTACTCGTGTAAAAGGGAGAAGTGATGGAGTGTAGAGAGAGGATAGGTTTACACTGTTTACAGGAACAAATCGGGAACTTTAGCTGAGAAGAATTTAGCGTAGAACAAAATTGCGTAAAAAAAAAGTGTTTACCTATTCCAGTCACGTAAAATATTATATTCTTATTCTGTATAATAGATTCGCATATCGCGTATAGGTATATGTTGGTCTGTATATCCACATTAATTAACCATAGAGAGGCTAGGGAGGATCCACGACACTTTTTATCGGACCCCTCGCGGATGGCCAATCCGGGACGAGTCCTCCGCGAGCAGAGCCCTTTTTCCTCTTTTTCTACTCCCCTTTTTCCTCTCCGCGAGCGGTCGACTGACCACCTTATCTCTCCCAAAGATTTCTCGGCTTTAATTGCGCTAGTCAAGAGTCCCATAGCCCCATCGACGGTGGCGGCGGAGGAGCCCCGGCGCTGTCGTTGCTGGCCTTTCACCTATCTCCTTACGTGCCGCTTGTCTCCTTTTTCATCCGACCGGAGCCCCATCGAGCCTCTGTTTTAGTGCTGTATTTAGATGTTCCTCCCGGTGATCGAAGCTCCGTCCCCCCCGTGCCCCTGGAAACAGAATATCGGGCGACGTTCAAGCAGGCCAACGAACATTCTTTATTGAGAAATTAAAAGCGGATGCCCGCTACGATCAGAAGGGTGCAACCGGTGCTTTTACCCGTGGCGCGATCAATTATAGAAGCTGGCGCCTCGAAAACGTCGGGGAATATTCGATGACGTTGACATTAGGGGCCCCGAACACTCGATCCCCCGTTACTCGTCCAACGAGACTGCCAACAGACGGTCGAGCCTCTCGCGTTTATGTTAATTGCGAAACAGACGAGACGCGTACATTATGCTAGTCGCGTGTCATGACTCGCGCCACCAGCTTTTCACTCCCCGATCTCCTTCCTTCCTCCCAGTCCCCTTTTTTCGTGTCCCAGCCGCTGTTTATACACTGGACACGCTTTTCCACGAAATGGAAGTGCTTATGAATTACGCGCACGCTGGGAATACGAATGGGAACGAAATTTCGGATGGAACCCCGGGAACGTAGGCGCGGGCGGGAATCTCGTGTGTCCTGAATTTATATGAATTTTATAAAACCGAAAATAAGGGGACCTCTTCGCTGTGACGCGATATTGCGGAAGGGTAGTTCTGGATCGGGAGATGGACAGAGCGGGGTGGATCTTGGGTAACATTGCTCTCCATCGTTATATTGTTTATCCATCCAGTTGAAATTCAACTGCCATCACGACTGCGACGTAAAACCGAAGGAGTCGGCTAATTCAATTTCTCCATAATTCATATCCAGGCGGAGGGCAGATGGCCCGTTCCGAGCAACGAAAACCGAACGCGAATTTATCAGCGGGCAGCAGTTCATTAACTCGGGAATCATTGAATTTCAGAGACGGGCCCTGGTAATAGATATTGTCCACACGGTCGAGGAGGGCCGCGACAAATGAACGAAAAAGTAGCCGCGCATAATTCAGCGGGGGTTCGTCCTTCTTCGTGGCGCGGCGAATCGTCCTCCTCTCGAAGGACTCGCAGACACACGCGCGGCTTTTCTCTCTCTCTCTCTCTCTCTCTCTCTCTCTCTCTCTCTCTCTCTCCCTTCCTCACTGGCTGCGCGCCCTCTCCCCCGCCCACCCCCTCGGGTGTATGCGCGCGGATAGAGGAACCGAGAGGGAAAAAGTGTGAGAACAAGAGACGGAACGTAGATCAGGGACGTCCGAGCTTAATCCACGCTAATTAAATCGCGGACGTAAAAGAGAGGCGCTTTGCCTTGGCGCGTTCGTGACTCGCGAAAATAAAAACAGCGACGCGCGGCCTGGAAGGGGGAGAGCGGAGAGCGCGCGAGAGCGTACCCCGTGTCCGAAAGAGGACAGGCCGCGTGCATAAATTATTCCCGAAACTGCACGACGATCGAGCGAGAACGAGGGGCCCCGATATGAATCGCCGTTAATCGTGCTAATGGAAATTGATTTGTCGACCGTCGACGCACGGAACCTTCTGGGTAGGTGGTGTTCGAATTCGCCCTACTTCCACGCCGTTCCCGCTCCCGATTCGACCGGCGAAGCGACCATCGACAGGTCGACCGGGTCGACACCTTCCGCGATTTCCCTTCCAGCGACGACGGGACGGCGAATAGTTGAATACTAATGACCGGTGAGTTTGTTGACAACTATATAATCTTCTTTAAACACCATCCCAGTATGAGCCGCCGAAGAAAGGCGAATACGAAGCGGTGGGTGTTTAAATGAAACCATAGTCATGGGTAGAAAGCTGTTACAACACGCGTGGACATTTGTCGACGCGTCGTTCAAAATTCGGTCGAGCGGTAGATCTAGTAGATGGACTAGCCGGAGACAATGATGTCTGTATTCACGACTGCCTGGTCGCGTGACGATATTCTCTGTGACGCGTTTCAGGGCTATCGATTAAACGGAATTGTTATTGCTCCGCGGACCGTAATTGGGCCGACTTCGTTTTCGACCAATTTAACGATAATTAATTGCCACCCTATGCAAATGAGTCCCCGTGTACCCGCCTGCGACTTGTCCCCGACGCGTTAATCAGGTCCGGCGGAGAAAAATTTCGCCGCGGCGTCCCGAGTCGGAAAGATTAACCGCGCGTTTAGCCGGCGCGGCCGGAAACTCCGCGCTTAATCTCGTTCACCGCGGGCAGACGCTCGCTTTAAAAGCCCCACGGGCCGGCGAAACACGATTAGAACGCTCATTAACAAAAACAATTGCGTTTTTAAAAACGTCGTCGGATTCAATTGCCAGGCGAGCGTGCACCGTCCCCGTTCGCGTGCCTGCGGGGCGTCGGCGCGCGAGAAAGAAAGCCAGAGAAAGCGCGGAAGGGCGATCGAAGCAGTGGTCCCTACGTCCCTCGTTGCGTTTCCATTGTCTGAAAATCGTGTCTCGGTATTTCTGCGCCACTCTGCTCTATCTTGACGGGTTAATCTAATCGATCGAGAGGCTCGTTGCAAGTCACTTTTTCGTCGGAATCGATTTGCGGCGGCGGGGCCAGACGACACGCACCGTGGTAGACGCGACACGACCGCTCGTGCACGAACACAGACGGTCCACGGCGCAGCGAACCCGGCCGTGATTTTCCGAATCATCAGAAGGGTGTGAAGCATACATAATGCATCAGAGAGAGGCATTATGCGAAGGCGTGTACGAGTCTCGAGGGTGGGTCTCCCCATTACAGATGTACCTACCTATGTAAATTAAAACGCCGTCCCTCTACTGTCTCGGCTGACCCAAATATGGATTTTTTCGCCGTCTCGGTTAGTAATGACGCAGCAGCCTCAGATTTTCTGGCATTTCATTGTCGATCTTACCGCGGAGGTAACAGGGATCGACCGTACAAACGAATTGTCGTTCCTCGGCATGGGTTCTGCCGGCGCTACTCCACTCTGTTTGGTGGAGAATATTTATTTTCATTATTTAACCATCTTTTCGGCAAACAACTGGTCGGGGATTGCCCGCAACATTGCCGATAACTGGTCTTACCGGCTCCAAATGGCCGAATAACTGTCGAATACATTGGGAAGCGGGTGCGTCTGGCGCGAGTATATCGTTGAATTTTTAACAGGACAGTCATTTCCATCGATCCACCGACACGGTATATTTCGTGTGCCAGGTCGTCGAGCGTTTTCAGGGATGGAGGCCGACGGCGGTTCGATCAGCGGACGGAAATACGGTTGCATCGCGAATTCCGAAATAATCTATGACGATGATAGAATTGCAGCCATCTCGGGGTCGGAACGGACAATTGGCCCCCGCCGAAATTCCGCGCAAACACGAAAAACTTCCGGTTCCGCGGGAATAATCGCGCGAGCGCCCTGCCACTCGGTCTCGATTGTGGCCACCGGCGAATAAAATCAATCGCGCGCAATATTTCCACGACGCGCCTTGATGCAGCAACGACTTCTACGTCGGACCTCGGGAAATTGTGAACACTGGCCACGTCTGAACTGCCAGGTACAGGGGGATTCATGGGCAAGTGTTCGATTCAACAAGTTGCAAAGGAGTGTGTATTTGTAAAACTCGGGTGATTTATGTTTACCTTGCCGTGTCTTTAATGACTCAGTGACTTATTCTTTAATGACTCTTATTAGTTGTGTGGGTGAGAGAGAGAGAGCGAGAAAGACTGAATACACGGTGGTGATAGTTATAAGGTAGATATATATATTTTAGACGTGCTCCCTCCTCGAGCTTGGTTCGGTGACTCCTCTTCGAAACGCGAGCGTCGACGGCTCGACGCTCCGGCGGTGTTGCCAGATTCTCCGGCGCTCAAGCGAGCGTCGAGGACAACAAACGGTCGCGACGCCCAGCGAGGCCCGCTCTACGCAGCGATCGAGCCTCGCGCGTGGCTTCGAAAGATGTAAATAAATACCGCGTCGCCTGCAGTTACTTCATCGGTCATCGGTCAAAGGTCCTTCGAATGAAGGCAATTAAGCTGTTCTCCCAAAGTGTCGGCCAATTTGGTGTCTCCCTTCAATCGTCATTGAGTCACCTTTCCCCGAAATATGTATTCACGGTTTCTCTTGAAAAACTAGTCCCCTGTAGGAGACGCTCTCTCCGAGGCCAGCACGCTTCCGGTATCGTGCGCGAGGAAGACCGTGGTCGTGTTTCGATTTCGCAAGGATAATGTCATCTTACGTAAGCCAGCCGGAATGCGCGTGTAGGTGCCGGACGGAACGGTGCGGTCTGAGGGTGAGACACGGTGCGCAACGGCGTTACCTGGGCCGCTGCATACATTGCAACACCGTCTCGCGATCGGCAGACGACGAAATGCAACGAAGGCGGAGCCGCGGCTGGTTGCTGTTCGTATACGCGAAGGAACAAGGGACGAGGGGACCGACACAGAAGGCCTTGTTCGTTGGGACTACCTAACTGCATTGTGCCCACGCGATTGCCGTGGAAAAAAAATAGCCCAAGGGTGGGGAAGAGCTGACGAGAACAATCGAGGAGAAGCCTTTGGAGACTGAACGGAAAAAGGAGAGTCGGGGAAGAATCAAACGCATAATCGGCCGAAAGAGAAACGGAGCAGGGATTTAGAAACGATATCGGGAATCCCCGATGCAGGACGATACAGTAAAGGTCAGCTGACAGCGGTCCATTTCATACACCAAGCTGACTCTTGTACACTGTGTACAGGGTCGGGGACTGGGGAAACATCTAGTGGTACGAAATACGATTGGTACGACATACAAGATACAATGTAGCGAGAGGTTAGCGAGACGAAGTATGTTTTCTTATTAATTGAGGATCCCTGTTCGCAGTAAAAAATGGAATACTGCGTTAAGTGTAGGTATTATCGAATGAGGATATTGTAGTGAATATGAAAACAATTTTTTTATGAATTGTATCTGTGTATTTATTGTAATTCCTTCTTACAAGTTGAAGTGACATTTTTTCTATTTTCTTATGTTATTGACATGACTTACACTATTGATAATTCGATTGTAATCTTACATTATACACAACACTGTTTCCGTTATTGACATTATTTATACTCTCACTACACCACGCGCGACAAACAACACACATCATAGTTCATAAGTTCGTAAGCTTCTCGCGAAAACGCAACAAAGTTGCAAAGGGCATATTTTTCAACAATGTTGCAACACTCCACACGTCTCAAGCTGCAAACCGAAAATTTGCTTCTTCTGCAGCTGGAACAAAATGGCAACCGAAGGATTCACTTCTCTTGCAGGAGCAGCGCGAGAGTCTGTTTCTCTTGCAGGTGCAAGAGGGGCAAAATTTCGCGATGCACCTGCAAGAGAAGTTGTGGGGCCGAAATGTTGCTTTTTGTGGGAATTAACGATAAGTACCGCGGACAGCAAGAAAATGAACCCCATCCAGCTGAGAAAATAAGAGGAAAATAGTACATTGCGTGACAAGAGAGAGAAGAAAGCGATTTTGACGAGGGTGAAGTTTGCTGCCCGAGCGCAGCGACTTTTTTCAACACCTGCATGAAAGGTGTGTTTTTCAAAGCCTGCTGAGCGATTCGCAAAAAAATATGCACGTTCGATTGCTTTTTTATTGAAATAAAAAGAAAGAAACTAAAAGCAGTGCTTGCGATAGACTCCACTTTTTGGTTATCTCGCCACTCAATATTCAATATTGCACAATATTATTGACCGTCTGTGGATCATATTGGAAGGTTGCACAATACATTGCGTGAATCAAAACGGTTTTGATATTTATTGTGCAATATTGAATATTGCACAATAATATTGACCGTCTGTGGGACACACAGTAAAATATTGTGCAATATATAGCACAGTAATATTGACCGTAAACAGCCCCTAGACGGTCAATATATTGCGCCATATTTTGCACAATAATATTGACCGTGTAGGATACCCAGCATAAATATTGCGCCATATATTGCACAATAATATTGACCGTCTGTGGGACACCCAGCAAAATATTGTGCAATATATAGCACAGTAATATTGACCGTAAACAGCCCCTAGACGGTCAATATATTGCGCCATATATTGCACAATAATATTGACCGTGTAGGATACCCAGCATAAATATTGCGCCATATATTGCACAATAATATTGACCGTCTGTGGGACACCCAGCAAAATATTGTGCAATATATAGCACAGTAATATTGACCGTAAACAGCCCCTAGACGGTCAATATATTGCGCCATATATTGCACAATAATATTGACCGTGTGGGACACCCAGCATAAATATTGTGCAATAGATAGCACAATAATATTAATAGTAAGCAGCCCCTGCACAATATATTGTGCAATATTCAATATTGCACAATATTATCGATCGTGTGGGGCACACAGCAAAAATATTGTGCAATATATTGCACAATAATATGGAGCGTCTACAGACCGCTTTACGCTATGTTCACTCAGCTCGCAAACTCAAGTTTTCTTGGGAGTAAAAAAATGCGAATACACAAGCGCGCAAAGTCTTTTTCCCTTGGGAGAAAGGTTGAAAACGCGAATACGTTTGAAATTGGTCATTTTGCTCAGGCGTAAAAAACACCCATTTTCATGCAGGTACTTATTGAAAAAAATATTACAAATCAGACAACTTGGGGCGGGGATCAGCGGAAGTAGCGCGAGCGTATTGCGAGGCCTTGAAACTCGAACGGAAAGGTCCCTCATCGACCATTGTTACGATTATCTAACACGAATCTTGCCCGACTCGAGTCCTTCCCCCTCGGAATGAATATTCCGATTTTTCCAGCAGATTTGTTGCCCGACAATCAGCATTCGAACGAAATTACCGACGATCCTCGGTATTAACCTCTGGGGCAATTATATTAAACTACCGTGACAGCTTTTTGCGCGGCGTGCAAAACGCGTGCATGTGCGCGCGAGTAAGGACACGCGCGCCAAACCACCGAGCATAGGGAGAAGACAGAGCGAGCTGGGACAAGCATACAGCGTGGCGGAGGAAGAAGCGGAGTAAAGGTCGTAAAAGAGGCGCGCCACAGAATGGCATAATTGCGGCTTTAACGTGCCTTAAAGCGCACGCTCGCGGCGCTCCGAAGGCTAGAGCAACTTCGTCTAACCCTTACCTTCTCCTCTCTCAACATCGTGTGCAGTTTTTCTTCCTTTTTTCATAATACCCGAGTGGTCGATCGAGAAGTTCGCTCGTCCTTCGGGAGACGAAATCGTTGCCTGCTCGCTCGCTAAGGCGTCTTCTGGCGACGTGCAATGAGCGATAATGCTCGTTTCCAGAGGGGAGCGATACATCCTATCGCGGACGCGACAATAAACCGCGACCATCGATAATCTATCGCGTCGATACCAATGGGATATGTTCAAGTGCTCACCAGTTACCATTGCCGCGTGCCTTCCGACGCGGCTTCTCCTCTCGCTTGCGAATGACACCACGGCTCAGAATCATCCGATGACGCGGGCTTGTCACCGAGTATCCACGTCCAGGATAATGGGGCGACAAATCACACAGGACGTAATTAACCTTTTCGGATCGCGGGGTCGGGGAGCGACTTGGACACGGGAATCGATAAGCTTGTGGGTATCTGCGGCTACGTCACTCGTGATTATCCCCGAATGCGAATTTAATGGCAGAATTTGAATACCTCGTTAGAGACAAAGCGAGGGGGGAACGCCGCGCCGAGTCGTGATTCAGATAAGTCCCTGATCGGGCGAGAAAAGAACCTTCGGCTGGCTGAAGAGTAATGGGGCGTTTTCAGACGCTCGCGATGTTTGCCAATGGCAAATAGGATTTCAGGCTGATTGTCACGGAATCGAGAGTAACCTGGTCCTCTGGCACGCGGAGGGTAATCGTGGCGACAATTAGTAACCGGAAATTACGTTTGGAAAGTTGGAACGGCATAAGAGGAGCTTGAGAATATATATATGAGAATATGAGTTGTTTGAAGAGGTGAACAGGAGCGTATCGTGGGCTGTTGTTTAGACGGTGAGCGATCAATTTGCCACTTTATTATATAAACTCTAAATTTATCCGTGCTTTAGCGTAGACTTGACTCTCAGATGAAGGATCACTCGGTGTTTAAAAGTACGAAGCAGGTCGATTACTTTCGTGCTCGACAACCGTGGCCTTAAAATTGTTGAACGACCCGGGTCGCGTGTGTAGCCTTGAAAAGTATCGTAAAACTTCCAGACGGAAACTATCAAGTGCCCTCAACGTATTTGACGACAATCTCGAATTTCCGCTAGAGGCCAACCAGCGGGGACAAAGCATCAGTCCCGATACTTTACGTGTGAACGACACGCGAGAGATAGTCATAAAGATCTTTGCCATTAAATACTGTATCTCTTATTAGAAACATAAAGATGATCAAAAGAAGAGAGCAGCTCTTTCGACGATATCCCTTTGTCCAACTCCGTTTGTTGCCCTGAGAGAAATTAGCAGGCGGCTCGACGCGATTAGATTGCAAAAATGAGAACGCGTGTGCGGGGGGTCGCAGCGGAGAACACATCGATGACATTATAGCCGTTGTGCATGCACGCCGATTCGATCTGGCGCCGCGCCTTCGCACGAACTAATAATTAGACACCTCTATGCAATTCCACCCCAGGCGCTAACCGCGCGACAACCCCCTTCTTCCATGGAAAAGCGAATTTAACCCCGAGTAGTCTCTCCATTACCTCCCTTTACTCCTCTACTCTATATTCACGAACTTCTAAATTAAAAACTGGCCTAAATATTCTTCCCATTAAACATGCCCAACGATTGTATCAACCATGAGCACTTAAAAGAACGATTATCATGCAAATTCGACCTTTCTGTCGCATTAACTCCAGCCACGACCACAACGACGAAATACATATTAAATCGTTCGCATACGTGTGCCCCTTAATTCGAGCGTTCAGCAGAGATACTCCAAGAAGAACGTCCCCCTTTCCTTCGTCGCGGCCCTCCCACGTGGTGGCCCGATAACCCGTAAAAGGCGTACGATGCGCAAAAGTGTTCCATTAGCCGAGGCAACGGTTAATTTGTCAGAGAAGAGCCGCGCAATTTCATTGCAACCGTGCAATAATTAGTCGCGTTTATGCACTTCCACCCCCTCCCCCGGTTTCACGCGCGAACCGGCCGGGCCCCGGCGGCCGAAGATTAATGTCGAATCCTCGGCTGCTTTTTTGCGCTGCCCCGCGCTCCATTATCTAGCACGGCCAGCTGCCACAAAGTCACTGGCCCTTGAAATATTTTCAGCACCGGGCCTTGGCTGCCTTTTTATGCAACCCGGCGAAACCTGTCCTTACCACTTCGGCTTGCACCGCCACACCTCTGCGCGCGCCCTGCTCTATGACCGATTAAGCGGTCCGGTGTATCGGGCCCCGTCGAAATTATACGGGCATAACGTACGCCTTAATGGTGTTTCATTACTTATTACAAGCGCTAATTCGAGCCCGAGCCGTGCAATTTCGCCGGACGTCCGCGGCACTCTGCAACTGGATGCTGCCGTGATTCACTACTTTCGCCCGCCTCGAGCGGACGGTAGGCATCGCGTGTACCACTGTACGTACAGCGGCGCCGTTCGATTCTTGTCGAGAGGCAGTTGCAGCGACGTCGCCGGCGATGATGGGGGAAAGAGTGGACACTTTCGCCGATGACGCGGTGAGAATTTATTAAGGATCGTCTGACGGTGGACGCTACTCGGCGGCGCGAAGGGAGGAACGTACCATAGAGAACTGTTCAGCTGACAGTGGGACAGTGATTCCATTACAGTCTCATTCTTCCGCCCGTCGATTCCTATTCACCGTCACTATCTGCCTCCCCCTCGACGATCTTGCTAATTCGAAATCAATATCCGGCAATACCGTTCGCGGGCCACGATTGTCGCGTTAATAAAAGCCCGGCTGATGGATTTCGCCCAGGTAAATTGCCTCGAACAATTGCCGGGGTTCGTGAGATACGGGCGGGAAAGGGGCGCCCGGGCAAACAGAGAGGAAAAATAGTTTTCCTCTATGATTGACTCGACGGGAACGCGATTTCTGCCCAGCGAGGAGGCGATTTTCGGGGCCAGGCAAGGAGGAATGTAATGATATCGGCGATTGAATCGTTATCGAATCAAAAATTCATCTGACGGACGGGGGGGGGGGGGGGAACTCGATAATTTCGACGGCAACGTTCTCTGTTCCCTTCGCGGATTGAAAAGCGAAAATTGCTACCGTTATCGGTGATAGTCCTTGTGCAATGGGACGGAAGCAGATTCGGATGGTAGAACGATCTCAGTCTAGGTAGAAAAAAGAATTCTGAAACCATAATCCCGGGGAATTAATTGGGGAGATCAATGGGGAATTTGCAGTACTCAAGTAGTCGAGCTTTAACCCGATATCCGAACACTTCAACACTCAATTTTCCGATACCCTCGTTCAATAAGGCCGGGATTCCACTGAGGCAACGCAAGGCAACATGTCGCATGCGATGAGTGCGATAGTGATTGCATGTGTTGCATGCGAAAAAATGATGCGACGATGTTGCCGGTTGCGAAAAAGTTGCCTCAGTGGAATCCCGGCTTAACTGTACAATGCAACAATAATCTATTACATAGATCGGCAGTATCGAAGTAGACCACGGTAGGGGAGAGCGGGGACAAACGTAACGGCGTCATGAAAGTAACACGCCTTCTCCCGCCTTCCACAAAAGTTTCCAAAACGTTTGCTTTACATAGTTACGCGTGTTTAGTGTTTCTTTTGCTTCACGGAGCGACGCTGAGCAATACGACGATTCATATACCGTGGGTAAGCTGATTAGGTTATTTCGATCATTTATGTAAGTGTCTCCTCTGTTGGCTTTTTTGTTAATATTCATAGTTAAACTATAGACATTGATCCAATTATCGTTCTTAGATAATGTCTTTATAAGTTCCTGTATTTGATTTCAATAAGTCTCGTATAGTTTGTACGTTATATAACAGTTCTATGCTGAAAAACATGGCTGGGGACAAAAGTAACACGTCACTAACATGTTACTTTCGTCCACACGAAATTTTAATGTTTGAAGCTGGTTATACTTTTTTATCATTACCTACTTAAAATATGTTTATTTAAATGTTTATTTCTATCCTTTCTGATAATAAAAAATCCTATTTTTCTTTGGAAGAAGTTTTTACTTAATTCTCCTCAAAATATTTAGTGTTACTTTCGTCCCCATGGTATGTGACTTTCGTCCAACCCCTGCAGGACAAAAGTAACAATGACAGTCACTGCGGAAAATTGCCATAACTCTTTGACTACTTATCATGGAAGGCTGAATTTGTGGTCAAATGATAGACCAAGAAACACACTATCTTAGGGAATAATTTTCGTTTTTATATCTGTAAGAGGTAATTAGCAGCTAGGCCAAATGTAAAAAGTGTCACGTTAACCAATAACTTAAAACACGTACATAAATGCATTTATGCACCAGTGGCCCGATGCACTGATGCACCAATCCAGTTCGGGCGAAGGGTCACAGTGTGCAGTTCTCATCGGGGCTCCATTTGATCGCTGAAACGACGTTAAACGTCCCGTTGCCGTCGGATAACCGGTGTTTGACAGCAACCGTATACCGTTACCTTGCTTGATTATCGTGGCCCGTTCGTTAATCAGCAGATACAGTTGTGTAACTGCGACCACAGAGCTCCCCTCGCGTCAGCAAGGAGCTACCGTCGTAACCTGTAACAGATGCACCTACTAAACTGCGACTGTGTCGCCGAGCTTCCATATCGTACAAAAGCCTCGCCGTCCGAAAGAGCCATACTCGAGATTTCTCGGAAAGCGCAATCTCCGACGACGAAGCAAAGCGTGGCCCGACAATCGGAATGAAATTCGATCGAAGCATTCTGTACCTAGTACAGAACCTGGGCGCCCGTTAACGCGGTCGTTTGTAAAGGAAACCCTAGCGGGTGGAAAATAGACTTTAAAAAAGTTGGCGAAAGCCAACAACCGGCGCATTTATTACCGCAACCGCGGGGCAAGATTGCATCGCCAGCTTTCCCACGAGCTGGCCACGTTAAAAAAAATCCCCCCTTCTCGTTACCACCGAGCGTCCTCTATCGCTCGACTAAAAAACTCCCGATCAAGAAACTCCATCTCGTTAAGTGGCGCCGTTGCGTTCAAATCGCATTACCTCGATCCTCTTTCGCGATCGTTCCTCCGAGCGTCTCGGCTCTTGGCTTGCGCCGACTTCCGGCCACGTGGACCGCTCAACTTGCCCCGTGAAAATTAACCGCGTCTCAATTGTCCATTGCGATCTCTCTAGATACACAGAAGGAGGACACAACAGGCAGGAGGTCGTACGCTTGCTACGGAGCAAGCCCGCCGACTTATCGCCGATTATACCACTGCGACTCGCAAAGAAACACGTCCGAGCCTCTTGCAGCTCGTCCGCCCATAGACACACGCGTACCCCGCCGACCCGATTCGAGTGCTGGGAAGCCAAGGGTCGACGCGGGGCAGATATTAGAGGCGGCTCTCGCGATCCGCGGAGTTCGGAGCGCGCGTGTTCGTGCGCGACACGGGAAACGAGCGGCCATGCTTCACGGCGCATTGTTCCGCGAGCGGTGAAGGATCACGCGGGGGCCCCCTTTGTATTCCGACGAGCCACCCGGAGCATAACTTTTCACGGCGAGACTTCGCGCTTGTAACGTCGGCCCCGCGACGAAACACCGTGTCCGAAGCAACTTTCCGTCGGCGCTCCCAAAGCGGTGCGCGACCCTCGGACAATGGCGCACGGAAGGGTTTGTATCCCAGACGTAACATCTGTTAGACGGGATTCCGAGGGCCGTGGACACTCTTCGGCTGATTAATCGCCGCGGCAGGGATCGATTTTGCGTAACGGATCGACCGTCGGACGCCGCGGCTGACACCGGTGTCTGTTCTGCGCC